>CM071790.1:607500-1246903 GCA_036559045.1 Platycarya longipes | reverse complement strand
AAAAGGACCCAACATCATAAGCCTTTCAAGGTTTCTAGGATTGATCAAACAAAAGATTCAAAGAACCTCAAACCAAACAAAGATTAAAAAAATACCTAAAATTAATGAAATTAATACATATAAAAAAACGTAGTGTTTCTAGCCCTACTGTTATTTTCTCCTCCCTATATATCAACCCCGTCATCATGATCTTTCCCCTACTCCCAGATCTTCCTTTCTCACTCCATCTATAGCTCTCTCTCTCTCTCTCTCTCTCTCTCTCTCTCTTTCTGTCTGCTGCTGTGCTGGCCTGCTCGTCTCTCTTTCCCTCGGCCATGAATGATTGATATGATCCAGTCCTGCTCAAAATTTACTTGATCAAAGACGACGTTTTTTAGATGTTTCATTTCTTCAACAACGGTGCTGACACCCAAAACTTGTAGTAAGATATTCTCGTTATCCCAGATCTTAGATCTTTAGCACCATAAATCTTATCAACTTCATCATCCCGGCGTTCTGCTTTATCTCACCTTTCTATTTAAAACTTCTTTCCTAAGAATTTGCTTGAACCCAAGAAACCTACCTCTCATAACCAAAAAGAAAAAAAAAAGGAAACCCTTGTCGACCCAGAATCTTAGGAAAAGCAAAACCTAATCTCATCTCACTACCCGAACTTGAAGATCCAAGAAAACAGAAACACTTCCATATGGATTCACTTCACGAATTTGGCAACTCGAACACAGACAACGGCCCGAGCATCAACTTCAGCACCAATAACGTCATCACAAACGTCGACCCAACTACCACAAGCGCCAACACCATAGGATCTTCCTCGTCTTCCTCGCCATCCTCAACCCTCAGCCGCTATGAGAACCAGAAGCGCCGTGACTGGAACACCTTCGGCCAGTACCTCCGGAACCATCGCCCACCTCTCTCTCTCTCCCGCTGCAGCGGCGCTCATGTGCTTGAATTCCTCAGGTACTTAGACCAGTTCGGGAAGACAAAGGTCCACACCCAGCTCTGTCCCTTCTTTGGCCACCCAAACCCACCTGCGCCTTGTCCATGCCCACTCCGCCAAGCCTGGGGGTCCCTCGACGCCCTCATCGGCCGCCTCCGCGCAGCCTTTGAAGAGCACGGAGGCAAGCCCGAGGCAAACCCGTTTGGGGCCCGAGCGGTTAGGCTCTATCTACGTGAGGTTCGTGATTCGCAGTCCAAGGCAAGGGGAATTAGCTACGAGAAGAAGAAGCGCAAGCGCCCCCCGCAGCCGCCAACTAGTCATGCATTGCCACCTCCTCCGAATGCGAGCCAGTAAGATCAAACACTTCTGCATGACACCATGTTGATGGGAAATCGCATTTTCTCGTAGTAGAGTTCGAGAGCTAGGCCTTACCTTGCATTAGTCTTCAATAAGTATTTCTAATCTTTTATATTACATTCCCTATGTAGTACAGTTATATCTTTATGTTCTTGTTGCGGAAACTATGCTTAAATTGGTGGGTATTGAACTATTGCTACTCTTTGATTCCATAATGCAAACAGTAATTATTGGTAGTATTAATTATAGTAGTAGCACTGGTAACTTCACCGAAAAGAAGGAAAAAAACAAAACTGTTGCAGCAGTAGATCAAATAGTAGTTGTTGAAGTCAAGTATCTACTAGTTTTAGTTTACAGTCCTAGTGTGACTTAAGATCCCATTTGTTATAGATGGACATGACAGGTTATCTATGACAAGTAATAGATTTGCAGATCATGTTGTATGTCTTTTTTTGAGTGTTTCTTCTTTCTTTTCATTTGCATTTTAGTCTTTTAATGGGTATTGGCAAATCATCCATGGATCAGCTCTTGAAAAGAGTGGATATAACTTTGCAAAGATCATGTGTCAGATTTGTCCAGCACTAAACTTCCCCCTTTTTTTATCGTATCATATATGTGGGGCAGTTTGCATTTCTCCTTTAATTTGCTTCTCCCAATAAACTAGCGCTAATTTTGATCCTATGGATATTCAGTGAAGAAATAGAACAAAGCCCTTCAGTACAGCTCAAACATTATATAATCGTGCAACAGGTTTTCATGAGTAGTTTCTGAAACTCATTACATAGTTTCTGAAACTCATTAAGCTAATGTAATGAGTATCTGAAACTCATTATATATATATATATATAATGAGTTTCAGATACTATTCCATGATTTTTCTGCTTCTTACTTCAAGAGCAAAGAGATCGCGGCTTGCTGCTTGCTGCTTGCTGCTTATTTTAGGCAGTACTGTGAGCTCCGTGGTCGACTTCAGGCCGTCTCCGTAATTCTCTTCATGTCTCAGTAACTCTAAAGGATGGGTCTTTGTCATAAAATAGTCTATTGTCTCATTTATCATGCAACTCCATACCCATTTTCTTCGTTGTGTCATGTCAGTTTTAAATGAAGGATGAAATATTATATAGATATATATATATTTTATAAGTAGATTTTATGAATCCTACTATACAGTGATTTCGCTTTGATTTGGATTAATGGTCTGTTTGGATATAGAGGTGATGTCATCTCATTTCAACTAACAATTTCACTATTATTCACACATTATTTCAATTCATCTTATTTCATTATCCAAACGAGTCAAAGTCTTGCAGATCTTCCCTCTGAAGGCGAACTCCAAGAAGCCAACAAGTTAATACAATCCATACCTACTAATTAAAAGCACTTGTACGTCGGATAAGGTTGGCGATATTCATGGGGTAAGCGAAATTGGTACTTTGTCAAGTGGCCTTCCTCGTCTTCTCCTCTTCCTTCTTCTTCCTTCTTTCACGGGGACTTTGGGACACACTTTACTATAGCCGACGCAAATTGAATACGATGAACTATTCCTCCCATGGTTGGGTTTTTTTCAGCCATGACACTGATATCTTCGACTTCATTAATCAAGCTTCATTAGGGAAGCGCTATTCTAGCTTCTAAATGAGTTATAGGATTGTGCCTGTTACTGATACGTACTAATAAGCTCAGATATCGCTGGAGTCTAGAGATTGTATTATCCATTTAAACTCATAATTTGATTGGCCTTTAATTAATTACTTTCCCATTATTCGTATAGGTCTTATATCAGATTACATCAAGATGCTTTCAGGTGAATCAAGGGACCCATCTATAGGACATTAGCATATCAGAAAAAGAAAAAGAAAAAGAATTATCAAAGCAATAATCTTTATAATGCTATGATATTTTATATTGGTTTTTTTAGCAGTGGGTTTACTTTTCCTTATACTTATATTAATATTTTAATAATTATCCCAGCAGGCCATAATTTGTCAAATTTGGTTGTTATTAAACGTCAAGATCATATCATGTACACGGTTGTGATGGGACCCTCCGTTGATGATGGAGCTTCCTTTTCATGTATTATTATTCCTGTGTTGCATAATTAGAATCAACACAACCATTATGAATAAAATGATTAAAATTCTTTGATGTTAAGAAATTATAACAATTGGCCTGCCAGTATAGCTAGTGGGTTTTTTTCATATTATTTGAGTCTTATGCTTATCAATTAATTTGACATCTGATGTGGAAACACGCGTATATATTTGCTTCATTTCTCTTCTTGTCTATATAATATTCCATTGAGGGTACATGTTAGACATCTTTTCATTATATTAAGGAGTGATTTCCTGTAGGAAATTTGTCTTGAAATGTTTAATTTCTCGTTTGAATTAAGCTCGAGTTTTCTTTTCTGATTTTACAACTAATCTCTATCATCTTGACTATGCGTTGGATGGAATTAGAACGGTAAGATAGGTAGCTAACTATAAGAATAACTGGAGCCAATTATACTTAACTAACATGTATTAATTAGATCATGCAATTAAGCTAAACTATCAATTTTTTTCTTGAGCTTGTAACTGTATATGAAAACAATGCATACATCATTAATGTCTTTTGTTTGGAGTTCTCTTTCTTATGGTCAAAATAATCGGATAATTTGATGATTTCTAGTAATGACTGCAATCTCTAATCATGCATTCGTTGGGATTATCACACATCGGTTGTGGAGACGCGTATATATTTGCTTCATTTCTCTTTTGGTCTGTATAATATTCCATTGAGTGTACATGTTAGACATCTTTTCCTTATATTAAGGAGTGATTTCCTGCTGGAAATTTGTCTTAAGATGTTTAATTTCTCGTTTGAATTAAGCTCGAGTTTTCTTTTTTGATTTTGCAACTGCTCTCTATTATCTTAACTATGCGTTGGGCGGAATTTGAACAATAAGATAGCTAGCTAACTAGCTATAAGAATAATTGGAGCCAATTATACTTAACCAACATGTATTAATTAGATCATGCAGTTAAGCTAAGCTATCAATTTTTTTCTTGAGCTAGTAACTATATATGAAAACAATGCATACATCATTAATGTCTTCAGTTTGGAGTTCTCCTCTTTTTTATGGTCAAAATAATCGGATAATTTGATGATTTCTATAATTTGATGATTTCTAGTATTGACTACAATCTCTAATCATGCATTTGTTGGGATTATCCCCGATCGGTTGTAGAAGGGTTAGCGGTTAGTTAGTTTATTAGTGTGAGGAAAAATCTCATCTTTTGAACTAGTTTTTGAGATGAAGAGAAGTCTAAGACTACCCAACACTAGTATCAGAGTCCAGATTTACTAATAATTTTCGGCCCAATAGTCCGCAGGAGAAACAGGTTGTCACTCCTCCGACTTAAAACCCGATATGTGAGGGGTAGATTGTTAGGATTGTCTCACATCAGTTATGGAAGATAGTGGTAGTAGTCAATTTAAGAGTGTGAGAGAAAGTATTACCTCTTGAATTAGCTTTGAAGTTGAGAGAAATTCAAAACTACTTAACAACATTCAACTACTCCATAAAGTTCATCAGATGATTGTTTGTTTTGGACATCAATAATCAAGGAGGTTGGGATCTTTTTTCCCTCTAGCCTTTTTACGGAGAATCCCCCTTTCCCCTTTGGATTGTTTGTTTGTAAGTCTCACAGCGATGTTTCAGAACTCGATCTTGAAGTGGTTTCAATATATCATTTTTTAGTCTTTGAGCCAACTTGAAAATCCAAAGGGTTTCTAGACTAGATCATTACCTGAAAGTATTGTCTAGGTCATCATGTCATTGATTATATATGTTAACGTTCAAACATATAACTTAAAATTAGGGAAAAGAAAAGACATGTAAGTCCTTAATACTAAGCTAGTACTGCAGAAAGTGAAATTTCCGCAAATAATATATTTATTGGATAAGATAAAAATATTTTGGGTTGATGATACATAAAAATTATAGATCATGTAAAGGAAGATCCTGCAAATAATAATTAATATTGCTTAATGTTTTCTTATGTTTTAACAAATCATGTCACAATAATACTACGTACAAGAAGGAAGTGAGTCTCGACGCATTAATCAATATTTGTAATTAGTAAGAACTGTGTTCTTCAATAGTATAAGCACGTAGGTATATTTTAATTAATCATGTATATGCATGATATGGTGTTTAGAGGATAAATTATTAGAATATATTGTAATTAGCAGTATGGGTGTAAACGATCCAGTTTGGAAAAGTTATAAACTCTTATTCAATCCGTACTGGTCATGTTCAATTCGATCTAAATTAAGCCCAAAATTCTGCAATAATCAAATCTATTTCTTTGCCCAAATTTAATAATTTCAGCTTAATTTACGTATTTATCATATATTGAAGCTAAAAAATATTGAAAAATACTTACTCTTAAAAAAATGGTAAAAGAAAATTAATCTAAAAAAAAGTAGATCAAATAAAAAATTAGTCCTTAAATAGAAAAGTTCTACAATAAATTTCAAATTTTCAAGAGTTCAAATAAAATTTTAAAAAAAAATAAATAATAATAATAATACACTTATTACTTATAAGTTATTAACTTATTAGTAATTACTAATAGTCTATAACTTTATATAGATATATTATAATTTATATTTTTATACTACAACTATTATAATATATTAATATTATAAAAGTATATATTATATATTAATATGTTATATTGCATCTCTTAGTAAATATTTATATTATATACTATTAGTTAAAGGATATATCATATATATATATATATAATTTTTTTTTAATTATGTTATTTGGTCCGATCTAGTCTAGGAAGAGACATCCCTTAGACCGGGATCGGATCGAAAAAAATCGGTCCATAAAAAAATTAGACCGGATTGGACCATATCACACATAGATCTAATCCGGTCCAGTCCGGATTATCATATCACACATAATAAGTCCGATTCAGTCTAATTTAGTACAGCAATTTGGAACAACCAATCCATACCGACATATTATTTACAAACTTTATTATTTACAAACTTTGGCATGCATTGTGATCGATCAGTACCGACAGGTTGTCTGTACTTCTGAGGATACGGATCGAGCTGCTTATTTTATCATCATAATCATTTTTTAAGTCTGCTTTAGTACTTTAAATTTGGCTATAAATCCTGACCAAAAGCTAGCTAGCAACCAGTAATTTCCGACACCGGAGAAAGACACGGCCAGGCCGGATTCTTTATTTATTTATTTTTTATCAATGCCTGCCTAAAGATTCATAAACATATCATGATATATATTATATATATATATATATGTGCATTTTTTAAAATCTTTTTTATTTGCCCCGTAAAGTACTACTGTCGCGACCAAACTTCCCAGAAAATTATTTGGTTTAGCTAATCGCCATCAACTTTCCTAATCCCTTGCATAAGTACTGCAAGTTTGGGCAATAATATTAGGAGTAGTGCTAGAGTGAATCCACACTCAGCACACTCACACTCACAGAGCACTGTTCACATGAACAGTGCTCTGTGAGTGTGAGTGTGCTGAGTGTGGATTCACTCTATAATTTTTTTAATATTAGATAGACAAAATGAGGGAAAATTGTTAGATACTCCGATTTTAGATAATCATGTGGTATTTTACTCCTATCCACAACATATCATGTAATTAATTAAAATTGTTCACAAAAGTACAAATTTTAGTAACGTGACATCTTATGTATATATTATGTTAAAACCATGTGAATATCATCCTCATGTGTCGACTATATATGCTTCGAGATTATCTGATAATTGCTCTAAATCATGAGACGAGTTAATAGATTTATATAGCTTAAGATCAGGCACCATATAGCCATATATGGCTTCTCTTTAATTTCCTTGAGGTCATGTGCTAACTTTTCATGCATTAGAGTGCAAAAATGTGATTAATTCTCAATTTTATGCATGAAAACACGTACATGCAACTTGTTAGCTAGGAAATCAACTAGCTGGAAGAGTTAGTTTATATCAGGCTGCTAGCTTTCATTTATGTTGTTTTTTGATCTAGGTCATTTTCATTAATATTAATACTATTATTATATCTATAAAAGAATTATACAAAAATAATTTCATAAATTAAAGTGATTGAATCTTATATCTTAAATGATCTATTTTACAATAAAAATAACTTTATAATTTGACAAATCCATCCAATCATATCAATTTATAAAATTACTTTTATATAACCAAAATATTTCACTAATGTTAATATTTTGCTTCAAGCATGCATGAGCTAATTATAATTCCGACATTTCCTTACAAAGTCCAAGTTTTGGTTGGTATAAAATGTTACAATAATTCTATATGGAGTCAAATTTTTTATAGTTAAATGGGAGTCGACTAATGTGACAAAACACAATGTCAGTCAATAAATAAACAAATATATATATATATATTTCTTTTTTTTTTAAATACAAAAAATTGAGTTGAAGGTGACACTGAGGAGAGATAATGTCATGTAGAGAAAAATTTTACGTCAATCGACTTTCATCCGACTATAAAAAAAATCTAACTCCATACAAAATTTGTCAAAATATTAATACGGCAGGCGCAAATTTAATTAATTCTTCATTTTTTTTCAGGCAAAAAGTAAAGCAGATATGGTTTCCTCTTTTCAGAGAAGTTTAATCAAGAGCTGCTACTTTTAGAATGAATGCTATAAGAGAAAATTTCTTTACAGATTGTCCCGGCCGGCCGTTCTAAATTCTGCAGCTGCAGGTTTTGCTTTTGTCTTATCTACGGTTTGCTTCAAAATAAACCGGCCCGGCCGTGGAGGCAACCTTTAACTAGTACGTCTAAATAGTGCCTTATCATGCCCGCCATTAATTAGGTTTTCAGATCGCACATGCAGGTAAAAACTTTAAATGCTAGCTACCTATATATATAGAAAAATCTAGTCAATTTCTTATTATTTACATAACTTCTACATACCATTTTTATTTTATTTTATTTTTAATCAAATATTTAATATATAAATAATAAATAAAAAAATTAAATTAATTTTAAAAGAAAAAATTCAAAATTAAAATATTAAAAAATTAAAAAAATTAAAAAATAATAAAAAATAATAATATGTAAAAGATATGAAGTTGTATAGAAGTTCTCATATATATATATATATATATATAATTAAATAGTACTTTTCCAAGCTGGCCTTATTTGTTTTCATAAATGAGATAAAATAAAAATTAAAAAAAATAAAATATTATTATAAGATATTTTTTTAATATTAATTTTGTATGAAAATTTGAAAAAATGATATGAAAATTTGAAAATTTTAAATTTTTTATTATATTTTATATAGAGATTTAAAAAAATGTACTAATAAATTTTTTCATAAATGAGATAAAATTAAAATTAAAAAAAATAAAATATTGTTATAAGATATTTTTTTAATATTAATTTTGTATGAAAATTTGAAAAAATGATATGAAAATTTGAAAAAATTAAATTTTTTATTATATTTTATATAGAGATTTAAAAAAATGTACTAATAAATTTGAGATGTTTAAATTTTTGATTTCATCTTTATAAACAAACAAGGCAATTTTAGCAATGCAGAAATTCACTTACGTGCGTACATGAGCTAGACATCACATGCTAAAAATATATATATATATATATATATATATATATGAAGTATATGAAATATATATATATGAAGAAAATGTGGTTCAATTATCTTTAATTTCTAAGAAATAATGGTAATTTATTAATCGATAACTTTGCAGTCGCCATGCACCATGAATTGTGGTAATTTCTAAGAGAGAATCATGCATGCCATCACGATCTAAGCCGGGCGTTATCATGTTTGGAACTTTGAAAGACCGAATTACTTCTTGAAAATAATTACAATTTGTCACATGAGCTTGTGTTGATATATAATCTAAGTTAATATTAAGTGAGAAATTTAATCACTGAGTCAGCATTTTGATTTTTCAAGATTTAATTAAAACGTGAACATTATATTTTAATAGCATTTACTTATACAAGTCTTGCACAATCTATTTATATGTATAGATCAAGACTTAATTAATTATTATTATAAAAAAAAAATTGTAATCAATTAATTACGACAAAAATATTATTTATATCCAATTTTAACTATAAAATTAATTAACTGTAAATAAAAAACTTTTTTTTATAAATAAGCTGATTTTTTACAAAAGAAGCGTCATTTGACGCAAATCCCAATTCATGATATCCCCTTATAAATTCCCATTATAATATCATACCATAAGTTCAATGATGCATTACCCATTAATGATTCTAGAGACATATTTTACTCATGATCATTACCCATTTTCTAAAACCCAATCAAGTTTCTTGTTCAAGTTTCTTCTTTTCCTGTTTTTTGGCCTACTTTTAAGGCTTTGTTTGAATTAAAAAGTGAGTTGAACTGATCTCAACTCATCTTTATTTTATTATTACATTTTTTAATTTTTTATATAAAATATAAATTTCAATACATCTTTTTTTAATTTTAATATACATAATTTATAAATTTTAATTCAAATTTTTCAGATTTTAAAATAATAATAATATTAAAAAATGAATTAAACACATCTCATCTCATCTCAATTCACCTCTCAATTTAAATAAAACCTAAGTAGATCTTAATCTTTAAGCTATCGCTGTTTTAATCATTAAGGAGTAGAGTTTGGAAATGGACGTCAGCCAGTTGGGAATTAGGAAACTACATGTACAAGACCGGAGGATTATGTACATATTTAGCCAAGTAAAATAAAATAAAATAAAAGTACAAAACCAAAAATGGTTTTCAGCAGCTTCCCGGGGGCGAGGGAATCATTTTCGATGACTTTTCACGTCCACGAAGAAAGAATCTTATAGAAAATATTAATATAAATAATAAAATATAATAAATCATTTTTAATCATTTAATATTAAATAAAAAAATATATAAAAAAAAAAGTGATGAGTAACAATATATTAAAAAAATATATAGGAAAATAAAAGAGACGGGTACGAGAATTGGACACGGCAAGGGTCACTTCAGCTCATGGGGATGGTGGCTTTCTTTTCTTTTATTGGGGCCTACATCGCCCGTGTTGGCCCGTCATTCATGTCGGCCTATGAGAGAGAGGGAGAGATAGAGAGAGCAGGGGTGGGTCCAGTCAATGGAGGGATCCCAGGACGTGTGACCACGCGGTGAACCCGTAGTGGCCGAGAGAGTCATAGTCCTCCTGATTTGGAACATACAAAAATCACCTCACCTGTCTTTCGTCAGTGATTTTCATTTACTTACCCTTTTTTTCTGGTAAATATTGCGAAAGCCTTTACATACTTCCCCTTAAAGTCTCCGATGTGACAGCATCAGATGATTTTGATTGATAATAGGTTGGTTTTTTAAAGCAATTTTTGTGCATTAATGTCAAACCCACTCAGATTTTTTTTTTACTTTTTACAGTCAAGATAGATGAATTGACAGTCCAATATGATATATCAGTTCATTATATTTATATAGGTTATCATCATTTTATTATTTATAATTTTTTTTATTTTATATATATATATATTTTTAACATTCTTAATAATTAAAAAAACTAAAAAAATTAAAAAATTAAAAAATTAAAAATAATAATGAATAAATAAAAAATAAAAAATAATCCTATCATTATTCTATTTATAAAAGAAATAATACATATAATATATTTTATAATACTTATATAATATATATTATACAATAAATATATTTTTAAAAATTATTTTATAAAATTAACATTATTTTATAAAAATATTCCTACTTTATAACATATATTATATAAAATATTATAAATTTATCATTTCTCTACTTCTAATCAAGGAAATAAAAGCAATTAGATTTCATCTATAAAAAAAAAAACATACAGGAGTGAGACAAAAAAGAAAGCACAATAAATGGTGAAATGGTGAAATGGCAAAACGGCCATCAAATTAGCAAGTCTTTTGACGTAGCAGTTAGTTACACTTTCTATATCGCATCGGCAAAGCTGTAGTTTGGATGTTAAAGTATTAGAGATAACCTTCTATTCGGTCTGGTTGTAAAATCTAATAATTCAGTCTACCATTCATTTAGCACCACGTAGACGTTCCACAAGAGTTATTGTGATATTTCACCACATGGAATAAGCTTCTCGTCGTGAACCCAACCCCCCTTCACAGCAACGAAATCCCCCACCCTTCCCGCAGCGAATTTGTCCCCTTCCCTTGCGCGAAGTGACCAAATTTGTAAGCCTCTCCTCTTCCTTCCCTCCCGTTTTCGTCAACTCAGATCGTCTTTCTTCTTCAACTATCGACAAGATTCTCAAAAGACAAAAGAGAGTATGTTTTGTAAACAATGTACAATATGAAAGGAATATTGTAGAAATTTCAGACCCAAACAACACAAACAAACAGAAAAACCAAGAATGCCGGAAATTTCCGACCGACAAAAGAGACCCATTTTTGATGCCGCGGGAACTCTTCTGTTGACTTTTTTTAATGGAGATGAGTTCAAGGAATTTTAGTCAAACTTCCTGTTGAATTTGTGGTGGTTGATAAGTTACTCATCGTCTGATTCCTGCATAATTTACAAAGCAAAAGGTCGCGTCAATTTTGGAGGGGGACTCAAACTCGGCAAATTTGGGTCGGGTCGATTTTGTGAAAGGGGACTCGAACTCACCAAATCTGGGTCGGCACCGATTTGAGTAAAGCTAAATAGCATTCACTATTTGAGACTATTCAGCACACTCATAATCATTTGCTTAAAGATAAAATGAATAATTTATTTAAATTACATTATGAGTGTAATAAAATGAATGCTCCCAAAATTTTCTGTGGAGAAAAATTAGAAAGTTGTGCTTGCAGCAAAGATCGTAAACTACTTACAGAAGAGCTCAACAATCATAGGAGTGACTCACAAATAGAGATATTGGCAATACTAGGAGAAGATCACCCAGCTTGGGAACATATCGCACCTATCATAAATAATGAGGAAAATGAATAAGAAGAATAAGATGATACAAAATATGCTTGACAGAATGCCTCAATGAGGGCAGAGTATCAGTCATTCATTAATGATTTTCCAGAATATTTCCTTACACAATACACGCTGGTATCCTTATGTATTTATAATACAAAATCATAACAAACTCATTCCTAAGATTAAATCCTCACTGTACAGCTCACACATTTTGTTATTCACAATATTCTTCTAGAGGGTTCTCCACTTTTCCATTATACTTCGTTTGCATAGAGTCATACATCAGCTCTTGGATGGTGATTCACTTGCCACATCATCAAGTAATTCGGTAGCCTTAATAGTCCCCCTCGATTCAATCGGCACAGGAGCAATAATGAGACGAGAGCGCAGGAGATTGAATCGAACAGTTGAGAAAGGCTTGGTTAATATATCAGCTACTTGGTCCTTGCTTGAAACAAATGAAACCTGCAATGTCTTAGCTGCCACCCGGTCCCTCACAAAATGAAAATCCAGCTCAACATGTTTAGTTCTAGAATGTAAGATTGGATTTACGGATAAGTAAGTGGCACCTAAATTATCACATAATAAGATAGGTGGATCAGGCAAAAAAATAGCTAATTCTTTTAGCAAAGATTGAATCCAAAGCAGCTCACATGTAGTGTTTGCTACTGCCTTATACTCAGCCTCCGTAGAGGACCGGGCTATTGTGGGTTGTTTCTTAGATCCCACGAAATTAAGTGAAAGCCGAAATATACACAAAAACCACCAATCGATTTTCTATCATCCGGGCAGCCCGCCCAGCTAGAATAAAAAAAGGCAGTAAGTTTAAGAGATGAAGTAGGAGAAAAATATAGGCCCAAATTAGAGGTTAAGCGTAAGTAACGTAAAATATGCTTAACAGCTTGCCAATGAGGCACATGAGGGCAGTGCATAAATTGACAGACTTTGTTGATAGCAAATGACAGGTCTAGTTGAGTAAAAGCAACAATACTCCTGTACAGTTGAGGATCCTTAAAAGAGGTACCCTCAAGGGCTGAGAGTTTAATAGAATGGGACATATGGGTGGTGACGGGCTTAGATTTATGCATATTGGTGCGGATGAGTAACTCATTAATATACCGAGATTGTGACATAAACAAACCAGCATTAGTGCGATGGATTTGTATCCCTAAGAAGAAGTGTAACCGACCAAGGTCTTTCACAGGAAAAGCAGAACGAAGAGATGAAATAAAGTCAGTGATGAGTGATGATTTATATGCTGTGACAATAATATCATCAACATAAATAAGAACATAAATCAAATTAGCACCCATGGAAAAAATAAACAATGAAGAATCAGAGACAGGACTTTGAAAACCTAAGGAGAGCAATTTAGAACTCAATTTAGAGAACCAAGCCCTAGGAACTTGTTTCAAACCATAGATTAATCTACGTAATTTACAAATATGATTCGGAAAGTCAAGATTTACAAACCCGATATGTTGATGCATGAACACATCCTCCTCCAAGTCCCCATGTAGGAATGCGTTTTGTATATCAAGCTGATGTAGGGGTCAGTTGTGTGTAACAGCAATGGAAATGAGAAGCCAAACGGTCACAAGCTTTACAACGAGACTGAAGGTTTCGGTATAGTCCAAACCTTCTTGTTGATGGTACCATTTTGCCACTGCTTTGCGATGTTCAAGGGTGCTATCAGCACGACTTTTGGTCTTGAAAACCCATTTGTAGCCTAGAATATTGAGATGTGAAGAAGAGGGAACAAGCTCCCATGTTCAGTTCTAAAGAAGAGCATGAAATTCATTTACCATAGCTTCTCTCCACTCAAGGTATTTAGCAGCTTCAGAGTAGGAGGATGGGTCTTCAGGTATGGATGAGGATGTGGTGGTGTTAAGAGAGACAGAGAGCTTTCCAATAGGCCACGAAATCGTGCCTTCAGTACGTTGCAAGGGTTTATGAATTTGGACTTTAGAGCGAGTTATCATGGGATGAGAAAATGAGTGTGGAATAGAAAAAGGATCCAAAGTTGCGGATCGGGATGGAAGAGAGGAAGGCAGAGGGGGAATGGGGATTTGTGAATTAAGGTTTGAGAGAGTGAGTAAAGGGAACGAAGAGGAAGAAAACGGGGGAGTGGCTGGGTTAATGCGATTAAGAAGATTGATGGGTTGAGATGGGGAAGTGGACTGGATGGGCGAGTCATTGGGCCGATAAGGAGAGGTCGTTTGTATGGTGTGAAGAGGCCGAGTTTGTGAGCCCAAAGATGAAGATGGCAAAGGTAGAAGGGCCGGTTAGGTTGAGGGAGAGATGGACGTATGTGGTAGTAGTGGTGGACTTGGAGCAAAAGGAAACAAAGTCTCATTAAACCGAACATCCTTGGATAGATAAATTCGGCCTGTTGGCAGATGAAGGCAAAAGTATCCCTTATGATCTGGTGAGTAACCCACAAATACACACATGTGAGACCTAAAATCAAGTTTATGACGATTGAATGGTCTTAAGTTGGGCCAACAAGCAGACCCAAAAACATGAAAAAATGAATAATCAGGTAAACTTTTATATAGGGCTTGAAAGGGAGAAGTATTTTTTAGTACGGGAGTTGGCATACCATTAATTAAGAAAGTAGCTGTTTGAAATGCTTCAATCCAATATTTTTTAGGCATATAAGAGTGAGCCAAGAGTGCTAGACCGGTCGTAACAATATAACGATGGCGTCTCTCAACCATTCCATTTTGAGGATGAGAGTAGGGACAACTAATGCGATGTGAAATCTCAAAAGTTTTAAGAATGGAATTAAGTGGTCGAAATTCTCCCCCCCAATCGGATTGAATGGAATGAACATTAGAGGAAAAAGTATTACTCACATATTTGAGAAAAGCCAAAAATATAGCAACCATATCAAATTTAGTATGTAAAGGAAAAAAACCATATATATTTAGTGCAATCGTCTACAATGGAAAGCTAAAAACGAAAACCTTTGGTGGATGGCACAAGCGCCGGTCCCCAAACATCTAAAAATAAAAGTTGAAAAGAATGAGAGGAATGAGAGGGAGTAAGGGGATGGGGAAGAACATGAGATTTCGCTTGTAGACATACATTACAAAAAAAAGAAGAAGATACATCAGAAATAGGTAGATGAAAATGTTTAATGGCAAAAGAAGTGGGTGGTTCTAGGAGATGGATGTCCTAAACGGAAATGCCAAATTTGTGAGGTGGTGCGTTCACCAATTTGAGCTGATGGTGAAGTAGTCTTTTGGAATTGAAAATGCTTGCTAGAATAGGTACTGGCTAGAGCATCACATTGCAATACATATAAGCCATCCTTAACGTGGCCTTGGAGAAGCACCTCCCGGTTATGAAGATCCTTCACAAAAAAAGCAGAGGAATTAAACTCAAAAAATACATAATTATCACTACAAAATTGTCAAACAGACAATAAATTTCGAGTAATTAATGGCACATGCAATAGATTACGAAGAAAAAAATTTCGAGAAGGAGTTAGAAGTTGTACCGTGCCAGGTCCTCGGTAAGAGTTGCCTTCAAGATTGAGATTGTTAAAGTCTAGAGTGAAGTGATTCATGACAGCCGTATCTGGAAACCAATGAAAAAGGGAATTGGGGTTGGGTGGAAGGGTGGTGTAATTGGCGGTTAGAGATGGAGGGTTGTTCTGGTAGGAGTGGTCAAAACAGTAGTAACAGGACATAGCCGTATGACCAACCCTTTTACATACCTGACAAGTGGCACGATTAGAGGAGTTGAATAAATTGGGAGAAGAACGACCCCTACCACAGTCGCGTCCCCTACCACGACCTCGACCTCTATTTGATTGAGGAGATGAAGAAGCGGTTTAAATAATAGTAGTATTAGCAGCAATGGGACTGGCAGAAAGTAGCGAATGAGTCTGGTAAAATAGACGGGACTCTTGATTTAGTAAATAGCTGAAAACCTGGGAGGAAGACAATGTTTCAAGTCGAGTAGTAAGAGAAGTGACTAGGATTCATGGTCAGATCGTAAACTGGGTAAAAGATAGATATGAAATTCTAAGGGAGAAATGGGATGCCCAGCGGCACTCAAAGAAGAGGCGAGAGATTGAGCTTTATGAAAATACTCAGAGATAGATTCGGAGCCTTTTTTTTAATGTAACTAGCTGAAACTTGGTTTGCATGATGTGCGCTGATGATTGCGCAGAGAACAGAGTAAGAAGAGTATTCCAGGCATCACGGGACATGGTACATTCAAGAACATGGGCAAGCACAGTATCAGTGAGGGAATAGTTAATAGCGGAGAGGATTAGTTGATCCTAATGAACCCATTTCATATATTCGGGGTTAGGAGCATCATCATTGGTGGGTGGAGGCATCGGAATAGAGCCATCGATAAAACTGAACAACTGATGGCCCTTGAGAAACAGAAGCATTTGAGCCTTCCAGAGGAGGTAATTTTCGATTGTGAGCTTAACAGTGATGAGATTTGTAGTAAGATTGATGATAGGAGTGAAAGAGGAAGAGGAGGGAGGGTTGGATGTTTTGTCTGCCATTGAGAAATACCAGGAACGAAGAAGGAATAATCGGACGTGGGTCCTTAATGGATCTCTGGTACCATAATGAGGAAATTGAATAAGATGACACAAAATGTGCTTGACAGAATGCCTCAACGAGGGCTACGTATTAGTCATTCATTGATGGTTTTCCAAAATATTTCCTTGCACAATACACGCTGGTATCCTTATGTATTTATAATACAAAATCATAACAAACTCATTCCTAATATTAAATCATCACTGTATAGCTCACACATTATGTTATTGACAATATTCTTCTAGAGGATTCTCCACTATTCCATTATACTGCATTTGCATAGAGTCATACATCGACTCTTGGATGGTGATTCACTTGCCACATCATCAAGTAATTCGGTAGCCTTAATAATAAAAGATATTACTTGCTTAGGGAACACCAAAATGGCGAGATCTTTAAGAAAATAGATCAATCACAAAATTAATATACACACTCAATGGCACAATAAGGACGAATTATGTTATTGAAAGCATACCCATAAAGAATTTATCCAATTGTATCTTAGATATTGATAGCTGAAAGGATCTACCCACTAATAGTTTGTATTAATATTCCTTTAATTTCTTATACATGACAAGCATGCTTGATTAGATAGGGAAAAAAAAGATAGATGAATTGAGGTGAGAAACTAAACATTAAATAGAACATTATTAAAATATTATTTTTTAATGTTATTATTTTAAATTTTAAAATAAATAAATACAAACTAAATAAATGGTTGGAAGTTATATCTTTTTGGTAGGTCAAGTATTGAGAAAAGAGTAAGCGTTGTTTGGATTGAAAAACACTCTCAACTCATTTCATCTCATCATTATAATTTTTACAAATTTTAATATAAATATAATAAACAATCCAATTTTTTCAAATCCAATTTAACATTTCAAATCTTAAAATAATTATAATATTAAAATATAATATTTTAATAATATTTTATTCAACTTTTAACTTTAATATAAAAATATTTCATCTCATCTTACTGTCTCAACAACCTCTAAAAAATTAATCAAAGAAAAGATGGTTGATGAGAAGATTTATAGTCCATAATATCATGTGCATTTTTATTTTTATTTGCATGGTATGGTAGTGGAATTTGAGCCACATGATGTGGTGGATTTTGCTCTTTTGGCATTAATCCAACATTAGTAGGAATAAAGGAGGGTCAACGTCAAAGGCCTATAAAAAAAAAAACAAAAATTAGTTTCCTTAGTTAAATGCATTTGTCAGAAACTTAATTAGTAGTTTTTGACTTTAGTAAAATTCTTTTATTGTCTTTTTTTATAAAAAAAAAATATATGAAAGTTAAAATTTTGCTAGTAAGGAAATTTTGGGAGTAGGGGTGTAAAAATAAATTGAAAAGCTAGAAAACTAGATCGGACCGATTGGTGCGATTCGGCTTTCAATCGGTTCAATTCGAAATTAGTTCATTCATTTTTAAAACAAGTCTAATCCAGTCTGAAATTAGTTTTATGTAATTTTAATACCAGACCGGTTCACATATTATATATGTGTTTTATTAATTTTTAATATTATATATAATATTTTTTTTATATAACATATATAATTTTGTATAGAATAATATATAATAATTTATAATATAACATTTTAATATTAAACATGAATATTTATTTGATCATGTATTTTAAATATAATATATATATATATAAGAAATACATTTTATTGCCTAATAAATTCTTAACATATTTCTTTTGATAAATGCATTATTATAATATAATAATATATCTAGTATTAAAAAATGCAAAACTAGTTTTATTAGTTTGGTACTTCCAAGATTTTGTCCAAAATGGGGCAAATTAGACACGTTACATTTGTGGGTGTATTTTGGGTGAGGAGAAAATTTGTGTAATTGTAATAATTTTTCACTTTCTTCTATGTCTAATAATTTTTCTCTTGTTGGAGGATTTTTCACATAAATTCTGGTATTGTTATTATTATTATTATTTTTATATTCTTGCAAAGGGTAGATCCTTTAGGTGAATTTAAGAGATCTAAGTTTCCAACAAGTAGTATCAAAGCCTAAGTCCTTTTGGTAGAGTGGAGTTTTTGTGTGGTAATGTGGATACGTATAGTCTAAGGAGATTCTAACTAAGATATTGGGTTTTAATTTAAGCGAAACCAATGTGACACCTCCAATCTTTTCTGTAAGTCGTGAAGTTCTGTTTAAGAAAAGTGATTTTTTTCTGAGAACTTACTTAGTGAATATTATTAATTTATATGGTAAAATTTATCAAGAACAATGTTAGGAAGTATGGTTTCAAATTATATCAGATTTAAAGAGGGAAATTTTGATTAGAGAATCAATTTTAACTTATAGCAAGTATAAGTCAATGATATATTGATTCAATCAGAATTACACAAGGCGTTGAAATGTAGACCAATGCCTAAAGCTAAGAGTTATACTAATACAATTGGTGAAATGACTAGTACAAGGAGTAGGTTCGGCAAGTAGCTCCAAGTCAGTAAAATGAGATACTAGTAACAAAGCTAACTTTGTGTCTTTCTTCATAGAAGAAGATATTTTTTGAAAAATGACATGTACATTCTCATGACATATCACTAATATCCAAAGTTTCCATGATAGAGGATGAGACCCCGTTTGGTTCATAAATTGTATTCAATACACTCTATTTTAAACTCATTTCATCATTTAAACATACAAATTTAACTCAAATCAAACCAAAATATGATAAAGTCAAAATTACTGTATCATTATTGTAGCTACAGAAATCTGGGCAGCTTTTTGACTTTTTTGTTTTTGATTTTTATTTTTTTTCGTTGCGCGCGCTCCCCCCTCCCCCTCCCCCCTCCCCCCTCCCCAATAAAAAAAAAAAACACAACAAACAGACAAGAATTGATAGCAGCATTTATTAATGCTTTTTTTCCTTCAAACGGATGCAACTCGCACGCATAATGGACAGTTGGACAGATTATGGGTCCTATCAATTCAATTTTTCCTATAAATTTATTTAAACTCATCTAACCATCCAAATATATTTTAAACTTCTCTAAGTAGGTTTCACAAAACTCACTCAACTATTTCAACTAACCACTATTTAAAAAGAACTCAGCACACTTCGACATCCAAATGCAACCTTAATGTTAGCAAATAAGTTTGCACACAGTCATTGGTTTGGCATTAATATCGCATCTGTCATAAAAATTTATATCGATAACGGATGAAAAGTATATCCCTTTAGGGATCTGAGTTTTTGTAACCTCATTTACTAATTTCAATTATTAATGTGAATTTGAAACAAATTATCTCATTAAAATTTCACACTGAATTTCTTATATATGCATCCCTTAATTAATCTAAGGAAATAGGATATTAATAAAATAAAGCTTAAAACTTCTAAGAAACCAAACGTAAAAGTTATACCATAATTTTTAGTAAAGTTATTTTCAATATAGGCCAAAATGAAATGCTTTAAATTAACTTATTCTGAGTGGATATCCTTTTATGGTGGAGTATGATAGTAGAAACTATGAAAATCTTTATTGAGATGGAGCATGGATGTGGAACTAGTCAAATTCACAAGATGGAAATTGTTGAATTTTGCTATTTTAGCATTAGTCCCACATTGGTGAAAATGAATGAGTTGAAAGGCCTAAGGCCTTTTAAAAGATGATTAGTTTCTTTAGCTAAGTGTACCAGTTAGAAGCTTAACTAATAACTTTTAATTTTAGTAAAAAAATAAATTATTGTATTTTTTTGTAAAAAGAAAAAAATTAAGAGTTAAAGTTTTGCTAGTGAAAAAACTTTGTGGGTGTATTTGGAGTAAAGAAAAAAATTACATGATTGTAATAATTTTTACATAGTAAATTTTTTTTCTCTAGATCTAATAATTTTTATCTTGTTTTGAGAGTTTTTAACGTAAATTTTGGTGATGTTATTATTTCTCTATTTTTAAAAATATTTTTGAAAATGATAGATCATATAGGGTGAATTGGAGAAATCTAAGCTCTTTGGATAGTATGTCAATTGCCTCATATTGTAAGGGAAAACTATAAGCTATAATATTAATGCCACGCCAATAAATTTTTAAAGATTGGGTCAAGACTATCCGATCACTCTTTGTGGTGGCCTATTGTAATATCTCATATGATAAAAATAAGGGTGTGTGATGTATGTGATCCCACGTTATTTGGGAATGAGAAGTTCTTACTTTTTATAAGATTCCAATAGGACTTCAATTATAGATGATAGATTATAATACCCTATATGATAAAGATAAGGGTGAGTGGTGTATGAGATCCTACATTGTTTGGGAACGAGAAGTTTTTGTTCTTTATAAGGTTCTAATGTGGTTCCAATTATATTATTGACTAGTCATTTTAGAGTATAGATCATGTAGTTTGAGCTTTCCATTAGAGCATTACACCTATCACCTCATTTTTTGGACAAGAGTCGACCAGTACAACATAATTTATCATGTGTTGAATTATAGTCTTATAAGAATTTCGTTTATTTTTCATCATTTCTTTTCTTTATCAAAATAAATTTATTTTTATCACAAATAATTTGTCTTAAATGTTTATTTACATGTGGTATTAACCCAACATGATTCAAGTCCCCGTTTGGGTTTGGAATTGAAATAAGTTAATATGAGTTTTGAAAATTGAATAAAATATTATTATTATTGTTTTAAAATTTGAAAAAGTTAAATTGATATTTGAAAAAACTATATTGGAATTTAAAAAAATTGTATTGAAATTTATATTTTGTATGAAAATTTAAAAAAATATATTGATAAGTTAAGACAAACTCAACTCGTCTCTGAATTCAAACAGAGCCAATAAAACCTAATTAAATATAAGATAACGACTTTGTCTACGTTTATAAATATTGAAATGATCTTAGATAATATAGACAGCGCATCCATCGAACATCGAGTATAAATTACTTATTGCCCTTCCAATAATTGGATCGGAAAATAATTTTTATTTAAAAAAAAAAAAAGAATAATTCTCTCAGTTCAATAGCGTAGTGTCTCTTTCAACGAAATATTTCAAATCTAGCTCATGACAAAATCTTACGCCGATGGTTTCTATTGTTCATGCATGGTTTTTTTTTTTTTTTTTTATGACGTTGTACCGTGGCCAAGTTGGCCAAAAGTATTGTTGATAATTTGACCCAAAAAAAAAAAATGATTCAAGTACATTGAAAGAAACTGATCTTTTTTATATATAAAATTGAAAGAACTAATTATACAACATGTGACTTTGAGACTTGAGAGTGGAGCAATTCTATACAAATTCTTCAATCTCTACACACCATTATTTTTTAATTCTTTTTTATTTTTTAATTTTTTTAATATTTTTATTTTGAATTTATTCTTTTTAAACTAATTTAATTTTTTGTTCATTATTCATATATCAAGTATTTGATGAAAAAAAATGTGATGTATGAAAATTTTGTAAATAGTAGGAAAATGTATAGATTTTTTCTTCGAGAGTGGGGGCTTACCTGCTCATTTTCTTGAGTCTGGTAATAGAATAGTGGGCTGACTCGACCGCTCGCAGTAAACTAGGCCTAGGAGAATCCATGTAGAGCACAATTTGCGAGAGCCCTACTGCCTTTTTACCACTTTGAGCTTGAACTTGTTCATTTATTGGTCAAATATAGAGAGTAATTGTTCACACCCTAAACGTGTATCTTAAAATAGGAAACCGGATGTAAGAGTCATTTTGTCAAAAAGTCAAGTTGATTTCCTCCTTCCAAACTTTTAAAAAAATTATATATAGTATATAAATATATATAATTTTTTTTATATAATTAAAATTTCTACAC
Source organism: Platycarya longipes (assembly GCA_036559045.1). NCBI lineage: Eukaryota > Viridiplantae > Streptophyta > Magnoliopsida > Fagales > Juglandaceae > Platycarya > Platycarya longipes. Next base: position 1,224,215 of record CM071790.1, on the reverse strand, counting down.
CAATTTATCAAAAAATAAAAAATCCCCCCCCCAATTCTTGGACCTCTTAAAATTTTACTAAAATTATTTTTCTAAATTTTAATACTTATCTAATCTTATTTTAAATTTTTACTTCAGTGACAGTTGACATTTAAATTGTCTCTCCCACTTTAGTTTGATGTGCTGATGCAACTAAATTTTTAATATATGTTTAGATTATCTAAACTATATAGATGACTAGAAATATGAATTTTTTACATATCATTTGTAAATTTATATTGAGAAAAAATTATTAATAATTTCACTTTAGAAATGATAATAGATTAAATTTGTTTCATGAAAGATCATTGTCGAGCTTAATTTGTAAGAAAAATCTTAAGTTTTTTTTTTTTTTTTTGTAATGGACTCTAACAAATAGCAAAAATTCTAAAAAAAATTGATATATAAACATGTATTTTTATATATAATTTTATAATATATGATTATTGTTTTTATATATAATCATGCACAAAAAAAAAAAACTTATGTTTACATATATCATATATTTTATCAATAATCTCCTCAAATATTAAATCCTAATTTCACCTCTGTCTAAGGGGTTTAAGAAACTAATTCGGATGTTCTTAATAAATGTTACAGACTACAATATGTGTAGTAATAAAGTAGAAAAATAAATGTGAAATGAAATATAGTGAATTAAGTCTCATATTTTTGGGCTTTTCTAAAACAGTAATATTATGAGGTTTCGGAATTGGGTCCTTTTTGTCTTATAATGCAAAAAAATTTTCTACTTTTTTGTAATTCATTTTTTTTTTAATAAAAATAATAAAAAAATATATGTAGATAAAATATATATATATATATATATGTTTTTTTATTTAAAAAGACGTATGGGGGCGCAAAGGGCCCAACGTAGGGCCATAGATTTACCGTTTCCAACGCCGGGCCTCACACATACATAAGCGAGTGAGATTGGAACTCCAGAGGGCGAGTACAAGCCACGAGCTGAGTGTTGAAAATTGCAGCATGTGGTGGTGGCCACAATAGAAGAGAGTTGTGGACTGAGGGTTTCTCTTTATACAAAATTAACAAATTAAAATTTCAAACTACTCTGACCGACTCCAGCATGTTCTAAGGTTTGGCATGCGCCTAAAAAAAAAAAAAAAAAAAAAAAAAGAAGAAGGCATACCCATTCTCAGTAATTTTATTTTAAAGTGGGTTAGGCATCAAACGCACAACATAAATATAGTTTAATAGAATTCACATGTTAACTCAAGGGCCCCACATGCACTGCGGAATTCAATTCTGTCTAAGAGTTTTTTTTTTTTTTCCCTTTTATTTGGTTTCAGCCTGACTGAGATTTTATTTTATTTTTTATTTTTTTATTTCACTGCATGTTTTGCGCGCGTGGGAAGAGAGTCACTGTCAATAAACAGTACTTAAATTTCACAATTTTTGTAATTTCTTATAAATATTTATAAATCCATTTTAATATTTAAACATATTTTAAATTTATTTAAATGAATTTTACAAAACTCATTCAACTATCTCAATTCATTATTATTTATAAAAAATTCAGATCAACACAATTCAATTCGATATCCCAGCACAATCTAACTGTGCAACGCTACTAAGCACGTGGACAAAAGGCAACTTCCAAATCCTGCATACCACACTATCCCAAATCCAATGTTTCAATTGTTTGTAAACGGTGTCTTATGAGACCGGCCTTAAACGACACCGTAAAAGGCATAATAACTCAACTTTGTCTTCGAGTTTTATTTGTTACCGCTGTTATGACTTAAGCACAGAACAACTCCTCTCTCAAAGAACATTGGTCAACAGGAGCGGGTAAAACTCTTGAAGCTTTCATAAAGTTTTTCAATTGTTTTCATTCGATGATGTTGTAGACCATCATCATTTTTTTTAAAGGGCCAACAATATCTCAACATTTTTTTTAAGAATAACAATATGTGACACAATAAATTAATATAAAATAAACACGACACAATAAAAGTATATTTGTATTTAATTTTAACGAATTTCGAGTCAAATTGTGTCAACTCGTTAAAACACGATTTGATAAAGGGCCAAATACGTTATGAATTGTTAAGACACATTAAAGAATTTGAATTTACCTTTATATCCTTTACTTAAATTTCAAAAGTTTTTAATTTAAAATTAATTTTATACCTTTAGGCATTTACTTATCTCATTTAAGCACTTTTTAAAGAGTCCTTAACAAGTTAACTTGTTGTTGTTTAATATATTTGAGATATAATTTTAATATTTACAATATGTGGATCATATTTGTGTATTTATCATGTTCTATAGTGTACTACTTATTGGATTATAATTTTAAGATTGTAATTTGTAATTAATTTTTTATATTTTATTATTATTATTTAAATTTTAATATTTGTATAAAATCAATTAGGTTAAACTCAAATGGGTCAGTAACGGATTTACAAGTTGAAACAAGTCAAGTCGTATCGTGCCATATAATGTCAAAGGGTCTTAATGAGTCGTATCGTGTCAATCCGTTATCTTAAAAGATCGTGTTAGTGTTGAAGTTTTTGACACAAAATCATTAATGAGTCATGTTTGTATAGACCCTTTAAGTGTAATATACATATTTTAACACGATACGAATGCGACCTATTAACACATTTTAGAACTCCTATTTTGTCCCATCCAAATATAACATTAAATATAGCCAATAAATATTTATAGTGTTATATATAATTTTGACGAAATTTACCTGAAACCATCTGGCTTAGTTAATAATTAGCAATAAATGAATTGTTGTCGGAGAAATCTCATTAGCGTTAATTGACAACTGGTTAGCTCGAAATTACATGTGTCGTTGACAACCGGGCGTCGATGGATATTTAACGACCTTTGACGTAACTGTGAAACGCGCATACACACTCACGACCAGTCCCACAATAAAAACAAAGGCAAAACTCTGAGATCTGATCTTCCCCCACTTTGTTTCCTGTTATAGAAGCGGTGTAAGCACAAGGAGCTTCTATTGACCCAGATCTCCGCTTAGGATTCCAGGGGCTCTTTCACGTACCACAATCAGACCCACTTCGTCATTCGGTTCAAACCAGTAAGCATTTTGCATTCTATCCTTCTTTCTTGGCATTTGAGTTTCTAGGTTTTGGATCTGATTGAATTGGCGTTACTGGGTGCGGTTTATTTTGTTGTTTTCATATCGAATGATTTGAATCTATTGTTTCTTTGTGGTTTTTGTTGCGGTAAGTCGGTTGCTTATTCTTGTTTGAGAAAAGGGTGGTTTTGATAAGTTGACAAATGGGAAGCGTGGTGTTGCATTGGTCTTTGTCCAGATCTGTGAGTTCCACTTCAATTCGTGGCTTAGAGAAAGTGTCATTTTATTCATTGTTCGGATTTCAATTCACTAAAGGGACATGAAGATTGGGATAGATAGATTCTATTGCAAAATCTTCGTTTTTATTTGCGTTCAATATCATATTTTCTTTTCTTCTAAGGTCAGTCAATCATTTTCCTTTCTTGGTTGTCAATTCACTGAATACAATCGCGGCTAGTTAACTTCAACTTGTTTTCGTGCTTATTCTTGTGTTTGTAATTTTTTATCCGGCACTTTTCATCCGTAGATTTTGAATGGAAACACGCGTTGAAATCTTGGGAGACAAATTTTGCAACTTTCCATTGAATTACGTTGATAAAATACTTTATTTACAGTCTGTTTCGTACCACAGTAATGTGAGGGTGCTTCTTCACACAGGTCTTTTTAATGAATATTTATTTTATGTGTTTCCCTAACTAATAATATTTCGACCATTAGTTTCCGTAGTTATTTGACGTCCTTTTGAACTGGCCGGGTTTGATATGTATTGTATTAGGTTTTTCAGATTTTCTCATCAACTTATGGTTGTTTGCTTTTAATTTTTACAGGTCTATTGGTCAATCTCTAGATCTTGACTGCTAAAAGTCTTTAGGGATCTCATTTGTGTGTTTGACACAAGATGTCTTCATGAAATGAGATCTGTATAGTAATCTATTAATACATAAGAGGAAGTCAAAAGTTGTGATTGAAGAGCTTGAAAACTAAATAAATGATGAGGGGAAGATCTGATGGAACACAAAAGAAGCGTTTAATCACTTCTTTGTGTGTTGTGGCAATCTTTCTCGGTTTTCTATATGTATACTATGGATCCATTTTTGGCTCTACAAACCATGGTACATCTGCTCTAGAATATGGGAGCAGATCTTTGAGAAGACTTGGTTCATCGTATTTGGGTGGGGATGAAGATGCTGATGGCAAGCAAGATGAATCTTCAACAAGATTTGGCCTAGAAAATGGTGAGGATGTTATCACTCCAAAGAGTTTTCCAGTAAGTTCTTTCGGTGTTCTGCCCATCTGTTCAGTTGAATTGTTTTCTTAACGTGTCCATTGAGTCCATTTGTCCACTGATTTTTGAAGGTTTGTGATGATCGACATTCAGAACTAATTCCCTGCCTAGACAGACACCTCATATACCAAATGAGGTTGAAGCTGGACTTATCTTTAATGGAGCACTATGAGAGACATTGCCCTCTTCCAGAAAGGCGGTACAACTGCTTGATTCCTCCTCCCCGAGGATACAAGGTGGGTGAGATGCTAAATTTAAGCAAGATAATGATGTGGAATATTTGTTATTTTCAAGAGTTTTGTATCCTCATCTGTTCTACTAAATATTAGTTGTTCTGTTACTGGTGTGGTGTTTCAGGTCCCAATCAAGTGGCCAGAAAGCAGAGATCAAGTGTGGAAAGCAAACATACCTCATACTCACCTTGCACATGAGAAGTCTGACCAGAACTGGATGGTTGTGAAAGGTGAAAAGATTGTATTTCCGGGTGGAGGTACTCATTTTCACTATGGAGCAGATAAGTATATTGCTTCAATTGCAAATGTAAGATGATTGCTGGCCTTTACTCAATACCTTTTGCTAAGTACCTTTTCAAGTTGGTAGGCCATATGGAATTTTGCATACTTCCTGTGCTCTGCGTTGCCCTATGGCTCATTTTCTCTTTTATTCAGATCTTGCTGTTTCTCTGGTTTATTTTTTAGTGAAAATATTTGTACTTCATGGATGAAGAAATAATCTTATATGTGGCTTAATTTTGCAGATGCTAAATTTTTCACACAATAATATAAACAATGAAGGAAGATTAAGAACAGTTCTTGATGTTGGCTGTGGTGTTGCGAGTTTTGGAGCTTATCTCCTCTCATCTGATGTTCTAACGATGTCCTTAGCACCAAATGATGTGCATCAAAACCAAATTCAGTTCGCCCTGGAAAGAGGAATTCCTGCATATCTTGGTGTTCTAGGAACCAAGAGGCTTCCTTACCCTAGCAGATCTTTTGAACTTGCTCACTGTTCTCGTTGTAGGATTGATTGGCTTCAAAGAGATGGAATTCTTCTTCTTGAGCTAGATAGATTACTCAGACCAGGCGGCTATTTTGCCTACTCATCTCCCGAGGCATATGCTCAGGATGAAGAGGATCTCAGAATATGGAGAGAGATGAGTGCCCTTGTGGAAAGAATGTGTTGGACAATAGCTTCAAAGAGGAACCAAACTGTTATTTGGCAAAAGCCTCTGACAAATGACTGTTATATGGAAAGAAAACCTGGTACCCTCCCTCCTCTCTGCCAGTCTGGTGATAATCCAGATAACGTTTGGGGTGTGTCAATGGAAGCATGCATCACACCATACTCTGATCGTGAGTGTCTTCTCCTATTTTCTTTAGCAGAATTACTTGTTTTCTTTGCTGTTATAAATTGTTAATGGAAGGTTAATATTTTTTGAGTCGCTAAAGCAAAACTTGTTCTTGCCTTCATGAATCATGATGCCTATGTACCACTAATTTAAAAAGTTTGTTAAAGTTTTCTTTGACTTAGGATCTATTTAGTCAAAGCTTTAAAGTACCTTCACTGTTATTTATGTCATACGCAATAAAAACAAACACTTAAGGTTTTTTTTTTTGTTTTGGCATAAAATATATTCTGGAAAATGTTTTTTGTGCTTTCCTGCATTTGGTGCTACCAAAAATTATAAGAATATTTCATAGTCAACTGAAAATTAGCCGAAGAAAAAGCAAACAGCATGCTTTTATGAAGTGCAAGCTATTTTTAGACAGCCTACAGTCCCTCCCCTCCACCTGCAGACCATCAAGCTGCAGTGATGTACCAATAAGAAACTTATTATTTTACATTAGAAGATAAAATTGATGAGGACTGCATTTTGAGGGCTTTAATAGGATACTGCTAAAATTTTGCTTGGTCTTATCAGATGATCATATGGTTAAGGGCAGTGGATTGGCTCCTTGGCCATCTAGGCTGACTGCTCCTCCTCCTCGACTTGCTGATTTTGGCTATTCAAATGACATGTTTGAAAAGGACACGGTAATAATTGGCAGCACTCGATCTACTTTTTTTCGTTATTAGTTATTCCGTTGCTTAAGAAATTTGGGTGTGTCAGCTGATGTGTTGCTGGTAAGTGGTGTAGGAAGTTTGGAAAGAGAGGGTTGTGAGCTATTGGAATCTCTTGAGCCCAAAGATTTCATCAAACACAGTGAGGAATGTGATGGACATGAAGACAAACATGGGTTCGTTTGCAGCTGCTCTGAAGGACAAGGATGTTTGGGTCATGAATGTAGTCCCTGAAGATGGACCAAACACACTTAAGCTGATATACGACAGAGGCCTGATAGGCACAGTTCATGACTGGTATGAATATTGGTTTTTGGAATATAATCTTGTGATTTAATGTTTAGTTAAGAATACCTTGTTCCGTCATATGTTTGACTGTTATTTATGGAAATGGTTACACCCAGATAAGTGACAGTAATTGGTAAGCGACTTCAAGTTTACCTGTTCTGTTGACACAAGTTTCTAAAATGCTATCTGGAAAGAAAAAATTTGGGTGCAGTCCCGGCTTATATAAACCTAACCCACATAAACAGTGTTACTACTTTTCACGAGAACAGTAAAAATACTGTTCATGTGGGTTAGGCTTGTACAAGTCGGGACTGTACCCAGCAGTCCTCATCTGGAAATATGGCTGATATGTTTTGCATTTTCTATAGTTTTACATTCTAGAATTCAAGGTCCATAGATTCTTGTAGAATTTTTAGATGAAGTTGGGGGTGGTTGATTTTAACTCGTGATGAAATCTCTTTCGACAGGTGCCAAGCATTTTCAACGTACCCTCGAACATATGATCTACTCCATGCTTGGACTGTCTTTTCTGACATTGAGAAGAAAGATTGCAGTCCAGAAGATTTGCTGATTGAGATGGATCGGATACTTCGGCCTACTGGTTTCATAATCATCCGTGACAAGCTAGCAGTGATAAATTTCATAAAGAAGTATTTGGTGCCGTTGCACTGGGAAGCAGTGGCGACATCCGATTCCAGTTCAGATTCAGATCAGGATGGAGATGACATTGTGTTTGTTATTCAGAAGAAAATGTGGCTGACAAGTGAAAGCCTGAGGAATTCGGAGTAGGACGATGGTTTCTCATCTAAGTCTCTGCTCTCCCTTCCCCCAAGGGATTACAATGTCCCAAGTATTTATTCAGAAAACAATTATATTTTGTACCATTGAATGATTTTTACTGTGTTGTTTTTTATTTCCTTTTTCTACAATGAGTTAGTCGATAAGCCATAGACTACAAGCATCTATAGACTGTTCTTCACTTTTTCTTTTCTTTTCTTTTCATTTCTTTTTTAAATCTGGGCAATTGTGTAAACTATTTCAGTAATTGATCAATAACTAAAACAAATATGTGCTTCTGAAGTATTAAGAATTGTTCATGTTATTAATCGCATATTTTGCTTGCCATATTTTAATATATATCTTAGTCTTTCTTTGCCATGTTATTGATTGCTTCTCTTTTAAGTGGGTTTTCATCAAAATGAGGATGTTGGTTTAAACTTTGAACAGAATATCTGAGGAAATATTGTCGCAACTGTCCAATTGGTCCAATTTGGGAAAATACATTTCCCAACTCCAAATTAAATATAGATAATTAAAGATAAATGATATTTATAGTTATAAAGTGTCTAAATGACGGATATTATTTTAAAAAAAGTGAGTAAAATGAAATTTGCATTAAAAAAAACATAATAATAATAATAAAAATAAAGGAATTCACTGTTTTTAAAAAAGAAATTTGTGGTACTTGGACAACCCCCATGATTGTTTAAAGTATTAAAACAATTATTGAGTAATCCCATATAACAAACAAGTCTCATTTTATTCTAGAAAGTAAAATTATTAAAGAGTGACACTACAGTCACTCCTGGGGATCCCGTCCAGGCAAAAATTTTATTTTTAATTTTTTTTTCTTTCATTTTAAGACAGTTTTTATATTTTATTTTTTAAAAATAAATTCATAATATTAATAAAAAATACTTATTTAATTATTAAGTGAAAACAAATTTTAAAAAAAAATATTTTCCCCGCCCAGGCAAAACTTTTTAAAAAAATTTTTTTCTTTCATTTTTAAGACAGTTTTTATATTTTATTTTTTAATAATAAATTCATAATATTAATAAAAAAAAATAATTACTTAATTATTAAGTAAAAAAAATAATTTTTTTTTTTTAATGAGATTTAAATTTTAGTTGTGACTTTTATTTATATTTCTCATTATTAAAACTTAATGATTGATACATAAACAGATTTTTTAATGTAGAAGATGAGTGTCAAATCATCTAAACTCAAAACTACATAATGATCTTCCAAATATCATTCCACACTTGGGTTCAACATACGTTTAATTAAATGGAATAGATTATATGGTCCAGATTCAAACAACAGACGTACAACACTACTATACTAAATTGGAATTGCTAGCTAGCTGGTAGCTTGTCAATAGCCCGATAAATGCCAAAACTAGACGTGGAAAATCATGGTAGCATGCCTTGTCGGGCTATTTCCTCCGTCACTGGGTGACCCCACTTCACTATTTCTTAGAGGTTAGGTGATGTTTGGATTTGGAGATGAGATGAGTTGAGATGAGTTTAGTTTATTTTTTAATATTATTATTATTTTAAAATTTAAAAAATATGTGTTGAGATTTAAAAAATATGTATTGGAATTTGAAAAAGGTGTATAAGAATTTGTGTTTTATATAAAAAATTATAAAAATATAATAATAAAATAAAAATAAATTGAAATAAGTTGATCTCATCTTTAAATACAAACGGGACCTAAGCTTGCCGCGCCTTTGTAAAATCTCTTCGTAACACATTATAAAAAAAATTGGCTTTTTACTATACTAATTTTATTAAAAAAAAAAAAAGCAATATCATCAAAAGTTATTTTTAGTAAAATCAGCCATTTTAATTATATCAAATTAATTGTTTGTGCTTATTTTTTTTGTAATGACAAAAGGTTAATGGTCGTCATAAAAATGTTAAAATGGCAACATGCCTCGCCGCAACAAACCCAGAGAGCCGCTACAAGAATCTTTCAAGGCGGCTTCTTTTTAACTTCTTGTTTAGTAATGTCAACAGCCGAATCGAAGTCTCGGGATTCCACTAACTAAAGTAAATTAAGTAATGGACACCAAAGTCTTCCCTATGTCTTTATAGGGCTCTATATTCTTGAGAGCACTTTCTTTAATTTATGGATGATTTAAATATCCTCATTAATTAATTCAGACTATATTTCTTTCATTTATGCATCCTTTTTATAATTTTAACAAAATCTGGCAATTAACCAATTTTACTCTTTCTACTCTTTCAGAAAACCGTCATGTTTGATCCATTAATAATACTAAAAATCATTCATTTTAAAACAAGGAACTTCTTCAAAAAATTCCAGCAAGTCTTATCTTATATGGATATTGCTTAAAAATAAATATATATATATATTTCAAAAGAAATTTATAAATAGATGTAATTTGTCGATTTAGTATGTCAAATTATAAAATTATTTTTAATGTAAAAAAATATAACAGATAATGTAAAAATACGTCTATTTATAAATTTATTTTTATATAATATCTCTATATCAATTCTTTAAACAAAAAAAAAAGGAAAAGGGGAAGCTGGAATAAAACTCTGATAAATACAAGTACTTTCGAAACCAGTAGTCCATGGCGAACTCACATGATTCTCACACATGCTGCATGCATCTCGTGATCTTCAATAATGTACGTGAGACAAGACAATAACAATGGCCCATGCATGGGACCCAAGGTTTTTTGTTTTGTTTTGTTATTTTCGTCGCGCTACTTTGTTCTATTTTATAACCCAGCTGTTAGCTAGGATTTGCTAGCTAGTTGTTGTCTGCTTTACTTCATGTGGCCGCTAGCTAGTAATCATGATGCTAACCAGCATATAATGCATGCATCATATACAGCTACTATGCCAACAAGTTGTATATTATTATAACTCTCAACTATCAAGGTTGTAAGAAATAAGGCTTCATTACCTCTCCACTCTAAAACATGAGCCTTAACTCTTTACCAAAAAAAAAAAGCTATCATATACTGCTGTATATTAAGAACTTGAAAATCTTCTTCTATTTGATCTTTATAAACATGACCAAAGGGGCACCATTTCTTTCTTTCCATAAAGCATAAGTTACACCATAAAAATATCATTTATTTCCACCCAGTTAATTTTAGTCAAATAAATATTTACAGTCAAAATTCGTTATAAATAATTATTTAATGGTTATTAAAAAGTTACAAAAATTCATTTTTCTACTAGTGTTACAAAATGACCTCTTTATTTCACTGTTAATGAAGTTCCTCGTGCGTTGGTACCTTAACATCCACACACATGATCCGCCCGGCCTGCTGCCGACATCTATGATGCTGTTGGCTTTCTTTTCCTTCAGTGGGACATGCATTTGAGCCCTAATTTGCTCGCAACAAGAAAACAGATATCCTATACTTTTTTCTTTCTTCTTCTTTGCTTGTTATCTTGTGCAAAAATAAACTGATTTCTCCCATAGAACATGTGTTATGTCGTCTTTTTGTCCTTCATGAATTAGTGATACAGTACGCATAATAAGAAATGCCACGTTAGATGGATGGCCTTGAACTGATGATCTAGCCATGACTTGGAGCATGGATTTGGAACATGATACTGAAGTTTCTTTAATTACGTACGTTATAAATTTATAATTAAGTGCATTCCACGTCCTAATACCAAACATATCAGAGTATGCACTTTTTATACTTTATATGTATATATATATTCCATTGATCAAAGGTGTAACGTCTAGGTATAAATAAAAGAATAATATTACTTACAATCGTAAAATTATAAGCGGCATATATTTGTTTTAAAAAAATATGAGGATCTATTATTAAAAAAGTTAAATTTTTTTCATGTAAGTCTCATAGATATATTTTTTTTTAAACAACGATATCGTTGTTTGCAAGTCTAAAACTATATCTATAGACTATCATTTCTCATTTGAGATTTTTATTTCTATACCGAGAAACACATCAAGTTAAGCATAGGAGAGAGAGAGAGAGCCCTTTTGATGTAGACACCTTTTTATTCAGAGAAGCGTTCTCTCTCTCTCACTGTCCTTTGCCTAACTTGATGTGTTTCTCGATATTGAAATAAAAATCTCAAATAGATAAGTCTTATACAAATCACACTTTGAAAAAAATATTTATTATTAGTGGGATTCATTCTTTTACAAATAACTTATATGAAGTTTGTCTATTTAAGAATTTTACCTAACATTACCCTTATCAGTAAGCTCTTACTGGATTACAAAAGCAAACTAGTGAATAGAATCTTTTGAAGGCTTCGATAGCTTGTCGACATTTTTTATTTTATTACATGGGTCGAAAATAAGCCCGTGCATCCGAGTTTTGGATCTAAAAATCCGGGTATATTGACCTGGATCCGAATTTCAATCCGGATCCAAAAATCTATATATTTAGAACTAGAACCGAATTTTCAATCCGGGCCAGAACCCATATGATTCTGGATTTGGATTCCGGTTTTGAACCCGGTTTTTTATTTTTTATTTTAAAATCTCCTCTTTGAACTTGAAAAAAAAAAAAAGAAAAAAAAAATGTTGCTCTTAATTTGCAAGGGACAAACGCATAAGTCGATCAATGAGTGCAGAAAAATTATAGAAAATATGATAAAAAAAAATATGATAAAAATCAAACATATATTAACTTGTTCATTATTGTATTCAATAAAAATAAGAGAAAAATTAAAAGATAAAATATGTGGTTTTTTTTTAAACAAAAAATTAAGGAGATTAATGAGTATTTTATATTAAATTTTTAGTTGTGTATAAAATACTACATTTATCATGTGTTTACAACTTAATGGTCGATAAAAAAAAATTCGACAATTGAGATTAAATTTATAAATTACATATTTATTAAAATTATTTAGATACATAACATATTTTTATTGAAGCTATTGAATAATTTTTATTTTATTTTATATTCTTTTTATAAATGATATAAAATAATTGAATTACTTTAAATATGATTTTGAATATATTTATAAATTTTAAAATATCCAATTTAGAATTATTATAAATCATCTAATTCAATTTGTTGAATCACTATTCTTAACAGATTTCAAACTCGATTCTTTTTTTCGAGCCTTGGCATGATATAGCATTATAGCTTTTTGTTGTTATATTAAGGTCTCGTTTGGATATATAAATGGTTTCATTTCATTTTATCTCATTTTATTTTATTATTATAATTTTTTAGAATATTTTAGAATAAATATAAAAATTTTTAATTTTTTTAATTTATAATAATATTATTAAAAAATAATATTTTATTTAAGTTTTAATTTTTACTTAAAATTATCTCATTTCATTTCACTATTTAAAAATAATCTATAGTGTGTACTTGTAATCTAGATTTTAAAAGCGGGTTCCGGATTAATTCGAGTACCCAGCTCATATACATCCGATTTAGAATAAAATAGATATCTGGGCCGTATTATATGATTCAAAAACAGGATTTGAAATTCGGATATCTGGAAACTAATCCGGACCGAGTAAAACTCGGCCCATATGAACACCTCTAGGGGAAAGATTCAAATTTCCTTGTTATATATGTGGATTTTTTTTTCTCCAATTCAGGGATAATCTCATAGAAGTTTGGACAAGGTTTATCCGCGGGCGATAGTACTAGCTAGCCATGTACGTGGTGATCAACAACTGATCAGCATGAACATGATCTTAACTTCTTATAAATTAGGGGGCCGGGACTAACTTTTTAAGCCCTTTTTTTTTTCTCTCGCCAACGACGTTGGCGTATTCTACCCGAATTTAAATTTGAGTTAAATCATCTCTATCCATCCCATGATCTGCATATATATCCAAGTGCAAATATTGCAAGGCTAAGTTATTTACTTTTTCCAAATCTCATATATATCTAATTATATATATATATATATATATATATAATTTTGACCAATTACATCAGTAGAATGTGTAAAGAACACGCAAAAGTTATATTTAGTTTGGCAAAATGAACGCAAGGACGTCCTAGGTGAAACTTAGTTCTTATTTGGATTTAAAAAATATTCTCAACAATGATTATTATTAAAAAAAATATTCTCAAAATAAAAATTATATTAAAAAATTATATTCTAATAAAATTGATTCAACTTTCAATTTTTTTATTTTTTGTCTACTATCCAAACCTCCCCTTAAATATTATATGGGCCGGACTGAAGTGAAACAATTTGATGCTTGGGTATTTATGGCATCAATTGGTCAAGAACGAAATAGTTGCCTAAATCATCCGACCGGCAGAGGTTAATAAAGAATAGTTTTTTATTTTTTTAAAATAGGGTCTACTTTTTACAAAGATTTGTACAAGACTTATCTATTTGAAAATTGTACAAAATCATTTATATATATATATATATACATATATACATACAGATACGCATCAATATATTTTATGTAGAGTACTATAAAAAAAAATTATTTATTTTGCGATCATTTGTTTTCAATAAAATAGTTATTTACAGTTAAAATGAGTGTTTTTATCGCAAATAATTATTTTCGTCACAAATACTAATTCTTCTTATAGTTAGAACGGGAATGAAACTAGGATTTAATATTTGGAGAGCGATTGAAAAAATATGGGAAGTGTGAGCATATGTAATATATATTTTTTTGTATATGACTATATAAAAAATAATAATTATACATCAATTATATACAAAATATATATCTATAAATTATCTTATACAATAATTTTTCTTAAGACTTTTGTAGTTTGCTATAAAACATTACAATAAAAAAAAAAAACCGTTATTCTTACTTTCAGTGGGGTATGAGAAAATTAAAAAAAGGTGGGGAACTAGAGTGGAGTTATGTGAATATTGGGATTTAAAAGATAATTTTAATAAAAAATTTTAAAAATCTGAATATTTGTTTTTTGGAAGGGGGAGGGGAGGGAGGAATTTGAATTATATAAAATTTTTAATTATCTACCTACTAAATTAATATTTTTAAAAACTCTGAGGGGTAGTAGCGCCAAAGGTATATAAGTGGTTCCGCCCTGAGTGAGAGTACTGGATTGGTAGGTAATTAAAGGAATGCATGTGGTTTTGAAAGGGGAAAGTGAGACGCGTTGAATGCATGCATGCAGCTAATATTGGCTAAAATCAAATCGCATCTTTTTGGAGAATAATTTCGTGACAATCATGTATGCATGCATCTAATTGCGCGGGGATAATATCTGTGTGTGTATATTTGTCCATAACTCAGATTCAGATTAATATTTTCTTTTAAGAAAATTGTGCTATTTCTCATGGGCGTAAACGTCTCACAGTACGTCGTTGACATTGACATGAGTGGAATTCTACCAAACTATATATGAAAATTAAACAAAAAAAAGTTCAAAATAATAAAACTGGAATTGAATTTTATAAATGACCTATCATCATTATTTTAAGTCTTGTATAATAACTTATATAGTGATTTCAATTTCTATAAATATGAGTTTCAATCGTTTTGAAATTTATAAAAAAAATGTATAAAACGAAGAAAGTTTCAATTCTTAAATTTTTTTTTTATATTTTTCTTGTAACAGTAGTAGTTTCTTTTTTAGTTTTATAACACGTTATCAGCACGAAGTTCTACCAATAATGAAACTAATGGTCTTCTACTTCAAATAAGTTTTTCAGTATATTATTTGCAGTCATCGAGATGAATATTAAAGGTAATATTATTTAATATTACTTGATAAAATTATACTTTTATTCTGATAATTATGTGAATATATTTCTTAAATTCACAAATTTATTTTTGTGATTCATATATATAGAAAATGTCAAATATTATAAAATTGAGATTTATTACTATTGACATTTTTGGAAAAAGTTATTTATCCAAGATTCTTGATGAAATCCATTTGGATATGATGAACTTGAGAGATACAATCAAAGAAATAAATCACGTATCCCTGCAGAACCGTACTGTGTATCTCATGGTGAAAAATCTTTTTATTGTGTGAAATGATTTAAGGGAGAAATATGAGCACCAGAAAATGTAATCATTCCAAATGATCATTATGACTTATTGCATCTGAAATTACAAAATTTTATGAGTAATAATGAATATAATTCTATACTCTTTAAAATCAGTTCAATATTAAAATTATGCAGTGAGAAAGTCACTGATGATGATATTTTTCAAATAAGATATATATTATTTTTCATGTCTCGAATGTACTCCTGCAACAGCAATATCAAGAGCGAAAGTTCAATAAATATTCTGAACTTTTATTTTATTTTTTAGTGATTGAGCTAAATAAAAATTTTTATTAATAAATCACTAGTTACATCCTATTAATGATATTGAATTTACATCATTCCTAAAAGTGAACGATGCATCATTTCAAAAGAACCAAAGGCATAGACGTGATAGAAAAATTATAGAAATGTTAGTTCAAAAAGCGATAACACTAAATATGATAATAATATACCGTATCACCAGAAATGTTCCAACTCCAAAAAGGGTAAAGACCCTTAAAATAATTTTTCATAGAAAGATGAAGATGTTTGTCATAAATATGGTATGACTGAACATTAGTTATGTACCTGTTGTACGGCCAAACACTTGATTCACTTATATAAAACTTTTATATATAAGCTTATTAGTATTTCATCATGTTTTGAAATAATGAAATATCGGTGTCTGAAGCACGACAAGAAATTACTTGGAATAATAAAACTCTGTCTAAATTTGATCCTCTTACAAATGAATGTGAACCAAAAGTTCAGAGGATTACATATTTGTAAAGTATTGCAAATCAATTACTTGAAGTATTTACTAACACTAAATGTGTTGTAAAATCATATATTACTGTTGTTAATGCTTAAGCAAGAATTGAAATCTCTGAAAAGACAAGTTGTTAAAATAACAATAAATGAGTCCAAGATATACCTGAAGTGTTAAAGACCTATTGGTGCAAAAGTAAAAAGTAAAAGGAAAATAAATCGGTACTCCTGAAGAGGTCGTAGCCACAAAACAAGCAATAAGATATATCCAAACTTTCTGTACAGAATAAAAAATCCTAAAGACTATAATCCTCCTGAAGAGGAAACTCCTGAAGAGTACAAACTTCCTGAAGAGGAAACCTCCTGAAGAGGAAACTCTTGAAGAGTACAAACTTCCTGAAGAGAAACCTCCTAAAAAGGTATTTCATGAAATGTTTTCCCCTGGAGAGGAACAATGAGATCTCAATACATTTCATGAATACTGGAAAGATTATGGATAAAAAAATAAAACTGTTGTCGACAATATATTTTCATATAAAATGGCCATTGATATTACCATAGTTAATAAAGAAAGTGAGTCAAGAATTGTCGAAGAATGTCGACGTAGAAATGATTGGCCAAAATGAAAAGCAATTATTGAAGCTGAATTAAACTCGCTAGCAAAGCGAGAGGTATTTAAACTTGTTGTCCAAACAGCAAATGGTGTAATACCTATGAGATATAAGTGAGTATTTATACGAAAGCGTAATGAGAAATGAAATTGTGTGATACAATTTGTCGCACAAGATTTCTGCAGAAACCTGAGATTAGTTATGAGGAAACATATTTTACTTCAGTTTTGTGACATTGTTGACAAATGAGATCTTGAAATGTGGTTTTACTTCAGTTTTGTGTTTTCCTTTAGTTAAATAAAATAAAAAACATGTTGTCTCTAAAACTTTTGATCCGTAGAGTGTGTCCCCAACTCCATCTTAGAACGGGTGCAGGGTTGGTTTGTTTATTTGTTGATTGTCACTCTATCTTGAACAAAGTTGGTTGGCTCTCAAGTGGTGTTCTGGAGAAATTTACAGCTAGGAGTAGACTATGTCAGCCACTTTTAGTATACTGGGGAGTTACAGATCGTTGTTTAGTTAGCTTGTAATTTACGTTTCAAGTCCAATTGTAATACTCGTTATTAATAAATGCACTTTGCTTTCTTCAAAAAACAGAAAGAATAGATCAGTGATATATATATATATATATATATGAAGTGAAGTTTATAATATTTATGTTCCTTGTATAAACACTTTCGGATAAATTAAATGAATAATGAATATTATAATTAGATTAATTTTACGTGTCTATCTTTTTCGCACTTAAAGTCTCGATCAAGATTTTGATGAAACTTCTTTTCATATTCACACAATGTTTTTCATTAAATATCATGATGATATTGTTCAAGGATCATGATTATATATAGATTAACAACCGATTGTTTCTTCATATAATTATACTTATCAACAATGTGGCTACATGAATTAAGATATAAAAAAATTATCAATTGATAATCGCTCTTCTCCGGAGATTGCGGGTGATTTGGTTCTCCTCACTTGATTTCGTGTATATGTTTCTCTCCTGTTGTCTGCAGGGCTGAATTAAACCCGTTTCCTTGTTCATTTTCTTCATAGGACTCGTTACATGTCCGGTTTAGGCATGGAATCGAGTCTCAAACTCTTATGTTTTTCGTTTGTCGTTAACTGAAAAGGAATGTGAAGTATTTGAAGGTTGAGAAGAACTCGGTGGGTGAGGCCCTAATGAAAGGCGAACACTGTTTGTTATTCAAGTTGCTCAATATGAAACATTTCAACAAAGAGGCATTCAAGGTTACCATGAAAAAGGTTTGGCGCCCACTTCTTGACATTACCATGAGTGACTTATCATTCACTTTATTTCTTGCGGAGTTTGAGGATGTCAAAGATAATGCTAGAGTGAAGCAGGATGGCCCCTGGAGTTTTGACAAACACTTGGTGCTCATTAGTGATGTTGATGGAATGCAGCAGTCTCACCAAGTCAAACTGACTTAATCCTCATTTTGGGTTCGTGTTCTCGATTTTTTGATCATGATTCGAAATGCTACAATGGACAAGTTAATTGGCGAGTCAGTTGGGCAAGTAATAGAGATTGATGTCGGCTCAGATGATATGGCGTGGGGGGAATATATGCGAATTCGAGTATGTTTAAATGTGACCAAACCTTTCTTTCGGGGCAAGAAGTTCAGTGTGGGTTTGTTAGAACCAGTGTGGGTAATGTTTTCTTACAAACGTCTTCCAACTTTCAGCTACTTATGTGGATTAATTGGGCATTCTCAATGTGATTGTAACATGTGGAGGATTCTATGTCTACTGTTAAAGCCTCTGACTTTCCATATGGGCCTTGACTGCGAGCAGGGGGTGTGGATGGGGCATCCAGTGTATCTAAGAGCAAGTTCTTTCAGCTATTTATTCCAGGCATCCCTCCAAAACAGTTCTCTAGTAAGAATTCTGGAGATTCAAGTCACAACTGCCAAGAGAAAGTTACTAGGTCACTTGCCAAGGATTTGCAGTTTTTTTCTCAAACCAATCAGGACGTGGAATTTAGCCCTAGGCAGTTACAAACGATTATGAAGGAAACTCATATGCTGACATCCGACCATGCTGTGCCTTGTGGAACTGATACTGAGATGTCCTCTACAAGCATTATGTTGATGTCCTCTCTTTCCCCTAGTGATGGGGGTTCACAGAAGAAACGAGAAAGTAATTCAGGTGCTGAGGTTAGGGGTCATAGAATTTCTAAAAGGCTGAAACTCAACGGTAGAGTCTATAGGGAGGATGGTTATTCCCTGATGTCTGATTCGGTGGTGGCTGTGACTCAACCCCACCAAGATCCATGAGATTCCTTAGTTGGAATACCCAAGGGCTTGGGGACCCTCGTGGTATTCGAACTCTTTCTGATTTAATCAGGAGAGAAGATCCTAATATTTTGTTTCTTGATGAGCCCCTAAAATGGATTTATGTCGTGTTAAATTCCTAATTATTTAACAGTGGATGCCTTAGGACATAGCAGTGGATTAGCACTGCTATGGAAAGTTGATGTTAACCTTGAGATATTGAGTTACTCATCCTCCCACATTGATGCTGTGTTTGTATCAGACTCTATTACTTGTTTTTAACAGGTATCTATGGACAACTTGATGTAGCCTGGAGAAATGAAACTTGGAGCCTTCTAAAATCTTTGTAGAAAGGTAATGGTGCCCCTTGGCTAGTCTTTGGTGATTTTAATGAGATACTAACTCAAGGAGGGAAATTGGGAGGGCGTGCTTGATCATTTTAACAGATGATAGTTTTCAGTACTGTGTTATCTGATTGTAATCTCAAGGATCTAGGCTTTCAGGGTCCTAAATACACTTGGTGTAACAAAAGGGGGAATTCTAGTCTTGTTTATGAGAGGTTAGGCAGATTCCTAGGTAATTCTGCATGGTGCACTCATTTTGAGAATGTTGCAGTCTCTCGTGGTAGTTCATGCTATTCAGATCATTTACCCTTATGGATTGATCTATGTGGTAATTAACAAAGGGCAAAGGGGCATAAACCATTTAGCTTTGAGGCTATGTGGATGGAAGATGAGGATTTCCATAAGATTATTCATGACTCCTGGGATCTGTTGGGCCACTAGTCTAGTATGAAAGCCATCATGTCTTGTATCTCTCATAGCTCCTCAAAGTTGCAACAATGGAACAATCTCAAGTTTGGAAAGACTCATAGAAACCTATCGAGGGCTAGAAAAAAATTGGAACAACTGCAATTACAAGACCCAAACTTAGTTTTGCCTGGTGAGATTGAAGAGGCATCTGAGAAGTTAATAAATGGATTTGTAATGAGAAGGTGATGTGGAAGAAACGTTCTCGAGTTTTGTGGCTAGAGACAGGGGACCAAAATACAAAATTTTTCCATGCAAAGGCATCTCAGATAAAGAAGAAAAACAACGTATGGAAGCTTATAGATGATGCAGGAAATTGGCATGAAGGGGAGCAATGTGACCAGCATATAGTTAACCATTTTATTCCCTTGTTTTCTTTTGCAAGTTCCCATGGTGTTTCCCAAGTGATGTCTCTCATATTGACAGCAAAATAACTAAGGAGATGGTTGCTGATTTAACAAGGCCTTACACTGAGGAGGAAGTCAGCAATGCTCATAGGCAAATGCAGCCATTAAAAGCACCAGGATCTGATTGAATGTCTCCCTCATTTTATCAACATTACTGGCCAAAAATTGATAACTCTGTCTCGAAAGCTGTTGTTCATGCTCTAAACACTTGTGAGTTCCCCCAGGCAGTCAATCATACATTTATAACCATGGTCCAAAAAAAAGAATCCGATTAAGGTTAATGACTATAGACCTATTAGTTTTTGCAATGTCTTATATAAGTTAATGTCTAAAGTCATTGCCAATAGGATTAAAGTTGTGCTTCCTGCTGTTATGTCTAATACACCATCAGCTTTCCTATCTGACAGACTTATCTCTGATAATATCCTTGTAGCCCATGAGGTCCTTTATTATCTTAAAAGGAAAACCAGTAGAAAAAAATATTATATGTACCTTAAACTCGATATGAGTAAGGCATATGATAAAATATAATGATCCTATCTTGAAGCTATAATGTCTAAGTTGGGATTTCCTGCTCAGTTTATAAGATTAGTTATGAAGTGCATTTCAAGCTCCTCCTTTGCTGTGCTTATAAATGGCGTTCCCACTGGTCACATCATTCCTTCAAGAGGATTGAGACAAGTAAATCTCATTTCTCTTTATCTCTTTCTCTTATGCACATAAGGGTTGGTGGGTTTATTCAAGTTTGTTGATGCAACTCAATGTTTGTCTGGTGTGCAGATTTGCAGAAATGCTTCTCGACTTAATCATTTGCTTCTCACAGATGATAGCCTAATTTTTGGTAAAGCTTTAGTGCCTACCAATCTAAAGCTTCTTGAGCTCCTCAGATTTTATGGTGATGCTTCAGGCCAATTGATTAACCAAGATAAAACAACCATGGTATTTAGTAAGAATGTTGAGGTTACTACCAAGAATTCGATTATGGAATTGTGGGAAAATTCTCATAATCAAGGCTATGACAAATATCTTGGCAGCGGGCTGCCTTCAATTATTAAAAGATCAAAGGAAGCTATATTTGTAGATATAAAGCACAAGGTCTGGCTAAAGCTACAAAGATGGAAAAGGTTGCTTATTTTCACAAGGGGGCAAAAAAGTTTTGCTTAAAGCTGTAGCTCTTGCAATACCATCCTATGCTATGAGTTGTTTCAAACTTCCATATCAACTTTGTATGGATATTGAAAGGATGATGGCAAGTTACTAGTGGGGACAAAAAAAGGAAAAGAGAAAACTTCATTGGATTAGTTGGAGACATATGTGCAAGCCTAAGTCTTTTGGTGGGCTCGAGTTTAAATATTTAAAGACCTTCAATTTGGTCATGCTTGCAAAACAAAGTTGGCGATTGTTACAGCAAGAAAAGAGTCTATTTTACCAAGTTTACAAGTCCAAATATTTCCCCAACTCCCATTTATTTTCTGCCTCTCTTGGTTCTTCACCCTCCTTTGCATGGAGAGGTATTTGGGAGGCTATGCAGTTGTTAAAACAAGGAGGTAGATGGATTGTGAGTAATGAAAGAGGAATCCATATTTTAAATGACCCCTGGGTACCTTGAATTAAAGCATGTCTTTACTGACTCTCTTTCTCAAGGCAGTGTTGTTCTCTTTGATCTGGATGACTCTCATACTCATTGGTGGGATCTTTATAAAGTCAGGGATCACTTCAATCCAAACTTGGCCGAAGTTATTTTAAGAATCCATCCTAATCTCCATGAGGAAGAAGATAGGTGGAATTGGAAACAAGATAGAAGTGACATTTACACTGTCAATAATGGGTACATGTTTTTTAAAAGTCTGGTATGTTCTGATGAGGGGGAATCATCATCTAGAGTATCCTGGAAGAGTTTTTGGAGGATTTTATGGAAACTCAAGATTCCTCCAAAAATTCGAACCTTTGTTTGGAGAGCTTACCAAGAGATCTTACCATCAAAGGCTAACTTGCTGAGGAGACAGATTCAAGTTGAAGGTTCCTGTGTATTTTGCAAGTTTGCTATGAAAGATTCAACTCATACACTTTTCTTTTATTCAGATATAAATAGTGTATGGGTGAACAGATTTAAACTGTTTAAGGATGCCATTTCTTTGGATTCATTCCTTCTTACTGCTTAGAGGATCCTTACTATAGAATCAGAGGAAGGGCTAATGGACTTTGTTCTCATGGCATGGGGACTATGGTATCGTAGGAATAAAATAGTGTTTGAAGAGCTAAAACTTCCCTAGCAACAAGTCATCAATTATGCTCTATCTCTGAAAAAAACTAAGCCTGCCCCTTGTCAAGTTAGACAAAGTAGTGCTACTGTTATGCCTAGTAAATGGATCCCTCCCCTGCTCATTATTTCAAGTTAAATGTTGATGGAGCACTATTCTTTGATTACAATAAGGTTGGTCTTGGGGCAATTGTCCGAGATAGCGATGGTGTAGTTATTGTAGCAATGAGCAGAGTTGAAATGGAATTCTTAGAACCAGAAAATGTGGAAGCCATGGCGATACTTAGGAGAATGAAGGTTTGTCTCCAAATTGGGATGGCCAATCTTATTGTAGAATCCGATTGCCTTAAAGGAAATTAATATTGTAGCAGAATCATGTACACCAATGAGAACAATGATCACTGAAATAAGAAGCTTAATGTTGCGTTTTCATCGGTGCAAGTTGCAACATGGTCCTAGAATTGCTAACGAAGCTACCCACCTCTTAGCAAAGCATGCTTGGACTGTGTAGGACATGGTTTTATGGTGACACAGAGTTCCTTCCTTTATTAACAATGTAATTTACATTGATATGTTGTCTTGACTGCTTAAGACTAGGGGTGTAAGAATTGCAGTCCAGATCGGCCATCCCAGACTGGACCAGACCTATGTATGATATGGCCTAGTCCAGTCCATTTTTTTATGGATCGAACTTTTTCGATCCGGTCCCAGTCTAAGGGATTTATTCCCCTGGACCAGACTGGACCGGACCAAATAACATAATTTAAAAAAATTACATATATTATATATATATGATATATTCTATAAGTAATAATATATAATATTAATATTTATTAAGAGATGTAGTATAACATATTAATATATAATATATACTCTTATAATATTAACATATTATAATAATTATAGTATAAAAATATAAATTATAGTATATCTATATAGAGTTGTAGACTATTAGTAATTACTAATAAGTTAATAACTTATAAGTAATAAGTGTATTATTATTATTATTTGATTATTATTTTATTTTATTTGGACTCTTAAAAATTTAGAATCTACTGTAAAACTCCTCTATTTAAGGACTGATTTTTTCTTTTATCTACTTTTTTATTTAGTTTATTTTTATTTTACCATTTTTTTAAGAATAAGTTTATTTAATATTTTTTAGCTTAAATATGTGGTAAATACGTAAATTAGGCTGTAATAATTAAATTTGAGCAAAAAATAGGTTTGATCATTGCAGGATTTTAGATTAAATTTAGTCCATAAAATCATATCAGTTGCCCTTGGGCTGAATCTGGACATGACCTGGACCGAATTAGACCGGATTAGTACGGACCGAATTGGACCGGACCAGTACGGACCAAATAGGAGTTCGGTCCGATCCAGGGTGTGAAAATCTTTGGACCGAATATAACCGGTTCATAACTTTCTCGAATCAGACCATTTACCTTCCTACTTAAAACCTTTATGGTTTTTATGAAATGAAGTTGTGATTTCCTATCAAGAAAGAAAAAGAATTAGGATACAGGATTAGCCATTATTTTGAAGGTCGAGACTTTAGTTTTCTAGGGTGGTGAAAATTAAAAAAAAAAATTGAATTATTTATTATATTTTATATAAAAATTTAAAAAATTTACAATAATAAAACGAGATAAATCACTTTTCTTATAGACTAAAAGTTAATAAAAAGTTGTCGCTATACTCATTATGACTTCATGATTGACACCTGTAAATACGAGCACCAAGTTTTACTAGTCACCACAAAAAGACAAAAAATAGTTTCACTGGTATATACTAATTTGTACTTTTTGAACGCCATTAAATTTTGTAAATGTATATACCATTGTCACTAATTTGTTATCGATGGTCACTTGGAATATCCAACCTCTAGTGACAATCATGGAAATCGCAGGTATGTTGCAGCGGTTGTTCTCATGATCATGAATTGTACTCTTTTCCATAGCCATATGGAATTTAAGAAAAAAGGAGAAAAGTTTGGATAAAATGACATAAAGAAAAAGAAAAAATTTACACAAAAACTTACACACTACACATTATATATTTTTTTAATTTTTTTAATTTCAAATATTATATATTATATATATATATATATATATATATATATAGTGTCTGATACGTAAACTTATATATAGCATCCCTCAAAAAAAAAAATGAGACATTTTTTATTTGCTTCCTCCCTTCCTAAGTGTTTTGAATTTCGCCGTCTCCCGTAGCTATAGGGCATTTAAGAAAAAATGAAAAAGGTTGGGAAAAAATGACATAAAGAGAAAAGGAAACAATTTTTTATTGTATAAGTTTATTATGTCTACTCATTTTGATACTTATTTTTTACACTTTATATTTTGATTTTTTTATTTAATTATTAAAAAAGTGATTATTAATATATTGATTTTTTTTTATATTTTTTAAAAATGTTTTACGATAATAAAAAAAAATAAGAAAAAATAAAAAGTAAAGAAACAACTAAGTGCACACTCGAGCGCTTTTTTTATTTGCTTCCTTCCTTCCAAAGTGTTTACTCTACATTTTTTTGGTAGTTCTGCCCTTTGTCACGGGGCATTAATTTTTGTATTTTCCCCCAATATCTTCTATTCTATAGTATTGGTCATGTTTTAAATATTGAAAATGCTATTATATCGTTTCATTTGGCCTACTTATTATAACTGCTCGTGTATTTTTTTTTTTCAAAATTTATTTTTACTTAATGGTTAGAGAAGTGACTATTAGTGTGTTGATATTTTTTTTTTTTTGTATTTTTTAAAAACATTTAAACATGTTTAAAAAATGTTTGAAATAAAATGTCAAAAAAATAGAAAAGTGACTATTAGTAACACCATTTTTTAAATACTTAGGCAATTCAAAGGGCGAGCGAGCTATTTAGCCGTCAAGAATATTTATTATTTTCATTTCACTTTTTCTATGCTAAAATAAATTAAAGGACTATTTTAGCTTTCATTTGAACGTTGAGAGTATTTTAAATCATATGTTGATAATAGTGAAATAATTTATGAATAATAATAAATAGTTTTGTAAATAATAATAATGAATTAGTTGTGAATAATACTGAACTATTTATAAATAATAATGAAGTAGTCTAAAAAGGTTTGAGAACATTTATGTTCCCAAACACAACCTTAGAGGGTTCAGATCTTGCATTTTGGGTCTATCATTAATATTCTTTGAATTTTATACATTTTTATATTGAATAATTATTTTAAGAGAATACAAAACCTTGATCATCATGTAGCCCTAAAATGATATTTACGCATTTTCATCATGTGCATATCTAACTTCTGCACATAATTTGTTTTTTCTAAATTAATAAAAAGTATGCAATCTCTTGATATTATTATATTTGCACTACAACAGTTGCTGGGTATTGCTGCGTGCTATAAACGCAAGAAAAATGCATAAAAACACAGCTTAAAGTATTTAACGGAGTTTTTAGGCTCGCGGATGAAACGCCGAAATCCCAGCGTGACATTTGAACTCCATCTCGCCGCTAGGATTCCGTCGAGAAATTTAAGAGCTTCTCGACAATCTTCACGCCGATAAAGATCGGCGGTAACCGCCGATGTTGAAGTCCAGGCAATTTCATCTAAGCGCCGTTAATGGATGATTTCATCTGCGGCTGCTCTGTTCGTCGCGAAGGGGGAATCGGGTTCTAAGGTTTCTCTGCGCCCTTTTAGCAGTCGACAACTAGCTACGGTTCATCTTTTACGAATTTCAAACCGCCGTAAGTACATATACTGAGCATTCGCACTTCCATTCCTGCTGGCATGAAGATTAGGTTATGAAAATCCCAAATCGTGACTGTCGATCTAACGTTTTGGTGATTTCTCTTGCTGCAGGTTCATGCTCGTCGCATTGGGCAACGCATACGACGACGTATTGGTGAGTTCGTGGCTAGTTCGCATGATCGCATGTACTAGGTACGAATTTTGAGGGATTTAGGTCCCAAAATTAGAATCGGGTTCTAACGTTTGTTAGTAAATATTCCCTCAAAAAATTGGAATTATATTAATTTTTGAACCAGGTTAATGGATATAAATTTTATGGTTCAAATTTACTAGAACATTTGCTATCTCCTTTGCCAATAGTCCTTTAGCTCTTTGGAGTCTTAGGGACCACATCCAAAATACCAGTTCTTGAAACTCAAGACATTGATCGACCTGTTCCAACACACATCAATGACATTAAAATCAATTCGTATAATGCACTTATGGTTAACTAGTTATATGAATCAGAATATGCATTTTCACATTAGTTTTATATCTTCATACTAGATGTTTCTGGTTCCTTTGCACCATATTTTAAAGTTTAACAACAAATACTTTGACAAATGAAAGAGATAAAAGCTTGATGGAAATGTAAATGGAAAATCTAGGAGACACACAGAAAATAAACGAAAGGGCCTACTAAGTTGAAAAAGTATATATCAGAATGTTTTACCTTCAGATATTCAGAAAACTAGGATAAAAACTTGACAAAGGAACGAAAGTGTTCTGTTTTTGGCTATCTTAACACTCTGAAAATGACAAGTAAGAGGGCCTCATCTCTAAAAGCATTACACGTTCACCTTGAAATATAATTCCCCATCTAATGTGATTTCATCATGCGTAGGTACTACTAGCTCTAGTTTATATAGCACTATGGTCATGATGTCTACTCTAGTTTATATGGCAGTATGGTCATGATGTCTAGCCCTATAATAGTCAGCATGGTCAGCATGGTCATCCTGCGTAGTATATAATGATGTGTATACTGACACAAGATGTAACAGACAGCATGGTCATCACTTCTGGTTTATGTGATACTAAAGTGCATTTATTCAAAATGGCAACATATAATCGCTACAATAAATCCCAGACCTCGCAGTTAAAATTGGTCTGACTTTGTTTTAGCTGCGTTTTTTTTTTCCTTAACCTATTACGGCAGAACACAAGCGCAGCAACAAAACCCACCTCTGGCACCCTTGAAAGTGTTGCACTTTCCCTTGCTTTTGCTGCAGTTTCAGTTGCTGCCATCGAAATTTGCCAAAAAAAAAAAAACAAGATTATACCTGTGGCTCTGTTTCTTGCTGCAAACTCTGCAATGGGAAGAAGCCAGACTTCATGATGCCGCCAACTCACCTCGCCGCATAGAAAAATGCAGTAAATGCCCTTATGTGTTGTAGTGTTGGGTCAGTGTCGATAGGATAAACTATCGTAGTAAGAAGATATTAATTACAAATTGTGATTGTATGTCATGATCTAAGATCTAAGTATTGGACTTCATTTAAGAACAAATTTTATTAACCATGTTTATTAGTAACTAAGGCTATTGAAGATCTTAGATGCCCTAGGGGGCCACTGAAACAAATTGAAATTGAGTATTTTAATGCTATTAAGGTGACCAGTCTTGATGTGTTTAGTATTAGACAATTATGCCTTCACATAGTTTGGAAGATGGGGATGCCAATGTGATTAAAGATGGGATGTTGCCCTTACAATTAGATGATTAGAATATGTTACCTATTAATGAAAAGTTTGTAAGGTTTCACCACAAAGAGACCAAGTGAAAAAGAAAAGCTCGGAACAAACAAGTGTCACTTATTGAAGGGACTCTTTGTGGGAGTGGGGTTCATAAAAGATATCTAAAAATTGAATTGGAAGAGGCCACTAAAGGGTGGCATGCTTTAAAGAAACAAAAGAATGCTTCTTGTGTGGTATTGCACAACCATGAATTAATGGCAGAGATTCGTGACTAGCCCTATCAACATCAATGAGTTTATTAAGTTGGAACTGTCAAAGGTTTGAGAACCCTCAGATAATTAGAATCTTTAACTTGTTGATTAAGGAAAATTGTCCCAAACTAATTTTTTATTACTGGAAACTAAATGCAATTAGGAGAATGTAGGAGTTATTAGAGTTAAACTGAAGTCTTATGAATGCATGACAATGGAGAGCCAAGGTAAAAGTGGTGGGCTTGCTGACCTTCTATGGAGAGAAGAGTTCAATGTTTAGGTTTGCAATTATACAAGATGGCACATAAGTGTTGTTATTGATAAAAATCATAATAATCAGAAGTGGATGTTCAGGGGTGTTTATGGTCATCCTAAAACTTCTAAAAGAGAGAATAGTTGGCACTTGCTGAAGTTACTAAGACAAGACATTTCTATTTCTTGGGCATGTGTGAGAGATTTCAATGAAATCACTTGCGAAAGTGAAAATGTGGGAAAAACATCAAGACCTTATAAACAAATGGAACAGTCTAGAGAAGCCATTGTGTCCATTGAATGATTTATATGCAAATGGGCAAAAATTTACAAGGTCTAATAATAGGCTAGGATTTTCTTTTACAAAAGAGAGCCTTGATAGAGCCATGGTTGATTCAAAATGGTAGCAGATGTTCCCCAATTGCATTTGTCATGTCTTATCTGCTATCAAGTTTGATCACTCTCCATTTCATCAAACCCTGAATAATAATGAGATGAGGGCCAACAAAAAATAGTTTATTTTAGATATGAGAGTTCTTGGGCTTTGAGGAAGGGATACTCAAACACCATCAAACAAGCTTGGAACAAGATGGCCACTAGTGACTCAGCAGATGTTACGATTTGAAATAGACTTTTCAATTATTAGAGGGTTCTTCAAAAGTTGAACCTAGCTACTAATAGGCAGACCCCTTGTTATATAAAAAAGAAAATAAGGAGAATAAATAAGCTTTAGGATGGTGGTGATGGTGACCATCTTAGTTGTGTTCAAAGGCATCAAGAAGAGATTGAACTTCATTTAGACAAGGAGGAGCTCAAATGGAAGCAGCATGCAAAATAATAATGGTTGGAATACGGGGATAGGAACACCACTTTCTACCATATGTATGAATCCCAAACAAGAAAAAACAAATTCGATAAGGCAGGTACATGATTAACATGGGAATGTAATTACTGAAAGGTGATGATTGGAGCTCTATTCTCTAACTTATATTTACATCTTCTAATCCAACTGCCATTGATAGCTATCCCATGAATGAATCAAAAGGTCACTAATGAAATGAACTCAAGACTCCTATTGTAATTCTCTGAATTAGAAGTGAAGGAAGCAATGTTCGAAATGACTTCATTAAGATTTCCTAGGCCTGATATAGATTCCCAGCTCATTTCTATCAAACTAATAATTGGGAGATAGTTGATAAAGAAATTTGCAAGTTTGTTCTTTAAATACTCAACTAGAGTGGTTATTTAAAGGGTGTGAATGATACATTTATTACACTTATTCCAAACTGAAAGAGGCAAAGAGAGTTTCAGATTTCAAACCAATTAGCTTTTGTAATGTCATTTATAAAGTTGTTGCCTAAATTCTATCAAAGAGACTAAACGCTATGCTGTCTGACATAATTTCTCTTAACCAAAGCGCCTTTATTCTTGACAAGTTAATTTCTGACAATATTCTGATAGTTTGTGAAACTCTAATTGTATTGAATTCTTGATTGCAGAGTGAGTTTGGTCTTATGGCATTAAGATTAGATATGAGTAAAGTCTATGATAGAGTGAAATGAAACTTCTTGAAGCTGTCATGAGGAAATTAGGATTTGCATCGAAATGAGTTTCTCTTATTATAGAATGCATCACATCTATTTCATATTCAATTATGCTGAATCATGATCCTCAAAACTCTTTTGTTCCCTGTAGAGGCTTTAGGAAAAGGGACCATCTTTCTCTCTATCTATTTATAATTTGTGTTGAAGCTTTGACAAGCATGTTGAATAAAACAAAAGCAAATGACAACATCTCCAGTGTTGTAGTTGGCAAGGGGTCCATCCATATCAATCACTTGTTCTTTGTTGATGATAGTCTTCTCTTTTGCAATGCTAACTCTCTGGAGTGCAATAGAGTTATCCATGATCTTAAAACCTATGAGAAAGGCTTTGGTCAAATGCTAACCAAAGAGAAGACTTCAATATCCTTTAGTAGGAATACTCATGTTGATACTCAACAAACTATTCTGAAGATTACTGAGGTTAAGCTAGACAATTCTCTTGAAAAATATTTGGAGCTTCTTGCTTTTGTGGGAAGGATAAGGTGGCTATATTTTATTCTCTTATCGATTGGACCTAGGCTAGAGTCACAAATTGGAGCCAAATTATTATTAATAGATGGTAAAGAGATTTTGGTGAAAGTTGTGCTTCAGGCAATCTCAACTTATACCATGTGGATCTTTCTTCTTTCTAACTCTATCATTAAGAAGCTCAATAAACTCTTGAAGAATTTCTAGTGGTGATACAATGAGGATCATACTAAGATTCAATAGGTTAAATGGAGTCAATTAGGGCAATTCAAGGATCAATGTGGCCTGCATTTTAAAGACATTAAATGGTTCAATAGTGCTATATTATCAAAGCACTGCTAGTGTATTCTAAATAATCCAAATTCTTTATTAGCTTGGGCTTTTAAACATAAGTATTTCCCTCACTGGACTTTATTACTACTTAGATGGAGTTATTGAGGATTTTTCTGTCTAGTTACAAGTTATTGAAAGTAGGTTTGATTTAGAGAATTGACAATGGTCAAAAGGAGAGAATATGGGAAGAGAAGTGAATTTCAAGCTCCTGCACTCATACTATTCACTCTCGTCATCAAGGTGCTGGAAAAATATAAATAGGTGTTGAGATCATTGACTCTAATCTTAAGAAATGGAAAGAAGAAATCCTTCCAACTCTTTTTTCCCAATCAGATATTGATCTTATTAGAGTTCTTCCAATTAACATAAGTGGAAAGGAAGATCAGTTGGTCTGGTCCATTACAAATAATGAGATTTTTATTTTTATTTTAATTTTATATATATAGAAAGTGCATAACACTTACAAAAAAGAGTTGGAAAGTCATAAAGAAGGAACAACTTCTCAAGGAAGGATGCATGGTGATTTATGGAAGGCCATATTGAAGCTACAAGTAGCTAATGCGATGATGATGTTTATGTGAGATTTAGATTTACATGTATTTTTACATATTGTTTTGTTATCGTTGTTGATTGATTTAATTTATTTTAATATGATTGGAATTACATTTCTTTATTTATTATGTGAGTTTATTTGATGTGCTTTCTTTATATAAATTAGTATTTTATATTTAAATTGTTCTTTAAATTAAATTATTTTATTGTTGGGTTTTAAATATTTTATTTTATTGATATTGAATTGTAGTATTTTTAGTTGGCTTTTATTTAATTTATTGTGTTCTTTTTTATAGTAGATTTTTTATTTTTATTTTTATTTTTTCCTTTTTCCTTTTTCTTTTCTTTTCTTTTCTTTCTTTTTCTTTATTTCCCCTGTTTTTCCCCACCCCAGTCCCGTGCGACACAACCCCCCTTCTCTATTTTTGGCCGTTCGGCCTTAAGGCTAGCCAGCCTCCACCGCCGGTCGCCTGCCCTCAGCGCCCCCACCATTAGAACTGCCACCTACCGGCCAGCCTACCCCGGCGATTTCAGTCCCGGTCAACCTCCCATCTCCCCTCCATGAGCCGAAATCTGAATGGGCATTATAATACCCATTCTTGCATTTCCGGCCACCGTTGGCCACCCCTGGCGTCGGGAGTTCGCCGGTACCACCCCCAATCGCCGGTACCACCCACGGCAGCCCAAATGCCCCAACCCGAAGTGGGTATTTCAAATACCCATACACGAGTTTACCATCCTAGCGCCACCACCGGCCATTACCTAGTCTCACCGTCGCCACCAACGAGTTCCCTTTGCTCCAGCGACCACCCTCTAGCTCAGTTTCTCCATCCACGGCCTCACTTTCCTTGTACAACCCTAAATTCGAAAATGGGTTTCCATCCATTTTGAGCCCGATCCGCCACCTTCCGGTGGTTGCACCGCCTCACCACCACTTTCATGAGATTCTCCACCCTCCAATAAGTATTTCCCTAAATTTTGGTGTCAAACCGAGCACTCTAACCTAACGTACAAAGTGCCTCGCTGTGAACACTGTGGATCGGCGTTTGCTCAATGATCCGGTTTTTACTCGCTGTAAGTATTTTTCAAATGAATTTTAAGATTTAAATATATTTTTGCATCGATAAATATTGTATTTGTTTGACGTTGGGATTTATTGATTGATGTTGGAATTTATTAATTGTTAGTTAATTTGCGTGTTGTGGAATACATTGCATAATGTACGGTTGTTGTGTATACTTGATACTTGGATTTTAATGTGAGCTGTGATTTTCGGATTTATAGATTTCAATGGTTTTTGACTGAATCATAATGGGGACGGCGATATATAACGCCCGTTATGATCAGTGAGTGTGAATCATATAACGGGACGATGATACGTAACGCCCGTTATGGTCATTGTGTGTGTATTTCATATCGGGGACAGTGATATGTAACGCCCGCTATGAAATGAGTATGCATGAGTCATAATGGGGATGGAAATACGTAATGCCCATTATTATTGGTGATGTGTGGATATCATATTGGGGACGGCGATACGTAACGTCCAATATGATTAATGTGTGGATGTCATATCGGGGACGACGATACGTAACGCTCGATATGATTGGAATGTTTGTGTCATGACGGAGACGGCGATACATAACGCCTGTATGACTAACATGAATATAGGGGTAAGTAGGGATGATAGTAAAGTTCCGCTTGCGATACCCATCTATTGTGTTAATTGGTTTTATGTGGATTATTTCTGGGAAAAATGGTTTTGATTTTTAAAAAATTTACAGATATCTTTTTCTGGGAAATGATGGATAATTTTATTGGAATTTTATCGTGGACCAAAAGTGAAATTTTGGCGTGTGTTATTTTATTTATTTTGAGGAAGATGATTTTAAATTGCATGCATACGATATCATGTTCATGAGTGATGTTATTGTTGTTATTGTTGTTTGAGTATATTTTATATCTTGTGGTTTGTTTGGATTGTACTTACCTGCGATGCCATTTCTGGCGTCGTAGTTTTTGGATGCAGAGTTTTGTGGAGACTGAGCCTGAGGAGGCGACTCCGCTGTTGAAGTATTCATATTATAATTTGTTATCTTTGGAAAATTATTTTTCTATTTTTATAAATATGTATTTGTATAATTTGTATTTTGGATGACCGTATTAAATCTCCTATTGAAGAATTTTTGTTAAATTGTTTTATAAAATATTTGTAAAAAATTATGATACTTAGTTATTGACTTCAATTATCCTCTGCTTTTATTTATGCATGTCAAGTGTTCACACACTTAGCACTTGACATTGGGGGTGCGTAACCCGTGTTGTCAACATCCCGACGCCTCGATTCCCGTATTATTTTAAAGAAAATTTGGGGGCGTCACAATTTATGTGAAAAGCTTTTAAGGATGCTTCTCCTACTTTGTCTACTCTACTAAAAAGGAAAGTTATAAAAAAGCAAAATGTCATATATGTAATCAAAGCCCTAAAACTATAGAGCTTGATCTTTAGAATTGTGAAGTTGTGATAGATGTTTGGAGTCAAGGATGCAAGATGATTCAAAAGATCTCGGGCAATACAAGACCTTTCTTAGAAATATGGAGTCATATGATCAAGCATTTACAACAAGATGAACTAAATGTAGCAGCTAAGACAACTAGATTGATTTGGTTTAGAAGGAATAATTTTATACATGAGAATAGCTTCTATCATCCTAGCTTTATTACCAACGAAGCAAAAGAAGAGATCAAAATTTTCAACCCAATCAAGAAAGGGAAAAAAAAATCAACGATTGAAAAATCCTGCCGTTCGTAGAAGAAATCTCCTAAAAGGAATCTACAAACTGAACTGGGATGCTACTATAGATAAAACAGTTGGAAAAATTGGTATTCTTAGAGCTTCTCAACAATCTTTATTTGCCAATTCATCCATTACAGAATCCTATGCACTGATGCTAGCAGCATTAGCATAATTTTGTTGAGACATGGACATAGAGGCTATCATTATGGAAGGTGATGCTCTCTAGGTGATTAATATTCTTAACGAAATCACAAGTGATTGAGTCAAGGAGGTGTGCTCATTGAAGATGCCAAAATGATCCTCAATTCCTTTGCTTCTTGGTCTGCTAATCATGTCAAGAGATATGTCAATAAAACTGCCTATTGTTTAGATCAAAATGCTTTGAAGTTGAAAGAAGACATATATGTATTGAAAGAAATTTCAAACTGTATACGATCCACTGTTTCCAATGAGATGATGTGAATTATTGAGCAATAAACCTTACGGTTTAAAAAAATATCAATATTTATATACTCTTAAATATTATTACCTTTATTCGTGGATCAATGTCCTAAACATAAAAAACAATAACTACTAAAAAAAGAAAAAGAAAAAGAGGAAAACCCAATCTGCCAAGTGCCAACAGCAAAGAAAGAAGCACATTAAATAAATAAATTAATAAATAAAAGTCTTTCATAAAGCAAAAGAGCACAAAAAGGCTGAGCAGGGAACCGGGATCATCATCAACCCCATAGTGCTCCTCTTCACAGTTCCTTTGTCACCGTAATTCGCGGACTATCCCGTTCCCCTTGCGTCTCTCTTACTCTAGCTGCTCTGCTCTAGCTCCTTCAGCTCCCATGGTTCGATCCCCCCTCTCTCTGGAACCGACGGATTCCGTTTCAAGTAAGCTAAAAGTATCTGCAATCTAGGGTTTTCGGAGATTCTCGTTCGGAATTGAGTTTGATCGTTATTTGCTTTGAGTTTTGTAGCTCTGCTTGGTAGCTGATAAAATGTGGTAAAATTAAAGGGAAATGAAACCTTGATAAGCCATCTAGGATGATGAATTAGACTAAGTTATCGGTGTTTGAGCTTGTATGTTTTAATGATCTTATTTTACTTTGCTCTAGGCCAATAATTTCTTTGAATATATTTCTTCTTGTTTCTCGGAAGCAAACGGTGCATTCGCTGTATCTGTTCTAGAAACTAAGATCTGCAAGTTGGGGGCGCCTTTTTTCTTACAATTACTTGGAAATGGTATTGTTCAGGAATCGAGTTCGGGTTTCATGCCGTAAGTGAAGTTTGTTGCTTTGTTCGTCATTTACAGAGCACATGCATCAGATACTTAGTGATCGATGCTGCATCGCCTTATAGGATGAAATGCTTACTCCATAATTGTTGGTGAGATGAGGTAATATCTGCACTTGAGAGTGTAGATTTACTAAGTGGGAGGAATAACTTGAGTTGTAAAAGATGGAAAAGGCGAGGGGTTGGTTCAATAAATTTAGGTCGAAAGATAAGTCAAAGGCTTCTAAGAAGAATGAAGCTACAGGGAATGGGAAGGAGGTCTTGAAAGTGCCGACAAGTGAGGACGCTCCTTCAAATGTGACTAAGCAGAGGGTTGCGGCCGCAAAACAATATATAGAAGACCACTACAAGAAGCAGATGAAAAGCCTGCAGGAGAGGAAGGAGCGGTATGTTTTCAATGCTTCTTTTTTTAATAATGCGCTGGTCATGTTGGAAACTGTGAGTCTACACTTTAAACTGGCCATGATAGTTTCCTTTGCTCAATTGTTATAAAAAAAAAATATTAATATTACATTCTGGCGGATTGAAGGTGTTTATTACCATGAGTACCTTCCCCCTTTAGTTTCTATGGTTACCTCCATAGGTCACTGATAAGCAGTAAGCCTTTGCATTTAGTCCTTGCTGATTTGACTGCATGATCTCCAGAAGGACCCAAATTGTTTAACTCCCCGGCAACAATTATACTGGGACGAGTAGAGCAATTTATTAAGCTCTTTGTTTATTCTCTTTGATCAATGATTTCCACTTATATTGCACCCTTTTCCCCAGCCATTACTGGCTTGTAAAAGTACCTGATTTTCTGGCTAATGATTTTATTTCATCAGAGAGGTTTTTGAAGCAAACTAGTTTCTAGAACCCTGAGTGATGATATTAAACTGCTTATATTGATTCAGACGCAATATACTTGAAAAGAAGTTGGCTGATGCTGAGGTCTCCGAGGAAGAGCAGAACAACTTGCTAAAGCATTTGGAGAAGAAGGAAACTGAATACATGCGCCTTCAAAGGCATAAGATGGGTG
This sequence comes from Platycarya longipes, assembly GCA_036559045.1. Taxonomy (NCBI): domain Eukaryota; kingdom Viridiplantae; phylum Streptophyta; class Magnoliopsida; order Fagales; family Juglandaceae; genus Platycarya; species Platycarya longipes. The sequence continues at coordinate 1,187,515 of CM071790.1, read as the reverse complement.
CTGATGATTTTGAGCCATTGACGATGATAGGGAAGGGTGCATTTGGAGAAGTATAATATTTTGTTTTGACCTATATATATAGTAGTTCTAATTATTTGCATGTGATTTCTGTTTGTAATTCTAGCACAATTTTACTCATCTATTCCCGCCAGTTTCGAGGACACAAGAAACCAAATTAGTATAATGCATTTAAATAGTATTTTGCAGCTAGTACTAGTACAAATGACAGTGGCCAGTGAATCTTTTATTATGTTTTCCCAAATGTTTTACACCTATCTCATGCATCTCCCTCTCTCTCTCTCTCTCTCTCTCTCACACACACACACACACACACACACACACACACACACGGTGCAGTTATGTTCTGGAAGAAGGCTTGTAAGTAGGGATTCTTTATGTTTAAGGATGTTATGGTGTTGGAGTTATGACACAACCAGTGGGTTGAGGTGACCTGAAGGGGATTGGTTACCTTTTAGAAAGGAGAGGAGAAATAGCATAGGGGGAGAGTGAGATGAAAATTATGAACAGAAGAATCCAATAACTACAGCAACTGGCACATTTTTATTTTTATCATGCATAAATTTGTCACTTTTTTTTATTGGCACTACGTGTCCGAGAACAAAGTGCCAACTAATATCGGGGGTGCATAGGCCCTTGGTAAGGAGTTTCTCAGGAGTGCACCTTGGGTAATTCAAGAGAAAGTTTCTCCAATCTGATGACCCCTAGAAATTGTTTCACCCAAGAGGATTCAAACCTTAAACTTGGAGGGAGCATACCATCAAAACCAAGGCCTGTGCCACTTGAGCCAACCCCTAGGGGTTATAGATCTATCACTTGATTTATGTCCATTAAAATATTTTCTGCATAGGGCTACTTTCTGCCCCAAAAGCTTAAATAAATCTGAATAGAAAAACTTTAGGACCTATTTTTTTTTTGGTCGCAATGTGGTTCACTTCTTTCTTCTGAAGAATTTCTGTTTAGGCAATGAATAAGAAGGATGTGCTGTTGGATATAACGTGCTTGAGTTTTTTGGAAGTTGGAATTATTAGTTAATGATGTTCTTGACTTATTCTGGGCATGTAATTAATCTTGTTCTGTGAAGTTCATCCACAATGTTCTTAGATCAATTGGTTTCCCGTTACAAATTTTCTTCATGGTGCAGGTTAGAATCTGCAGGGAGAAGGCAACTGGACATGTATATGCTATGAAGAAGCTTAAGAAATCAGAGATGCTTCGCAGAGGCCAAGTATATATTTAACTGAGCCCAAGAGAAAATCTTCTAAGTGTATTTTCATGATTGAATTTGCTAATCTGCATTTGAATTTGTTCAGGTCGAACATGTGAAAGCTGAGAGGAATCTGCTTGCTGAGGTTGATAGCAATTGCATCGTCAAGCTCTATTGTTCATTCCAAGATGAGGAGTATTTATATCTCATTATGGAATATCTACCTGGTGGAGATATGATGACTTTATTGATGCGCAAGGATACACTGACAGAAGATGAGGCCAGATTTTATGTTGCGGAAACAGTCCTAGCTATCGAGTCCATACATAAACATAATTACATTCATAGGTACTTTGGCATTTGTCTACATTGTGTGATGGGAGGCTATCGAGATGTATTTTTTCCTTTGAAGTCTTGTTCTTTCATGTGATGAATTCCATGTTTACATATCGCAGAGATATAAAGCCAGATAACCTGCTCCTTGATAGAACTGGTCACATGAAATTATCAGATTTTGGATTATGTAAACCACTAGACTGCACTAATCTTCAGGAGAAGGATTTTTCTGCTGGAAACAACCTTAGTGGGGCTCTGCAGAGTGATGGGCGCCCTGTGGCACCAAAACGCACACAACAGGAGCAACTTCAGCATTGGCAGAGGAACAGGAGGATGCTTGTAAGTTTCATGAGATCCCGTCTTCAAGATGCCATATGCCTAATTATGAGGATCAATAAATTTTCTTACTTATCAGAAAAAAAAATTGTCTTCAAGATGCCTCTTCCTCATAGTTTAGAGGGTTCGTTTTCATGTTTTTGCTATGCCTTAGTTGTGAATCCCATCTATTTACCCCCAAAAGTTGAAAAATCCTATCTACAAAGAGGTTTTAAATTCAACCTTTTCCTAGTGAAATTTGTTTTTGCATGTTCTTTTTTTTTTTTTCCCCAGTCTTATGGTAACATGCAAGGTTATGTTGTTAAAATATCAAAATGTTTCACTATTTTTAATGTCGTAGGCTTATTCTACTGTTGGAACGCCTGATTATATTGCCCCAGAAGTTTTGCTGAAGAAAGGATATGGAATGGAATGTGATTGGTTGGTATTTTATTTTTATTTTCTAATCAGTATTTTATATGATATAAGCTAGTGAGATCCTGTTTTTACTTATCCAGGTGGTCTCTTGGCGCCATCATGTATGAAATGCTTGTAGGATATCCACCCTTTTACTCGGATGAACCTATGTCAACCTGTAGGAAGGTAACTTCAAGAATACCGATTCTTTACTTTTCTTGATATGATTCTTATAACATATGTCAAGTGGGGAATATTTATCTTTATTTCCTTTTCCTTTTTTCTCAATACTTCTGTGACTCTCTTGGAGTTGGACCACAGTAGCAAGTTCCAACAACTATAATAGGATGCACATTCTTCAATCACAGAAGCATGGTGAAGTTTGCTAGAGATCGAAATATGGGTGTTAGCTTTAATTGAAAGTTATGAGATAGAAAAAGGGAAAACAAGGCACTGGAGAGAATGAAAATACTTCCTTGATTTGTGTGTGGTACAGTTGTCAATGCTTTTCTTTCAATATGAATCCCTATTGTTAATTAACATTTTAAAATTAGTTTTGCAGGTTTCTTGCTCAATTAATCTTTCTAGATAATATAGCACAATTGAATCTTTTCTTGTATTTAAGGATCTAGAGCTGAGGGTTCCTAAAGGGTTTATGCTGGAAATGTTGAATTAACTGCCAATTGAACTCAGAAAAATTTGTATCATCAGAATATACTTGAGGTTGTGCTCATGATCCTCTTTGCATAAGTGTATTAGGGTTCCCTCGCATGATCATAACTCTTTACCATTTTCTTTTTTGTATATGCTGCAACTCTGGAGCAAACATATCATGTAATGCAGTCGCAACGTTATAAAATTAATTTTTTTTATTTTTTTAATTGTGGCAATCTGTATGAAGGAGGCACTATAAGGAATACAAGTTAGTTGGAAGGGATTATTTTACCCTGCTTATTAATTTTTCATATTGTTTAGAAAGGTCTGGAAATAAATTTCTTGTTGCATGTTTATAAATCAGCACTTGGCATTTCTCAGTTTAATTTGAAAGTTATGTGAATGGAATGGATCCAATTATGAACTTTCCTTGTTTAACACATTTACAGTATTATGTTCTATGCTTTTTTTCTATAAGATTTTTTTTAATATGAATAGAAGACTAGGTGAAGCCCAAGTACAATCTGCTCTCTGTTCCAAATTTTTGTTTTCCAATCAAGACATTCATCGACCCATTCTCTCTGGCATAGAAATATTAACTGAATTAGTTTAGATCTCTCTTTTATACCTCAAGTTTGTGCCTCTTCTTGGTTAATCTAAACTTTCTTACTCTGGGGGATTTGGATGCATTTTCCATTCTGCCTCTTGTTACCTCGTAGCTATGATGATTACTGATTACTGTGGGGTTTTACTGCATTTTTTGTCCCCTGCGGATTGCAGGGGGGTTGTGTGTGATTGTTTTTAGTTCCTGACCTTGTATCTCTTGTCTCTCTTAATTATGATGGAACGTGGCTCATCTAAATTATGCAGATAGTTAATTGGAGAACTCATTTGAAATTTCCCGAAGAAGCAAAACTATCCCCAGAAGCGAAGGATCTTATTAGTAAAATGTTATGTAATGTTGACCATAGGCTTGGAACAAAAGGCGCCGATGAAATAAAGGTGTCTTGTGGTGTATTCTGTTTTATTGGTTTGCTTTTAAACATTGAACTTCTTAGTAACGAATTTACTTGTTGGCTGGTTGTTTTTAGGCTCATCCATGGTTCAAAGGTATTGACTGGGACAAATTGTATGTAATGAAAGCTGCATTTATTCCTGAGGTCAATGATGAATTGGATACTCAAAACTTTGAGAAGTTTGAAGAGGTGAATTAGTTGTTTTTACCATTTCTGAAGTGTGAAAATACACTGATCTGCATGTTTTTGAGGCATTTTGTTGCTAACCTTTATGTTCTCTCTCATGTTTTATTGTTCATGCTATAGGCTGACAAACAAATCCAAACTTCGTCAAAAGCTGGTCCATGGAGAAAGGTTGGTATATACAAATTGAGAATTGAAATGAGACTAAAGTGGTGCTATAGTTGTAATACCCTGGATGGAGTCTAGGAGGGTAGTGAATGAGATCCCACATTACTTTCAAGAGAGAGGTCTTGTCTTTTATAATGATTCCAAGGGGCTTCAATTGTTACCAACTAGTCATTTTGGAGCAGAAGTCAATATGGGGCTTGGGTTTTCTTTGGTTTGTTACAATAAAAGTGTCTTCACAGCTAGTCAGGGTCCGTTTTATCATCAACTTGGCTTGTACCTCATAATGTTGACCATTGTTTGGCAATAAAGTGCCATTTGTCACAGTTTGAGCAGCTGATATCACTCCATTGTTGATGGAACCACTGTTTCTATTCACTTCTGTCATTCCAAAGTTTTCTTAATGTACTGTATTGGGTGCGACTCTGTTGTTCGGCATGGTCATAAATCATTTAGTTTTTTTCCTCCTGTTGGTCTGCAAACTGCGATTGTTTAGTATTCAATTATTCTTAAATATGATGAGAGCTTCCCTTTTTGTTTGGTTAGTTGATTCTTCTTGAGGTCTCTTTAATTGATAGTATGTTAGCACTACGTATCTTATTGCTGTTTAAATTCTTTACTGAAAGGGTGGTATTTGTTTCCAATGTTCTTATTGCTGTTTTCTACACTGCTGCAGATGCTGTCATCTAAGGATATCAACTTCGTTGGTTATACGTACAAGAACTTTGACATTGTAAATGACGATCAATTACCTGGAATTGGTATGCGCTTGCTCTCTTAGTGATGATATGAACTTCATTGTTCTCTTAATGGATCAATTACCTGGGATTGGTATTTGTCCTATTGGTTTAGTTTCCTTATTTTGATTGTTTCAACAGTTTCAAGAGTTCTTAAGGCTTTCTTTCTTATTTCTAGGTTTATCCCTTTTTGTTGTTTCTATGCTTCTTAATGTGTACCTGGCTGCTAATAAAAAAAAAAAAAAAAAAATTGTTTACCTAGTTTGGGGGTCTGATGGTTTTGGGGATCTGACCAAGGTTTTTATGTGCTGTGGGTCATTAACATGTCATAACTCATTCCAGGGTTGGGTTTTATGCAACTGACTCAATGTAGTTAGGATTGGGTTATATGGCTATATTGAGGTTATTAAATTGTACAGAGTTTCCTGACTAAATGTGGGGAAAGGGAGAGCTGATTATGGAAGTTCTTAGCCTGCCTCTTCTATCCATTGTTAACATTATTCAAGCAATGGTTTACTTTTTTCAACCCTTTTTGCAAGACCATTTCTCAAGTGTCATATCCTTTGTGGACTGTGGCATAACTGGAGTTATTATTTATGTACTTACTATGCCCGGTATGTCTTAAGTTGTACTAAATTGAAGTTTTAGAAATTTATAAAATGATGTGCTCAATGTAACATATAAAGTCTAGCTTGCAATTATTGTTCAGGTTATAACTATTCTATCCGTACACGCTCTTTTATGGTTCTTTTTTTAAAGCAAGAACATAACTTCATCTACTGAGATAAATGACGTGGAAATGATCTTTTATGTGGATTTTTTTGGGATTCATTTGTACAGCTGAATTAAAGAAGAAGAGCACTAAAGCTAAGAGGCCCTCCATCAAGTCCCTTTTTGGTAAGATATTTTCAGCACCTCTTATCTTCAGGTTATTATTATTATTATTATTATTTTTCTATTTACTATTATCCCATTAAGTTTAGGATTTAGTGCGAGTATTTCTTTCATGATACTCACAAATCATATAACTTTTAGATGTAGAGCCATATACACTTCAACCCCCAGGTTCCTTTAATATCCCATTAAGTTTAGGATTTAGTGCAAGTATTTCTTTCATAATACTCACAAATCATATAACTTTTAGATGTAGAGCCATATATACTTCAACCCCCAGGTTCCTTTAATTTCAAAGACTTTTATTCACACTTTTTTGTACGGCAATGAGACAACTGGGAGTTTTTGAGGAATATCTCGGTGAAGTGCCTAACTTTTAAACAAATTCACAACATCCCTTGCCTTTCCTCATCGACTATGTCCCAATTTGAATTGACAGTTCAAGTTAATTTTTATTTATGAGAGTGCAGTATTTTGGATTGGCTGGTATCGGAGTGCAGCTTATTTCAAGTTTTCAGATTAGTGCTTGGAGTAAAGCTGATGCAGTTCTCTTTTGTCTTATAAAATCGGTTCATCAATTACAGATGATGAGTCGGCCAAGACTGCCTCTCAACCTGTTCATGGGAGTTTTCTCAACCTCTTACCTCCTCAACTAGAAGTCCCTGAGAAACAGAGACAATCCTAATGATCTACACTTAATTTTTGTTATAACCTCAGATGGCCACGAAAGAGTGATTTGTTCTTCGGTGAATGTCTTCCATTTTACTGCTTCCTGAATTTCATTGTTTTAGAGTGAAACCTTTTTGGGGCAAAGGCCCGAAACGAGTTGTTTGATCTCTGTAAAATAGCTTCTGGAAATATTTAATTCTTTGAAAATATTCAATTTTCGTCCCTATGTAATGCAAAAGAAAGTAGAAAAAACAACCCTTGTATAATACGAGCATGATTGTTTATGTAACCAACTGACTGTTAGTGTTGATGATAGTGTACTACTTTTATACGAAAAAGAATATTTTATTAATATCGTAAAATTATGTTTCTGATCTCTATTTCCACCCCACCCTTCTCTCTCTCTCTCTCTTTCTCTCTCTCTCTCTCTTGGCATTCTTCAGTTGAAGTCAGTATGTTTTCTTGTTGATGGTATGAATTGAACTGTTGAACCTCATTACACCCTTTGAATATTTATATATGTAGATAGATACATGTATTTATGTATATTCGAGCTTTTTAGTAGATTCAACCGCGAATCAGCTCCGCTACAGGAAACTTCAACCATTAAAATTGGTAAGATACGGAATTTCAATTGTTGAGAATAAGCTGTGTGAAACTCGAAATCCTGTAGACTTTCGTTAAAGATATGTATATTTTTTAAAATTCTCACACAAAAAATAATAAATAATACAATTTTCTCAAATTTTAAAATAATAATATTATTAAAAAATAATATTTTATTCAACTTTTTATTTTTAATTTAAATTCTTCTCATGTAATCTTAATTAATCTAAACGGACCATATATTAGGATAGGCGGGGAGTACTTAAAGAGTATCTAATACTAACATATTTAGAATCTAATACTAACATAGGCCCAAAAAAAAAAAAAAAAAATCTAATATTAACATATCTTTAATTTCTTTTGATCATTCTAATTTCTACAGTTAAGTTTGTCTTGAATTTTCTGCATTCCACAACTGATGCTACTGGCCAAACTTGTTGGGCGTCCAAATAAAGTGAAAAAGCCCAATCTGTTGGTTAATTTTTGGCAAGTGAAAACGTATAAACGTTTTAAAATCCTCTAAGAGAAGTAATAGGTCTACTGTACATATTTTATAAAAATAAATTACATTGTATGTAATCCGTCAATCTATTTTATAACAAAATTTTTTGCAATCAGATTTATGTTATTTAAGTCATTAATATATATATATATATATATATTTTAATAAGATTCACTTGTCAAGCATCTCTCTTTTTTAAGATTTGCATAGAATATGTTTCCTGATGCTAAATTTTTTTCAATAATGACATACCAAGATAACGAGAAAATAAAATAAAATAAAATAAATATTATTTATACACAATTTTTATATTTTTTACATAAATGTATAAATATTATTTTTATATATTTTTTAATTTAAGTATTCGTATTTTGTTTTTTCCTCTCTTCATGTTAAATTCGACGTTTTTTGTTTTTAAATTCTCTTCTCTTCAGTTCATTTTTTCTTTATTTCAAATTGAGCAAGGAGACGGTGCGTTTTTGGAACTCATCAGTCATCTGCTATCCGTTATCCACGGGCGGACAAAAATATCACTCGCTTCTGCTCGAAAAATCTTGCTCGTTCTTGTCGTTGCAGACTTGCAGATCCATTGGTTTCCTCCAGACGTCAATATGCAGGTCTCTCTCTCTCTCTCTCTCTCTCTCCTCTCTCTCTCTCTCTCTCTCTCCAGTAACTTTCCAACTTCCTGAACCCCTTCGAACTCACAACGGTACAATCAAAACCCTGAAATCCAAACCCTAATTTTCTGTCCCTTCTAATCATTCCCCCTTTGCGCCTCAAAACCCTAATATTCTAGCAGTGCTGCTCAGAAAGGTCTCAGGGAACGTACAATAACGATTCGAAATCTTCTTTATTATCTTTCCCATCCGTTTGTTTCGGCGACTGAAAACGCCTCAACCCTTTGTTTGGTTTGAACCTGCATCTTCTTGAAATCCTCCAAAATTTATTATATATCTATATATTCTTTTTCCATAAATTCTAGTGTTTTAGAAATTGGGGGATAAACTATAAAGTAACAAAAACAATGTCGAATATATTTTTGGCTGAATCCCCCCCCTCTCTTTCTTTTTCTTTCTTCTTTTTCTCAGCTTGTAGGAGTATCATTCTTTGATAATATATGGTGTTCAATGTAACTTGACTTTTATCTTTATTTAATGACTTGAAAAAACTGAAAAGCTTGGTAACTTGTAATTGTGCAGGCCAGTGATAGGTTTAATATCAATTCGCAGCTTGAACATCTCCAAGCTAAATATGTCGGTACTGGCCATGCAGATATGAATAGATTGTGAGACTGCATATTCTCTGAAGCCAATATTTTTCCAATAATAGTATTGACTCGCTAATTTGTTGTTATTAATTCGTAAATATGTAAATATACACGCGTTGTATGTGTAGTGAATGGGCCGTGAACATTCAACGGGATAGCTATGCATCATACGTGGGACACAACCCCATACTTGCGTACTTTGCTATTGCAGAAAATGAATCAATTGGAAGAGAGCATTACAACTTCATGCAGGTTTTTTCTATCTCGTTTTTCTGTGTTATCTATGCTTGACATTGCTTGTAAAAGCATTTCTATTCACAATTTTATGTTTCTTCAAACTTTTGGTTGGAGGGTATCTTCTTGGATGCGACCATTTACGTTTTTTATACCGTTGGCAAGAAAATGGTATATGAGTGGCATCAAGTGTTATGAACCCACTAGATAAAACTTACCCTTGAAAACCAGCTTACAAGGGAAGGGTGCTTAGGGGCTTATAAACTATCAACCAATCCCATACTTAGTCAATGTGGGATCATAACAAAGAATCTATTGCCTTCATTCCATTCATCTCTCTTGTATAGAGGAATGCAGTTACAGAAGTCAGGAGCTAATAGACAAAGGGAACGATAACTGATAATGACCTCACCTCATACTTCTAGAAACAACCTCCTAGAAGAAATACATGCTAGAACATTCAATTATTCTAACCCCCCCTCCTTTTCTCAAGATGGAGCATATATGTGAAATAGGTCTGAAATGAACTAATTGGTTCTTACGGAAAGATTCTTTTTACAGGCCGGCAGGCTGATCTTCACACAAACAGTATAGATATATCTTCACTTAGGCCTGGTTTGAATAAAATATTATTATAATATTTAATATTAGTTTTGTTTTGGGATGTGAAAAAGTTGTTTTGGGATTTAAAAAAATTGAATTGTTTATTTTATTTTGTATGAGAATTTGGGAAAGGAGTAATGATGTGATGAGATGAGATGAGAATAAATGACTATGAGAGTACTTGTGAAAACAAACCAGGCCTTAGTGTTTTGTCCCAAATGAAATGACATTCTACTTCAATGGGCTTGATTCTCTCATGGAACACAAGTTTGGGAGCAATGTGCAAAACAACTTGATTATCATAGGCAATTGGAATAATGGCAGGTATTGTGAAACCAATATCCTGGAGAATGTGTTGTGTCCAAGTAAACTTGCTAGCTGTATGAGCTATTGCTTTGCTTCTTTGCTTGATTGTGCAACCATGTTCTGTTTCATTTGCAAATAGGTTTGAACTCAAAGTGATCTGGTTGCAGTAACTTTCTGTGGTGGCTAAGTTTTAGGCTTTGGGGTTGGTTTGATTGGTTAAAAGATGATTGGAGACTGGGGAAAAATTTCGATGTTTTTAGGGAAAGGGAAGTTTTGTGGGCTATGCCTTCAGCAATCAAAAAGCGATCATTTATTTTTTTGTGTTTTGGGGGGGGGGGGGCTTGAAGTTTACAATGCTACTTCTGAACATATATTCAGATGATGCAGTTACCATTAGCTTCTCACGTGATCTTCGCATATAAGTTCTCAATCCAATGCCTTATGTTTGAACCATAGTCACCCTCTATATCTTATTTAATTAATTATTCAAGAAAATATTTATTTCTTACAGAAGTTATCTTCAAGTTTGTATTCTGGTTTTCTATTCAAGCATCGATGCATTTTTATTTAATAATATTGGATAATGGCTTAATGATTTCTAGAACCTTCCTGATAAATCACATAATTTCAATTTTTTCTGTGTAGAAAATGCTTTTGCCTTGTGGTCTCCCACCTGAAAGAGAAGACGATTGAGGATTTCATGTGGACCAAATCTGGAAGATGTCAAACTCTTGATCTGTGCAGGCTGAGAGTTCCCATATTTAGTCCGCCATTTGTGATATCTATGTGTGTTTTTTGCTTGGAAGAACAATTATTGTGGAGTACTCTCATTAAACTTGTTTATTTGGGCTTTTAAACATCAGTCCCATCAGTCCTTATTTTGAGGCTTGAACATTTTTAGTATTGATCTGGTTAGTATGGCTTTATTTGATCTCTCAGCTTCTTTTAAATTCAATTGGAGGACACATCGTTTCTTCTATCTTCAATCAAAAGAAGCGTGTGGATGAATCAGCACGTCTTTTGTGACAGAGACCTGGTTCTTGTTCGTTTCTTGTAATAAAAGAGGTTTGGTACCAGAAAGGTTGTAAGTTATAGGATGGCTCAAAGTAGGGATATCAACTAGTGATGATAGATGCAATCGGATTTTGTTATCAGAAATGGCTCATTCAATTATCATTATGCCACAACAATTGCTGCATAACCAGGTGCGCTCTATAGCCTTTTTTTTATTTGTTTTTGAGCGGTGCGCTCTATAGCCTTTACTACATCATTCGCAGCATTTGCCCAAGAAGAAAGAGCTCCATCTTTAAGGGTTCACGCCCAATTGATTTTAGTTGGAGTAGAATATGATACTCATGGTCCCATGGACCTCTACCACCAACTCCTGCCACATTGCCACCACCACTGCTGGCATGATGGTGTTGACAAAACCATCTCCAAGACCCTCTCATTCCAATGACTTCCACCTAAATTCTGCTCAGAACCCTCTGCACATACCCTGCTGCCGTCAAAACTGAGTCCCAGGCGAACAGCTCCTCACCTATATCCTCAAAACCAAAGATTCATACTCCATTCGCTTGTCGACCTTCCTCTCAGTATGCTCATACCTTAGCCTCTTAAATGGCTCACTCCTGCTCTTCAATATCCTCCACCGTCTGTAATGCCCAAGCCCTAAGCCCAACGCTTCTTAAGCCAATGTAATCTCTTTAAAAAAAAAAAAAGGCAAGTGCTGGTGCACGGAACTGAAATGGTGAGTTTCACCTAGGTTTTATTTTTCATCCATTTGAATGAGAAGCCCTTGCGTCTTCATCACTTTGCTGTTTCTTTTCTGTTACTTCTTCAGCCGATGTCCTTCTCATCTCCAATGTCTATGCCTCTCTCTCTCTCTCTCTCATAAATCTATATAAAAATGATATACCACATGATGTCGAATAACTTCAGAATATTCAAGTACCACAAACCTTTCGGGATATTTACGTTGTTGCTTCAATTCATAATGGATCTCTGTAATATTTTCAGTCATCTGGTTTCTTGCATAAGTTCTGTTGTTATCCCAATAAATACACTCAAACCCTGAAGCTCTCCACTGCACCTAACACAGTTTTGGATTTATTGGGATTTGATAAGTCTATTCTTTTTCTTGGTTTCTCTTATATTTTTGAGTTGTGTTGTTGTTTGTAGTTGAGAAGAGCTTGAAATATGTTGTCTTTATACATTTGTTAGTAGTTACATGGTGATTTTTAGGTAAGAATTTTTTTGAAGAGTATATGTTTGATTTTATGAAACAAAGAGGTGTTTTTATTGAAATTTGGTAGACGTCCTAAATTGGATGGATTATCCTTTGACCAGCTGGATGATTGTGATGCAATTTGGTTGGAGAGGCATTTTGAGAAAGTCGAAGTACATAATGTGGTGTGTCATATGGAAAAAGATAAAGCCTCAGGCCTCGACGGTTTTTCATTGGCTTTCTTTCAAGAGTGTTTGGAGGTGGTGAAGGATGATGTGATGCGGGTTCTCTAGGAGTTTCGCCTCGGTCAAAAGTTTGAGAGATCCCTCAATGCCACCTTTATTGCTTTAATCCCAAAGATCACAGGAGCCACGGAGTTGAAGGATTTTCGTCCTATAAGCTTGGTCAAGGAGATATGCAAAATCATTTTGAAGGTACTTGCAAGTCGTATGAGTCTTGTGATGGGCAAGATAATTTCTAAACCTCAAAATCCCTTCGTTTGGGGTCAACAAATCTTGGACTCAGTTTTGATAGCTAACGAGTGTTTGGACAGCCGGTTGATGGATGGTATTCCGGGAGTACTTTGCAAGCTTGACATGGAGAAGGCTTATGACCATGTGAGTTGAGATTTTTTGTTTTATATGTTAAAAACTTAAAGAGATGCGGATTTAGAGAAAGATGGTGTGGTTGGATTAATCATTGCATTTCGACTGCCCGTGTTTCCGTATTAGTCAATGGCAAACCATGTGGCTTTTTCTCGAGTTCGAGGGTGTTGAGACAAGAGGATCCACTCTCTCATTTCCTATTTGTTATAGTCATGGAGGTGTTGAGCCGAATGCTAGACGCTGCTGTCCGAGGTGGTTTTTTGATAGGTTTTGCAGTGGGTAATGGGATTTCTATCACCCATTTACTCTATGCGGAAGACACGTTAATATTTTGTGATGCGGACAACGACCAACTTCAAGTGTTAAGGGTTGTACTTCTATGTTAAGAGGCAGTCTTGGGCCTCAAAGTCAATTTAGCAAAGTCGGAATTGGTCCCGATTGGGCAAGAGGTGAACACCAACCATTTAGCTGACTTGATGGATTGTATGGTGGTTGCACTCCCTATGAGGTATCTCGGACTTCTTTTGGGAGCTACTTTTAAAGCAAAATCAATATGGGATGGGATTGTAGAGAAGGTTGAAAAAAGATTGGCAGGTTGGAAGCGCCTTTATCTTTCAAAGGGTGAGAGATCTCTCATTCAAAGCACTCTCTCAAATCTACCTACCCATTATCTTTCTCTGTTTCCTTTACCCTCCGGCCGGGGGGGAGGGGGGGGGGGGCTCCCCGGGGGGAGGGGGATTGAAAAATTATTTAGAGACTTCTCTTAGGGGGACTTGGGGGAGGAATATTAATTCCATTTAGTGGGCTGACCAAAAGTGTGCAAGCCCAAAGGTGTTGGGTGGCTTGGGGGTACGGAATTTGACTACTTTCAATAATGCCTTATTATGAAAGTGGTTGTGACGATTCCAATTAGAGGAGTCGTCATTATGGAGAATGGTGGTGGAGGGGAAATATGGATGTGATCGGGGGAGTTGGAGCACCAAGGAGGTTAGGGAGATTTATGGAGTGAGCCTTTGGAAGTTTATTAGGAAATGGTGGAAGCGTTTTCAACACACATTAATTTAAAAGTTGGTGAGGATACGAGAATCAGCTTTTGATTTGATAAATGGTGTGGGGAGAGTGCCCTTTTTTCCGCCTTTCCAAGAGTTTTCAGCTTAGTTGAAGACCAATAAGTTGTTGTCTCCAATGTCTTTTGTAGAACCAATGGCACAGTGTATTGGAATTTGACTCTTTCCAGAAACTTGCAAGATTCAGAAGTTGAGGAGATGGCTGATTTTTACAGCTTTCTTTATTCCCAGTAGGTAGGAGGAACTGGGAGGGATAGTATGCTGTGGAACCACTCCGGAAACAAAAAAAAATTCACCATCAGATCATACTATAAGGCGCTACAAGCTGATAAGCCAAATGGGTTTCCTTGGAAGGGTATTTGGAAAGTTCTAGCAGCACCTAAAGTTTCATTTTTTGTGTGGACAGAGGCATTGAGTAAGATTTTGATGATTGACAACTTAAGAAAAATGAGGATGATAGTTGTGAAATAGTGCTACTTGTGTAAGAAGACTGGGGAGTTAATAGATCATATTTTCCTGCATTGCGATGTGGTGAGGTATTTATGGGATAGCATTATTAGTAAGGCTGGATTGAATTGGGTAATGCCCAAAAGTGTGGTGAATCTCTTAGCGTGTTGGAATTGACATCATTAGTGCAAACAACTGGCTGCGACATGGAGGATGATTCCTTCGCGTCTATTGTGGTGTCTATGGATGGAAAGGAACGAGAGATGCTTCAACGATAAGGAGAGGTCCATGGGGGAAATATGAGACTTTTTTGTACTCTCTTTGGTCCAATGATTTTCTTCTATTGTACTAAAGGAAGTAAATGTCCATGATTTTTTTACGACTTTTCAGCTTGCTAGAGTGTAACTAGGTCTATTTTTGTATAATCCTTGTGTACATGGGCTTGCCTAGTTGCATTTGATCAATAAAGATGATTACTTGTCAAAAAAAAAAAATTTGGTAGAACTAGGAAGAACAAGTCAATTGTCGGAGCTCTGGTTTTGATTTTTAAAAGTGAAATGGGTTTCTGTTGGATGAAAGGAGAATAATATTTTGAACGAAGAGGGACGGAAAAATTCGAAATTATGTTGTGTGTGGCGTAGAGCTTCAAGGATGATATCATTAATTTAGTGGAGAAACCAGAGGGCTGGAAACCAACGGTGGCAATGTACATACTCCAAAAGCTTGTAACTCTAGTATATTCTAAAAGTTGGAAAATGATAGGGTTACAATATTTTTTATAATTATTTGTACAACTATGTTTTAAATTAGGGAAATTTTTATAAAATAACTTATAAAAATAATATTAATTTACATAAATACCCTCATTTTAACACATGATTGTATAAAGAGAAATCATGGGGTCCGGTCTGACCGAAACCCCTCCCTCCCCCATTGTAGCCCTCGCAGTCCCCAACGGCAGTGGGTGACACTGCCCATGTCATCGGGACCGGAGGGAGTCAGCGACCTCACCCCTGCGACGGCGAGCCCCGGCAATCTCCAGTGTGCTCCTGGCGGCCTTAAACCCGAAATGGGTCCGTTTGATCCCGATGGCATGAGCGGTGTCGCCCACCGCTACCGGCGACGGTGAGGGCTGGGCTGAGGCCGAATTTCTTTAAAAATTCATTTTCATTTTATTTTTTTATTGCATATTTTATTATGTTTTTTATTATGTTTTATTCATTTTATTATTTTATTGTATGTTTTATTGTGTTTTTTAAATTTTATTTTTTTATTGTATTTTTTTTATTATGTTTATATACAAATTATAAGAGTTTAGAGGGGCGGGCTGCATTCACGTTGGGGTGCAGCCCACCCCAGCATCATCCTTATATAAATAGTTTTAAAAATAATTGTAAGTATATCTTTACTCTCTAAAGTTATTCGGCATCATGTGGTGTACCATTTTTTTGGAAGAGAGTCGTAGACATTAGAGCTGAGAACGGCGTTGGCTGTAAAGTATTGGAAGGTGAGGAAAATGGCTAGACTCAAAGGACTTTTGTTCAAATGGATGAAAACCCAGGTGAAACTCACAGTTTCACAGGCGGACAAGCCACTTGTCTTTTTCATTTTTCTAAAGTAGACTACGTGGGCTTAAGAAGCGTTCGGTTTGGGTATTACTGCGTAAACTCTTGCTTGGAAATCCCTCATCAAATGCTCCACTTTCCATGGCCTTTCCCACCAATCCTTTACTTCTTTCGTTAGAATGAGAGCTGCCGCCCAGCACTCAGACTTCCACGCGCTGCCGTCTGTGTTGACATTTTGCATATTTCTGATGGATTTGAGTTTGGGCGAGTCGCTATGCGAAAGTGATTGATGGAATTTGAGGATGAGGAAGGGATGCTGCACTTTGATGGGAAGGCAAAGGAAAAAAAAAAAGGTGGTGATGAGACTTTGAATAACAATAACAAAGGGTAACTCGAGTGAATTGGTGAACAATGGGTATTAATTATAATGTCAACTTGAATCAAAGTAGCGTGAGAATGATCTTTTGTTATGCTAGGGAGCAGCCATATGTAGGATGACACATTATCATCGATCTTTTCTTGTCGATGATCTCTCCTCTCATATCTCTTTCCAATTTGTTGACTAAGAAGAGGATTTTCAATTTTTTCACCGTAGTCAGTAGGACTGGGATTCACTTTCCAATGCTTTCCTTTCATATCTCTATCAATCCAACTATATGTTCAATCCTTCACAAAACAATAATAATTAATTGAGGAAAAAAGTATCTAAAGACAACAAAGAATAGGGATTTTTATTTTTATTTTTTTGTTTTGTCTTTTCTACTCTGCCAGCTGGCTGGTGTGGATGGTCTGTTAAAATTCAGGCTGAAGAATAGAAACTAAATTAATTATATATAAAAAAAGATTAGTTTGTGAGGGATAATAGTACCCGATTTCACCATTTCAAGGATGGATGGAAAGTGTTTATCTTTTGGTTATTGTTGGTGACTCAGCATAGTAAGATCATATCATTCTGGTAAACCTCTAAGAGTTAGCTCCAAGTGGTAGAAAATTGTGTTTCTGGGTGAGAAAGTAGTAGTGAACAAGCAGTTGAAATGTGGGATGACTTGGTTGAGCTGGGAACACTTAATTTTCATAGCAAAGCCTCCAACTACCTCTTAACTGGTTGTTGCCATCTAACTCATAACTGACATTGCTCCTTTGAAGAGCAGCGCCACATGTTGTGTTCGGAAGATTATTCATTGACGACCAAAGAAGGTTTTACAAGAAAAGACATATGCTTTCCTTTCTACAACTGCATCGCGTGTTCTCTTCGGTAAACTGTCTTATTGATTAAAAACTTCAAAGAAAAGATTTTTCCCACGAGACATAACTACCAAATCTAATTTCCATTTCTGTCCATGATCAAAGGGAAAAGATAAAACAGAAAAAAGAAGACGACAAATTGGTCGACATGCCCTCAGTTAACAATGATCAGGTCATATCGGCCACCAACCATATTGTTCCAATGTATACTACTAGAGTAATGTCTACGCTTCGTGCTTGTGAGATGCAACGTTGCAAACATCTACCCACCTGATAAGGGTACCTTAGATTTATCTTTGGAATAATTTTATATATAAATAATATTGTGCACCTATACGTGAACTTATATATTTTAATTAATTATTTTTATATTTTTTTATTTTAAATATAAGTATTTTATTAAATTAATTTTTTTTAATTTTAATATTGGTGTACATATGAGTGTCTAATATTTTCTATATTTAAAATTTTCTATATTATTTTTTTTTTCTAAAGCTCATATTCTCCTTTTGCCTCTATTTAATGGACTTGGAAAACCTTGCTTACGCCTAAAGATGAGGAAAAAAGAAAAAAAAGAAGAAGATAATTATAGCTACAAAGAAATTATACAATTACTTTTATAAATCAATGTAATTTTATGTGATTTATTAAATTTATTTTATAATAAAAATAATTTTACAGTCCAAGAAATTATATGAATTACATAAGTTTATAAATTTTTTTTGTATAATTTATTTATGTCTAAAATACTTAAAAAAAAAAAAGAGAAAAGAGACTTGGAAAACCTCACCCTCATCATCTTTAACCCTTTCGAGAGATGGAAAATAGAAAATGCACGTGTGCAAATGTTTCAAAATTATGCAGCCTTGAGGTTTTTGACAAGCAATTAAATTAATTATACTTCGAAAAAAGTTAACCTTATCATTATTTTACAGTCATTTAAACTTTAACATAAAATGAATGTTAGTATTGCTTAAAAAAGAGAGAAAAAATAAAGAAAGAATGTTAGTATTGCAATAAGTTATGAAATAATTATAGAAGGGTGATGTTAGTGGTATCATTGCATCATATTGTTGCAGTGTATCGTTAATGTTAATTTTTTTAATCTTTTTATTATTTTAAAGTATTTTTAAAAAATATAAAAAAAAAATATCAACATACTAATAATCACTTTTTTAATTATTAAACAAAATTAAAAATTAAAAATAAAATAAAATACATAAAATTTTAAAAACAGATATCAAATGTAGTCGACATATTAACATTTTTCATTATAAAATACCTGTAGGTGCATCATTATTTTTATGAATAGGACTATCGCTCCCCTACCCACCAGTTATTAAGATCAGATATCCCCAAAGTCTTGGTACTTCTACCATGAGATACTACAAATGTGATTTTGTAGGTAATATTACACATGCTATATTTATCTTTATCACTACCATGACATCATAAATAGCATTATTATTTTCATTTTCCTTTTAAAATTATAGGGTTTGAGAATCCCAACCAAACTACCCCCAGTTCACCACTGAGTAACATGAGTAGATTATGAATTTATGAGATATTTTCCTCTTTTTTTTTTTTCTTAAATAAGAATATGAAGGTACGACTATGAATACTATTGAATATAGAATATGTATTTTTTTTTTTTTTTTATAAATAAGAATATGTATCTTTAGCGAAATATTTCAACAAATTGTACAATTCAAATTATTAAAAAAAAAAAACCTATGCTTTTTGGATGGTTTCATTTAAATTAAAAAATGAGATGAGATAGAATGAGTTCTGAAAATTGAATAAAATATTATTGAAATATTATTTTTTAATATTATTATTATTTTAAAATCTAAAAAAGTTGAATTGAAATTTAAAAAAAATTAAATTATTTATTATATTTTATATAAAAAATAAAAAAAATTATAATAATAAAATTAAAATGAGTTAAGATAATGTTCTAATCTAAATGACTAAATGAGGTCTTAGTTGGTAGTGACAGGAAAGAAGAAATAATTCCAGCAACAACAACGCGTGACATTTATCTGTTCAGAATGTGAATGGTAGTTGCAAAAATTAATTTAAATAAGCAGTTCATAATTTTCAGACATTCCT
This sequence comes from Platycarya longipes, assembly GCA_036559045.1. Taxonomy (NCBI): domain Eukaryota; kingdom Viridiplantae; phylum Streptophyta; class Magnoliopsida; order Fagales; family Juglandaceae; genus Platycarya; species Platycarya longipes. The sequence goes on along the minus strand of CM071790.1, from coordinate 1,168,118 downwards.
TACAAAAAGATGTAAATACGATCAAGTCACGGGACCATTAACACATAGCGCAGTTATTTAGTGAGTAGTTCAAATTATCAAGAAAATTTAAGAATAAATCTTTTTATTATTTTATATTAGATGATTGATTTACAAATAAAATATAATAAATAGTTTCAAACTATTTAATATTATATCATAAAATAATAAAAATTAAAATAATCAATAACATTACTTAATGCTATTTTATAATATTATTTAATACTACATCATAAATCATAAATAACATTACTCAATTTATAGGAATCAATTCTTAAGACTCCATAAATATATAATATATTTATGTGTATTACATTATACAATCACATTCCTTTCCAGTTAACCCCACGAAAATTAAAAAGTAGAGCTCATGAGTAGCACAGCTGCACAGGGCCATACCTGCGCTGCTATTTATATTAGAATAATTTACAATTCTGAAAAGAAAATTAATTAATTTTCTTTGTATCTAGCACTTTTGTTATAATAATAATATATTATTAAAATATTATTTTTTAATATTATTATTATTTTAAATTTTTTAAAAAATTAAAAAATTTATTATATATTATATAAAAGTTTTGAAAAACATAATAATAAATTGTAGTAAGATAAAGACGAAGTAATCTCAAGTTCGAATCCAAACCGGCTCTAATAAAACCAAATTCAAGAATAAAATTTAGCTTTTTATTCATCAATCATCCACTTTCTCATCCATATTCCCTGGTGACTCTCTCTCCCCAATATCCGTTTCCAGAGAATCTCAAGAATTTTCTAAGAAAACCCAATCACGGTCCCCAACCCAGATCCGAAATATCCCTTCGGAGACTACCTACAGATCGATTTGGCCTAGAGAATCGTAAGCAGATTAAGATTCCTTTTCCGACTACGAAGACCCAATTTCATTCTTTCCCTCGCATCAGTAATCCTTACCCACAATAAATTCCCATTAAAAGATCCCTTTTTTTCTTGCCCTCTCTTATTTCACATTCTTTTTCTCATGCCGATTTTCCCAAGAAAGAACTCCTTTTAGATGACCCTAAAACCCACTTTTAACTAGGTGATTAATGGGCTTTTCTTAGTTTTTTAATTTTTTTTATTTAAGTTGTATTCTAGAGTTCTCTATCTATATGTTGCGTAGATTTTTTCTTGAGATAATTTTTGGAAAAAGTTTTGATTTTGATCTATAGAAAAGGTTTTTGGATCGTTGTGTTTGTGTTGGGACTTAATGGATCTGAGAGTGGATTGAAATCAATGATCTGTCCTCGATGAGCTTTTTGTATGAGCAACCTTTTTTATCATTGTATTGGTGGATTGGATAATAAGCTAAGGTGGTGAAGGGGCTGAGCTTACTACTTTTATCTTCGTTTGATTGCGAACTGGATTATGGATCACGTGATTGGTGGAAAGTTTAAGCTCGGGCGGAAGATCGGTAGCGGCTCGTTTGGAGAGCTCTATCTGGGTACGCAAATCACTCGTGTAAAGTAGCATTCTTTGAATTCTTGGTTTTTTACTTTTTGTCGAGAGTCGGTTGGCTCATAATGCTCTTGTTTGATATTGTTTTGTTCTAGGTGTTAATGTGCAAAGTGGAGAGGAAGTGGCTGTCAAGCTGGTATGTGTTCGGGGGTGGAGGGTGGGGGGTTTGGGTTCATTACTTTGTTCGGTTTAAATTTTGATCGGGAAGTTTGACCTTTTCCTCCTTTTGGTATTGGTTGGCGTTCAAGTTTAGTGTTAGATACCTGTGAGTGGATCAGTTTTTTTCCTTCGCCGTAATCTAAGAGTTTGAGGCCTCAATTTGTATTTGTAGAGAAACAGTCATGTATTAAACAAGAGAAAAATGATGGCTGTAGTATCATTCTACATATAATTGGTTGCCTCTTTCCAATTAACTCTTTGGAAAGTTGGATATTTTCAATGCCTAAAAGGCTAACACCGTCTTATTAGGTAGCTTTCATCTTTATTTGTAATCAAAGACTTCATTCTCCAGCATCCTTCATATATTATTATCGACAGTTACTTTGATCTTAATACAAGTTTTATTACAAGTTATTATTATCTACAGATTAATACCAATCTTAATCTGTAGGTTGAGTGTGCATCTGATTCTTGTTTTATTACAAGTTTTATATTAATCAGTTTTTCTTGTGCTTGAGTGGTGTTTATACAAGGTTGAGCACTTTCAATTGAAGTTCTTGTCGTTCTCTTTTATTTTTGGAAACTATCACCTATAGTGAGCATATAACTTCAATTGCCCACCTATATTTGTCTCTGTCCCCAGGAGTCTGTGAAGACCAAGCACCCTCAGCTTCACTATGAGTCAAAGTTATACATGCTTCTGCAAGGAGGAAGTGAGTTTCCCTTTCTATTCCTTTTGTTTATTGTGAGTTGATACAAAAGGTTGTTTCTGTGAGTTGGATCTTTGTGTTATTAATTTATCTTTTTCTTTTATGAAGCGGGTATCCCCCATCTGAAATGGTTTGGCGTTGAGAGCGAGTATAATGTTATGGTTATTGACCTTCTTGGCCCAAGCCTAGAAGACCTGTTCAACTATTGTAACCGAAAGTTCACTTTAAAAACGGTTTTGATGCTTGCTGATCAATTAGTAAGTATTCCATTGTTTTGAATGGAGTTATCTTTGGTAAATATGTTGTGACATGTACAGAAAAACCTGAAGGTATATTTGGTAAAATGGCTTCCATGCTGATGCTTTGTTTTTTCTGTTATTTAATGTAGATAAACAGAGTTGAATACATGCACTCACGTGGTTTTCTTCACCGTGATATAAAGCCAGACAACTTTTTAATGGGTTTAGGGCGCAAAGCTAATCAGGTAATAATTTTTTTAGTCTTAATTTATGCTTTCAACATGCGTTACTTTAAATGTATGTACATGCTGAAACTTAATTGCTATTCTAATATACGTGCACTAGCTCCCCTTTATTTCTACTTGAGTCTTTGTATGTCTCAAAATTGTGATTTTTTAGTGATGTAATATTCAAAACTTTTCTTTTATCTCAAATTAAGTGTCTTGGTGTTGAGTATTACACACTGGAGTCTTATATGGGTTTGGAGATAGGGCCAGTGAGTGGTTTGTTGGCTGTTTTTTGGTATATTGAGAAATGGTTGTAGGGGTCAAGGGCAATGAGTTTCATCTGAAGTTTTGAATAAATTTGATTGTTGATTGCTTGATATTTTTGATGATGCGGAACCTCACCAAGGCAAAGCCCTTCAAACCCACCCCTATGGAGTAAACCTCAGATGCACGATCTCACCCGCAGAAACTATGTATTAAGTAATCTAAAGGAACTCCTATAGCGGAATTGAACTCAAGATGTCTCACTTTACAGTTCTACAGCTCATTTCAGCCCCACCCTTTGACCACTAGACCGTACCTGATGGGTAGTGCTGATTGCTTGATATAACACTTTATATAGTGAGACATGAATATATATAGATTGTAGTATATAATGATAAATTGATAATCCCTAGATCCTGATTTATTCCTTCATGGATAATGCTTGTTGAGTGGAAACTATTGAAATAGGGTTATTTTACCTATAAAAAATGATTCTAGGGTTACTTATATATAAAAAAAAAAAAATGATTCTAGGGTTATTATGAAGATGTTAATTCTAGTTTTTGAAAACTTCAATCCTTTTTTTTTTTGATAAGTCGAAAATTTCAATCGTTACCAAACATTGATTCCTTACTAGGTAGAATTGACTTTTATAATGGTCCCAAGAAGTTCCAATTGTAACCTTGAGTAGTCTTTTTGGCTTATAAGTCTAGAATATTTGACTTGGAGTTTCCTTGGGTCGTTAAAAATGATATCAAAATCAAGCTAGTAACACCATCTGGCAGCGGGAATGGGCACTTGGTGCAACATGAGTCCTAAGGAGGATGTCTTGAGTGGGGGAGATTGTGATGCTTGACTAAGTCCCATATTTGATGGGAGAAGTATGGGTAGAGGTGAATGTGCATAATAAAAGTCAATTAGATGCCAAGTCCTACATTGGTTCTTATTAGGTGAAAAATGAGTTTATTATTATTATTATTATTATTACAAAAGAGAAGATATTTTATTGATATTGAAATAGGCATATCCCAAATACATTGGAAGTATAATACACCTATTAGGAACTAGAAAGCAACGTGAGTTTATTATGACTCCAAAAAATTTTGATTGTAACCTTTGCCAGTCTTGGGATTTTATGGGTGTTGCATAGATAATGTAGAATACATTAAGTTATTAATAATTAGAATACCTAAATTTTCAGAGTGGTGATTAGATGGATCAATTATGGGAACTTGAAAGATACCTATATGGTTAATACACATTCCAAGTTGATTTAATCTATCTCTATTTTTTTTATTCTTTAGCAAAATTATCCGTACTCGCATCTAAGGGGGACCAAGGTAGGAATATCAGAGAGTTAGGGGTTTTATTTTAAATAAATATAACCTAGCTACTTTTGCCAAACTTTCACAAGACAGTTCAGCTAACCATGTTGTGTAACATATCATTTTGCCAAATGCCCTTGACCCTTGACAGCATTGATCTAATTAACTGATACTGACTTAGTCTCTTATGCATGACTAAAGTTCTTCAGAAATTAATAGTTCTGACTGTTTCAGATGTGTCCTTACATGCATTGCTTTTGTTTTTCCTTGCTTAACTGAGATTATTTTGAACCATAGGTTTATGTGATTGATTATGGTCTGGCAAAAAAGTATAGGGATCTTCAAACACACAAGCACATACCTTACAGGTAATCCAGCATTATTTTTTTTCTTGTGGCTCCTCGCTCCTGATTAGGTTGTTCTTGGTTGTTGTACCCAGTATTTTTATGTTATCTAAACTATTCCGCATCACCAGTGCATCCTAATCTGAGTTTTGTTGCTAGCACTGATAAACAAAAAAAAATTCTGTTAGTTCTGTTCTACCAAATTAGAGATTTTTTTTTTTTTTAAATTTCTGGTACAAATAAGCATGCTTCACCACCATCCCCTTTTAACTTTGGTTATTTCTTTTTTTTTTTTTTTTGTGGGGGGGAGCTGCTCTTCCATGCAGAGGCATTCTCAGATGTACTTTTTATCTGCTCCCTATTCAACAAATTCTCTCATTGGAATTTGACTATATTTCTTACTCCCCAATTGTTCTAGTTATTGAACTCATAGATTGCTCCTTCTTACAAGCTGTCCTCATTGGAACTTCTTGCATTTAGAAGTCATGCAAAAATGTGGCGACCTTGGAGAATTAGTTTTTACCTAATATAAAGGTGGATTTTCAAATCTAATGGGAGCTTTAGCAATATCTGACGTGGTTCCATTTGTCTGTTGTATGCTTCAACCATCGAGTGTTTCATTATCTACTTCTCTTTGTTATGTTTAATGCATTTGGTTCCTGATCACTAGTGAATTACTGGCTTCCTGATGTATTGTTATGCTACTTGTCTGTCATTTTTTAGTATGTCACCATTTGTCAATTATCAATACAAAGCCTCCTCCTCTTCAAGTCCTAACCTACTCTTAACAAGTTGCTGGTTTTTCAGCCGTTGCGAGCTAGCGTTTTCCCTCTTCTCTTGTTCATTTCCGTTTCTCATGAGATTCTCTTTTGGTACAGGGAAAACAAGAATCTCACAGGAACAGCTCGTTATGCAAGTGTCAATACTCACCTTGGAGTTGGTGAGTGAACTTAGCTTTATGCTGCTAATGTACTGTGAAATGGCTCTGAGTTCTTGCTGCCGCTTATTGAGATGTGAATATTATTCTATCTGCAGAACAAAGCAGAAGAGATGATCTAGAGTCTCTTGGTTATGTGCTTATGTATTTTCTGAGGGGAAGGTTGATCACTTCTCTGGCATTCTTGCTTCACCTAGTTTGTTTAAGCTTATTTTATATTTTTAATTTAAGACTTGCAATTCTGTTTCAGCCTTCCATGGCAAGGCTTAAAAGCAGGAACTAAGAAGCAGAAATATGACAAGATCAGCGAAAAGAAGATGCTTACTCCCATAGAGGTATCATCACTTGCCCCCACAAGCAACTTATGCAAGACACTTATTAGTTTTACTAAAACTTGTGGTTAGTGCTATAGAATGTCAATAGTCTGATATGCACTCCACTTTCTGTTTTTAAGTTCCCCAAACATGTGTAAAGTGAAGGAATAAAATCTACTTACATTCTATTCGACAGGTCCTCTGCAAATCATATCCATCAGAGTTCACGTCATACTTTCATTACTGCCGATCACTACGTTTTGAAGACAAACCAGATTATTCATATCTGAAGAGGCTTTTCCGGGACCTATTTATTCGAGAAGGTTACTTTTAGACTATTAACCCTAGCCCTCAAGACAAATTGTGCTTTTCTTACAGTAGCTTTCACAAAAACTTGGAATTCAGTGAGTTGTAATTGGTGCAGGTTATCAGTTTGACTACGTATTTGATTGGACTATATTGAAGTATCCTCAAATTGGCTCCAGTTCTAGAGCACGAGTTAGTACCTAATTTGTTAGCATTTACTTATTCGTAATAAAACAGTCTATATGTGGGTAGTAAATGATCTTATTACCTTTTCATGTCCCTTCTCAAACAGCCAAGCGGGAAACCAGCACTAAACCCAGGAACATCTGCTGAGAAAATAGAGAGGCCTTCAGGTCTGTCCCCTTTCACAGCTAGGCTTGGAATAAAGTTGGTTTTGAATAATTAAGTTCTGTAGGTGTCCAGAATTCCTCTAATGTGTAACAAGGGCCTTGAGCTCGCAAGTGCTGAGCCTTCCTCTTTTCTGTGGGCTAAGATACCTATTTTCATTTTCTAAAAACTGGATTTCCTAGTTTGATAGCTTTGGTATTTACTTGGAAAGCTTATAAAGCAGTAGGATCTATAGTACCTTGTTTAAAATTTTCATACTACTACACGGTTCCATTTCTTATTTTAATGGGAAGATGAAAGTTTTCAACATATGATGCATACTGTTGTATGTTTCTTCTAGTGGGACAAGAAATCCGAGAACGGTTTTCTGGTGCTGTCGAGGCATTTTCCAGGAGGAATGGCTCAGGGCATGGTGATCACTCAAGGCACAGATCTTCAGATGATGTGCCATCGTCCAAGGATGTGGTGAGTAGTTGCAAGTGGTGTGCAAATTTTCTGCATAATTTTATAAATTTATCCCATTTCAATTTCAACATGATCATCTTTTGCACTCTTCCGACTATTTTGCGTTTGGCAGCAACCTGATTCTGAAAGGGGACGCTCTTCTCGAAATGGCAGTGCCTCAAAGAGGCCTGTAATGTCAAGCAGCAGGCCAAGCTCCTCTGGTGAGCCTAGTGAGAATCGATCAAGCCGGCTGGTGTCAGGCAACGGTCGACTGTCCACGACCCAGAGAATTCAACCTGGGTTTGAATCCAAAACATCATTTACCCGTGGTGCAACCACTAGAGGCGGTCGTGATGATGCACTTCGGAGCTTTGAGTTCCTCTCGATTGGTACAGGTAAGAGGAAATAGAGGATGAATCCATTTGGTAAGAACTGCCCTGTGTCAGGCCCCCCCCCCCCCCCCCCCCCCCCCCCCCCCCCCTCCTTTGCAGTTTGTCATGATATCTAAAGTATTATGGTTATTACCTCGGCTACTACTTTGTACATGTGTATCAATTGTTGGGTTGAACTCACAGCTAAAAGCTCACTGAAGTTCCTCTCGAGACCACTTCCAAACTCTTGCCCCCCTTGGAGTTTCTGGCCCTTATTATGGCTCTTTGACTCATCCAAGAAAAGATGGAAATTATCTCACCTTTAGGGAAATGTTCATACATCCTGAGACACTACTGATAGTTGTAATAAGTACGGCTATTTTATTTTTTTCGGAAAAAAGAAAAAAAGAAAAAAGAAAAAAGAAAACCTTGCTTCACTAGTAATACGCTCTTTGTTGTCTTGGCTATATGTCGCCCAAATACATTTTCATATTTTCTGCCTTATTGTTTCAATATCAAACAGCCCATTTACTAAGGGATGTGTTATATACGTGTATTTCTTTTCTGCATTTATATTCGATGTGGTACTCTCCATCCTGAGCCTCGTTTTTCTACCAATATCACATATAATTTAAAAGAAAATGATAGATAATTATATTTTAAATGAGTATTTTCAAAAATAAATTATGAAAATAACATCATTTTGTGTAAATATCTTCATTTTAAAATATGGTTGTAAAAAGGTTGTGTATGTATTATTATTTCGTTAACAGTGGTGTTAGATATAGTTTGAGAGTAGTGATATTCTGTTGTTTGAGTAGCATCACCGTTTTATCATACAACTAGGCTAAATGTTGTGTATTATTTTATTTTTTTCAATTTTTTTATTATTTTAAAACATTTTTTTAAATATAAAAAATACTAATATATTAATAATTACTTCTTTAACTATTAAATGTAGAAATTTTTTTAAAAATAAATTATAACATATAAGGTGTTAAAATTAGGTGTCAAAACCATGGGGTTTGGTAGTATTTTTCGGAGCTTTGAGATGTGTATCGTCTGAATGTTTTGTTTTAAAAAATGAAATTATTGTACTTATATAGAGTTTCTACTTAAAAAATCACCAACTCCTTTTATTAATGAAATTCCAATCCAGGAAGTCGAGTTCCTCAAAAAAATTGTGGAGAAATGATCTGTCATTCAGTATTTGTGGAATGTATCTTAGGTGTTTGATATTATGATATCGTACCAATAGGTGTAGTGTAACGTTAGCTATATACAATTTTAGGATGCGTAATGCACACTCCTAAAAAGAGAAATAATATACACATAACATTATATACAATATTTTATATATAACACTTTATAAAAGTAAGAATATTTCTGTAAACTGTCTAATAAAATTATCATCACTTTACAAAAATATTTTTACTTTTATAAAATATTGTGTAAAATATTGTATGCATATCATTTTTCTTTGAAAAAGAGAAACATTTTAACTACAACGTGATTATTTCAAAATAATTTTATAAATTAATGTGTTTTAATATGATCTTTCATATTGTAAAGTTATTTTTATTATAATATAGATGATATATTTTATATAAAGACACATTAATTTATAAGATAATAATCTTTTTTGTTTGTAAAACCCTCCTCTTTAAAAATAATAATAAAAAATAGTGAAGATTACGGATAAAAAGTGAGTTTTTTAATGGGTCTCAAATTTAGCAACTTTTACCGAAAGAAATGCGTCAGGCTTGTACAATTCAAGACTGCATAAACCCTTTTATAAAAAAAAAAAAAAAGATTGCATATACCATTTCTCATAAGTGTAATGAGTTTGATCCATTTTTGAGTTTTCTTTTTCTCTAAAAGTTGGATCCATTTAGTCGGTCCACCACTATTGAACCCTAATGACAAAAAATATATTTAACTATATACCCTAAATATTTTAATTAAGTATATATTGTAATTAAGTATTTTAATAAAATACATTGAAAAAATGGACGATAAAACTGTTAATTAACTAATTATACAAGTAAGGATTGAACTAATATCTATGCGCGCATAAATTAAGTAGGTTGAAAAGTTACATAATTACATAATTTACATGTTTGCAATTTACATTATTACATAAAGAGAAATGATAGATGTAGTCATAGAGTTGCAAGCGGCGTACAGTCGGTTTGAAAAAAATTGAATATATATGAGATCCACGTGGAAAAAATTGACTTTTTTTCTAAAGCGACTGCACGCTGTTTGTAATTTCACGACTGTATGTAACATTGCTCTTACATAAAATCTTTTTATAACACGCATAATAAATTATATACGAGTTTTATTTTTAAAAAAGAATCATATATTATACTTTCATGAGTCTAGTTGGGATGGAGAAGTCCCAAGCCGAGACCGAAAACCAAATTTGTAAATGTTGGACTCAAATCAATTGCTCCAATATTTCAAAAATAGGCCGTAAAATCGACCGATTCAACCAGTTTTTATAATGCCCAAATGACAATAGAGGCACAATGGAAAGAGTTAACATGCCTTTTTTTATTTAAAAGAAACATGCCGTTTTTCCTATAGATGATCAGAATTGAGGCGAATTAATATCATGAACTTAAGAAAACATCAATTGTATTACCAAAAATGAACAAAAAGAACTGTCACAGATCAGATAAACAGGTTTGAATTGAAATTAATTAGCTTAAATAACCACTATATATTAACTCTCTTTAATGCCCCACCTGAAAAACCAATCTCTAGTCTTCCCCATAGATTCTTGAATCAAAATACTATCATCCATTCTAAATGCAAACTCATGCATTCAATTCCCTTCCATTTTTGGTTTCACACAATTGCTTTACCATGACAAGAACTTAATGAGTCAAAATTATGATGAGGAATTGATTATAGTTAACCATTATTGCAACAATAGATAAGTTGGTTTCTATTCCAAACACCGTATCATAAAATAAAAAATGGCCATGAACCCAAACTTCTTATAAATTGATCATCTTAGCTCTCAATGTGTGACCTATCTCCTTCATTCATGTTCTGGTACTGATCCAGTAAACCCAAGTTTTGGAAATCGAAACATCCATTACAAGATTAAAGGCTTTTTGCGGCGACTTTTGCAAAAAACCTTATTTTCATGGCAAATAACTAACTCCGATGCCTTTTGTGGCGCCAGAGCGACGACGCTATAATCGAGCCGCGCCAAGTCACTGGCGAATTTCCCCCCCTTTGATGGCGAGTTAAACTCGCCACAAATAACATTTTATAAAATATATATATATATATATATATATATATTAGTGAATCAGTTTCACCTGCTTCACTAGTGTATCTTTAAAATACATTATCATAAACTCTCAGTAGCCAAGACATATATAGGCAAAGATCAAATTAATATCATATATATACAATAATTAGTAACATTATAAACCTGATATATAACCCATGTTGGCAGTCCCCCTAGAAATGATAATCAACTACCTATGATAATCAATGTAACGTATAAGCTAACAACTAAAGGGGATATATTAATATCAACACATTCCAGATTTACAACTAGTATACAAGAATTTATACATATATATTTATCTTATTGCATGATATATAGCCCTTCATCCAATACTAAATAACAATACAGACTTGTCATAATATACGCATGCTAACATTATTTCCTTGAGTACCATGCATTTGCAAACATCCCAACTATATTACCAAGTAAAAATAAGTATGAAGTACCACATGTTACTCCAGTTACATCTCAAATATCCAACATCTAACAATGTAGCCCATAAAGAAATCATGAAGCTGCAACAAGGACTTAGGCTTATCACTCATCATGCCAGCTTGGTGGGGGTTGAGAATCTGAGATCACATTTCAACAACATGTGTTAGTTCCTTTTTTATAATTAAAATATCCACTAAAGTTTATCTTCCCCTGATACCTTTTTCCATTCAAAGTACTTTAAATTTCAGAAAAATTAATAATACTGAGTTTTTGTATAACCTCCTGTATACTAATTTGGCATCAAAACCAAAAAGCAAGCAAATAAGCAAGGCAAGTAAATGAAACAGTCACCAAAGAGAAAAGGCAAAAGCAAAATCCTAATACAAATAACACTAAGTTAATAGAAAATTCATCAAGAAGGTAAAAAATTAATACAAGATACTTGAATTCATGTTCAAGCAGGGAACCTTGTCATGGCCTAGTCCTCATCAGTTCAAGCAACCACTTCTCTTTCTTTTAATAGATTTCTTTGTAAGTTTTACTAATTTGAAATATAAAATAGATGGTAAAGACATGTAAAGCTTCTAAATGCATGAACTATATTGTTAAAAAAAAAGAAAAATAACAAATCTACATTAAATTCCATGTACTAATCTGATTCAAACTCAAGAAAAGGCAATGAATAGTCATAATACAATTTTTCTTTTTAAATGAAAAAAACAGGGCAAAAAATTCCATTTCACCTCCTCAAGCTATGGTTTCACTAGACAGATATTATATTTGTTGAACTTGCCTCAATTAAAGTAACAAAACATGAATTAAAAGCTATAAACTATATTTTCTAAACCTAGACCAAGAATAATAATGTAAAAAGATCTCAAAAAAAGACTGTAAAGAACAACTGGAATATGACAGACTATTCAAGATAGAAATACACATGACTCCTTCACAAACTTAGACTGTTAAGTTTAATGAAATCTTAATCAAAACAGAAATACACATGACATGACACGCATATAATATATTCACATAGAGCAATAAACATGTTGATGACTCCTTCACAAAGGAAAGATTGTATACAAGGGCAAGTAATGACAAGATGCTTTCTCTACATTTTTAATGGTTTCTCTACAATTTCACCAACTACTTTTAACCAAGCAAAATGTATGACAACATCAAATCTGCCCTATAGTAAATGGCTAGATAAACCATTTCAATACAAAGGCTAGTTACACCTTCACTTGTGTAGATTTAAGGCCTTAGATGTATGCACAACAAAAAATATTGTAGGTTTGTAATACAATATTCCTAATAGTTCTTTATATATGCAGGTGAGGAGCTATGCCAAACTCTGTGGCCCACAACAGAGCTCTAATGAGCTCCTGATCCACCACCCAATCATTACATTGCACAACCTGACCCACTTCCAAAGTATACATGTTTTTTCATGAAATATTCCTTGCGATATTTGATTTGAAATCTGCGTAAGATTTGAAAAAAGGCAATGCTAGAAAAAGAAAATACAAGATGTGAATTTCTGAAATATGGCTTGAATTTCTATGTTAACCAAACATTAACATAGGAATCAGATTAACCATTAACCATACACTTCCACAGCATCCCATTACATAAATATCCATAACACATCAATTTGATAAATTCTTACTGATTCTGCAGAGTTTATGAGCAAAATGACATATAAAGATGGTGAATATACTACAAGGCATTTTTGGATGAGAGTTGGTGAGATCATACAAAAGAAAAGCAAAAAAGAGACAACTGGAAAAATAAAATAAACAACATTACATGTGAAACAACTAAGGTCATCAACAACTAGTGCAAACAAGTTAACCTAATAGAAACAAATGAAACCAACCTAATAGAAAGGCCTAGTGATTAATAAAGTTTACCTTTGGTAGGGGGCAATAATCTGCTTCATTTCTTCTTAAAGTTTGCTTCCAGTGTCCCGTCAGCTTCATCAATCATTAAGCACTGTAAATTCAAGTTCAAAATAGAAAAGGACAATTAGAATGTATGCAAATATGCACAAACTAAAAGGCAAAATGCGTAAGACTCTCAGTAGTATACTTCCCTCATTATGCTAATCAATTTATGCCATCAAAATCTAGAATTCAAACCAACTATTATCATAAACTCCAGAAATGCAACATGGGATTCAAGGATAAAGTAAATAAAATAAAAACTGAGAGGAGAGAAAGGAATCAAATGACCTATTCCTTGAGAAAATGAAAAAAAAAAAACGAAAAAAACTATAGAGAGAGACGAACAGAGAGAAAGAATGAAAGACAAATGGAGAGAGAGAGAGAGAGAGAGAGAGAGAGATGGTGTTCGAACATGAACCCCTTACCACCGAACCCTCAAAACCCAGCTTTACCTCCATAGATCATCAAGCTCGAAGATCCTTAGCACGATGGTGTTCCTGCAAAAGAGAGAAGTTACAAAGATGGAGACCAAGAAAGAGAGATTGAGTGAGTTTTGTAGCTTCGGTTGAGACAGAGATTGAGAGACAGACGACGGAGTGAGAGACGGTGGAGAGAGAGCCTCACTTTGGAAGCGAGGCGACGAGACCGTGGTAGCAACCTAGCGGTCGGCGATAAGGAGAGGCGAGCAGAGAAAATTTTGTAGTCGGTGCTGAGAGGGAGAGATATATTAGGGATTCAGGGGAAAATGTTGTTTTGGGGAGGGTTGAAATCACGCTGGTTAAAAGCCGTAAAAACAAAAGCACTAGCTTTTGCTTGGTTAACGGCCAGCCAAACACAAAGTACCGAAACAAGATATTAGTTCCGTCGTTTTTAATTACGGCAAAAATAGAAACGCCTAAAATAATGTCTTAATTTCTTGTAGTGATCAACTCTTTCATTGTTTGAGGTTGCTCCTCTATCCATAGCCGACTATGGCTGGAACATGAGGCATAGAAACATGCATGTGTTCAACCTCGAACGTCGACAATAACCTTATAATCCAACACATAATATTGCATGTCGAATAGGTAACCATGTCTTTGTGAGCACCCGAGCTCTCATAAATGACATCGAGTCTCACATGGTGGAAGACTCAGCTGCCTCAAGAATGGCGCTGTAGTATATAATTACAAACCGCTTGCCCTCCTAAAGAGATAATATTTTCGTCAATTCTTTCGTGCCCATTTACTTTGCTATGAGTTTCCCGATCCCATCTCAAGGAACTTCTCTATTTTTTATTGACAGGTTCTGGCCACGGCCATTGGTGCAACTCTCGGCACCTGCGGCCAGGGAAGATACGTGATGATTAACAGTCGGATTGTTGTTGCTTGGTCATTCCGCGGGCCTCCCCTTCAAGTTTCTTCTGGTGAGGAATTATGACGGCTTCTCTCTTGCGTTGGTAAGATTTGTACCTCCTGCGGCTGCTACTGCTCTGCAAGCGCAAACGATGACTAATACGGCAGAAGAGCCTCTGAGTGATCCGACGAGGTCGTATCTTAATCAGTTGGATCACCCAATGGTTGAAGTTGTTGAGATCAAGGAGGATGTTAACAATTCAATATTTGGCTTGAACAAGGTAGATTTGGACTTGAAGCTTCAGAACTTATGTATGAAATTGTAATGATTTGAGTCCATCCCATGCATGGAGACTTTAATTGCATGAAGAACTTAATTAGGCATAATTAGATCTTTTCATATTAGTTAAATAGTTATGAGTTTTTTAGTGGTATTATATTGTTAATTTAGTTGTTTATTTCAATTTATAATTGCCTTACATTATGAGCTAGCTTGTTTGGATAGTAATATGAGATGAGATGGTTTTAGATGAAAATTGAAAGTTGAATAATATTTTGTTATAATAATATTTTTTTAATATTATTATTGTTTTAAGATTTAAAAAAGTTACATATAATAAAATCTGAAAATTTTGAATTATTTATTATATTTTGTGTAGAATTTTGAGAAAATTTTAATGATGAAACAGGGTGATATGAATTGAGTTAAAATTATGTCTCAATCCAAACAGTCTCTGTCATTATTATGAAATTTAAGTTAAATGACATTGCATCAAGTAATGACCATATGTAATGGTAAAAGAGAGGGAAAAACCTGAGATGTGTTGTAATCTGTATTGTTCACGTGAATACCTTAATTTAACAACCGGATCCCACTAAACTTCTCCTTTTAATGAATAAAGATTTAAAAATGGGAAAAAAGACTCGATAAAATTAAGTCTGTTACAATCAATACAACACACAGTTCAGATCTTGCAAAAAATCTTAATTATACCTCTATCTTCACTTCTCTTTATTATCTCTTATTCTTTTTTTGATGACAAAAACCATCCTCATCGACAAATTTGAGTTTGAGTTTAGGTTTCACGTGCAAGAGAGAGAGAGAGAGAGAGAGAGAGAGAGAGAGAGTTGGGCAAGCTAAACTCAAAGTTGAAGAGGGCTAGGAATTTTGTCCATAGTTAGAACTTATTTTTAAATGAAAGTGGATATGGAGGATCTGTAACGCCCCGTACTCGCAGGGTCGGGAAAACTACCTGTTCTGTAACACCCTAATGGAAGGCCTAAACCACACGGCGCATACTCCAAAAGGACTAGTCAATGATACAATTGGAGCCCCATTGAAACTTTCTAAAGAGCTAAAACTTCTCATTCCCAAACAATGTGGGATCCCATACACTACCTACCTTATTATTCTCATATAGGGTATCACAATCTACCCCCTTAAATGCTCGACGTTCTCGTCGGGCCTGTCTATTGTATGTGGCATGGCTCAAGTCCCACATTTTTGGTTGGCATAGTCTCTGATACCATTTGTAACACCACAATAGAAGGCCCAAACCATATGACCCATACTCTAAAAGGACTAGTCAATAATATAATTGGAGCCCCATTGGAACCTTATAAAGAGCTAGAACTTCTCCTTCCCAAATAATGTGGGATCCCATACACCACCTACCTTATCATTCTTATATGGGGTATCACAATATCATTGACTAGTCCTTTTAGAGTATGGACCATATGCTTTGGGCCTTCTATTGGGGCGTTATAGGATATCTAAGTCTACAATCGGTATCCATAACCACATTCGTGAATATTCTACCTTTTCAAATTCGTCCGAATTTTTAGATTTTGGATCGGGCTAGAAATAAATTTGATTATAATGCACATCCTTAATAATGAGTTGTTGATGCCGTGTTCTGCACGCCTGGACAACTCCATGTCACAAGAGCTCCATCCACTACCTGTGTACATTGAAGATGAGAGGGGCTCGAGAGAGCCGTAGTACCTCTGATGCTTAAGTTAGTATGTGAAGATGATAAGCTTTAATATTAAAAGGTAAGAAAGAATATAAATCAGAGAGAGCACCCCTGTTGAGTGTATGAGGTATTTATATACCTATCCAAGAAGATCTTTTGACGAGAAGATTTAGGATGTTGTCCGTACCCCTGACCACATCCCTTATTTGTCTATTGTCAAGTGGTAGTTACCATGTCGTGCTATGTTACCCGTTGTCTTTCATTAAATGAGGTGTAGTCCCTATTTAATATGGCATGGTATTTATTTAATGCGACATGACCCTTTCTGACATGGTCTTATCGTCCGAGGCTAGCTGACCGCGGTACTCAAGTGCTTCGGCTACTTCGGGTATCTCGACACTGTGCTGTTGTTGGTTCCCACGTCTTGTGTGTACTAACACCCAGCAATGGACTCTCTATCTGGGCCCTGGCTAGTGGTTTAGGCCTTAGGCAGTCTCAGGCTTGGATTCCATCTAGGCTTTGGCTAATGCCTTGGGCTGACTTGATCTGGCTCAGGAGCTTGAAATTTCCTCCACACAGTACCTTGTAAATTCCTAGCATACAGGTATTGTGAGAATTCAAAATCTGAGCCCATTACCTTACTTGATGTTCCTCACTTGGGCTCTAGGGCGGGCATACTGGCCTAGTCCAGCGCAGGGCTTGGGAGCCCTAAAATTCAAGCTCATGTAACTGTTCCCTACTGAGTTAATGCTCTTCCACGTGTGGGGGCTCAGATGGGGGTGTATGGTCCATGTGCACATTATTCGACACCTTAGACTCATACCAGTTGGAGTCCCCAAAAGGTTGGGGCGTTAGTCGTGCCCACCTATGGGGCTTTCACAACTTTCATGACTTCTGCCCATGTCTGGTGAAAGCCATTGGTCCGTGCTGACTACTTGCCTAGTGGGTCATGTCACATTTGACTTGTCCCTCACGCAGTCATCATTGCACAGACTATTTCCCGACCCTTTAACTTTTTCCCATGTCGCTTTGTGCCTCATAGATTTTCGTGCCTACCATTATCCCCCTCCGTATATAAACTCTTCACTTTTCTTCTTCTGCTCCCGTTTTATTGTCCTTGAATCTTTGCCCTCTATCATGCCTTTCTCTATTGTTCTCTTCTCTTTCGAAGTTATTATCTTCACTTTCCTCCCTTCTTCCATATTTTCTTGTGAATCTCGACATGTTGACATCGATTAAGGACACTTTCGTTAAGAGACTCTGGGATCAGGGCACGACAGAGGATGAGTTTCGTATTTTTCGATAGAATTTAGACATTCTCCGAGAGGACTTATTGGGAGCTCCTTGCGGCAATACCCACGTGTCTGATTCTAGGCCTGGCTCTATGGGCTTGCCTCTATTCATTGATGTTCAGCAACAGCCTGTAGCTACCATTTTGTCGCCTCGTGAGGGAGATTCTAGATTATTTGGGGTTTGGCCTGACACAAATTAACTCAAACAGTTAGAGACTGATGACATCTAGCTACATTGCCTTTTGGAAGGTGCTGGATGTGGTGGATGAGTACTCTAATATGACGGCCCACAAGTTTTTTTCTATCTATTGCCTCGATGGGAGTGTGTGCAACTTCCAATCCAGTGTCCCAAAATGACACATCGCCCATATGGGGAAGCGTTACTCCTTTATCAAGGACTAATAATGATGTTTCTTTTTCATTTCTAGCATGGGCTGGGAGTTCCCTGAAAGGGTGGAAGAAAGCAAAGAGTTCCTTGTCCAGGCGTGTTAGTAGAACATGTCAGACTCTAAGTCTCTATTGATTTTGCTAACGAAGAGGGATGAGCTTAAGGTTGGTTCTATTGTATCTTGGGTGACCACCAATCCAATGGATTCCGAGACCGACTCTTTGTTAATGGACAGCAATATCCAACGCTTGCTCATGCTCCCAGATCGTTTCCATGTGATTGGTCATGATTACCTAGAGGTCCCTCTGTTGTTGCCTCCAAGGAAGCAACAGGCCACTTCTTCCTCGTAGGGGGATTGCTGCAAGTGTCCCTGAGCTGAAAGTAGTGTTGGTAGGGGGCTTTTCTCAACACGAATCTGAGATGACTCATTCCCGACCCACAAGACCTTTTAATACTGCCCCGTCAAGGCCTTCTTGAGAGACATCGAGGCCTTAGAATGAGGTGTCGTGAGTTTGTCATGAGGCATCGAGGACATGCTGTCTGTCAGTGGGGTCCCCTTTTAGTGATGACCTTCATCGTTGTCTCACGCCCCATATCGCCAAATAGTCCTCTGAGTACCTTGAGCAGTGTCCCTCACCCGACCCCTCAAGGTTTCACTCAAGGTACATTTGGTGGTGTGACTTTCCTAACTCAGCAAAGCCAAACACAGGGGATCTTTGGTTTTGTTCCCACTCCATCTTCATCCCGCACGCCTCCCTAAGATCAAGTTGGCACTTTCCAGTCATGTTGCTACAACATCCACGACTCCTCCTTTATTCATGCCACCGCCCTTCCAGTAGATGGGTGCAGAGGATGATGAGGAGGAGGCAAAAAGCGCCATTGATTCTTTTTCTTTAAGGCCTTTGCTCATCCCGCTACTCGGGAGCCTTGCCCACCTTTAAAAGATGTTGGTCTAGGTGGAGGTTGTTTGCACTAGGCCCCTCACACTAGAACTCTCAACCAGGGGGCCGACTCCTCCTCCCAACAAGCAGGTATCCATCCCTTCGTCGTCGTTGGATGCTTCTTCTAATTCCAACATGGGTTCATACTTGATTTCAAATGATTTACCTCCACCTTTCTCCTCTCAGGGCCTGGTGGACTCCCAAGCATTGGGGGCTCTCCTACCCGAGTTGAGCTTATCATTGTTAAGGACGTTTCTTCTTTGACGTCTTCTGCAAGGGAGGCCTAAGAAGGAAAATTTTAAGGAGACCATTTCTCCCCATGTGGCTCAGCTGCTGGAGAAGCCTCCCTATGTCGATGAAGGACTAGAAGATGCAGGGGTGTCCGACTCCACTGCCAACCCCATGGGACCTGGGTTTGTTTTGATTTCAGCTGCCACGGCGCTTCTAGTTTTGTGGGGTACAACTAGTTGGCAATGGGGTTTGGGTTTGCGATGGTCCGGGTCAAGTTAGTGGAGAAAGAGGCTCAGAAGCAAAGGCCTATGTTTGCTCAGGTATGCCTTCTTCCTATACTCATTGCATTTAGGTCGTTTATTTGAATGTTTGTTCCTTCTATCTTTCCTTGTGGTTCCAGACTGCAAAGCACCCCGCTGAGATGATAGTTTAGGATTTGGAGGCTTTGGAGGAGGAG
This sequence comes from Platycarya longipes, assembly GCA_036559045.1. Lineage (NCBI taxonomy): Eukaryota > Viridiplantae > Streptophyta > Magnoliopsida > Fagales > Juglandaceae > Platycarya > Platycarya longipes. The sequence continues at coordinate 1,148,329 of CM071790.1, read as the reverse complement.
CTTTGAGCTCACTGAGCCCTAAACACTCTAATGCACTTGCAGTTCCAAAAGGTCATATGTGAGCTTGAAGAGGCAACAACAGAACACGACTCTACTATCACTGACAACGTGAGGCTGGAGTGGACTGTGAGGATTTTGTTCCAGGAGGGGAACAATATTTGCTAGCAGGTAGACGCGAAAGTTGAGCAGCTGGGGCTTAAGGTTTGAGAGCTTGAGTCCCCTCGGAGTTAGCTCGCCAACCCTTACAAGGGTTTGATGTTCTCCTCGAGGATAAGAACTGAGCCCTTGACGATGCCCACGAGTTAGAAGTCCAGCTAAAGGATGCGGTGAGGAGACTACATAGAGCGGGAATGAGGCTAAAGAGATCAAAGACGGCGGATAGGCGATTGTTAAAAAAGAAGAGCTCGGCCATGGTGGAGCACTCCCAATTACTCCACAAGTATTTAGAGCTCAACTGCTCGGCACAAGGGTTAAGGGTTGTCGGCCAGTAGATTTAGGATCGGGCTCGTTTTCTTGAAAGGGGTAGTGTAGGCATTAGAAAGGGTGTCGGTTTTAAAAGCTGATGTCAGGATGAGACTTTGCCTGGCCCTCGGTGTTCAGGATGAGGCTTTGGTTTACAACTATAAAGAAGCGTAAGAGAGACCATATGGTGGGGAACCCTACGGTCGATCCAAGAGGAGTCACATTTTTTTCTTAAGACCTAACCGCTCGGCCACCAGTTCATAATATCCTTGGGCCAAACCGAAATGCTATGAGCTTTCATTCAAACCCTTATGCTAGGTTGTATATGGGTAGGACTCGGCGATAGTTTGAAGGTCAATAAGTCAAGAGATTTATGCTCAGGCTAGACTAATTATGGGTAGGACTCAATAGCCTTAACCCTCGCCCTAAGATTTACTGTGAAGAAATATAAATAAGACCAAACTGAATGAGTCTTATTGAAATGATTTGGATTGGTTCTTTAATTTTGCGCTTGAGGCTCAACTGACAAAAGATAAAATAAAAATTTGTACTTTAATTATTTTAATTAAGTATAAATTCTAATTAGGTATTTTAATAGAGTATTGGGTATTCTAATTGACCATAAAACTCATGTTAATTACTTAGGATTAAACTAATACCTATGCGCCCCTATATAATTAGGTTGAGAAATTATATAATTTACATGGTTGCAACTGACATTATTACATAAATCTTTATATAAAATTTATAATATATTATGTAACAGTTTTATTTTAAATCTTGAACAAAAATCAACTGGTTCATTAATACTCCAAAAATTGGTCGGACTGGATCGTGTAAAATTGAATGATTCGATTGGTGAGTTTTTTCCGATTCAACCAATTTTTATTATGTTCCAAATGACAATAGAGGCAAAATAAAAAGAGTTAATTTACATGCCGTTATTTCTAGGGAGTGCTACTCCCACCGCTGAGCTTCAGCTAATGCATTTAGTCCTTTTTTTTTGCGTTTTTCTTTTACTTTTTCTTAACATCTTTCAATATTTTTTTTTTTAAAATCACAGCATTATTAAAAAATATTTATTTAATCACCAAGTAACAAAAAAAGTAAAAAAGTAAAAAAAATCCAATGGGATTTGCTCCCAGCGAGAGCGCCCAACGGAATATTTATATATATATATAGCATTTTTCTCATTTCTATAGATGAGAATTGAGGCAAATTAATATCATGAACTTAAAAAAACATTAGTTATATTACCAAAAATGAACAAAAAGAAATATCACAGCTCAGATATACAGGTTTGAGTTGAAATCAATTAGCTTAAATAACCATTGTATATTAACTCTCTTTAATACCCTACCTGAAAAACCAATCTCTAGTCTTGTCCACAGATTTCTGAATTAAAACACCATCATCCATTCTATATGCACACTCATGCATTCAATTCCCTTCCATTTTTGGTTTCACACATGAATTGCTTTGCCATGACACGAACTTAATGAGTCAAAATTATGCTGAGAATGTCATTATAATTAACCATTATTGCAACAATAAATAAGTTGCTTTCTATTCCGTATCCCATATCAAAACACAAAAATGGCCATGAACCCAAACTTCCTATAAATTGATCAACTTAGCCCTCGATGTATCATTGTCCTGGTTGATCCAACAAGCCCAAGTTTTGGAAATCAAAACATCCTAATTAGTCCGAAATTCTTTCATTGTCTAAGGTTGCTCCTCCCTGCCAGCATCATCCATGTCTGACTATGGCTGGAACATGAGGCATGGAAACATGCATGTGTTGAACCTCGGACGTCGACAACGACCTTATAATCCAACGCAGAATATTGCATGTCGAATCTGTAACCATGTTTTTGTGAGTACCCGTGCCCTCATAAATCACATCGAATCTCACATGGTGGAAGACTCAGCTGCTGCCTCAAGAATGCCGGCGCTACAACATATAATTACAAACCGCTTGCCCTCCCAAACAAATAATCTTTTTGTCAATTCTTTCGTGCCCAATTACTTTGCTACTGCGGGTTTTCCAATCCCATCTCGAGGAACTCGTCCATTTTTCATTGACAGGTTACGACCACGGCCACTGGTGCAACTCTCGGCACCCACCGGCCAGGGAATTAGATACATGATGATCAACAACCGGATTGTTGCTGCAAGGCCATTCCGCCGCCGACCTCAATTTCAAGTTTCTCCAATGGCGAGGAATTTTGACGGCTACTCTCTTGCACCAGTAAGATTTGTACCTCCTACTGCTGTTGCTGCTCTACAAGCGCAAATGATGACTAATGCGACGGAAGAGCCACCGAGTGATCCGACGAGGCCTTATCTTAATCAGTTGGATCACCCCGTCATGGCAATGGTTGACGCTATTGAGATCAAGGAAAACAACAACAATGCAATATCTGGTTCGAACGAGCTAGATTTGGACTTGAAGCTTTAGAACTTAATTATGTATGAAATAATGATCTGAGCCCATCTATGCATCGCGAGTTTAATTGCATGAAGAACTTAATTAGGCATTATTAGATCTTTTCATGTTAATAAAATAATAATAAGTTTAATCTCAGTGGTATTGTATTGTTAATTATTTGTTCTTTATTTCATTTTCAAATTGCATATTATGTCTCTAACATTATTTTGAAATTTAAATTATAAGATACTGAGTCAAGTAATTAATGACCATAGCCATAGGTGATAGTAAAAGAGAGGAAAAAACGAGATCATATTTGCTGGAATATGTATTGTTCACGTGAATGCCTTAACTAAACAAATGGATCTCTTATAAATTTTTCCTTTTAATGAAAAAAAATCTAAAAATGGAGAAAAAGACTCTTCAAAATTAAGTCCGTTACAATAAATATAACGCATAGTTTAGATCTCGTCAAATCTTAATTGTACCTTTATCTTCATTTTTTTTAATTATCTCTTATTCTTTTCTTAATGACGAAAACCATCGTTTACTAGTAATCATAATTTGATTTAGGGTTTTGGGGTGTGCGAGAAAGAGAGACAAAGAGTTGTGAATTTGGGCAAGCCAAACTCAAATTGAAGGGTTAGGAATTAATTGTCCATAGTTGGATTTTTTTTTTTAAATGAAAGCGGATACGGGTATCCGGATCTATAACTAGTTCTCTAACCATAGTCGAAAAGAACTTCTGAGTTTTAGATTGGACTAGAAAAAAATCCGTTTCTAATGCACAACTTTTTTTTTTTTTTTTAATGATAAACAGCAATTTATTCATTGAATTAATAAACAAAATCCTGGTAAGATTTTGCTTTTATCAAACCAAACGGCTTGAGTTACAAAAGGACATTCTCGTCACATGTCAATATCATTAATACTCCATGCATGAGTTGGGCAAGTTGATGCGCTTTCGAGTTTCCTATCCTGTTGACATACGCAACTTTAACTTCTTGAAAACAATTCATTATTCTTCTAATAGCTTGAAGAAGAAATTTATAATAATCCACATGATTATTCATTCAAGACATCAACAACAAGAAGTAAGCAATCAATTTCAAATAAAATTTTTGGAGCACCCCATTGGACGGATGGGCTCAGGTCATTATGAATGGAGCTGTGACGTTTGTCGTATATGTGAGCTAAATCTCTTAAAAAAAATCTCGACGACAATTAGATGACTCAATAAAGTATAAATAAATTATTTTTTATTAGGAGAAAACAATATTAAATGATAGACATGATTATCTGTTGATTAAGTCAATATATATATATATATATATATATATATATATATATATATGCTGTAGGCTGTAAGTGGGGTATGCCATTTCCAAAAGTAATTCAATAGAACCAACGGCTGTAAGTGGGGTACGCCATTTCCAAAAGTAATTCAATAGAACCAACAAAAATATGCCAATCTAATCACTATTATATACAGTTCAAAAAAAAAACTAAAAAAATATATATATATATATATAGAACATTGTTAGAGAATATTTATATTCATCACACTCATCTTCACATAAATAATAATATATTACCATTTATATAAAAATGAATGTGATGAATATAAATGCTCTCAATTATTTTTGATATATATATATATAAGAGCTGTTTTCTTTGTTTATCTTTATATCTGTTAACATCATGCAAAGCATATATGCAGGTCCACTGTGTTCTCCAACTTCAAGACATGGGCCGGTTCGATTCCCTCTACCAATACTATGGCAAAACTCCATTTTTTTTCTTCAACGGTTGTTTTGGCCCCCGATTTATTTTTTCTGGTAATTTGTATAAAGAAATTTCTTTAAAAAAAGAGAATGGCTATAAATACAAAAAGATTATAAAAAAAATAAATTCACAAATTATTGTAATTTTGTAGTATCCATTAAATTTATTTTATAATAAAAATAATTTTACAATCTGACGTATCACATCAATTTATAGATTTAATTTTGTGTAATTATATTGTAGCTAGAACATTTTCTTTTAAAAAAGGGTATTAATCAAAGATTCTTATAAAAAAAAATCATTTTTTAAAACGATGATTTCAACTTTTTTTAAAGATAAAAAAAAAAAGTATGCAAAATTCGCTAGTGTAAAATTGTATTTAAGTACATAACTCTTTCTTTTGTATATCAGCTTCGTTTTATATTTATATATATTAATTGTTTTATCAGCAAGTCTATTTAAATGATTAATTGTTCTTTTTTTCAAAGACACTAAATAGTGAAGATTGGCGCTTCAGGCTGAATTGGTGTCCAACATGTTTTTCCACCTGTTAATAAGAAACGCCACGTAGGCATTCCATGGGAGAGTAAAATGAAGGCTAATGCACCAAATCTCATTCTTTTTTATTATCGATTCATCTCTCTCCTTCTCTCTCCATCTTCCTCTCCTTATGTGTTCTTTTCTACACCGAGCCCTAACTCCTAGGTGTGCTTGCATAGTTGATTCTGATTCTTTTTCTTTCTTAGCTGTTAAAAATCTACATCTAGTACTCTCAATAGTTGAAACGGCATTGAAGCTCAAGTGATCCCGGATAGAATAGCTGCCAGGGTAGAGTTATTAGGATTTTAGCTTTTGTGATAATGAATCCTAACCAAAGCTTGGAAAGTGCTGGAGAAGTGAGAACCAAGATGAGAGCAACCTTAACAACCATGGTAGATAAGATCCTACACGAAGTCCAACTGAACAAAATTCAAAAGAAATGAGGCTTTTATGGGAAACAAATCAGAATTTTTCAACAAATCAAAAAAAAAAAAAAACGTGTGAAGAGAAAAGCCAAAGAGACATTTAAGATGAAATTAAGGCCCGATTTGCTTACGGAGATGAAATCAAAACTCAAAACACATTTTAAATTTATTATTACACTTTTTCAAATCCTCATATAAAATATAATAAAAAAAATTCAACATTTTCAAATTCTAAAACATCATTTCTAAATTCTAAAATAAAATTAATATTAAAAAAATATTTTAATAATATTTTATTTTTTTTTAACTTTTATTTTATTTTATTTTATCTTTTCTCTAAAAATAAATCAGGCCTAAATTTCTAAGAAATAGGAATAAAGAACCAAAACACTTATGGAGAACAAGTAGGACTTGACTTGCCTTCAAGCCCAAGGAGTGAACCCAAGAGCCCTGAAACGTACTTGCATACATCGAGTTCGAAATCATACAGTTAGGGCTGAGCACCGCCCTGTTCGGAGTCGGAGAGGGCATTTATCGACTCCGACTTCGACTTAGTCAGAGGTCTGAAATGACTTCCAACTTCGCCTCTGAAGTTTCGAACCACCGCTCCGCCTCCGCCTCCGACTTGTAGGAGTGGAGTTGGTGGTTTGAGTCAATAGTTTCAGTTCTCTGCACAATCCAAAAACAAAGCCCCTACACGATCCAAATTAGTGCAGCCCAATCCGTAAATTACAAGATTTCACACAAATATAACCATTTTAAAAAGAATAAGTATACCAAACTGTTACAAGCATCACGATTTGGTCTTCAACGCCTTGAGGCAGCGGCCGGAGAGAAGAGAGAAATGGGAGAGCGTTGATACCTTGGGCTGAAACGTCTGAGGTAGCGGCCTGCGAAAGTGAGAAGGCGAGGAGGGATGGAGGCGACTATAAAGCGAGGAGGAGGCGACTGCGAGTCTGTAAGGGTCTCGACTACTAGGGTTTTGACGAATTGGGAAATGAAATCTAAGAGGCTAAGTTCGGTGATGACCAACGCCGAGAGAGATGGATGTTCGGTGATGACCAGAGGCGAGGCTCCGTGTTGCGGGAAGAAGAAGAAGAAGAAGAAGAAGAAGAAGAAGAAAGGATGAAGAGAAGGGAAGGCTACGACACATCAACTATCAAGAGAAGAAATGAGATAGGAAGAAGAAGATATTAGGGTTTTACCCTATTCCTGCCAAAACGACGCCGTGAAGATATAAAAGGGGCTCGGCTGGGTCATTGGATACTCGAGCTGGGCCCGTTTGGCATCCTACTCGGCCCAACAAAAAGCACACCAAAAAGAGGAACCCATAATACCAAGCCCAAACCAAAATTAAATAACAAAGCACAATCCAGTTCATTCCAAAATTACATTAAATAAAATAAAATACAATACATTAAATTTAATGCTAACACACTAATAAAATAAAAAAATTAAATTCAAATATTAAAATAAATGCATCACATTAAGATAATAAGAGAAAATAACTTAACTCACTATCTAAACATAGAAATAATTTAAAAAATAATAATAAAAACTAATAGCTCTAATATTAATAATACACTTAGAATAAGAGATCCAGTAATACAATTATTTAAAATAAGGGAACCAATAAAATGAATTATATTAGTAGATTAATTATTTTGTAATACTAGTGTAATAATATATAACACTTACATTTACACATCAGTAAATAGTATATAAGTAGATTATTTATATTAGTAGATTAATTATATTGTATAGCTTATAAGTAGATTAATTATTAATAGAAGTATCTTTATATTATTTTATAAGTAACTTATATCATATAACTTATAGTAACACGAGTGTAAATTGTAATAATATATAACATTTCTACTTACACATTAGTATATAGTTTATAAGTAGATTAATTATATTAGTATATTAATTATTAATAGATGTCTATTTACATTTACACATTAGTATATAGCTTATAAGTAGATTAATTATATTATATAGCTTATAAGTAGATTAATTATTAACATATGTCTCTTTATATTATTTTATTATATATAGCTTATTGTAACACAAGTGTAATAGTATATAACACTTCTAGTTACACATTAGTATATAGCTTATAAGTAGATTAATTATATTAGTAGATTAATTATTAAAGTGTAATAATAATTAGTATATAACAGTTACATTAATTTATATCACTTATACATTAGTACATTAAAATGTCTACTATACTTAAAATGTCTACTATTATAAATTATTATATTAGTAATTTTACTAACTTCTAAGTTTATATCACTTATATATTGGTAACTTATAACTTATTAACACTTATTATGGATTAGTAATCTAACTAATTACATTAGTTTATGTCATTAACTATAAGTAGATGTCTACTATATTATGAATTATTATATTAGTAACTTTACTAACTTGTTAGTAACTTATAACATATTAACACTTATTATACATTAGTAATATAACTAATTGTATTAGTTTATGTCATTAAGTATTAGTAGTCTAATAGATGTCTACTATATTATAAATTATTATATTAGCAACTTTACATAATTTTATAACACTTATACATTAGTAACTTATAAAATATTAAAACTTATTATACATTAGTAATATAACTAATTAAAACTTATATTCTAAGTAGATATAGCCATCTAGATGTTTATAATTTATAACATATATTAGATGAATATTACAACTTATAACATATTATAACTTATTATAATATTAGTTTATGTCATTATATATTAGTAGATTATTTTATAAGTTAATTTAATTATATATCTATATTTTTTATATAGATATGATATATATATTTTTATATTTATATGCAAAATATCGGAGTTGGAGTTGGAAATTATGTTGGAGGCGGAGTCAGAGGCGGTGAGTCGAAGTTGGAGGCGGTGGAGGTCCCCCATCGCCTCTGCCTCCGACTCCGACTTTAGAAGGGGGAAAAACTCTGACTCTGACTCCGATTTGTAGGAGTCGGAGCGGAGCGGAGCCAGAGTGGAGTCGAATCGAAACTAGTGTCGAAGTCGGTGAGTCGGATTTCTGCTCAGCCCTAATCATACTTTTATAGAATAATGATATACATACCTCTCATTTATTATTAATTTATCATTTTTTTAATTTTTTAATTTTTAATATTTTTAAAGATTTTTCTTTTACTTAATTATTAAGAAAGTAATTATTATTAAAATTATATTTTTTTAATATTTTTTTCTTAATGATTAAAAATGTTAAAAAAATACTTATAAGAGAATAAAAAAAAAAATAAACACACTTTGAATGGTAAACTAGTGGTAAATAAAATGTAAATCTATCATTACTCACTTTAATATATGCACAATTTTTTTCTTGCTTTTTCGTTGATGTAAAATTTTAAGCCATTGGTCAATGGTTCCAAGCACAAAAGACAACTTTTTTTTTTTTTTACCAAATTTTAGCTTGAAACCCATTTGATTGTGGACATTATCAAACTGATCAATCTAGGTTTAAAATTTTAATTTTAAGTAGCTCTGTCAGTCAAGTTCTCTTGTTGTCGCCTTTGCTCCCTAATCAACGCTTGAAGCCGGTTTGTTTAATAAACTGGGTTTTACTATTTACAACTTATTTTATACTTTCAATTCATCTCAACCACTTATTTTATTACTATTTATAATTCATCTCATCTCATCTCTAAATCCAAACCATCCCTAAATCCTCTTCGTAGTCGTTGGTTTGGAAAACCAATCGTAGCAAAACACTAGCCCCATATTTGAATAAGTATTGGTGAGTGGTGAACATCACGAGCGAAAGATATAAATGCTGATGAGGGGGAGGGGGAGGGGGAGAGAAACCAGGAGACTAAAACTCAACGCATAGAAGAACGCAAATGGGGAGGGAGAGAGAATGAGAGGTGATTTAGGCTACGTTTGGATGTTAAGAAGTTTTGAGAATGTTTGAGAATATTTGTTGTTGAACCTAAAATTTCAAGTCTTGTATTTACGTATAGATTTTGATAATAACAAATATATTCAAAACTCAAGTTCAAGTTGTCTACGCATGAAAGGAGCTAAGTACATCAAGAAATCAAGTATGAGTAAGAAGAATAACAAGTCTACAAATGAAACTCATAGAGTAATTTTGTACATCTCTTGATAAAATTCGAAATTGGATTAAGGTTCAAAATTAATCTTTTCTCATAAAGTATCAAATTACATTTTTTTACATTTGCATAACATTATTAAAATGTTTAATTTCGAAAAATTATTTTTTTCACATATGCATAAAGATTTAAATTTGTAAGATGATTGATTATCATTTTTGACGTGTGCATATTTTGTTTAAAAATCTTGAAGGGTGGTTATGCTTCTTTTGACAAATGCAAAAGATAGATTATTTTGTTTGAAAATTTTGAAGCGTGATTGTGTGTTTTTTTGACATATGCAAAAAGAAGATTTGGTTTAAAAAATAAATCATACTCATTTTGTCATGTATGAAAAGTAAAAGATTATGTTTAATTTCTTTGAAAAATGAATAGAGTTGTCTTTGATAAATGTAAAAAGAATATGTTTTTATTTGGATTTTTTAAAAAGTAAATAGTGCTCTTATTTGACATGTAAACCTTTTCAAATTTGAATATAAAAATTCATTTGCTTATAAATAGCTCACTTGAATTTTACAAAAATCACAACAAAGATTTACACATCAATTGCTAAGTTTTGTATCATTCTTTCAAAGTCTTCATTCTCTCTTCGCTAAGTTTTGTACCTTAATTCTTGTATCTTAATCTTTGTTCATTTTAAGAGAGATATAAGTTGTATTGTATTGTTCTTATTTCACTCATTGAGGAGTGTACTCTGATAATCTACCCACTATCAGCTCTTGTATTTGTAAGAGAGTGCGTATAACCCTTGTGTGTGTAAAATGTGTTTTACATAAGGAATAATTGAATTACCAAGTGTGAGGTGATTACAAGTGTAGAGGATATTCTACAAGGAGTCTTTGTAGCGGTGTTGCTCAAAAGTGTAATAGTTTTCTATCTCCACCTGAACGAGATTAAATAGTGAATTTGGGATTCTCAAGGGGTAGCTTGAGGCGAAGACGTAGGCAGTGGGGTTGAACCTCGTTAAAATACTGAGTTCGCTTTTTCTTTCCCTTATTTTTTATATTTCCTGCTGTTTTATATTTTGTTTATATTTTATATTGTGTATTTGGTTTATAATTGTTAATTTTTAATGTAATCCAATTCACTCCTCCTCTTGTGTTAGTCATCTGGACAATATCTGTGAATAGTATGAGCAGAAAGTGAAAGAGTTTTGTGAGTCCTATTGAAAATATTTTAAGTTGTTTTGATGTGTAAAATATTTTGAGAGTATTTTGAAATAGATAATATTGTAAAAATTGTGGGTCCCACAATAGATGATATTTTAAAATATTAATATTTTATTCCAAAAAATTTTAAAAAAAAAGTTCGGACGAATCTCGCTGGAAGTCATTGTAGCCGAAGCCGTGGAGGTGCGTGTAGGCAGTGGGGCCAGCCATTCTGACGACGAGATTTTAGGGGGTTGGTCGCCGGCGTGAGTGGAGTCCGGTGATGCCGACGGTATCGTCATTGGTGGCCAGCGGTGGGTCGAAGAAACCCATAAACGTCGAAACCCATTTTCGACGTTGGGTCACGCGTGGGAGATGACGACAGTGGTGGCCGACGGTAAGTCAAATCTTGAGGCCACCGACACTTCCGTTGAAAACCATTGTAACAGGAAAAAAATAATAAAATATTATTTGAAAATTTTTTTATTTTAAATTAAAGGAGAAATGGAAAATAGATGAATATATGTTTAAAATACTTTAAAATATGTTTGGGAGTTGAGTTTCTCTAACCGTATGAAAAATTTTAAAATTTCTTGAAGAATATTGGACATCCAAACCTGGTTTTAATTAGAAAGATTCGATACAGTAATCTTTATTTTCTTCTTCTATACAATGCCTACATGTCATAATTCTATTGGTCAATAAGAAAATGGGTTTGGCACCCATCCACCTGCAGTTTTTGGAGGGAGGTGTTGGGTAATGGAGGTAAACAACCGGACATAGTTATCCGGACCGACCCACAACGGTAATGATATTTCTGTCCGTTGCGCAACAGCGTTTTCTATGCTGTCGTCACCTTCACTCTCGTTTTACCACTCTGCCCTTCACTCTTTTCCCGTAGTATATCCAACGCACCACCCTAATCGAAGGCGAAATTCAACGCCGCTGAATTCAATTTATTTATTTATTTTTAGTCAGCAAAAGTTCAGTGTCTCTGCTTGGCAATGGCATCCAATGACCAACTATCTTACAGATCCTTTTATTTTTCCAATTCTCAATGTTTTTGTTCCCACTCTTTCTAAAGGCATTCTCTTCCAATCTCTCTCTCTGGTTGCCTTTGAAAGCTCATCTTTCAGAGCGTTGTCTTTCCTCTTTTTGTTCTGCAGGAAAGTTTTCCTTTGACATGTAAAGAGGGTAAAGGGAACTTTCGGTTTTCAAACATAAGTTCTTCATCAATCGTAGAGTCACAAATCCGCCTTTTTTCACGAATTTTCGAACTTCTCTGATCCTACCTTCTCCGTTTGATTACTCTCTGAGACCAAGACCTGTTCAACACAGCTTCCTTCACTGTTTCTCTTTTGTCTCCTCTCACAAATGAAGTCTTCTACTCAGCTCGACTCGGCTGTGTTTCAGCTCACGCCCACTCGAACCAGGTTTTTTTTTTTTCTTATATTGGTTTGTGGTGAATAAAAAGGTTTCTATGTTAATCAATATCGTAGAGTTCTTGGATCCTTTCAGTTTGTTTTAACATTTTGAAACAAGATTTGGATTATTCAAATGGCTGAGTTTTTAGTTAAATTATGATGATGTTATCACTCCCTCGGAAAATTACTTCTTTCTCAGGCGACCTTAATCGCCGTGTTGTACAAATTTGAAAGTTTATATATCATGGCAATTATTTTTATATTTTTTCTTTGTGAATTAATTTTAGGGATATTAACATGTTAGAGCTTACTTACTCTCTGGGCGGTCGTTTCTATTAGTTTCTCTAAGACTTGATTGCAACTCTGGTAGAACTGCAGGGAAGCTATGTGAAAGTTTCCTTGGAAAGTTGGCAATTTACCGGAGCAATCTAATTTCGGATTTTTCTCAGGTGTGATTTGATTATATCTGCAAATGGGAAGGAAGAAAAAATAGCTTCAGGTTTGCTGAATCCATTTCTTGCCCACTTGAAGACTGCGCAAGAGCAGATGGACAAGGGAGGTTACTCGATTGTTCTTGAGTCGGATTCTACTTGTGACGACTCATGGTTCACTAAGGACACAATCGAAAGGTGTTTACTTGAAAGTTTGTGTATTGCTTAACTATGATATGTTCAGAAGAGTTTAAATTTTATTTTAGGAGTACCTTCCTTTTCTTTTAAATGCAATACTCGCGTTTTTTCTCCCTTAAGGAAAAAAGGAATGTGCTTCCGCATTGCCAGCCAAACCATGTCTTATTGGTCACACACATAATTATATTTATACTGATTTTGTTCCTTGTGACTGTTGAGGCTGCTCTTCTCGTTGAGCTTGTAGAGGATAATGTGTGCTGCATTAATGCATTTTATCCAGACTTGCTTGTTAGACTAACTGTGATGGTTTCTATAGGTTTGTTCGTTTTGTGAGCACTCCAGAGGTCTTGGAAAGGGTCTACACTCTTGAGTCAGAGATCTTACAAATCGAGGAGGCAATTGGGATTCAGGGCAACAGTGATATGGGACTGAATACTGTTAGTGAATTCTATCAGTTTTTTATTATGGTAGTGTCATGTTATGAAAGAAAGGTTCAATTGGGTGTTTTATGCGTGGCAGGTAGAAGATTATCAAGCTAAACCTGTAGAAAGCACTGAAGGTACTGTGTTGCACCAATGGTTGTGTTGTTTGATGTTATGAATCTCTTTTTCGACATCATCCTGTAACTTCATTTTTTTGTTTCATTTCTTTTTTTCTCCCCCGCAGGGGGGGGGGGTGTTATTTATTTATTTTTGATGAGTAAGAGATAAATATTATTTATATGAATGAAAAAGGTCTATCTCGTGTATACAAGAAGTATACAACAAAGCACCTAATTACATTCTAGGAGTTGGAAATTAAAGACAAAAATTCATGGACATTGTTCCCATTTAATATAATGGTTGAAAACCACAACAATAAAATGTGAATAAAGAATTTATGTAACTCTGCCATTGGTCGCTCCTTATCTTCAAAGAAGTGTTCGTTCCTTTCCGACCAAATACATCACATAATACACAACAGAATCATTTTCCACGCTGTTGCCACTTGAGGACAGCCTTGCATCTTCCTCCAACCACCCAACAGATTCACCACCCTCGTTGGCATAACCCAGGCCACATCAACCTTTTGAAAAATCTCATTCCACAGCATCCTTGCAACCTCACAATGCAATAAGTGGTAGTCCACAAATTCTCCATTCTTTTTGTACATGTAACACCAATTCAACACGATACATCCTCTGTTCCTCAGATTGTCCGTTGTCAAAAATTTTCCAAGAGCAGTAGTCCACACAAAAAATGCTATTTTAGAAGGCATACGAGACCTCCAAATATTCTTCCATGAGAAAGGAGCATGATCCTGTATTGATAGAAGTTTATAATAAGCCTTTACCGTACAATTTTTGTGATCATTGGACCTCCACTTCAATTTATCTCCTTGTAGCATAGGAACCCTTATGGAATTTAGTAATCTGAAAAAATCTGTAACTATGGACAATTCCCATTCATGGAAATCCCAATTAAAAAGGATGTTCCATTGATCAGAACCATGGGAGAATAATTGCATATCCACCACTGAAGCCTCCTATTAGCTGCAATGCGATAAAGGGCTGGAAAGGCTCTATTCGGTGCAACATCACCACATTACACATCCTTACAAAATCTGACTCTAGTGCCCTCTTCGACCACAAAGCGAATGTGATTTTCAAATGATAATTCCGTAACTTTAGATGATCATATTTTCAAATGTGATTTTCCAACATCACAACTCTATATTTCGAATTGATGATCTCCATCCACAAAGCCCCTATTCCAAGTGATATCTCCATAACTATTTCCCCAATAAAACTTTAATGAATATTCTCAAGTTGCAAACACCCAAAACCCCCATATGAAATTGGGGAACAAACTGTTTTCCAATTAACCAGATTGAACTTTTCTCCTTTCTCATTCCCCCCCATAAGAAGACCTTGAAAAACTTCTCCATCCTACACGCCACCGCTGCAGGCAAAGAAAATAAAGATAGAAAGTATGTGGGTAGATTAATTAACATGCTTTTCATAAGGGTGAGTCACCCCCTTGTAATAAGTACACTCGTTTCCACCCACCCAGTCTTTTCTCTATCTTCTCCACCACCCTATCCCACATGGCTCTAGCCTTAAACGTTGTTTCTAATGGAAGGCCCAAATACTTCATTGGCAAAGAAGAAACCGTATAGTCTAGGGGGCTTGCTAACCTGGAAATATGAGGAACCTTTCCCACCGCCACTAACTCGGACTTACCAAGATTCACCTTGAGTCTGACACTACTTCAAAACAAAGTAAAATTGGTCGTAAGGTTTGGATCTGGCTTTCCTCCGCTTCACAAAAGAGTAGGGTATCATATGCAAATAGGAGGTGTGAGACACTAGCACCATTACCTACCTAGAAGCCAGACAAGAAACCACCACCAACTGCAGCCTTCACCATCCGACTCATTGCCTCCATAACTATAACAAACAAAAGAGGAGAAAGAGGATCTCCTTGCCTCAAACCCGTGAAGCTCTTAAAAAAAAACCAGCTAGTGTGCCGTTAACTAGAATCGAGAATCGAACAGTAGAAATACAATTTCGCATCCAAGAAATCCACTTATCCCTAAAACCACACCTTCCAAGCAAGTACAATAGAAATTCCCAATTCACATGGTCATAGGCCTTTTTCATGTCCAGCTTGCAAAGTATACCAGATCCGCCCTCCTGCAATTTATGATCTATATATTCATTTGCAATAAGAACAGAATCAAGTATTTGTCTTCCTTATATGAAAGCGTTCTAAGGCTCGGAGATAATTTGTTCCAAAACAAAACTTAAACCGATTAGCGAGTGTATCTTTGAAATGATCTTGTAGACATTACTAACCAAGCTTATAAGACAAAACTCTTAAATAACTGAAGTCTCATATTTCTTGGGATGAGAGCAATGAAAGTCGTATTAATGGATTTCTCAAACTTTTGAAATGAGTAAAACTCACTAAAAACCTCCATGACTTCACCTTTTATAATATCCCAACAAGTTTGGAAGAAACCCATCAAAAAACTGTTCGGACCCGACTCTTTGCCATAACTGAAATTGTGGTGTCCACGACTCTATGGGATTTAGAGGGATTCGCGACACCAGGATGAAGATCACTCTAGTCAATCACCCCATCGTTTAGTGCTCCAAGAGAGTGTGTATGCAACATGCATAAATTGTACAATTAAAATTTTCATAGCTGAAAATAAAAGGTCATTCATTCTAGTACCAGAAATTTAAAATTTACAACTCAAACTGAAAATAATTCTCCAAGAGGAGATTATATACAGTCATCCAAAAGAAAAGCGGTAAAAGATAGGTAACAACATCCGGGATCATAATCTCATTCTCAGCCATCATAACAAACTACCACTCCAGCAGGAGCCTGCCCCTCAGGGCTCATCTTCGTCCTCTGCATCAAAAACTATGATTCCATAAAACGGAACCGTAGGTGGACACGATACACTACATGAGATGTGAATCTCAGTAAGCAACAATCAATCACATAGAATAAACAATCACAAGCAGTAATATGCACAAATGTTTTCAACCAAGCAATTAGACCCACACACAAAGCGTCCTTTTCTAGAAAGGAACTCCACACACACCAAACCGTTCTTTCCCAGAAAGGAACATGTCCGTCCATATATGCTAGCCGTCCTTTCCCAGAAAGGAGCGCATCTAGCCGTATACGCCATCCTCCTTTCCCAGAAAGGAACACCTTAACAAACCGTCCTTTTCTAAAAAGGAACGCATCAACAATTCTCATAAAAAACCCAGTTTCTGGCTCACAATATAATTCCATATTAACACGTGTATACCGTGGTTTCTGTTCGGGACCATCCATACATCCTGACTCTTTTCGCTACACTACAGGTAACGACTGTGCATGTGACTTCATAACGGACAATGTCCAACTCCGCGCCCAGTGTGTACCATGACCAGACATCTCTTAGCTGCTGCTAGCAAAGGATCCACGTAGTCGGCACGAGAGTTTTACCATCTTGTCCGATCCCGTTGTCACCCAACGATAACCCAAGGGATGTCACATCAGTTTATTCCGCTCTCGAGTGACCAGAGGAGCTCCACCGAGATAATGCCCCATATCGGCTTAGGGTTGTAATACACATGCACCTACAAACTACAACCAGACCAACAACACTCGAGATAATACACTTTACAGCACCGTTGAAATAATCACAATCAATAAGAATTAGCATATGCATGATAAGCATGTATTAAATGGCATGACATTTGTACACAACGAGATTCCAACACATCAATTTAGGTTACATTTGGATGTCAAGAGTATTTGAGAGTGTTTGAGAATATTTGTGAATAGTAGTAAGTGAATCCACTCAAAACCAACCCACAACAAAAGCAAGAAAACCCAAAATAAATGAACTAAAACAGCCCACCGAAAATCAATTAAAGAAAACTTAAATTTCAACACATTAAATTAAATACTAACGTAATAAAATAAAGAGATTAAATTCAAGTATTAAAATAAATGCATCACAATAAAATAATAAAAGAAAATGAATTAACTCAATATTTAAACATAGAATTAACTAAAAGATAATATTCAGCAAACTAATAGCTCAGCTCTAATGTTAATTTTAAACAAATAAAACATGAAAATACAAAGTGATAAAATAACGGGACCTCACATAAATAACCTTCTAAATTTTATCTTTCTCAAATGATGTATCCAAGGAATTCACACTCTATGAATCGATAGCCTCAAATGACAAGCTATCAAGCTTTGGCCTCCAACCAACAGGTTCTGAAAGGAGTTTCTTGAATAATGCACAATGTGGTTTTCTATATCGGGGGGATAAGAAAGTACTTGAGAACCAGAATGTATCGACTCAATAGCATTGCTTCGTCGATGTGAATTAGTTACTTTGTAAAAGAATTTTGTGCATTTATCGCTTTCTTTCAACCAAAGGGTCCTGGATTTCTGACGCCAGGAGATCTCCTCCAACAATAGAACCCTCTTCAAATCAGCTACAACTGCACATTTTCTCATTAACTCTTCCTCTGAGCTGTCTTCTAAAAGTTCCTTTCCCTCTAGCTCTTGTAATTTCGCCAGGAAGGTTGACTTCTGATTGTCAATGTGCCCAAAAACTTCAAGGTTCCACTCTTCGGGTCCTGCGTCAAAACCTTCGGTTTACCTCTAAGAATGAAATTAGGGGTGCCAGTAAACTGATATGATGACCACTAAGTATGTACCAAATCAACAAAACCATCAGTTACTAGCCACATGTTTTCAAACTTAAAATACTGATGACACTAATGAATACCCCCACAATCAAGCAAGATAAAAAAGTGATCAGAGCGGACTTGAGCCAGTCGCTTTTGACATAGCTCAAAATAATGGATTTACCATGAAGGAGAGACTAGAAATCTATCCAGCTTCGACTAGACCCGTCCATTTGGCCAAGTGAACTCTCCCCTAACAAGAGGGATATCCATAAGATCGAGCTCAAAAGTTAACTCGGAGAATTCTTCTGTGGCCACAAAATTCTGATAATTCCTCGAGCGCTCGCTAGGAAAACGACTGATGTTAAAATCTCTCCCCATACACCAAGGCACATCTCAGATGGAGTGCACACCGGCCAACTCCTCCCATAAACCTCTCCTGTTCCTATCATTATTTGGCCCATATATGCCTACAAAAGCCTAGTCCCACTGCCTCAATTACCCTTTTATCCCACATTAGTAACATTCCACCCGAGGCACCCACGGCGGCCAAAAAAGACTAGCCCACATACGAACAACTTCATAAACTCCGAACAGTTCTTCTATCGATAACCCGCAACTTCGTTTCCTGCAAACACACCATATCGACCTTCTACATTCGCAACAATGATTTTTTACGAAAGTGTTTATTGCGATCATTGAGCGCCCGCACAAAATATAACCCCTCCCTTTTGATCTCTCCCTTCCACCACTCCTCTTCTTCCCATCATAATCAATGGAACATGTAAGCCTTTTTAGTTCTCTATTTGGCTTTATGATTTGACTTCAAGTGCCCATCTTCCATAGCAACAAGGGGGTGACTTCGTGAATCTCAGTCTCCACCTCTCGAGGTGACTTCACCGGCCCACCAAGATGGTCGCCTAGAGACGGCAACTCGTTCTGTGTCAAAGGTTGGTTCGACCGAACACATCATGGCGGCGTGGGAGCCTCCTGAGTAGTTTGGACTGAGATATCGGGTATCGCCCGAGATCTTTCCTTCCAAACCCGTATGGGGGCCTAAACCCTGAACCGCCCCATTCTGTTTTGGCATATCAGTTGACCCAACCCACATTAGGCCTTTTCCTTGGTCCAGTCCAAGCACATTAGAAGTCCCAGCATTATCTAGCGGTTTATCCTTGTCTAAAGAAGCAGGCCCCAGCCCACAAGATACTACACTTACCCTTAAAGCAGCGTTTCAACCAAGACACCTTTTTAGATAAGGCCCCCAACTGTTCCTCCATCTCGATCAAAGCCTGGAATAAAGTTATCTCATTTAGCCCCAATGAGTTTCTGTCATCCCTTTCTTCGCTCTGAACCTTCCCCAAAACAAAAGTGTTTCTTGCTTTACGCAAGCATGGCTTCTCTGCCCCCCGTCCCCTTGAAGCTCTTTTGTCCTTCAAAACAGAGGTAGAAGATGAAATTTCCATCAAGGTTTCGATGAAATAATTCCAACCGTTCCCCTATCGGGACGTGTGGAACCACATTAAGCCCTCTTCTCTATGCATGGCCAAACTCTGCCAAAGAAAAATATCTACCATGGGAGTTATGGCACCTCTGCAGCACCAGTACATGGCTCCCACTTCTTTGAGTTCTTATAAATTGGGATGAACCCACATGTAGTGCACAATCCTTTATAACAGAAGCCAACCAACCCAAAGCCTTTTGGTCGATGAAGATATACTTCATCACACGGATACTATTTTCCGTTATTCTCCACCACCTTTCATCTTCCTTACTAAACACAACTTTTGTGATCAATGAGTATATTTCTCGTCGACCCCATCACAGCCACAAAGTACATCACAGCCACAAAGTACAGAACTAAGAAGAAACAGGAAACTAGCTAACATTAACAAGCTTCCAAAAACGTAGAATCACCATCGTTATGGTTTTTTGCAAGTGTACAGAGAGAAAAAGTGTTTAGGAGAGAGTGTTATTTACTACTAGTCCCCGATTGAATCTATATTTAACATGCTTCATACTGGGAAGTTGTGCTTACTGTCAATGTCATCTTAGGTTCTTCTCTACAGCTTTATTTTTCCAGTATTCTAATAACAGATGAGACATCATTCACAATTTTAATGAGTTTTGTACTGATACATTGAAACCACATCATATTAAATAGGTAGCAGGCCTGTGCTTGATACTGATGAGGAGAAAGCAATTGTCCTTTACAAAGTGAGTCAGCTTTTGAGCACCCTGTAGTTCAATCAGCATTTGACCAATTTTTTTAAATTGTGTTTCTTTTGGTACCCAGCAGCCTGCAGTAAATCCACCTGAAGCAAATGGAACCACCACACAGGAGGGAAATTCCAAGTATATTTTCTTACTTGTTTGTCCTGTGATCACTTGGAACCCTTTCACCATTCCTGCTATGAGTGTCAGGATTATCAGAGGGATTGCTTATTTAGAATTGTATATGGGTTCCTCTAATCGTTTCAAACTTCATATCATTTGATGACATTTTACTTCTTTAAGTTTCTTGCAAGCTCTGTATGTGTTGAAATCATAGACATCATAATGCGTGTAAATGTGATCATATTTACTATTAGAAGCTGAAGTAAAGTTGAATTACATCCTTTATCAACGAAATTCCATTTCTTCAAATGTATGTTGTTTATATCACACTGATTCCTAACAGGGCGATGAGATGCTTAGAAAATTCTGCATAATTATGCCATGGACTCCCATTCGTCCATCATTGTCAATATGTCCAATATCAAGATCTCAATGTGTCTTTTTTATTCCCGCAGTGATGCCATTTTTGTGACCATTAATCTCATGTTTGTTGGGTTTGTATTAGAGTTCAACTTTTGAAAGTTCTGGAGACACGCAAAACTGTGCTACAGAAAGAGCAAGGCATGGCCTTTGCACGTGCTGTAGCTGCTGGTTTCGACATTGATCGCATGTCACCATTGCTATCATTTGCTGAATGCTTTGGAGCCTCACGTTTAATGTAAGCAGCTTGCCTTTTAGAAACCATCATTTCGTACAATTTTGTTGGGGTAGACATTTGATATTATTTATATCTTGCATTCTTTTTTTTTTTTTTTTGTCCTAATGGTGTCGGTTAACTACTGTAACAGGGATGCATGTACAAAATTTATGGAGTTATGGAGAAGAAAGCATGAAACTGGTCAGTGGGTTGAAATTGCAGCTGCTGAAGCAATGTCTAACCAATCAGACTTCCCTGCCATGAGTACATCAGGCATTATGCTTGCAAACGTGGGCAACAAGCAGAAAGAATATGAGTTGGTTTTAGAAAATAATGGGAAAGCATGTAGTGCCACAAGTGCAGGTATATGCTCATGGAATGAGAGCTACCCTTTATAGATGTACAATTTCATTATCATTACCATTATGATGAATCCCCATTTTTAATGTTATCTTGATGAATGTGTTTACATGATGTTCAACTTGCAATTACAAAATGGATCCATTCAATCTTTTGTTCCACGGACTTTAATATATGTACTCATATTCTTGTTTGGAAGTTAGAGAGAGTTTCACGTAACATTCACATGGAGTAGGTGAATGGCACTAAAATTTTATCCTTTGTCTCACTTAGTAAATGTTATGATCCTGTCATGATGTGTCATTTGCTGGAGAGTGACTTGGGCTGTAACGCAGCGTTTCAACTTATGGCACAATGGAGCGTGGACCTAAAGACATCCTTATACGAAGTCGTTTTAGTGCTTGTGATGTTCTTTACCTTTTTAGTGGTCTGTGATGTTTTGTTTAATTTCATAGAGGTGATCACGCTTATCAATATTAGAAGTTGTTAGTCTGTTACAGAGAGGGGATATATTCGAAAGGAAGGAGTGGGAGAGGATTATCTTGAATCTGAAATCATCTGAAAGTTATTGTAATTGAAACCGTTGTTTGGGAGGAAGAGCACCCTCGAGGTTGCTCGGTGTGACCAACGCTTTACCCAGTTCTTTGATTTTCATTACATTCATCTTCTTTCTCTTGTTCATTTATGGAATCCTAACAGTAAATGAAGCAGTGAACCCACTTCTGGGCTGATGGCTTGGTGGCATAGTGAAAGATTCATGGGGAACTATATACTCTCTGGTGCAATCCCAAAAATGTCAAAAAAAGAAAAAGAATAAGAAAGAATAAGAAAAACAAGAATCAAGACTGACACTTGAATTGGTGTTAAATTCAATTGATGATATTGACATAGTACCTCGAGACGAATGAACTATGCTACGAATTTTAGTTCCTGAAAGATGCTGACTGATTGCGTGGATTTCTTTTGATAATTTCCTCTATCCTAGATGTGGATTTCTGTGTACTACTTTATTTATAATTTTCAGCAAAACTTTCTATTTCTTTCCTAGATGACAAGTCTCCTGTGGATCAACAAACACCATTAGGCCATCAAGAATATTTTCAAGGACAGTTTCCGCATCACATGTTCCCTCCCTGGCCTGTTCATTCTCCTCCTGGTGCTCCTCCTGTCTATCAAGCATACCCCATGCAAGGCATGCCATACTATCAGAATTATCCAGTAAACAGTCCATTTTTTCAGCCACCATATCCATCAATGCCGGAACATGCTGATTCAAGAATGGGACGCAGAAGGCATTCTATGGATAGTAGGGATGGCAACACTGAATTAGAAACTTGGCAGACAGATGCTTCAAAAACTAGATCGCAGGATGGAGCTTTACAAACTCAAGACTCAAAAAACAAGGCTAGTCGATCAGGTAAAAAGAAATCAGGCATGGTTGTCATTCGGAACATCAATTACATCGCTTCAAAGAGGCAGAACTCTTCTGATGGTGAATCACATTCAGCTTCTGACTCTGAAACTGATGAAGAAGGTGGAGATTTAGCGGCCAGTACTCTTGAATCAAAGCAAATGGACTCTCAGAGATCTTCCAAGAGAAAAGGTAGCCATACAAAATCCATGAATAAATTGAAGTCATCGGACGAGGAAGAACTAGTTCATGGTAAGGATGTAGATGGTGGACACTGGCAAGCATTTCAAAACTATTTACTGAGAGATGCGGATGAGGATAGACGTGCAGTGGACCAAGGAATGTTTTCGATGGAAAAGGAAGCTCAAGTGAAAAGGCGACAAAATACTTTAAGTGATGATCCTTTAGTTTTTAGTGGGCAAGAAAAGGGCGAGAGGCAAGAAGATAGCATGATAGATATGCATAAAATTAGTGGAAATGTGACCTACAAGCCCCGGGCCTCAAAGGATGAACTGTTGACTTCTAGAAGAGATGGTCGATCTGGCGATGGTAGAGGGTCTATGGATGTACAGTCTGCAGAAATAGATGGAAAACGAGGTGGCTATAGGAGAACTGGCAATGATGATTTTTTTATACATGGGCGAGAAAGCCAGTCAGGTTATACCAATTCTTCCTCAGATCCACTTGTAAATGGATTTGATCGTGTAACCAATAACTTGGATAGGATATCATCACATGAAATGGATGATGATTCTTACATTGTTGCACTAAGGGAAAATTCACTGGATCGAATTGGAAACAATGAAAGAACTGCTATTGACATAGATTCTGAATTCCAATCTGCATCTCAGTTGTCAGAAAATTTGTCTAATAGAGTTGGAAGCCAAGTCAATTATGAGCCAGATGAATTGAGTTTGATACCTGAACGTGGTAGAGAAAGGGAGTCAATTGGTTATGACCCTGCTTTAGATTATGAAATGCAGGTTCGTGCTGAAGACAGTGCTCCAATAGATAACAAAAATATGGAGGTAGATATCAAGCAGGGGTCTAAAAAGTCAGACAAGGACAGGAAATCAAGGCTTACACCTGATAATTTAGATAAAAAGAAGACTGCAGGGCCAATAAGGAAAGGGAAGCCTTCAAAGTTGAGTCCTTTGGATGAAGCACGAGCACGTGCAGAGAGATTAAGAGCCTACAAAGTTGATCTCCAGAAAATGAAGAGAGAGAAGGTTTTTTTTTTTCATCATTTGTACTTTCCTTTGGGGTAGAAGCTTTTTTTTTGGGGGGGGGGGGGGGGGGGGGGCTTATCTTCACACAAAAACTACATTCACTGGTCTTGGCCACTACCCATCTATTCAGTTTTGTTTACTTGGGAGATGACTTCTCCTTTCTTTTAGTAGCTTACCTAGCTGGCTTATTGAACAGAGGTTCTTATTTTTGTGTTTTCTGTTTTCAGGAAGAAGAAGAGATGAAACGATTAGAAGCTTTAAAAATAGAGAGACAGAAAAGAATTGCTGCTAGAGGGGGTTCCATCCCAGCTATGTCACCACTTATGTCACATCAAACCAAGAAACAATTGCCAACAAAAGTTTCCCCAAGCTCTCACAAAGGATCAAAGTTCAGTGATTCAGAGCCAGGATCATCTTCGCTAAAAAGCTCCTCCATCAGAACTGCTCCTGTGGGATCCAGTGATTCTCAAGAAGCCTTTAAACCTCGCAGATCAAGTGCTGCAAATCTCTCAGATGGAAATAGGTTAAGCCACTCGGTCTCTTCGTTGCCTGAACCAAAGAAAGAGAATGGTGGTGTAATTGCTGATTCTAAGGCATCAGTGGCACAGATTAGAAGATTATCAGAGCCTAAAATGGTAAGCAGCCATCATTTTTCTTCAGTGAAGTCACGAAGTGCTGAACTAGTATCAAAGACGAAGATATCTGATGCGCCTGAAAATAAGAAAGCGTCTGCTACTATGAACCATGATAGAAGCAAAGCTTCAACCCTTCCAGAACTGAACATGAGGACAGCCAAAGGACCTGATGGTTCTCGGAGCAAATCAGCAGCAAAAGAGATGACACAGAAGGTTAGTGGCATTAAGTCTTCTTTAACTTCTGAAAGTGCTGAATTGAAAAGGAAGCATGAAAATACTGCACATCACAGTGATGGGGACGACAACCCGGTCATTGAAAAGAATGTTCTTATACTAGAATGTGAGAAGCCCTCCATTTCCACAGTTGAAGCAATGGAAGGTAATTTGAAGGCACAAAAGGGACAGCATGATAACTTTGGGACAGGGACGAAAGTTGAGGTGGTGTCAGATTATGATGTTATACATTCTCTGGCTTCGCCACTTAAGATGGATAGAACTGATGGGGAATCATCGGAACACCAATCACATGAGCAGCACACTTCTTTTGAGGTATGGCTGGTCAGAATTAAAAGGGCCTTGATCATGGGTTAGCTATTTTTGTTTTCGCTCATTGGAGAAAAAAAAGAAACTTTTTTTGGGTCCTTGGAACTGGGATGAACATAACATGCACTATTTGCCAGGGGATCAGTGATGTATATTCTCTTGATTGTTGCACTATTTGCCAGGGGATACAACATATTATGCTGTGTATGATATGTATGTATGAATATTATGACCGGTGGTTAGCTATTACTAGCATAGCTTGGTGAAAATTTTGTGTTATTGTTAACTTTTAATAAGCATATTGCCTTATAATTGATTATCTGTCCTTGTAATAATCACCAGTCTCGGTCCCAAAATTTCTCTCTGATGTATTCTTTTTAAACCATCATTTTCTTTCTTTCTTTCACATTGGCATGAATGATAGTTATAATATCTGAGTTGGATGACAAATATTTCAGCTACACTACTTTGGCATAGATAAGATTTTGTCTTTATGGTCTGATATTTTTTTTTTGTTCTTGCTTGAGGCTAGGTCACGAAAGTTAATGCAGACAAAGAACCTCCAAAGATTTTAAGTATTGGTATGGCTGAAAAACCATATCAAGCCCCCTTTGCTCGTGTTTCTTCTTTGGAAGATCCATGTACTGTGAATTCAGAATATGGCAGAGCTCCTCCTACAAGTTCAGAGATAGTGACTACAGGCACAGAGACAGTTAAAGCACTTGTATCTGATTCTAGAAACTTGAGACTGGAAAAGATTCCAGAGTCATTAGAGAAGCCTCAAGTAAAGGACTCACCAAAAGGGTTCAGAAGGCTGTTGAAATTCGGGAAAAAAAATCACAGCTCAGCTACAGGGGAGCATAACATCGAATCAGATAATGCCAGCGCCAATGGTTCTGAGGTAGAGGATTCTAGGATGAACTTTGTTCCCTCAAGTGAAGGTAACACGCTTGCACTCTTCCCTCTCTTGCACGTTGTTGAACAATTTCAAAATGCATTACTGACCATGGCTAACAAATCATGGTGACTTGTAAGTTTCAAATTAATGACAAAGCATTATTGACAGACTTTGGAGTCTACTGACTATGACTAACAAATCATGGTGACTTGTAAGTTTCAAAACGATGACAAGTTTCTCTGAATCCAAGTTGTATAGATGATTCTCTCATGAAAAGAATTTTACACCTATCGACACTGGTAATTCTCAGAAGTAATTGGTAATTTGGGGGACCTTGGTTAGGTTTTTTGTATAGGCATGGTGTTTATAAGGATTTTCCTTTGATAATTCGAACTTGTACTCTTGCATGCATCACAGCGCAAAGAAAGTGTCGAGGTTTTCTTTTTCTTTTCTAAATAGAAAAAGTTCAATTATTTAAAGTTTTTTCTATGTTGAATTTGTTAATTGTATAGATTATTTGCGCTGTGATTATTATTATTATTATTATTATTATTAGGAATTACTCAGAATCTGTAACTCATGCCAGTAGAATGAATGATTTGTTCAGATTATGAAAGTGGGCAAATGACTGGTTAATTTCCAACTTAAAATGTTTGAGGATCAAGTCTTATGTTAACAATGGTCTCAAATGGGAGATCTAATCATAAGATTGTGTTTTACTACACAAGTTGACTGTCATTTATTAACTGCATTTTAATCATCAGTTCATACATTGAAGAATTTGATCTCTCAAGATGAAACTCCCACAGCTGGATCTACTTCGCAAAAGAGTAGGTGTTCTATGCATGAAACTTACCAAACTCCATTTCCCTCTTTGTTTCTCTCAATTTTTAACTGCTGTCTGGATATGAGGCTGAGGATTTTATTTTTCTGCCTACAGCTTCTCGCTCTTTCTCCTTGTTATCGCCCTTCCGGGGCAAGACTAGTGAAAAGAAACTGACAACATGAAAATGAGGATGATGCTTTTGAAGGTGAGGAGGGACCTGCTTGTTTCTTATGCAATATTTTTGGTTGTGAGTTTTTGTAAGTATCATTGTGGTAGTTTGAATAAACATAATTATTTGTTGCATTGTCATCGAAACGGTCCTTGTTCATCAGTTTCACGTTCCAGTACTTGAATGGATTTTACTGTAAACTTTACTAAAAAGGATTAAAAACTGACGTAGCAAATGAGTTATTAATCTGCATGTATCACACAGACCTACCATCTGTGAATATATGCAAAATATATGCAACATTGGATGACGAGCTAGGTTTGGCACCACTGAATATAGATTACTCTTTTTTCCATACTAGCCATGCACTCAATAAATTGCCGATTACTCTTCAACTTTCCACGAATATACATTGGTTGAAATTTGGAAGTGCAATATGAACCTTGAGTTCACTTGAATGGGACAGCAAATGCTCGTTATTACATGTTAGCACTTGATGAAGAATGGCTAATTAGTACAATATTAGATACCATCCATGTAATGATGAAGAGTCAAACCTAAATCCTTAGCCAGTTCAATAATTTATTTCCAATTTCATTATGTCACAACATATGAATAATGTCTTTCTGTAGAAGAGGCTTGTGGGCGAAAGGACCCTTGATATCATGCATGACCTTGTTGCAGATAATGTTTATGGGGCTCACATGTGGGCATCAAATCAGGTTTTTGGAATCCGCTGACTGAGCTATCAGCTTGTAATATTGTGTAAATCTCAATTTTTGAGTTTGTTTCACAAAGGACAGGTATTTGGTTCTGAATGGATCGGGGGCGGTGTGCTTATGGTAGGATGTAATATTTTCTTGAAAAATTCGGGAGTTTCTTAGAGATCATCAATATTTGCAGTAACCAAAGAATGTTTCTTTTCCTACTTGTAAAAAGGGATATTCTTTTGTGCTTTACCTATCGTATGTACTGCACATAATATCTTTCCTTCTTTTCACTCTATTGTTTATCAGTTATTCTATAAAGCACAAAAGCATATGCCCCTTTCATTCATACTACACAAAAAATTTCTAGCTTGTCTGTAAAACAAGATGCAGTGAAATTATTCACCGTAAAAGAACTTTTCTGATTTCTGTTGTGAGGAAAGAAAATTGAAACTTGTTAGTCAAAGCGAATGACTAAGCAAGAGATGTTGCTTTTGCTCATTCTAGTTAAAGCCTCCTTTGCCAAGCACTCTGCGGCTTCTTGTGCATCTTCTATGTGCCCGATGAGATTCACAGCCTCTTGGTTCTTCATGACCTGCATGTATAAACAACACAATCCTACTCTTTGAGTTTCTTTGATTTTTATTTATTTATTTCTGAAATAGTCAATGTGTTAAATGCATAGTACCTCCCATATGCCAGTGCTTGCTAAGATGACAAACTCAGTACTGGAATCAATTCTTTCTGAGCCAACCAGAAGTTCAGAGCTGCCTTTGGATTGCTTCCTTGCTTTGCCCAAATTGTATCCGAATATCCGTACTTCATGCACAAATGTTCAAGTGTTAGTCATATGGTACATCAAACGTGATAAAATGTTGAGTGACCCTTTTACATAACATTTTTTCATCAGAATCTTTAGAGTTTGAAAGATAATATCTTTAAAATTCTTAACTTTAAAGATGTTGAGATGGCAAATCACAATCAGTTAATTTGAAAATAATGACCAGTGCTTGAGAAATTCACAATATAAAGTTGTTCCTTTTATCAAATTCACAATTATATATCCGGTATCCGGTCCAGAATCCGAGTGAACAGTCTTAGATGAAAAGAAACCAATTTGTTTTTTGCTTGAGAATACTCTGTTGTACCAATTAGAAAATTGCCTACCCGATTTGAGTCTCCGAGACCAAAGTCTTCTGGATGAATGCCGGCCTTTGTTGCTTATCTGATGAGCCACACCATCTCTGCAGACAACAGCTCTATAGTCTCCCATGAAAGCTGTTACAAGCTTTTCTGCATTGGTCACCAACACAGATACTGAACCCGCTCTCCCTAATGTCTCATCTGCTTTCTGTATCTCCCTGATCTTTGCTCTTGCACTAAGGTATGCCTTTCTCATTGTCTCTTTGCTCTTTCTCCTTATCTGTGATTGCTAAAAACATGGCACAATATAGCATCATAAAGATAGAAGGGAACATAGAAAAGGGGAAGGAAACACAGTACTAGAGCTTGTGCTTTGAAAATCTGGGCTAGAATAACATTTCATGAATAATTTTTTTATTGGCAACGAGTATACAAAATAGTGTCCAATTAATCTTGGGAGTATACAGGCTTCGATAAGGAGTTTTTTGCAAGTTCATCTCGAGTAATTCAAGAAAAAAATCTTCTAGTATGATAACTTTTATAAATTATTTGCACCAAAGAGATTTGAATTTTAGACCTAGGGGAGCATGCTAGGAGTGTCAAATCATGTTAACGGGTTATGTTCGTGTCATGTCAAAGCATGTATATTATACCATATCGATCAATCTTAACCTGACTCGTTAAGTTTTTCGTATCAAAATCTCAAATCTTAATATGACTTATTAACATAACAACTTGTGTCAATCCGTTCTGACCCATTAGTGAATATTACGAAATAAGTTAACACGACACAATACGATCCATTTCAACCTGTTTACATAAATTGATTGAATATGTCCGGAATTAATCTATTTGACCTGATTAAATTTAGTATAATTTTATATAAATGTTGGAATCATAATATCCATAAAAATTATAAAACTAACTATAAGTCAAAAATTACAATTTAAATAATAAAAATATCAAAATTAAAATACTAACATTTTACTTTTAGATATATGGGTATAATTTTAATTTTAATTTTATTAACGTGTCATAACGGTTTATAATGGGTCAAAACGGATTGACCCATTATTAAACCGTAAGTAATCGTCTCTTAACAGGTCAATACGTTCTAACCCGAATCCATTAAGACTAAATCATAACTCGTCATAATTGTGTTGTGTTTATGTTGAGTTAACCAATTATATAATATATTGCCACTCCTAGAGCATACTCTTAAGATGAATGCCTTTACCACATGAAGCACCAGCCGCCAACCCCTATGCCAATTGGTTATCTTTTTAAAACGTAAAACGTGACTATTCCTGCGGAAGCCCTTTTGTGTTGCTTTTCAAACAACTCTCTATTCAAAACACCTTTTTATACTCCTATCATCTGTAATTTGTTTCCATGAAAGTAGGCTTGATGGAATAGAATTATGTAGTCTTTCTTACCTGTTTTAGGTTCTTGTCAAACAAATGGGATTGCATGTACTTGGTAACTCCATCTCCAACTTGAGCATCGAAAACTCCAAAAAACCAAAGCTCAAGCTCTTCAATTTGCTCTCTCTGTACCACGACTGAGTCGAAGACTGGGTCGGAGTCGGCCTCATCCCAACCACATCTAAATGATTGATCCTCAACGACATAATAGCCATGTGATACTGGTATCATCCATGAAGGTCTCCTGGAAATCTCCAGCTCTCTTTTATTGCCCCATCCATTTCCTATCAGAAAGCGTTTCAGCCTGAATACCTACACAAATCCGTAAATAAGTTAGCCAACGAAACAAGTACTCTTCATGATCACCATCTTCTCGAGGGTCAGTTTCTTTGAACTTTTACATTCATTCAAACTTTATGTGAACCTCTTCTCGTTGCATTTGGCATATGAACAAGTATGATCTCAACCAGGACTCAAAAAAATCTAAATCATTCTGAGTGATCATGAAAAACTCCAAGATAAAAAGGCTGATGAAATGGCATATTGTCTTAAAAAGGAAGAGAGGAAAGAAAAAAGAGCAAAGTAGGCTTTACCTTGAGCTTAAGATGAAGATCCTTCAGTCCCATTACTGTCCCCAAAATCTGATATGGGAAAACCTTATTCAATAGATGGAACTTGGAGTAGATTCATTACGAGAAACGGTAATCTTTTCAAAATAGAAAAGAAACGGGAGATGGAGGGAGGAGACCAGGGAAACTTACTTGACACGATGAAGCAAGGTTTGCTGCTTTTTTGGTTAGCCCTTAATCTTTGACTTTTCTTTTTTTCTCCTTTCTAGAACAAAAATAATTAACGATTGATTTATTTTTATAAATACTTTCTTCTTATCTCATCTCATTATTATTATTTTTTTAAAATTTTATATAAAATAAAATAAACAATTTAATTTTTTAAAATCCTAAAACAACTTTTTTAAATCCCAAATCAAAATTAATATTAAAAATAAATATTATAATAATATTTATTTAATTTTTAACTTTTATCCTATCTTATTTATGAAAACAAACCAACCATTATTTTGTCGTGCAGATATACCCGATCTTCTCTCTCCAACAATTCAAGTTTTTCTCTCTCAAGATAAAAGCTCAATAAAAAAAATAATAATCATAGAAAATTGGGTAAAAATAACAGCAAAAAGAAAATCGTGGTAAAGATTCTTAGAGGGATTCAAAATTTCAATCCAAAAAAAAAAGAGTCAAACAATAGTTGGTTAATGAATATTGGGCCAATAAACTATATAGCCTGCAGAACCATAAAGGAAATTTTGGTGAGATAGATGAACAAAACTTAAACTAGAACTATAAAGTTGTCCATGGATGCATATTTACGTTACATGTCTGGAATTTAAGGCAGCAGGTGGACAGTAGAGACAGAGGATGCCAACTTGGTTTTAGCCCATATCTTATTGATTTCTTGCGAATTAAGTTCTGTCAAGGGAGTTTAATGTTATATAAAGGGAATGAAATTTGAAAGCATTTTGCTTTCCATGGTATTGGCTACATCTTTCATTTACAATTTTTCGTTACCATTTACAAAAATATATGTGAAAAATGCCTCAGCAAAATGACCTCAAAAGGAAACATGAACTACCTATAATTTCTTTGGCATCAATTCTATGAAAATTGAAAATATATATATATATATTTATATATATCAAGTGGACTTCACTAAGGCCTGGTTTGTTTTCACAGACTCTCATATCAGTTTATCTCATTATTATTACTTTCTCAAACTTTTATAGAAAATAAAATAAACAATTCAATTTTTCAAATTTCAAAACAATTTTTTCAAATTAAAAAAAAAACTAATATTAAAAAAAATATTTAATTCAATTTTTAACTTTTATCTCATCTTATCTATGAAAACAAAATTTTAATTACTATTTTCAATTTTTGTAGTGGGATTTCGATAAATCGATATTTTGTTCATTTGAAATTCAAATTTATTGTGTAAAATGTAATAAAACGAATTATAAAAAGTATATAAAACATGTGAATTTTGAAGCAACAAGTGTTTATTTCTGACTAAATTATCAACATTAAAATTGAAAAAGAAGACTAAAAAATTTTAGGATATTAAGAAGTTTAGAATATCTTCAATCGAGATCAGTTTCAAATTTTGACTGAAGAATGTACAATGTGTACATCGGGGTCTACAGCACGTGTTAGTGAAGTTGATTAAACCTTAATTCTCGCAATTGGAATTAAGCATTTGTTGGCACACCTTTAGAAAACAGAACTGCAAGACTCTTCTACCCCAACTTTTATTTTTCTTTGGCAGCTCTTCTAACGTGACCTTCAAATTACATGCAAGTTAAGCGTCCCTCTCGAAAACAAAACAAGAAATATAACTTTCCAATATCAAATGTGCTAGGCCTAGGAGTAATTGTTACATGGTTTTGATTTTAATTGAGTTATTCTATTATTAAGTTAGTGTGTAGAGCATATTATTCAAATTAATTAAATAATAAGATAATATGATTTGTAATATTTAAATTTTAAAATTTATATTTCAAATCAAATTATGTTACTAAATACCTTTTTGCTCTACCCACCGACTTGAAGACCTACCATGCATTAACAGGAAGGTTCATGGATTTCCTAAATGTAAATTAAGAATCACGTATAATAGGAGTGGCGTTTAAATTATTCTATAAAATAACTAAAATGGTTAGGAGTATTCACACTCACCCACACAAAATGAGGAATGTGAATGTTTTATAACAATGCTCATAAAACAAAGAATTTTACTACTTACAAAACTGATGTTCTATAAGAGATAAACTACTTGCAAAGTTAATGTTCTATAAGAGATAATCTTCCCAGAAGAACATCCGCTATTCTCCTATCAACGGAGTCGAGTCGAATGGCGGCCTGCCACGTAGATCTACGTGAACCCAAAGGTAGACCGCACTGCATAGGAAGAATAAAAAAAGGTCATTCACTCCGTCCTCCCTTTCTCTCTCTCAAGCCTTTGAGAAGGCAGCTTGCAGGGGGGCATTCAATCAAAACCCACTCCTGATCTCGAATTCCTCGTCGACCGAAACCCAATCCCGATCTCGGATTCTTCATCGATCGAAATCATTTTGGTCTAACTCCGTTGTCCGTAACTCTCTCTCTGAGAAAATTTTCAATAATAAAATTCTCATAATCACAGAGAGAATCCCAAAAATTTGTTCCAAAACCTAAAACCCACCAACAAAAGAAAAAAGTGAAATAAAGAGGCGAAAGAGAGATTTATGGGAATCTTTAGAACAGCGGCGAAGCTATTAAGGGGCATGGCCCCCTGCCCCTGGCCTTAATAGGATTAATGATTTTTTTTTTTAATAATTAATACATATTAATTATAATATATATTAATTTTGAAAAAAGAAATACATATTAATTTTTTATGATTTAATAGATGTTATCTATATAATTTTATGTTGACTTATTCTCTAAAAATTATTTTGGCCCATTCTATAAAATTATTTTGATCTTATAGATTAATTAATTATAAGTT
Source organism: Platycarya longipes (assembly GCA_036559045.1). Lineage (NCBI taxonomy): Eukaryota > Viridiplantae > Streptophyta > Magnoliopsida > Fagales > Juglandaceae > Platycarya > Platycarya longipes. The sequence goes on along the minus strand of CM071790.1, from coordinate 1,114,247 downwards.
TAATTTTAAACTTACAATTTACATATTTGAAAGTTTATTGTAATTTTAAAATTTTGGAGCATATAAATATAAACATAGATATTATCTATATATATATATATATATATATTAACAAAATTTAAAAATAGATTAATGATATATACATATTTAAATAAAAAATGCAACAGTCAAATATAAATTTTATATATATTAACAAGTATATGCTTGCATAGAACATATAAATAATCATAATATATTAATTTAAAAAAACTCACAATTTTAAATATCTGTAAGATTCAGTACTTAAATTATAAAAAAATAGTACAACTTTTTTTTTTTTTTGTAATTTTAATTTTATTTGACCCCTAAAATAAATTTCTAGTTCCAACATTGCTTTAAAAGACTTGCGCATTTTTCTCCGATTAAACTCATCCACCGACGGCTCACCGAATAATCTTTGGAATATGTTAGCCCGTATATACGAATCATGATGACTGACCTTGATTGTCTTTGATACATTTCTGTAACTTCTACCATATATCACATAAATTTCTACGATGAAGAAGTACTAGACTACTAGCTGGCTGATTAATTCTTAGTACTACTGGGAAACTGTTTCTTTATCAAACCTTTTAATTGTTTTTGGAGGCAGGGAGAGAGAGGGATGTGGGACTAGCTTGGCTGTAATAGTAATGTGCCACTATGGTGGGTTGCGCCGATCTGGTCTGGAACTCCCACCGGAGGTCGTACGGTGTGAGTTTGAAATTGGACGAAGTGGGTTGATGGTTATAAGGAGAGAAGCCACACGGGTCTCCTAATACTCTCATTAGATTGTTTAAAATTATTCTTCAAAAAATATAAATTTATATATTTTTTAAAAAAATTTAATCATATTTGATCAAAAATAAGAAGATAAAAGTGAAAAAAAAAATACTTTTTGTAAATAGTAAAGCAAAAATTTTATCTAACATTAGCCAAATTTAATAAAATTTTTAGCTTTACTACTTACTTTTGAAAATAAAAATACTTTTATTCATTTTTTTCACAAACTTCTTCTTATTTTTGATTAAATATGACTAATTTTTTTTTATATATATACAAAATTATACTTTTTAAAATTTAGTTTTGGACAATCCAATAAGAATGCTCTTAAAGATTCCTAGAGTATGCATGGCCAGGTGTTTAGATACCTATAAACAGTGACTAACCAAATTTGAAGAGCTACTATTCACTCTTCAAATATTATTTTACTATCTTTTCTCTCTCCTACTCATTAAAATTAATTTTGTAAAATTTATATTAAGATGATTTTGATATATAAAATGTGTATTAAGTTGATGATATAAAGTGGATGATAATTGTAAAATTTATAAAAATAATAATTTTAAAAAAGATTAAAAATTAATAATTTTAAAAAAGATTAAAAAATAATAATATTTTTTTATTATTATTATTTTGTCTCAAATATGCATAAGACAATATGAAAGTTTTGCTTGAATGACAAAGTGGATCTCCAAAAGAGTTGATTTTACATATGCATATGCATGAACCAATGTGAATACTCTGTGCATATATTGTACCTTTTTTAAAATATTTTTTAAACATCTTTAAATATTTTTTAAAAATAAAACAGAAAAACCAATACATTAATAATTACTTCTTTAATTGTTAAGTATATATATATATATATATATATATATTAACCAAAAAATTGAAGAGACAAACTTAGATCAGATAGTATCATTTCCCTAATCCAACAGTCCTCCCATTTGTATGAATGGCCGAATCCCACTAAGGAACCTGAGATTCAGTTTTATGATTGAATAAGTCTATTATGTTCACTTTATTTGATATTTATTTTTGACATTTCATGTATTTTTATTTTTTATTTTTTTGCTTAATATTTAAGGAAATATTTATTAGTGTATTGATTTTTTTTATATATTTTTCAAAAATATTTTAAAATGAGAAAAAAATGATAATAAAAAATAATTAATTTTTTTTAGACAGACGATATGCTCCAGCAGTAAGTATGAGGCGGCATAGTAGCACGCCCCTTTAGGATAAGGTATTGCTTCCAAAACAGGGTAATTGCTCCTCTCAAAGGACTGATGTTAGTCACAAGAGTCGAGAGATTATCACGAGTTTGTATGAATAGCCCCACTCAAACTTCCCGACAACCCTCTCTTGGGAATCAGAAGACAAAGCAAGGCGCTCAATAACTACTGCCACCAAAGCCACTTTGGGAAGGGGAGAGAGGATTGCTTTATGTTCGATCTGTCTACTTGGAACTTGGAAGTCTATCCTACATTGCATAATCATGGTGCCCGGTTGATTACAGAAAATTTTTCAATTCATCTTATTTAATCATTACAATTTTTCTAAATTCTCACATAAAATAATATAAACAATTCAACTTTTTTAAATTCAAAAATCAAAATTATATTAAAATATTATATTTTTCAAAATTTTTACTCAATTTTCAATTTTTATCTCAATCTATCTCATTCTTATGTAAAAAACAAACTAGACCTAGAAATCCCTTACTAATTGGATAAACCCAGGCATGGCTTGGATTGCTTTCTGAAACACTCCAAAATCTAAAGATACTGGAGATCATCACCTGCTCTTCAACCCAGACGGGTTGAATCTCAAAACATTGCATGGCCATTGTCACAAGGATAGGAATAACCACCTCACCATTGAAAGTCAAGTTAAAACATGCAAAAATACCACCCACCTATGGCCTAGCATTAATCTCATCAAAATATGCTACGTGACAAAAGAATTTAATTCAACAACGCTACAACTTCAGATCGCAACATTCACTGATAACCATACTTTTGTAGCGAGGCATCAAAATTAAAATCGGCCCCATAAAAATCATATTCACCCATCCAACCTTGAAAAAGTAGGAACGCCCCAGTTATGTCCCACATTAAGATTGAAGCATCGAGTAATATCAATAAAACAACCAGATCAGAAAAGGTTTACCAGAAAACTGACTACAAATCAAGTCTTGCCAGAAACATATAAAAAATCATGCTAATCTGAAACTCTGAATTCATTACATAGTATCAATAATCCAAAAGCCAACATCACATAACTCAACAAAAGGGGAAAACCCACGTAAAAATTATGCTTAAGCATTCGCCTTTTTCAGCTTTGCAAGCTCTTGCCTTACCAGTCCCGCCCTCTGCACATACATATTAAAGAGATATCAGCATATCCAAATTACAAAATGTTAAAACTTCTCAAAACAATACTGAATAACAAAAAAAATAATATATCATGGTAAAAATTCACAAGGAAGAGAGCCAGGACCTGTTATAGTAAAGCTTTTACCTATTAAAAATTTCATGAAGAATAACATTTATAATTTACAACGCCTAATTTTGTATAGGTAACTCAGAACACCTAATTAGAGGTATAGAGAAGCATATTGTAACTGACCTTAATCTTTGCCAACATAAGTTTGAACCTATCAAAATCAGTGAGAGAAGCCCTTCTCTTCTGAACAATTAGTTTTCTGCCCCAGGAACTACTCTCCCACTTCTTTTTAACATCTGTAAAGACATAAACAGAAGTATATATTACAAGGAAAGAACTAAACATGCAAATCAGAATCACACTGAAAAGCAGCTGATAGTCTATACCAGCTTTCTCCATAGCTTCAAGCAATTCCTTCTTCTTAGGAACCCTCTTGATGTCAATTTTAATGTCTGTCAGAGATAGCCGCTTGAAATTCATTTGAGATCTCTCCATATCAGGGGAATCGACGAGAGCCTATACCAGCAGATGAAGAATGTCATGAAATGGCTAATAATTAGCAACCACATGTCGTGTGCATGGTAAGAAGCTCTAAAGATGATGTGACACAGTGCAACAGAATCTACTACCTCGCTACAATTCTTAAAGGAGAAGTACTCCTCCTTCCAGACTTCAAAAGACACTAGGCATGAGAATTTTTAGAGCAAAAGGAAGCACTAAACGGGTACAAATGTAAGGCAGATTGCGACAAGAGCTTAATTTTCAGTAAGAATTGTGAGGTCGAACATATAAACTAATGCCTTCCAAAAACTCGACAAAAACCCATAGATAAAAAAATAAAATAAAATGCTTCTTACATCCCATCAAAGTTAAACAAGGGTAATTTTTTTCCAGCCCCAAACAAGCATAATCAAACACACAAATAAAATGTTAAATAAATTGTAATAACACAAAATTGATGTCAATAATTCTTACTCCGCTTCAAAATTCGGGCGACAGCTAGGCCTTCTGAGTCGAGAAATATATACAAGATAAATCCATAAACCAAATTGCAAACAACTAAGTAAAATAAATTGGCAAATAAATTTAACAGCACAAAGGAAATAACATAAGAAAAAGGGGGCATACTCGGTTCTGGTCAATGACATCCACAATGACGACGAGTTTGCCGTAGTCTTCGCCATAGTTGACGAGGGCAACCCTTCCAATCTCTACGTATCTCTTGAAAGGCTGCAAATCACAGAAAAATCCAAACGAAAATAGGAAATCAGAATACAAGCTCGAAGGCTCCATAAGGAAGAGACGAAAAGAAAGATTAAGACCAATGAGAGCTCGTCCAGGTGAAGAGTTGCAGAGAGAAGCTCACCATTCTGGGATCGTTAGAGAGGGCGGAGCTTGAAGAAGACGAAATGTAAAGAGTCGGGAGAGTGAGGTTAGGGTTTTTATCACTAAATTCTTTTGTAGGGGCTTTAGAACCGTCCGATCTAGGGTTCTTCTCTTAAGAGTGTGATTGGGCCTATGTTTTAGACGGCCCAACTTTCCATCTTTTGGGCGCTGGTAGTCCAGCTAGCAAGTGTATAAAGTGGAGGTGTGTGAACAATAATACAGGAGAGTATTATGGGAAAAATAAAGATGAAAAATAATCTAATTTAATGTAACATTTCAAATTAAAGATTTTGGAGTCCTGATAAACTCGAAATTATTAAAAAATGTTGCATTCTAAAAAATACTAAGAGCCTACAATAGAGATATTGTAATGAACGAACGAAATTATCAGCCGCCCCCTGTCCCACCACTAAATTATGTGAATGACCCCACCACTATTATTTTAAATTTTGCATAGTGACTTGCATAGTAACTTGCATAGTAATTTCAAAGCCTATAAATAGGGGCTTCAGTTGTAATGAAATTCATAAGAAAATATAGAGAGAGAGAAAGTTTCAGTTCTTAAGAGTTTCAGAGAGAATTTCTTATTTCTCTTTTGCAATAGTAGTTCCTTTCTTTAAGTTTCATAACACGTTATCAGCACGACGGTTCTATCAATTCTGAAGCTAGTGGCCTTATTCCTCTGTAAGTTTTTCAATATATTATTTGAAATCTTTGATATATTTTATTGATGATTATCTGTGTGAATTTATAAATATATTTTCTGAGATACACATATTTATTATTTATATGTGTAGAAAATGGCAAATCTTACAAAATTGGAATTTGTTGCTCTTGATATATCTGGGAAAAATTATTTATCCTGGATACTTAATGCTGAAATACATCTTGATGCAATGAACCTGAGAGAAACTATTAAAGAAGGAAATCAAGCATCCCTGCAGGAACGTGCTAAAGCAATGATTTTCCTTCGCCACCATCTTCATGAAGAATTGAAAACTGAATATCTCACAGTAAAAGATTCCTATATTTTGTGGAATAATTTAAGGGAGAGGTATGAACACCAGAAGACTGTCATCCTCCCAAGAGCTCGTTCTCAATGGATGCACCTGAGGTTGCAAGATTTTAAAAGTGTTAGTGAGTATAATTCTGCACTTTTTAAAATAAGCTCAGTATTAAAATTATGCGGTGAGAAAATCACCGATGAAGATATGCTAGATAAGACTTTTACTACATTTCATGCCTCGAATGTGTTCCTGCAGCAGCAGTATCGAGAGAGAAAGTTCAAGAAATATTCTGAACTTATATCATGTCTTCTAGTAGCTGAGCAGAATAATGAGCTCTTATTAGAAAGCCACCAGTCACGCCCTACTGGCTCAATATCATTCCCTGAAGTGAATGGTAATAGGTTTGCATCATTCCCAGAAGTGAATGGTGCATCCTTTAGAAGAAATCGGAGGCGTGGACGTGGTAGGAGAAATTATAGAAATGTTGGTCCCAGGAATGACAACATTAAAAGGGATTATAATATACCATATCACCAGAAGTGGTACAATTCAGAGAGGGGTAAAAATCCTCAGAATAATTCTTCAAAGAAAAGTGAAGAGGTGTGCCATAGATGTGGAATGACTAGACATTGGTCACGTACCTGTCGTACGGCCAGGCACTTAACTGATTTATATCAAGCTTCTATTAAAGGAAAGAATAAAGTGCATGAAACAAATTTAGTAGAACCATCAGATGATTTATTAGATTCAGTAGATATAGACGTTACTCATCTTGATGCATCTGATTTCTTTAATCATCCTGATGGTAGTATTGAACACTTAATTGGAGATGGAAGTGTTCCACTCAATTAATGTATTTTCTTTCTATCAGTAATAAAAGTTTTGTATATTTTGTAGAATCATGGATCACATTGATGAGCTTTTTATCTCTGAATTAAATGATAAAGATATATGTCTGGCTGACAGTGCTACAACTCACACAATTCTCAAAGAAAAGAAATATTTTCAAAATCTAATACTAAGTAAAGCCTATGTCCATACCATATCAGGTTCATCGGATTTAATTGAGGGCTCCGGAAGAGCTTATATTGTGTTGCCTAATGGCACCAAATTTTGTATTGATGATGCTCTATTCTCTTCACAATCCAGAAGAAATTTATTGAGTTTCAAAGATATACGTCGTAATGATTACCATATTGAAACGACCAATGAAGGCAGTAAAGAGCATCTTCTTATTACTAAAACAATATCGGGCCAGAAGCTCGTATTAGAAAAACTGTCTGCTCTATGTTCTGGATTGTATTATACAAAAATGAGAACAATTGAATCATATGTGGTAATGCACCAGAAGTGCATTGACCCTAAAGTATTTATGACTTGGCATGATCGCCTTGGACATCCGGGTTCTATAATGATGAGACGAATTATTGAAAATTTGCATGGGCATCCCTTAAAGAATCAAAAGATATTTCTACCCAATGAATCTCCGTGCTCTGCATGTTCTCAAGGTAAGTTAATTATTAGACCATCTCCCTCAAAAGTCATTGTTGAATCTCCATCCTTTTTACAAAGGATTCACGGAGATATATGTGGGCCTATTCATCCATCAAGTGGACCATTTAGATATTTTATGGTTCTAATTGATGCATCTAGTCGATGGTCACATGTTTGTCTTCTTTCCACTAGAAATGTTGCATTTGCTAGACTTCTTGCTCAGATAATTAAACTACGAGCACAATTTCCTGAGTATCCGATTAAGACCATTCGATTGGATAATGCAGGTGAATTTTCATCTCAAGTTTTTGATGATTATTGCATGTCAATAGGAATAGATGTTGAACATCCTGTTGCCCATACACACACACAAAACGGTTTAGCTGAGTCTTTGATCAAAATGCTTCAACTAATCGCTAGACCTTTACTTATGAAATCAAGGCTACCTATTTCTGTTTGGGGACATGCTATACTTCATGCAGCATCTCTAATTCGTATTAGACCATCTGCATATCATAAATATTCTCCATTACAACTTGCATTTGGTCAACAACCAAATATTTCTCATCTTCGTACTTTTGGATGTGCTGTATATGTTCCAATTGCACCTCCACAACGTACAAAAATGGGCCCTCAACGTAGACTTGGGATATATGTTGGTTTTGATTCCCCATCCATTATTAGATACCTTGAACCCCTTACAGGGGATATGTTTTAAAGCACGTTTTGAAGATTGTCATTTTGACGAATCAAATTTTCCGTTAATGGGTAAAGAAAAGTCGGTGCCTGAAGCACGACAAGATATTACTTGGGATAATAAGACCCTGTCTCATTTTGATCCTCCTATAAATGAATGTAAACGGGAAGTTCAAAGGATTATTCATTTGCAAAATGTTGCAAATCAGTTACCGAATGTATTTACTGACACTAAAGGTGTAGTAAAATCTTATATTCCTGCTGTTAATACTCCAGCAAGGATTGAAGTCCCTGAAGGACAAATTGTCAAAGCAGCAATAGGTGAATCTAAAATACGCCTGAAGCGTGGAAGACCTATTGGTGCAAAAGATAAAATTCCCAGAAGGAAAAGAATACAAAATGAATTTGGTGTTCCTGAAGAACACATATCCACAATACAGGCCACAAATATAATTGGTGCTCCTAAAGAGCTTAAATCTTCTATTCCAGAACCTCCTGAAGAGGAAACTCTTGAAGAGTATAAATCTCCTAAAAAGGGACCTCCTGAAGAGGTGTGTCATGAAATGTTTTCCCCTGAAGAGGAACAGGTACCTGAAAATAATGAGATCTCAATACATTTCATGAAAACTGGAGAAATTCTGGATAGAAATAAAACTGTTGTCGACAACATATTTTCATATAAAATGGCCCTTGATATTACCAGAAGTAATGAAGAAAGTGAGCCAAAAAGCGTCGAAGAATGTCGACGTAAAAATGATTGGCCAAAATGGAAAACAGCTATTGAAGCTGAATTAAATTCGCTAGCAAAACGAGAAGTATTTGGACCTGTTGTCCAAACACCAAAGGGTGTAATGCCTGTTGGATATAAGTGGGTATTTGTACGAAAACGTAATGAGAAAAATGAAATTGTGCGAGACAAAGCACGGCTTGTTGCACAAGGTTTCCTGCAGAAACCCGGGATTGATTATGAAGAAACATACTCTCCCGTTATGGATGCAATCACATTTAGATTTTTGATTAGTCTGGTTGTTACAAAAGGATTAGAAATGCGGTTGATGGATGTGGTCACTGCATATTTATATGGATCCTTAGACCATGACATATATATGAAAATCCCTGAAGGATATAAGATGCCTGAAGCATCTACAAGTACATCTAGAAATATGTACTCAATCAGACTACAAAGATCTTTATATGGGTTGAAGCAATCCGGACGCATGTGGTATAATCGCTTAAGCGAATATCTATTGAAAGAAGGATTTGAGAATAATCCTATATGCCCATGTGTTTTTATTAAGAAATCAGAATCCGGATTTGTCATTATTGCGGTTTATGTTGATGATTTAAATATTGTGGGAACTCCTGAAGAGATCTCAAAAACCGCTATATATTTAAAGAATGAATTTGAAATGAAAGATCTTGGCAAAACAAAATTTTGTCTCGGCTTGCAGCTTGAGCACTTGCCAAATGAAATTTTTATTCATCAGTCCATGTATACTGAGAAAGTCCTAAAACATTTTTATATGGACAAATCTCATCCCCTGAGTACTCCAATGATTGTTCGAACACTTGATGTGAAGAAAGATCCATTCCGTCCTTGTGATGACGATGAAAAAATTCTTGGTCCTGAAATACCATATCTCAGTGCAATTGGAGCTTTGATGTATCTTGCAAATTACACTCGACCAGATATTACATTCTCAGTTAATCTGCTTGCAAGATATAGTTCTGCACCAACTCGAAGGCATTGGAATGGCATTAAACATGTCCTTCGTTACCTTCATGGTACGGTTGATATGAGATTATTTTATCAACGTGGTTCAAGTCCAGAATTGATTGGGTATGCAGATGCAGGTTATCTTTCAGATCCACACAGAGGTAGATCTCAAACTGGATATTTATTTACTTATGGAGATACTGCCATATCATGGAGATCTGTTAAGCAGACACTATCTGCTACTTCTTCAAATCACTCAGAGATCATTGCTATTCATGAAGCAAGTCGAGAGTGTATTTGGTTGAGATCAGTTATTCAACATATCCAGGAAAAGTGTGGACTTCCCATGATCAATAATAGCCCAACAATCTTATATGAAGATAATACTGCTTGTATCACTCAAATCAGAGGAGGATATATCAAAGGTGACAGAACCAAACATATTTCACCGAAATTCTTTTATACTCATGAACTTCAAGAGAAAGGTGAAATTGATATCAAGCAGATACGATCTAGTGATAATCTGGCAGATTTATTCACAGAGGCGTTATCAACTTCCACATTCAAGAAGATTGTGCATAACATTGGAATGCGAAGACTCAAAGATCTTTTGTCATGCACTTTTCAGGGGGAGTAAATGTGCTGATTGTACTCTTTTTCCTTCGCTGAGGTTTTGTCCCACTGGGTTTTCCTCTGCAAGGTTTTAATGAGGCAATCTTAAAGCACTTGTGGATACATAAGAAGACTGTACTCTTTTTCCTTCGCCATTGGTTTTTCTTCCCACTGGGTTTTTACTTGGCAAGGTTTTAACGAGGCAAATTTCTTATTGGCGGTCATTCAAGGGGGAGTGTAATGAACGAACGAAATTATCAGCCGCCCCCTGTCCCACCACTAAATTATGTGAATGACCCCACCACTATTATTTTAAATTTTGCATAGTGACTTGCATAGTGACTTGCATAGTAACTTGCATAGTAATTTCAAAGCCTATAAATAGGGGCTTCAGTTGTAATGAAATTCATAAGAAAATATAGAGAGAGAAAGAAAGTTTCAGTTCTTAAGAGTTTCAGAGAGAATTTCTTATTTCTCTTTTGCAATAGTAGTTCCTTTCTTTAAGTTTTATAACAGATATAAATTAGTCGGATCCAATCAGATCTGATCCGGTTTAGTGATAGACCAAAATTTTAATCCATTATTTTCTCCCAACTGAACATTTATGGCTATTGAACATTTATAACTACCGGTCTGTTCTAGTCTGCACGCTCTATTTTCTCATTTTATTAAAAAAAATGTAAATTACTAAATTAGAATAAGTGAATTATTAATTTAGATTATGTAATTAACTTATTAGAAAAATATTTTACTTTCATTATATTGCTGTTGATGGTTACTATTTATTAACTTAGAACTTAGTCTTTAGTATGCATAATTATTAATAATATCATACATTTTATATATAATTAATGAAAATCAAATAATTTTATTATACATAGATTATTCGTAATTGCTTACAACTTAGGTGTTTTAAACAAATACGTAATCATCTTAAAGTGTAAATAGTATGTATGTATGAATGTATGATGTATTAATTATTTAAATATAATAACATAAATTATCACATAGTTTATGATTTATTATTAATTGATAGCATATATTATTTTATATTTTATATGATTAATGATATGCATTAAATGAGAATTACATTATTAACTTATAGAATTATTATATAAAATAATGTATTAAATTATTAAAAATATTTGTAATTTATATGTATTGGGATTTGGTACAATTCGGTCCAGTCTAAAATTTGTAAATTTTTTAGAACGGATCGAATTTAGGGTTTCAAATACCGTACCGTACCGGCTGGTACGGCTGAAATTTTTCGTACCGGCCGACTCCGTACCGGCCCGTCGGCCGGTACAGATAAAATGAAATTTCGTTTCGGTCGTACCAGGCCGGTACGGTCGAAAAATGTCTGGTATGGCCGATACATTTCGGCCTTCCAGGTTTTTTTTTTTATATTTATTTTTAAATTTTTTACTATGTTTTAACCTCAATTTAGACTAAATTAATCACTTATATATTTATCTATATAATGTATTTATATATTAACTATTATTTTGAAATATAATTTATAATTATATTTATATATATAATTTATTTATGTATAAATTATTTCGAAACAGTATACGAAACGGTATCGGTATCGAAATATTTCGTTTCAGTGACTTGACCGATACCGGTACCGGTACGGTATTCAAAACATTGATCGAATCTCATTTGTCCATATATTTTATAATTGAGTGCATCTTTGGACTAGTGTCACCTGCAAAGGGTGATTGTCGGAGGCCAAGAATATCCCGCCACATATGTATTTTCTCACTAAATGGGTTATAGCGCACTACATGAGATAATTTTCTCCTGCCACACTTTTTTTTGGGCATCATCTCTTAGATTATTTTTTCAAGCCATTTGCTCATCTGCTACCTGTTTCCCTAAAGAAAATCCAACTCTCGTTCCTTGGAACCGAAATCAACCAACCTTCCTTTCTGCAAAATCATATAAACTCAAACTCAACGCAAGTAATTTTTTTTTTCTTTTTGAACTCAAAATAACCCGTTGCTTCAAGATAAAATATTCCCTAAATTGATTTCGCTGTCTTCCTAAGATCGTTTCCATAGTTGATTTTTGAGATCTTTTATATGGAATCGTTGTTTTATTCCCTAAATTGCAAGCATATCCCTCGCATAATCGACATCCTACACATTCTCCTTGTTCCCATTCTCCGACGTGGGAGATGCATCCGTGGTTCCGATGGGTTGATGGTTCTCAATGGTGGGATTGAGAGAAAGTTCGTTTCGGCGAGATGGGTTGGGGTTGGGGGGGTTCGATTTCATCTGTTGTGTGCCTCATCCAAACTAATGTCCATCCCTTATTTTTCACCTACGTGGCAACTTATGATTGGTCTCTGTTGTTTGACATTGTTCGTTGAGACCTGCTTAAAGATTTTCTCTTTATAATTTTGGAATGAAGATAGACCGATTTCAAATTCGGTCTGGTTCAAACCCGGAAGTCGATTTTGACAATTTGGATCGAATACTTGCCTCCCTAATAGGGGTGTAAGTAAGAATTTTAGTCCGGACCGATGGATTGGACCAGACTGACTATTTCAGACCGAACCGAACTGAATCGAATCGAACCAAACCTAAGTGTGGTTTGTGTCGGTCCAGTCTAGTTTTTTTAAGGATCAAATTTTCTTTCGGTCTGGTCTCGGTCCAAGAGGTTTCTCTCCCTAGACTAGACCGGACCGGACTGGACTGAATACCACAATTAAAAAAAAGTATATATGTTTTATATATATATATATATATGATATATCCTATAAGTAATAATATATAATATTCATAATAGTATATATTAAGAGTTATAGTATAACATATTAATATATAATATATATATTTTTATAATATTAACATATTATAATAGTTGTAGTATATAAATACAAATTATAGTATATTTATATAGAGTATTAGTAATAAGTTAATAACTTATAAGTAATAAGTGTATTATTATTATTTAATATTTAATATATTATTACTAATTTATCACTATTTACTAACAATAAAACAAATTATAATATAATAATATAATAGTGTTATTTGTTATAGTTAACTAATTTATGATGTATTACTAAATCATTATTAACTAATTAATAATTACTATTTACTAACATCTACATTGATATCACTAAATCACTATTAAATATTAACTAATTAATAATTACTCTTTGTTGCCCAGATGAATAATTACTATTTACTAACATCTACATTGAATTCTTCTTATTATCATCGCAACTTCTTCATCTTTGTCGTCATTTTCTTCATCTTCATCACTTTCACTTTCATGTGGAATAGCTTTAAGTGCCAAACTCTTCTTTGAATTTCCTTCTTCTTCTCCTCTTTTCAATGTGTACTCATGGGTGATAAGTGACCCGATGAGTTCATTCACTTCGAGCTTCTTGAGGTCTCTAGCTTCAAGAATCGCTGTCACTTTTGACTCCCAACGTTTTGGTAGAGAGTTGAGAATTTTTCTTACTATCTCCACTTTGGAATAAACTTTGCCAAGAGCTGTCAAGCTGTTTATGATGTTAGTAAAACGAGTGTGCATACTAGAAATAGATTCATCATCATTCATCTTAAACATTTCATATTCATGAGTAAGAATATAAATTTTTGATTCCTTGACTTGAGAAGTTCCTTCATAAGTAACTTCCAAGTTATCCCAAATTTCCTTTGCTGTAGTGCAAGTCATTACTCTATTAAACTCATTACCATTAAGAGCATTATATAATAAATTCATAGCAGTTAAATTCAAAGTATAAAGTCTATCGTCTTCACGATCAAACTCTTCTTCTTCCTTTTTGACCTTTACTCCATCAACCACTTTTGTTGGAATATAAGGTCCATTTACAATGCATTTCCAGATTTCTCGGCCTTGAGACTGAAGGAATATTCTCATTCTAACTTTCCAGAATGAGTAATTGTCTCCGCAAAAGAGTGGAGGCCGACTGCTAGATTGACCTTCACCAAATGAAGCTGCAATGTTAGCCATAAGATCTTAACTCAAAAGATAGTTAATCTTATAACAGAGCTCTAGCTCTGATACCAATTGTTGCCCAGATGACTAACACAAGAGGGGGGGTGAATTGGGTTATATTAAAAAATTAATACTTATAAACTAAATATACAATATAAAATATAACCAAAATATAAAGCAGTAGGAAATATAAAGAGTAGGGTAAGAGAAAGCAAACTCAGTATTTTTACGAGGTTCAGCCCCACTGCCTACGTCCTCGCCTCAAGCTACCCCTTGAGGATTCCCAAATCCACTATTCAATCTCCTTTAGGTGGAGATAGAAACCTATTACACTTTTGAGCAGCACCGCTCCAAAGAATCCGTGTAGAACACCCTCTACACTTCCAATCACCTCACACTTGGTGATTCAACTATTCCCTGTGTAGAACACCTTCTACACACACAAGGGTTATACGCACCCTCTTACTTCCAATCACCTCACACTTGGTGATTTAACTATTCCCTGTGTAGAACACCTTCTACACACACAAGGGTTATACACACCCTCTTACTGATACAAGAATTGATAGTGGGTAGGCTATCAGAAAACACTCCTCAATGAGTGAAATAAGAACAATACAGCACAAACTATATCTCTCTCAACAAGAACAAGAATTAAGGCTCAAAACTTTAGAAAAGAGAGAATGAGAGCTTTGAAAGAATGATGCAAAATTTAGCAATAGATGTGTAAGCTCTTGTTGTGATTTTTGCAAAACTCAAGTGAGCTATTTATAGGTAAATGAGTCTTCAATTTCAAATTTGAAAAGATTCCCATGTCAAATAAGAGCACTATTCACTTTTCAAAAAATTCAAATAAAAACATTTCCTTTTTGCATTTGTCAAAGACAACTCCATTCATTTTTCAAAGAAATCAAACCTAATCTTTTGCTTTTCATACAAGACAAAATGAGCATGATTTATTTTTCAAACCAAATCATCTTCTTTTTGCATATGTCAAAAAAACACACAACCACCCTTTAAGATTTCCAAACAAAATCATCTACCTTTTGCATTTGTCAAAAAAACACACCACCTCCCTTCAAGACTTTCAAACAAAATATGCACATGTCAAATATGATAATCAATCATCTTATAAAATCAAGTTTTTATAAAAAAATATAATTTTTGAAATTATTTTGTTTGATGGTGTTATGCACATGTGAAAAACATAATTTTCAAAACTAAGACATTTAAAAATGTCTTGCATATGTGGAAAAAGTAATTTGATGTTTTATGAGAAAAAAGAGTAATTTGGAGCCTTAATCCAATTTCTAATTTTATCAAGAGATGTACAAAAATAATCTATGAGCTTCATTTGTAGACTTGATATCTTTCTTGCTCATGCTTGATTTCTTGATGTGTTTAGCTCCCTTCATGCATAGACAACTTGAGCTTGAGTTTTCATTATTATTTGTTATCATCAAAATTTATACGTAAATACGAAACTTGAATCCTTGGGTTCAACACTCTTCTTATGATTACATGTAGGCTTGTAGTAATTATAAATATTCATATATAATTTTTAACTATATATGAATTACGATTATTAATATAATTGATTAATCGATATGACTCTTCTATTTAAGAATGTTTTTATGTTTTTTTTCTACTTTTTTATTTATATTAATTTTCTTTTACCATATTTTTAAAGAGTAATTTTTTAATATTTTTTTAGCTTAAATATATGATAAATACGTAAAGTAGATTAAAATAATTAAATTTGCGTCAAAAAATAGATTTGATCATTGTAGGATTTTGGGCTAAATTTAGCCCATTAAATCATATCAGGTGCCCCTAGACCAAACCTGAACCAGACCTAAACTGAATTAGATCGGATTAGTATGTATCAAATAGGAGTTCAGTCCGATCCAATGTGAGAAAATCTTTAGATCGAATGGAACCGATCCATAACTTTCCCAGACCAGACTGTTTATACCCTTACTCCCTAATCTACACTAATTAAAATATGGAAATACTTAAAATATCTGGTGTTAGTAGAAAAAAATTAAAAAAAAGAGATCTGGACGCTAACTTCATGTGTAATAAGTTAAAAAAAAAAAAAAAAAGAGAAATGATAAATTCGTAATATTTTTATAATATTTTACACAAGAAACATTATAAAGTAAGGATATTTCTATAAAATAATGTTAATTTTATAAGATAATTTATAAAAATATTCATATTTTATAATATGTGTTGTTTAAGTATTGTGAAATGTGTTTTATATAAATCACTTCTCTAATAAAATCTGGATACACCATATTTGTGGTGGTTGACTAAAAAGAGAGGCTGAAGTTGAGTGACGACATGTGGTTTCATGCGCACTAATATTGTGTGAGTGACCCACACATCAACCTGTATCATATGGAAAAAGATGGGTTAAAAGCATTAACATTGACCTCATCAAAATAAATCATTAAAATTTAATGAAAAATACAAGTCGGATAAAAAGCCAACACCAAAATAATCCCACATTGGAATTATAAAAAATGTTTTCATTATATTTGATCAAAAATGAGGAAAATAAAATGAAAAAAATAAAATAAAAATACGTTTGGTTTGACTTTTGAATAGTAACCCTTCAAATTTGTTGGCTTCTGATTAAGTTTGTATTTTTCATCAAATTTTGATGATTTATTTTAATGAGACCAAAACTAATGCTATATGGAGGGAGGTTGTAGAGTAAAGGAATGCTGATTTGGATGTTGAGATGAAATATCGCTTTTTAACTCATCTTAATATTTATACATCACTTAAATACAAAAAATATTCAATTTCAAATATTCAACTTTTTTATCTAATCAATTTAATCATTACAATTTTCTCAAATTTTTAAATAAAAAAAAAATCAACTTTTCAAATTTCAAAATAAAAATTATATAAAAATATATTTAAATTTTATAATATTTTTATTTAACTTTTTCTCCCTACTTTTTCAAATATTATAAAACATCTTAACTCAAATCATTTCACTATTTTTTACAAACTATTTCATTATTATTCACAAAGTTTTCATCTCATTTTAACATTTAAACAAGACATTTACATATGATGGATTTTTTATTTTTAAGAAAATAATAAATGTATAATTAGTTTATAATTGTATTTGAAAAATATTTTTTAATAAAGTAGCACAACTATTTATAAAAGAAATTGTTTGGTGCCACTTATTTCTATTTGTCCACCAACCTGCCTCCCTTTTATCTTTTCCCTTTTTTTTTAATTGAGTAAATGATTCACCTCCTCTCTCTCATCTCAAACTCTCTATATAGAGAGTTTAAGTTCAGTTTGTAAACACAGAAATATAAAGAAAGAAAATAAAGAAATAAAGAAAGAGAAGAGAGAAAATTCAGTTTTTAAGTAATAAATATTCTAAATATTTTCTCTTGCAATAGTTGATATTATTTTAGTTTTATAACACGTTATCAGTACGAAGTTCTATGATATTGAAGTTAGTGGTCTTCTACTTCAAGTAAGTTTTTCAATATATTACTTGTAGTCCTCGAGATAAATATAAAAGATAATATTGCTGAATATTACTTAAAATTCTTCTTTTATTCTCATGGTTATGTGAATATATTTCTTAGATCCATATATTTATTTTTGTGATTCATATATGTAGAAAATGCCATATCTTATAAAATTGAAATTTATTACTATTGACATTTCTGGAAAAAAAATTATTTATCTAAGATCCCATTGATGAGATCTATTTGGGTATGATGAAATTGAGAGATACAATCAAATAAGAAAATCACATGTCCATACAGGACCATGTTGTGTATCTCATGATGAAAAATCATTTTATTTTGTAGAATAATTTATGAGAGATATATGAACACCAGAAAATGTAATCTTCCCAAAAGTTTATTATAACTTATTGCATCTGAAATTGCAAGATTTTAAAAGTGGGAGTGAATATAACTCTGCACTATTCAAAATCAACTCAATATTAAAATTATGTAGTGAGAAGGTCACTAATGATAATATGTTAAAGAAGATATATATTATTTTTCATATTTCGAATGTGCTCCTGCGCAGCAATATCGAGAGTGAAAGTTTAACAAATATTCTGAACTTTTATTTTGTCTTCTAATGATTGAGCTAAATAATGAGTTTATTTTTAATATATCGCCAGTTACGTCCTATTAGTTTCACATCATTTCTTGAAGTAAATGATATTAGATTTATACCATTCTCAGTATTAAACGGTGATTCATTTCAAAGGAACCAAGAGCGTAAATATGATAAAGAAATTATAAAAGTGTGAGTTCCAGAAGTAACAACACTAAAAAGGATAATAATATATTGTATCACCAGAAGTGATCTAACTCAGAGAAGGATAAAAGTCCTCAGAATAATTTTTCATAGAAAAATGAAGATATTTGTCATAGGTATGGTATGACTGAACATTGGTCACGTACCTGTTGTATGACCAAATACTTGATTTACATATACTAAATTTTTATATATTATAGTAAAGTTTTTTTTTCAAGTTTTGAAATAATGAAAAGTCGGTGCCTGAAGCACAACAAAAAATTATTTGAGATAATAAAACTTTGTCAAAATTTGATCTTTTTACAAATGAATAAACTAGAAGTTCAGAAAGTTATCTATTTGCAAAGTTTTACAAATTAATTACTGGATGTATTTACTGACATTAAAGATGTTGTAAAATCATATATTACTGTTGTTAATGCTTAAACAAGAATTGAAGTCCCTAAAGGACAAGTTGTTAAAACAACAATATATGAGTGTAAGACACATCTAAAATGTTGAAAACTTATTGGTGCAAAAGAAAAGAAATTGGTATTCCTGAAGAGACCGTACCCACAAAACAAATAATAAGATCTATCCAAACATTCTGTATAAAATACAAACCACCTGAAGAGGAACTCCTAAAAAATACAAACCTACTGAAGAGGAACTCCTGAAGAGTACAAACCTCTTGAAGAGTACAAACCTCCTGAAGAGTACAAACCTCCTAAAGAGGAACTCTTGAAGAGTATAATCCTTCTGAAAAGAAAACTCTTGAAAAGGCTTTCCATGAAATGTTTTCCCCTGAAGAGGAATAAGTGCTTAAAAATAATGAGATCTCAATATATTTCATGAGTATTGGAAAAATTCTGAATAGAAATAAAACTGTTGTTGACAACATATTTTCATATAAGATGACCCTTGACATTACCATAAGTAATGAAGAAAGTAAGTCAAAAACCATCGAAAAATGTCGACGCAGAAATGATTGGCCAAAATGGATAACAGCTATTAAAGCTGAATTAAACTCGCTAGTGAAGTAAGATATATTTGGATCTGTTGTCCAAATACCAAATAATGTAATACCTATTGGATATAAGTAGGTATTTATACAAAAGTGTAATGAGAGAAAATGAAATTGTGCAGTACAAAGCACAATTTGTCGCACAAGATTTCCTGCAGAAATCCGAGATTAGTTGTAAGGAAACATATTTCCTCGTTATGAATGCAATCACATTCAAATTACGAAAGGATTATATATGCAGTTGATGGATGTGGTCATTGCATATTAGATCATGACATATATGAAAATTCCTTAAAGATATATAATGCTTGAAGTATCTAATCCAAGTACATCTAGGAGTATGTAATTTATCAAAACTTCAACAATCTTTATATGGGTTAAAACAATCCGGACACATGTGGTATAATGAAATATCTATTGAAAGAAGGATTTGAGAATAATCCTATATGCCCATATATTTTTATTAGTATTCGGATTTGTCATTATTGCAATTTACGTTAATAATTTATCTTGTTAGAATTCCTGAAGAGATCACAAAAACTGTTATATATTTAAAGAATAGATTTGAAAATGAAAGATTTTATTATTCAAATGTTAGATGAGTTACAAAAATTGAGACTTCTAACCTCATCTCTCAAATACATTTGCTCTTTATAAAGCAACATGCTATATTTATCTAAAGGATCAGGCAGTCGAAATGAAGAGGCAAGTAAGGATTTTAAATCCTTATTCTCTTGCTTTAAGTCTGCTATTTTTTAGTCAAACTCTTGAACGAGTCGTTAAAGTATGAAAACCTTCTCGTTAAACTCCTCAATCTCACAATTTTTGGATTATAATCGGTTGGAAAATGCAACAATAGAGGAGGAGTATCGAGTACCAAGAGTCACTAGCTCATAAACGGTTTCACGATCTGACTTATTAGCCAGATCATTCGCTTGCTGCAACATGGCACCCACGGAAGATGTAGGAATAACTTGTAACTGAGATAAACGATACCTTATATATTGATCATGATGAATATTGAAAGGAAACTGATGAACTATTGAAAATTTGTAAAATAAGAATACAAATACAGATGAATTATAGATATGAGAAGAATATTTAATATGAATTAAATAAAACTAGAACTTGCTCTTATAGAGTTGGAAATAAGACCAAGACAAACCATCATTTTTTCAAATCTCACTTAGTCAAGATTACAAGATATACTGAATGCATATTTTCAAAAGTCAGCGAGATTAATTGCAGTTATCTCTATTTTTCTCGTAAACACCGAACCTCTGTTGTCAGTTGCTGTTGTTGACTTTGTATTTGAGCTCTATTTCGTTCCAGCTTTTTTATTCATGGTTTAAGATCACGAGAATATCAATCTGTAAATTTCTTCAGCTCCTTATTTTCTTGTCTTAACTTTTCATTTCTTCTATCTTTAGTTGCAAGCTTTTGATGCAATTCAGATATTTAATTATTAAGATAATCAACCTCACTTACTCTCACCAATAGCCTCCGAGACATGGTTGTAATAGAGGCAACATATTGAACACTGTGGGTTTTTGATACTGCAACAATTTTAGGATCAGTTTTATTAGAAATATGTATCTCTACTCCTATCATGATGATGACAGTCTCAGGAGTAAAGATGAGTGGTTAGGTTCTTGATTCAAATCTGGGATATTAACAAAAGAATTTTTCTCAGTCATAGTATCGTTCTGGATGAATAAAAATTAGATCAATGAGGAATATGAGATATTGTGTGAGTATCCGATGGGTGAAAATGATCATTTTTAAACAGCAATCCAGAGCTTCCAAATCTCCGCAAAGATCTCATTTGACAACAATATCAAGAGGATTTGAATTTTCGCCGAACCAATAGAACTATACCTCAAGTTTTTATAGATTTTGTCAAACATAAGTGATTTCCAATACTCTTTTCGTTGTGCATGAACATGTTCTCCCTGATAACGTTGAAAGGGGGAGAAGTTTTAGATAAAAATATTAATATGTTTTCTCTAATGCATTATTTTAGGAATCATGTTTGAATTATTAATCCTGTTATATATGCTAAAATCATGTTTGTTTATTACTTGAAAAACTGATGCATATTCTTAGGGGGAGTTTAAGTATTACTGCAGGTATTAGATTTCTACTAAATCTATCAAGTAAAAATTATCTACCAAATCTTCAAATCATTTAAAGAGAATTGCAATTCATGAAGTAAGTTGAGAGTGTATTTGGCTGAGATCAGTGATTCAACATATTCAAGAAAAATGATAATCTGCAGATTTATTCAAGAAAGCATTACCAACTGCAACGCTGTCAAGTGCCTTATATGTGAGAATCCCTCTACCTTATCTGACACGTTTTAAACCCTTGAGGCCCCGAAGTGCCAAAACGAATAATATCTGATGGGGATATGGAGCTGTCCGTATCTTCGTTATATACTTTTCAAGGGGAGTAAATGTTTTGAAGACTTATGCTGATTGTACTCTTTTTCCTTCGCTGAAGTTTTGTCCTATTGAGTTTTCTTTTGCAAGTTTTTAATGAGTCAATCTTAAAGCATTTGGCGGTATATAAGAATATTGTATTCTTTTTCTTTCGTCATTAGTTTTTCTTCCCATTAAATTTTTTCTTGACAAGGTTTTAACGAGACAAATTATTTATTAATGGTCATTTATGGGAGAGTGTTATAATAATACAAAAAGAGGGGATAATGAATGACCCCTCTCCTACTAACCTGCCTCCCTTTAATCTTGTCTCCTCTTTTTTAATTAAGTGAATAATTCACCTCCTCTTTCTCGACTTAAACTCTCTGAATTTGAGTTCAGTTTGTAAACACAAAAATACGAAAAAAGAAAAGAGAGAAAGAAAGAAAAGAGACAAAATTCACTTCTTAAATAATAAATATTTTAAATATTTTCTCTTATATTATTTTAATTTTATAACACTACTAGAAATTTTCTATTATTATATATTTTTTTGGCCGGACGCGGGATAAGGATTCGCTCTCACAAGTACTCGGACGTGTAACCGACTAATCGACACGAATACGATCCGATTAATTAAACATTTACTCGGACCGAATCTGATTCGACTCAGATCAGATTGCTTGGCAAAGTTTCGGACCATTCATCATCTTGTCAGAAAGGTTCGTTCCTCCATCGGATCAAAGTCCCCCCCCCCCCCCCCCCCCCCCCCCCCCCCCCCCCCATTTTCCTTCACTTTCTCCCCATTTTCCCCCCAGAGTGTTGATTTAAGGAGCTCAGTAGCATCTCTGACCCCTCGATCGCACGAGTCGTAGTTACAATTTCCATGTACGTTTGGATCTCTCTCTCTCTCTCTCATATCAATTTGCTGACCTCTCTCTGTCTGGTTTATTAGAGTACCGAGATCAAGTAAATTATCATTCTGATTGATCTATTATGTGCCCTTCAAATGCTTGTCTTTCACAATGGCATACTTCGCCTGTGATTATAGGCCTGCGGTCCCATACTTGGCATGGATTGAGTAATTGCCTTTCACTTTGTATGCGTATTTATTTCTTTTTCAATAAGGACTTGTACTTTGTAATTTCATTTCCATGTATGAGAACTGAAAAATATCACTTTAAAGTCTGAGTTGTCATTGCGTAGCAGGTCTAATTCAGTCAGCATTGTCATTGGGGTTAATACCCATCTTAGTTTTAAATTTCAAGTAGTGGTTGTTGAATTTTAATCTCGCTTTCTATACCTGGCTGGCCGGCTGGCTGGCTTCGATTTTATCTTATATTACCCCCGATCGAGTCTCCTCTCTTATTCGAAGTTTAGGACATGTTTTTTCTGCTTCAATCTGAAATCTGAGACATTTATTTGCTTATTAATTATTTTGGGTGATTTGTACAGTAGAACATATAAATGGAGGGAACAGCTTTCACTCCTGCTTTGGAAGGAATACATCATGTGAAGCTCGAGGAAGGGGAAATACTGACCACGCCTTTCTTGGAAGTCTGCAAGCAGATATTGCCAGTTATAGGTGCTATCTCTTGCCCCTCATTAGCTGCATACCATGATACCATAACTTAGACGTCATGAGTGATGAAACTATATCCAGAAGTGGTAACATCGTCATGTCTATGAAAGCAACTGCATACTCCGTCTTAAATTTTGCCAATCCATGGTTGCCCCATTCTCAAACTTTCTACACTTCATTCTTGATTTGAACTGGGGGTTGTTTCTCTCCCAGAATATGTACTTGTACAACTTCCCGACTCTTGGTTTTCACTCAATGTTATGGTGATCTGTAATTTGTCATGTGATATATAATTATGAAGTATAATCCATCGTCAAATATCAGCATGATTGCCAAAATCCGGGCTTGTTTCCTAGACAGCTAACACATCTGTTCATTATTTCTGATGGCAGATAAGTTTGGAGCTGCTATGACCCTTGTTAAAAGTGATATCGGAGGAAACATATCGGTAGGATATTCTTATTATGTGTTCTTCAAAGTTAAGCTTGCTAGTTTGTCTTTGAGATGAATTACTTCTTATTATTTATGATGTTGTCAATAATTCATGCAATGCATATCTATGGTATTTTCCACTTCTGTTTTTGCTTGGCTAGTTCTGGCTTCTAATATTTGGGTAATGTTCGATATATTGTTTTCTTAAACATGGATAGATAAAAGTGATCTTCTGAATTGACATATTTATTCTGTTTCAACAACTATATGTTCCTACTTCATACTCTGTTACTTTTTTCTTGTAGAGATTGGAATCTAAATATTCTTCAAAACCATCTGAATTCAACCGCTTGTATGACATGGTGAGAACAGAGGTTGCAGCTAAAACAGCGAAAGCATCGTCCAGTTGCACCAATGGTCTTCTTTGGTTGACAAGGTAAATAATACTAATGGTACTATGTCACAGGGTTATAGTACCATGTCACATACTAACACGGAGGATCACACCTAAACAAAAAAGAGGAGGGGGGAATGTAAAAGGAAATGAGTATGAAAAATATTACCCTCTCTCTCTCTCTCTGTGCATGTCTACGCTCGCCTTTCTGGCATTTGCATGCCTTCTTTGTCAATGTGTTGCTCTAAGAACCTGAAAGGAAGTCTGAAATTTCCTTGAGCAATGAGTTCCTAATCATTTTCAAACCAAAGATTATTGGTTTTAACAACAACAGTAATGCTGGTTTTTTTTATCTACTTACAGAAAAATTTTGTTGTTTTTCTAGAATGTTTTTGTCTGAAAAAGTCTTATGCACTGCATGAATTTATGGTTGCCATTGACCAAATTGTGTTATTTTATTTGCTTTGAAAAATGTGATTCCTTTACATGTTTGATGTTAATTATGATTGATCTTCAGAGCAATGGATTTCTTGGTGGCATTGTTTCGCAACTTACTAGAGCATAAGGATTGGACAATGTCACAAGCCTGTTCAGATGCCTATGGAAAGACCCTAAAGAAATGGCATGGCTGGCTTGCTAGTTCAAGTTTCACTGTAATGTTTTTTTTATCCCCCGTGTTATTCTTAAATTGTTAGTGGAAATGGAAACTTAATTTGGATTATTAGAATTCTTTCCAATATATGTGCTTTGCAAAATTAGTTATAAAAATGGAAACTTTACTTGGATTCTTGTATGAGTTACAATATGTTACTTTTGACTTTGTTTCTTTGGTTGGTCTGACCTTTTAGACCTTCAAAGATACTGTTTGACCAATAACATTCTTTGCAGGTTGCCATGAAGCTTGCTCCAGATAGAAAGAAGTTCATGGAGGTGATAGGGGGCAGTGGTGATATTTATGCCGACATTGAAAAATTTTGCATATCCTTTTCCCCTTTTCTTGAAGAGAATCACAAGTTTCTGGTAAGGCGTCTTGTACTATTGTGGAGCTTACTGACCTGCTTTAATGTTATGTCCTGTTTTCAGCATGGAGTCCGGCTATATTTTATTTGCAAAATTTATGATTTGTGACTGACTAGAAAATGTTGAGAAGATAGTAGAGGGGAAAAAACTTCTATCCCGATCACAATATCTTTAGTAAGCTTTGAAATAACAACGTACTCCTGGATAAATGAAGAAAGTAACTGTAAGATTATGAATTTTGAGGTACAAGTCTAAAATAATGGGACAGGAAGTTTGGTGAGTGTTGAGAGACATAACTTGCATTCATATGGTCTACTTCAGTTTTATCGAAGTTTTCTCTTTCCGCAAAAACATGAACTCGAGTTTTGTAAAGCTATATTAGTTTTTAGAGGCTCATGAAAGTTCCTCTCTTGATACAGGCTAGTGTTGGCTTGGATGATCTGAAGGCTTCATGAGGAAGTGACTCCTGATGAATGGCTCTTGCTTCAAGTTACCCTGTTCTGTTTCTCTTTGCTTTTCTTCTAGTCCCGAGTTTTGGATAATTTGCATTGGCTTCTAAAGTTTAAGACTTAACATATTATGAGATTCTCTTGGCAAATAACAAATTATGGGTTACTAAACCTATTGATGGTTTGAATCTTAAAGTGGCATGAAGATTCTACTTAGTCTAGTTTGTTTTTCTAAACTATTTCATCTTATTTCAAATTCATCATTACATTTTTTCAAATTCCTATACAAAATAAAATAAATAATTCGAGTTTTTCAAATCTCAAAATAATTTTTTTAAATCTTAAAACAAAATTAATATTAAAAATATATATTACAATAATATTTTATTATTTTTTTTTAAATTTTTATCTCATCTTATTTAATCCCATTTATGAAAACAAATAAGCCTAAATGCTAGAGCCTGTCAACTTTTGTGGGGAGGATGGGATATGTTTAACATTTTCATGCTTGAAGTAGAGTAATTAATAACGAGTACATAGCTAATAAAAAGAGGCATTTGTATTGGAGATTGATCAGGTTTAGACGACGCATGTTTGCAACTAAGACAACGGAAAGCGAATATCATTATTAATTAACACAAAATCAATCAAATCTCTCTTTAAAAATTTGTAATTGTATGATCCATGCGAATAGGCGGACTAGTTCAGAGTAGGATATATGTCGGAGGGAACCCTTTTTACCTTTGTTGGAGAGAACACTCTAATCGTGTTTTTATATCAACGAGCTAACGCGAGAAATTTAACTTACATTCGTCACAACGTATTCACAATTACAGCATTTTTATTATTTTACCCTTTAAGTTACTAATAATAACAATTAAGTCCTTAAATTAATAAATTTTGTGAAAATTTGCATTCTTGTTCAAGATATATTTGGTTGTTGAGCTTTTGTCTTGTGATCTTGTTTTTCATCAATCTGGAATTGGTTTGGGGAGTGAAATTAGATGAAATATTTGTGAATAAGAGTAAGATAGTTTGTGAATAGTGGTAAGATAATTTGAGTTAAATATTTTCTAGGTAGAAAAAGTTAAATAAAAATTATATTATAAAATTAAGATATTGTAAGAATATAATTTTATAATATTATTTTTGTTAAGAGATTTGAAAAAGTTGGAATGTTTTTTATTTTTTATTTCAAAATTTGAAAAAATTGTATAATTAGTTTGAAAAAGTTTAATAATTAGTTTGAAAATTTTGTATTTGAATTGTATTTATAAATAAAATTAGATGAGATGAAATGAAATCAGATGTGAATTTTATATCTCATCTTAGACTCCAAATATAACTGGTTGTTAAATCCTATGTTGAATGTAAGGTAGTTTTGGATAATCAGATAAGATGAGAAAATTTTAAAACTTATCATAATTATCTTCCCAAATATTACTCAAATAAAAAAAAAAAATTTTAGTATCAAATATGTAATTTTTTCATCTCATCTTTACAACTTTTACAACTTCAAAATAAAATACAAAAATCAATACAAGTACTTTTTTCAAACTTCAAAAAAATAAAAAATAAAAAAAGAATATTCAAACAATTTTTTAATTTTATGATATTTTTACTCAAATTTCTCTCTCTTATTTTTCAAATCCAATAAATTAAACATCTTAATTCAGACCTATCACAATTATTTACAGAGTTTCGAGACAATCAAGTGTACAAACCAATCCTCAATCTTTAACCTCTAATTATACTTTGAAAAATTCTATTAATCTTCCTATACTTAACCATACATAATTTTTTATATTTTTCTCTTACCAAACGTGAAGTATATTTATATATGAATTATGAGTAGAATAATCATTAGTTTAGAAAGAATATATCTTATAAAAAAAATTAAAAAAAAAGTGTAATGCGTGGTACTGTCATGTGGATGATTATAAGTAACAAAACTCAAATTTAAAATATTAAAAAATTACACTTTAGACCCTTTTAACAACATGTATAAACATGACTTCGCAGTTTGTATTAACCTTAAAACTAACAGGTGTAATATTTAAAACCAAAAGTTAACAAATTGAGGTCTCGATCGTTTATTTTCACTAAATTTTTTACGCATTTCATTTCATCTCATTTTATCTAATCATTACAATTTTATTAAATTTTTATATAAAATAAAATAAATAATTTAATTTTTTCAAATTTAAAATAAAAATAATATTAAAAAAATAATATTTAAAAAATATTTCATTTAATTTTTAATTTTTATTTTAACTTATCTCACCTCAATTTGATCAACTCATCTGCAAAAATAAACTAGGCTTAAATTCTACTCAATATCTATATATATTCGTATATGAGGGACAATATAAGTATATATATATATATATAAATATTCATATAAATTTGGTTTTAGTGAATATTGAGGCTGTTCGTTTTAGTACTGGACCCCTTTGCGCGTAAATTTGGTTTGCTTCCGCAAGGCATTCAACATCTGCCAAACGTTTGTAGTTTTGACCGTAAGAGTACTCCCGTCTAGTTCTCGCCCATAATTAGCCTGTGGCCATGCATGGGTTTGTTTTTTGGCACCATCCTTGATTTCTGGAATCTCACCTGTAAATCCGCTAAAGCCTACCCTTACTGCTTTCGATTTGACTGTCACCACCCCAACCAACCAACATCGCGTTGTCTCCTACGTACGGGACCCTCGAACAAATTGCACTCCCCATTATTCTCCATCTTATTTTCTTCCCCACTGAGAATTTGCTGGAGAATATATCTCTATTGATCTCACATGTTTTTTTGGGTTTCTTGCTAATTTCATTTCAATTATTCTTGAAAGATCATATTCTCATCATTATCAAGAACTGATCAGGCTACTCCAAATTCTCCCACGGTTTATTTGGTCTGGAATATGTGTGATGTGATGTGCTTCCAAACTTCCAAGTACTTGAAAAGCTTCTTTGTTATTAATTAGCCTTGCATAGGGTAAAAGGTTTCTGGTCCACATATATATATATATATATATATATATATAGTCAAGTACTTCGATCGGCCCAAATGGCGACCAAGGTGAAGGGTCTTTTAAAAGGCCTAAGATACATATCACAGATATTTGGTGAGTTTTTATTTTTTATTTTATTTTATTTTTTTGTATTTTTATTGCCACAAGTTTACATGCAGTGCCCACAATCAATTCCTTATTTTTGCAAAGAAAATTAGAAAATGGTGTAAAAAACAAGCGTCCTGTATATATATTTCCAGTACTGCCTTTCCTCAATATGGAAATATATAATGAATATATTGTTTCCTCAATCTGGAATAATGTCAATCATGCAGATGATCAGAAAGAACCAGACATGCAAATTGGGTATCCCACAGATGTAAAGCATGTTGCGCACATTGGATGGGACGGCCCGTCTGCGAATAATTCGCCGAGCTGGGTATAATATCCCATTCGTCTCCATGCTGCATGCATCTTCTGTTTCATCATTTTCTAGCTTGTAATTAAGTAAAAACTGATTAATCTCATGCAGATGTGCACTATTCACGTAAGTACTCTATATGATTGTGATGATCATATTATTTATGCAGATGAGGGAGTTTGAATCTACCCCAGAAGTCTCATCCAGGTCATTGGACACTTTTGGAGAAGCTAAATTGACATCTCATGAAGGTTTGTATAATCTTCTTCTAAATTCATCTCTCTAATTAAGTTCTTGATGTGGATTTATCGTAAATGCAAATCTGTATACGTAGAAGCATGCACTTATTAAATCTTGCCCCAATATTGTTACTTTTTGATAGATACGAAACGAACTGGCGCTGGAATTCAAGAATCCCTGCTCCGACAAATTAAATCAGCCGGAAATATATCGCCTGCCAATTCCCCCCGATGGAGCCTTGATGCACCAAAGCAATCCAGGCGGCAGCGCTCGACGGATGCTTTGTCGTCGGATTCCCCGGGCCGAGATTCATCGGGAAGTAGCCGACACGCGAGACGTAACCGGAAGTTGAATCTTGGGAATGACTCACCATCAAAGGACCTGCCTGCTGTCCCTAAACACTCTCGCCGGAGGAAGTCAAAGGGGTCATCCGGTAGCGGTTCATCAAAGTCGCAAAGGTCAAAAGACCATACTTCTCCACCCGACATCCCTTTCACAGATATGGGATCCGGGTCCATAGCTGGGCAAGAGTCATGAACAACATAAACGTCGAGAGTCGCGTAAAAATTCAGTTTTGGAAGAGCAGAAGAAAGAGAGGGAGGAGGGTGCATATTGTGATGAATATTCAAGAGGAAACGTGTGATTTTTAAGTTCAGTTAGAGGTTTTAACGGCCTGATCCTCTAATTAATATTAGTAGTTGTAACTTTGAAGGATTATCTTATTTTTTCGTGATCGATATTCTGTGTCTTTCGATTTACTGATAGCTAGATATAAGAAATAGGGGCAGTTGGACTGCTGGACAGGACATAGACGAAACACCATCGATGGGAGCTAAAACAAGAAATTAAGTAGCTGATATTAATTAATCAAACAATTAGCTAGCATATATAGTTGAATTGAAAAAAAAAAAAAATCATACTTTTACCAAACCCCAGAAGTGGATGTATGCATTCACCTCTAATTTTAAAATAAGAGAACTCTTACATACATATTTTGTGCAGTACTCAGGAGGAGAAATGCTCTTTTGTCATGCTGGAATTTTATAAAAATAAATTTATAAATTAATGTGACTTGATATAATATATTAAATTATAAAATAAATTAAATGTATCACATAAAATAATTATATCAATTTGTAATTTTTTTTTTATGAAATCCCTTTTGTACTGTTTCTAACATTACCTTTTTCAACATATATACACATTACAACAAATGGTTCCATTTGCTGTGTTTTTGTTTTCGGTGTTGACAATCTGCAGTGATTTTTCAGCTGTTGGTTCCCATTTGGATATTATCTTGGAGACTAATGGACTCGTCGTTAATTAAGGGGTCTTGTGCGGTGAGTTTTGCCTGTAGAAAAATAAATTGCCACTAAAATTGGGGTGATAAACGACGTTTGGCAAACTGTAGTCAGTAAATGTATGTGCTGCGATATGGTCTTGCTACTCGCTAGACAATAAAATGTTACAATCAGAATCGTGGGATTATAAACAGTATATACGGTCTCGCTATAATATGTTTGGATTAAAAGGCCCCCCACAATTCTTAGCCATACATGTGTATTCAGTTTTGACAAGTGTTAATTTACTTATGTTTAACACTTAGGTCCAACCATTTCAAAAAAAAAAAAACACTTAGGTCCAGTCGAGACTTGGATAAAAAGCGAGTACAAATAGCCATGCTACTGTCAACGAGTGTTTTAGCAGTCAGGTCATTATTACATGTTACTAGCTAGCCATCATGTCTATGTTGTTTTCCGGACTAAAGAAGCTTGATCCTGCGCGGGAGAAAACAAAATTAGTAGGTGAGAATCATATAGTGAAAATTTTCAAACAAATATCCAATAACACGAGATTAACCTTATTTTGATGTTCAACTGCTTTTTTTTTTTAAATTTTTTTTTATTGCTGCAGTTTTGCTCCTTCATCAGAACTTAGTTCTTCCAGGCTGTAAATTCTCAAGGTTAACTAGGGAGTCCACAACATTTGCTTGGTAGGCCTTTAACACTCACTTTTTGGTTTTCATAACTTTAGTAAAAATATTCCCAATAAGTAAATTATGTTCTTCACATAAAATATGTTCTTTGAGTAACACCTTGGAATAGAATGGCTCCCATAACTGTGTAGTTTTTTCTGATTTAGTACCAAATATTTGTATTGAGTATGAAACCAGAATTGTAACAATATAAAAATCTATTTTTTACATCATATTTTGTATTGAGTTACACCTTGATAGATATAAGGGTGTAAACTTGGACAACACATTGTTTTTTTTTTATCCTAGATTAGTACCAAATATTGCATGGAGTAATAGGTACTAAGCTAAGGGTAGTATTGAGTTTGAGGTGTAAACTATATTTTGATGTTTTTTACATGCTATTTTGTAAATAATGTTACACCTTGTTAGACATAAAGATGTAAACTTGGACAACAAACTGTTTTTTTCACAATTATTTTGTATTTAGTAATACCTTGGGATAGAATGACTCCCATAACTGCGCATTTTCTTTTTTCTGGTTTAGTACCAAACATTCCTGCTAAGGTTCGAGTTGCAATTATTTCTTTCTGGTATGTATATGTGGCTGTTTTAGTTATATTAGATTCGAGTTGCACAAGATAAAATATGTGGCTCCATTAGTAAGATAGTTTTTTTTTTTTGGTGCTGCCCAACATTACTTGTGCTTCAAATGCCCCAGAAAAGGTTGATGTTGGCAAGTCAAAAGATGATTGAGGTTTCTTATGGATTTTCTGTTTTGTTGTAGAAAATGTCAGTCCAAAACAAGGAAAATATGAGTCAACAAACAGTCAACCACACAAGTGGAAGCTCCTCATTTGTTGTACTAATGGAAAAAAATGTATTGAGCTGAGATACATTTAATGGATTGTGTATCTCAACATTTTACAGTTCTATAAATGCTAATGTGTTGTCTATGGCTATGTGTTGATATAGAAGAACAAGAATCTAATTGACTTCTATAAGGATTCTCAATGGTTGAATAAAAAAGGAGGTTTTATCACACTAACTATGGAAGCAAATTATGTAAGTTTATAAAAATATACCTTCATTATGTATTGGATGGTTGTACACATTTTTAAATATTATCATGTAATGAGCATTTTCACTATCTAGCTTAGGACAAAATTAAGTTGTTCACTGTCTACTTATAAGTATATAGTCAAGATTGTGATTAAGCTTAGGACATTATTAGAGATGTGATATACGTGACTTAAATAGCACAATATGACATCGATGGTTTATGACTTTATTTTTGTTCCAATGTTGCGTATTGGAACAGGTGAAAATGCCATATCTTCCAAGGGCTTACAATGAGGGTCAAGGATGTGAGGTAAATTGTCTCTTTAAAATTTTGATACTATTAAAATTTTTATAGAATCTACGGAAGCAAATTTTTGACTTTACCTACTGCATGGTCATATAAATGAATGATATATCTAAAGAAGTTGGCATTTGATCTTAAGGGCGGTAGTTTGCTGTCAGGCAGGAATGAGAACCACAGTTTACATGAGTTGATGATTTTTAACACATAGCAAACAATTGTTATGGTGCTCTAGAGATATAGTGGAATATAGCAACATGTAATCATGTAATTAGTTCATCAGTTTTAACTCCATGTTGTAGTCGGCCCCACACGTTGTAATCATGTAATTATGTTATGATCATGTAATTACTTCACCCAAGAGTCAAGATTCTGAACCCACTACCCAACCAAGGTCCATGAAAATGAGTCATTTCAATAGGATTCAGAAATGACCATATGTTGCAGTGGAATAATTTTAAGAGGGTAGGGAAGCAAAACCTGAATAAAGGAAGTCCTTTCCATTGTAGCTAAAACCTTTATTCACAAAGGCTTTATTGAACCACAACAAGAACAAAAGCCAGCAAAATGAGCCTTGGAAAACAGTATAACAGCATGCGAAACTGAAGAGAAAGAAAGCACCTTAGAGTTTCAACTGTATTTGCTTGACCACTTGGTTCCCCAAAAGCACTGCCATAGCGAAACCTACCCCATGAAACTCCAGCTTTACCACCAAGAAGCTCTATCATCTTATCTACAGCCCTTCGACTAATGACAATGGAATATCAAACAGTTAACATATTGAGAATTTGCAATGTTACCAATTAGAAAAAAATATAGAAGTTGCATGTTTAAACAACTGAAGAAAAGAATGGCAAATATCATTTAAATACGATTAGCTCTATCATGTCCCTATGGTCCAGAATGAATATCTAAATGATAGATAGATCTATCCAATAGGCACACTTTCAAAACGAGATCAACATGCATATCATGCACGGGAATGGAATATATTACAAAAAGCAGAGAACAATAGTTGTACTCCTTCCTCGCCCAGCTTTACAATGAACATAAGTAGTTCTTCCACAAGATGCATTATTTGCATCCAAAAAGGAACAACAAAATTAAATTAAATTTTATCGACACAACACAGAACCAAGGAATCATGATAGTAACAGAAAGCTAAATTCACTCACCTTGAATGAACTCCATAGCTCGGTTGACATCCACAAATGAGGGAGCAAAGATGTAATCTCTTGTGGGAATTACCAGGTGGTCAATCTCATGTTCCTGAAAGACAACATAAATTAAATAGAAAAGGGAAATGTTTAGCAGTGAAATAGAAGTAAAGTAAAACAGTCCTCAACTTAATGTGTTGACAAATCTACCACACTTTTAGCAACCATAAATCGACTAATAATTTTAAGTTCCAAACCAAATAGACCCTAGGGATAATGCAAACTCTAGATGAATAAAAAAAAATCTTGAAATTATTTATCAAAAGAGTACTTATATTACATTGGTGATTTACATGAAAAGGTCTAATTACAAAAGCTTGAAAGTGAATTCATCAATCTATCTGAAACCAAAAGAAAAGAAGAAACAAAACATGTAAATAGTATAGGACATTATGTAGAGTTGCCCGCACAACACAAAAGAGGAATCACACAAATAAGCGATAGAAAAAGTAGTATCTAAGAATTCTTTATTAGAGTAAAAACAAAATCAAGTGATTATTTCAAGTTCAAATACATTTATTGCTAGAGCTTATGTAGAGTTGCCCGCACAACCGTTAACACTTTAAACATGCTTATATGCTTCCATCAGTCCAAAGTTTTTGCAAATAGAAAGTTTGTTATTTGTTTACTCTAATCGACAAAAGCAAAGAGAGACAACACAACATATCCACATTTCTTTGCATGCTAAGTGAAAAGGACAATGGTATCAGAGTTCATTGTTTCACAACATAATAATGATTTTTATGCCATTGTTGTGCATTGGAATAGGTATTTAAAAAGCACAAAGGGCAGTGCTAACTTAGATGTGCTACCCAACACCTTAAATGTTCTGATTTAAATTTGCCTCTTCACATGGAGTACGTACATGTAATTTAGAGATGATAGGACTGCTGGCATGTTGAAAACAGAAACGAACATGAATTTGTAGTTTGAGATCAATGCTAAACTAAGTTGTGGACAAAGATGAATGAAAGTATAATCTTTAGCTGAGATATTTGATATACTGCACAAATGCAAATGTAGTTTAGCATGTGAGAATGTCATGATCATATATATTCAATTGCATCAGTAGCAAATTTATACATGTATAATTTTACAGTTGGTTAACAACCCAATATATTTATACGCCAATCTCCTCTCTAGAGAAAAGATTGGTTGCAACAAATATATATAAACTTGAAAGGCTAAACCAAGTGATGAGCAATTTGAAAAGACATGTGCATGTGTGAAAATGAACTCCTAGATCAGCAAACCCAATTTGAGAAAGTAAACAGAGTGTTTAGATATGGTCTGCAGAGTATCTTTAAACCTTGAATCAGGATGTAAAAATGGTGACGGCATAAATTGATTATAGCAGCAGCAAACTTTGGCATTTTTACCTATCAAAAGAAGTTTGTGAGAGTAACACAGATGAATAAAATTTGACCATAAAAACTAGGTCTTCAAATTCAGAAAGACTCAAATGTTGAACCCAAAGCTAGCGATGGAAATGAAAGATAAAAGGGGCTAGAAAATGGGTCATTAATTTGACGATCGGGATAAAAGGGCCAGAAAATTCTTACCAAGCGCCGAAAATGGCTCATTAATTTGACATTCGTTTAGGTGTATTGGTTGCATCCGGCGACATTAGGGCTTGTCGCAAAACGGTTAAAATCCATTGATACTCGAGATCCAAACGGCCGAGGCGATAGATCACTTTGCGGCATGAGTCTACAAGGTTTGGGAGCCATTTTCCCAAACGCTAGCAGCTAATCGACGTTGGAGCCGAATGGATTGGTACTGGCGGTTTGGGAGAACGCTGTTAATACAATCCTGCATCGCCGCCAAAACTTGAAGGCAGCCGTTCCTCTAAGATTGCCTATACTCTTGCGGTGAATATGAACTCGCAGAACACGATACCCTGTTCACGATGAACATTGTCCCATAGATGTAATGATACAATAACGGTGCTTAAATCGGATTGCCTAGACAGCAAGAGTGACGGTCACTGCTGATCTTTATCGGCATGAAGATCGTTGAGAACCACCCAAAATTTTTGGCGAAACCCCAGCGGCGAGATAAAGATCACATGTCACGCTTGTTTACTGGCGTTTCATCCGCGAGCCTAAAATCGCGATTAATCAGTTTTAGCCACGTTTTTTTAGTTCTCTCCACGTTTATAGCTCACCGCAAAAGAGAACAAATGTTGTAGTGACACATGACACGCTATTGTAGTGTAACATGCAAGAAACATTTTTCGAGTTCGTGAGGAAAAAATGTTGTGGAAATATTATGTTTAAACAATAAGCAAAATGTGATTGGAAATAGATTGATGGAAAGGAGGATAAAAATCTGATGTATATATACAAGTATGATCTATTCCAATTGTTTGAATTGAAGAGTACGAATGGAGTGATTAACATGATATTGCATGAAGAGATCATTCTAATGATAGGGTAAAAATGCATAATGATTACATTCTATTTGGGAAGTACTAAGCAAAAGAATAATAGGTCAAAACAGATCACAGTTGGACATAAGTCTCGTAAAAAAAGCAACACATATTGAGACTGAAAATATAGTTTTGTAAATGTTTCATAGGACTATCGAAATGGCTGTACTTATGTAGTTTGGGGGATGCATGCATGCATTCAAGTGTTATGTCGTTGTTTCATCTGCGGTACGAATGGAAAGAAAGTCGAATTTCTTGTGGCATTGCTATTTCCATTGATCCACGTCAGCAGCAAGTTGAATGATTCATTTTTTTTTGGAGGTCTGAGCTGTCATGTCTTGCAAGTAAGGCAGATACTTTTATATGGAATGAATTTGGAGTCTTTACATCATCAATATCACTATAAAAAAAAAGCAAATATTTGTGACAAATTATTTACAATAAGAATTACTATTTGTAATGAAAACATACTAATTTTAACAAGAAATTATAGTTATATTCGCAAGAAATAATTGATCATAAATAAACAATTTTTTTTGTAGTATATTGAAATAAAATAAGATAAGTACAAAAAATTGAAAGCATGCTAAATAAAAATAAATAATGCAATCTGGTGGTTGTTGTTAGTTTCATTTAGCTGCTAAAGAAAGGTAGATTTCATTTAAATGCATGTTGCTTATATTTGGTTGGAAAATTTATTCAATTGAAATGTATAAGAGTAAATGGTAATCAAAGTACGTAGTACTCAAAAACATATTTTTAGACCCATATCAGAAATTTAAATCTGTAAATATGTCTTATAATTTAAAAATGATGTAGTTTTTAAATTTGCTGGTCGAGACTTTATATAAATTATAGTGTAATAGAGTGATCCTTTTATAGATTATCTTCATAATATATACAAGTCTTACACTTAAACAGGGTGAGACTCTTAATACATATTACTATATATATTTACATGTAGTAAACATACTAAATATTATAAATATATAATAACATATAATATAAATATATATTTTTATATTAAACATTTTTTGGATGCGAGATTGGGTACGGTTTGGGGCCCCGTTGGGATCATATCACCCCTCGCCCCTATATTAATCTTTGCCATTCGGGGTGGGGTAGGGTTGCCTGCTAGACATGAGGGAGCGAGGTCGAAGCGGGGTAATTGGCTCCTCCACCCACTCCTAAGAGAAGCATCCTATTTCTACTTTTTGTCTTATAATAGAATATGTCTTTTTAGATAATGCAGTACTAAAATTTTCAAATCCCATTGATTTTTTTATCCGAAAGAAATTATCTGAGCAATCAAATAAAATCGCAAATAACTAGTTGCATGAATGAAATCCACCATATATATAGTAGCTTTCCCTTGTGTCTTGCCAAGAAATAGTGACTTTTTGCGGCGCACATTTTCATTACAAAAAGTGGTAAAAATCATTGCCAAAACCTTTTCTTGGCGAATTTAACTTCGTTGCATATTCGCCGCTATTATTCATTCACTTTGGCTCTCCTACAATGAAAGTAAAAAATCATCACAAAAGAATAAGCTTTCCCGACGATTTTTTTAGTCGCAATTGGTCTAAAATATCGTCACAATTGAGAAGTATCATTCAGTTACAAATCATTGATAAATACTTATTCCAGCGAATTTGATTCTGTCGCAAATAGCATTCAATTCACCGCAAATACTAAGTTTCCTGCGATTAAGCACATCGCTGGCAATAAAAATTCTGTCATCAAAAATTACGGCAACCTGTTTTCGCCGCTAAGGTCTCTTATTACCAGCGGTTTTGACATCGCTGGAGTGAGTTTTCAGTTTTAAAAAGAGTTTTTGAGGCGACTAGTATTCGCCGCAAATACTCATTTACCAATCCAACCGTACGACTTTTATAGCCATTCAGTTTCACTTGTATTTTTTACGCTATATAGCTTAAAACATGCAATTTTTTTTTTTTTATAAAATATTATAAATACACTAAGCATAAATGATTAAAACCCTTACAATATGAGCTTGTCCAACAAAGAGCTAGTTTTCATGGATTATGCCACAAGTGTCTATGACAAAAAAGCTTATCCTAAAAGTAACTTCAGACTAATCGGTAAAAATAATAAAAAGAATTTAAGTACTGAGAAGCATGAATGCATTTATCATTTCAAAACTAAATAGCAAACAACAATTTTACTACAAAACTGAATAGCCTTAAACAACAATTTTACTACAACTAGCATTGTCATAAAAACATGAAAAGTATGTGAAGTTGTTAAAAACAAACCAGAATGCTGGTCATAAGTTTTGCCCAAATAGATACATAAACTCACATGAAATTAATGTACGCCTACAACAAATAACAGATAAAAAAATAAAAAACATGAAGATCTACAAACTTACCCAAGCAAATTTCCCATTCGTGACCATGCAAGAAATGCAGGGCCTCTAAAGGAATCATCCAAATCTGTTTTGCTTACATTAAATTTATGCTAGACAATAAATACTAGATGGTTAGCAAAGCAGACATCTAGGGGTGCTAAATTAGTTCTTACACAATTTTCAACATCACTGCAACCATCTTCAATACAAGTATGATATTTTCAATATGCAAATGGCATGCAAACATCAATCTAGCAGTTATATAGATAAAATGCATCATTTAAGAACAAGAAGTTATAGATTTAAGAAGGCATTATCCTAAGATTAGAAATGAAGCAGAAAGAAATGCACATCAACAGGATGAGAAGTGAAGCTTCTATTACATTCGGACCCTCAAACTAGAAAGAAAAACAGAGTACTGTCCAGCTGTTTTGACTATATTGAAATATTAAACACAAAAACCAAGGAAAATAACCAAGACTAAGAAAAGTAGAGTACTATCAGGATGTTTTGATTACATCAGGTTATTTACTTGATCATCTCAATTGCATCCTTTACATATGCTTGATTTTACAAATACCACTAATTTGTAATATGAGGATTTGTGTTGTTGTGGTTTTGGGCCTCCTTGTTATTATGCTAATATTCAAAACACAACTAAAAGAATTACATCTTAATAACTCATTTGAGCAGATAACTGAAAGAATTAAATGTTAATAACTCTATGTCATTGTAGATCAATATAGATTCGGTCATGCATAATCTCAATATAATAATATCTGGTGCATAAGTATTAAAAATATCTTGATCAGCTGCATTTCTATGTAAGATCATTAACACAAACTACAGGCTTCAACAAATGTATGTTAACACTACGGACTTTATTAGTTTGGAATTAATTCTATTGAAGTTTAATTTGCAGTTAAGAAATTAAAAATGCTATTTGTATCAGACACCAATTTAGAAATCAATTAGCAATAATCTTTGAAGTAGGAAATTCAAATAATGTGGACTTGGCCAAAGTTGGGACTTCATAAAGACAACAATTGTAGCTAAGGGAGCAGCACCTGCACTGACTTGAGATGCTTCATCTGTAAAAAAGACACATGGATGAAGCATTAATCAACATAAATGCAGCTATATAAACCCTCTGATTTGGACGATTATTAGAAGGGTATTGCCATTTGAAAACTAGAAAACATTTTATTTAAGTTCGTTTGGTTCCCCACCTTTCTAGAGAAATAAAACATTCAAATTAATCTCATGCGCACAAGATCCCCTCATACAAGGCAAAATATAATGTAAACATCAAACCGAAACACTGAAAAATCCCAGGATTAGACTAACTTCCAAGAACCTAATTGGTGACACATTCACCAACTAGAAAAAATTGTTGAGAAAGATAGCTCACTCAAAAGGACTGATTTTTTACTTCCTACACCAGGGCCGTAATTGCTAGAACCCTAGAAATAGTCTAAAATGAGTTAGAAGCCATACTTGTGGTGGTGGAAGACACCCAAGAGTCTAAAATACAAAAATCTTGACCTCTGATGCTGACATTTCTATGAAAAGACCCAACTACCCACTGGGTCTCGAATCGCAGGGCACAGTTGGGGGAGAAGACGACGACCGTAGCTTCCGCAAGAGGAAAATGGGGTGGAGGAGAAAACTTTGAATGGTAAAAGTCAATGGAGATGAAATCGTTTGTGGGTGGGTGGAGATGACCAATTAATCGAAACTGGGTATACGCGTGGGAGAATGGGGAAGACCAGAGAGTTCGAAATGGGGAGCGAAATTAGATCTCGGGAGGGAAATAAAATGTTTGGTGGCCCGCCTGTAAAATCCCCCGCAACAATTTTAGCATCGATGCAAAAAGTAATCTATTGCAGCAAACGTTTTTGCAACAAAATAAAATTCGCTACAATTGATCTCGTTTCTTGTAGTGGTACTAAAAGAATAATTATTCTTAAGAACTCGCATTTAAGAAACTTTTTTTAAAGTATTGGTTATTATCTAGATAATTTGGTTTGGATTTGTCGAGGAATAAATGGGCAGTCTTGACAACAAACACAGCAGGGAATAAAAAAACGCAAAAGAAGTTATGGTTTGAAGAATTCTTATAATGCAAAAAATTACATTGACAACGCTAGATGAGTTGAATTTCAAGAGAAAAGTCTCAAGTGCTTGCCATTTTTTTCCCGATGTCTTGACAGGTTATTTTTCATTAAGAAAAAAATAGAACCATCCTTATAGCGTTCCTCCATTATGTTATCAAAATCTTCCTTTTTTATCTGCTTCTCTTTGGTGATAAAAGGAACATTCTGGATATTTTATTATTTTATTTTACTATCATAATTTTTTTGTATAGATAAAACCGTAATTTCTTTAAATCATAGACTTTAATTTTCTATGAG
Source organism: Platycarya longipes (assembly GCA_036559045.1). Taxonomy (NCBI): domain Eukaryota; kingdom Viridiplantae; phylum Streptophyta; class Magnoliopsida; order Fagales; family Juglandaceae; genus Platycarya; species Platycarya longipes. The sequence goes on along the minus strand of CM071790.1, from coordinate 1,073,049 downwards.
AAAGAATTTATTTGAGCAATTAAATAAATAAAAAATAGCGAAGTAATTGCATGAATGAAATCCACCGTACGGTAGCTTTCCAATGTAGCTTGACTCTTGAGAAAAAATGCTTATGGCCTTATAAAAGAATTTGTTGCAACACTAACGGAATCGTCATATTTATAGAGTGAAAATTTAAGAAATATTTTAAACTTATACCATATTTTCTAGTAACTGAGCAAAATAATGGATTTTTATTAAGAAACCACCAGTCACACCCTACTGATTTAATACCATTCTCTGAAATGAATGGTACTGGACTTGCATCATTTTCATAAGCGAATGGTGCATCTTTTCGAAAAAATCGGATGCGTAAATATGGTAGGAGAAATTATAGAAATGTTGGTCCCAGAAGTGACAATATTAAAATGGATAATAATATACCGTATCACCGAAAGTGGTACAACTCAGAAATGGGTAAAAATCTCCAAAATAATTCTTCAAAGAGAGGTGAAGATGTGTGCCATAAATGTGGTATGATTGGACATTAGTCACGTACCTGTCGTATGGCCAGACACTTAGTAGATTTATATCAAGTATCTATTAAATGAAAGAATAAAAGGTTTGAAACAAATTTAGTAGAACCATCAGATGATTCATTAGATTCAGTAAATGTAGATATTACTCATCTTGATGTTTGTGATTTCTTTAAAGATCTTAATGGTAAAATTGATCACTTAATTGGAGATGGAAGTGTTCCACTCAATTAATGTATTTTCTTTATTATTTGTAATAAATTTTGTATATTTTATAGAATTATGGATCACATGGATGAATTTTTTATCTCTGAGTTGAATGATAAAGATGTATGTCTGGCTCACAGTGTTACAATGTCTCACATAATTCTCAAAAATAAGAAATATTTTAAAAATCTAACACTAAGCAAAGATTATGTCCATACCATATCAAGTTCATCAAATCTAATTAAGGACTTCGAAAGAGTTTATATTGTGTTGCCTAAAGGCACCAAATTTTGTATTGATGATGCTTTATTTTCTTCACAATCTAGAAAAAAATTATTAAGTTTCAAAGATATACATTGTAATGATAACCATATTGAAACGATTAATAAAGGCAATAAAGAGCATCTTTTTATTATTAAAATAGTACCGAGCCAGAAACTCGTATTAGAAAAACTATCTGCTCTCTCTTTTGAATTGTATTATACAAAGATGAGAACAACTAAATCATATGTGGTAGTGCACCAGAAGTGCATTTAACCCCAAAGTATTTATGATTTGGCATGATCACCTTGGACATCCGAAATCAATAATGATGAGACGAATCATTGATAATTCTCATGGGCATCCTTTAAAGAATCAAAAGATTCTCTTATCCAATGAATATCCGTGCTCTGCATGTTCCCAATGTAAGTTGATTATCAGACTATCTCTCTTAAAAGTCATTGTTGAATCTCTATCCTTTTTACAAAGGATTCACGGAGACATATGTGGGCCTATTCATCCATCAAGTGGACCATTTAAATACTTTATAGTTTTGATTGATGCATCAAATCGATGGTCATATGTTTGTGTACTTTCCACTAAAAATATTGCATTTGCTAGACTTCTTTATCAGATAATCAAACAACGAGCACAATTTTATAGATTATCCAATTAAAACCATTCGATTAGATAATGCAAGCAAATTTTCGCCTCAAACTTTTGATAACTATTGCATATCAGTAGGAATAGATATTGAACATCCTGTTGCTCATATACATACTCAAAATGGGTTAGCTGAATCTTTGATAAAAAAGATTCAGCTAATCGTTAGATCTTTACTTATGAAATCAAGACTACTTGTTTCGACTTGGGAACATGCTATACTTCATGCAGTATCATTAATTTGTATTAGACCATCTGCATATCATAAATATTCTCCATTACAGTTTGCATTTGGTCAACAATCAAATATTTCTCATCTTCGTATTTTTGGATATGTTGTATATGTTCCAAATGCACCTCCACAGCATACAAAAATGGGTTCTCAACGTAGCCTTGGGATATATGTTGGTTTTGATTCTTTATCTATTATTAGATATCTTGAATCATTTACAGGGGATATGTTTAAAGCACATTTTGAGGATTATCATTTTGACGAATCCACTTATTCATTATTGGGTAACGAAAAGTCGGTGCCTGAAGCACGACAAGAAATTACTTGGGATAATAAGACCCTGTCTCAATTTGATTATCCTACAAATGAATGTAAACTAGAAGTTTAGAGGATTATTTATTTGTAAAATGTTTCAAATCAATTACTGGATGTATTTACTGACACTAAATGTGTAATAAAATCTTATATTTCTACTGTTAAAGCTTCAACAAGGATTAAAATTCTTGAAGGACAAGTTGTCAAAACAACAATAGGTGAGTCTAAGATATGCCTGGAGCGTGAAAGACCTATTGGTGCAAAAGATAAAATTTTTCGAAGGAAAAGAATACAAAATGAATTTGATGTTCCTGAAGAACCCATACCCACAATACAGGCTATAAGTATAGTTGATGCTCCTAAAGAGGTCAAATATTCTAGTCTAAAATCTCCTAAAAAGGGACCTCCTGAAGAGGTGTTTCATGAAATGTTTTCACTTGAATAGGAACAGGTACCTGAAAATAATGATATCTCAATACATTTCATGAGTATTAAAAAATTTTTGAATAGAAATAAAACTGTTGCGGACAACATATTTTTATATAAGATAGCCATTGACATTACTAGAAGTAATGAAGAAAGTGAGTCAAGAACTGTCGAAAAATGTTGACGTAGAAATGATTGGCAAAAATTGAAAGTAACTATTGAAATTGAATTAAACTCGCTAGCAAAGCGAAAAGTATTTTGACTTGTTGTTTAAATACCAAATGGTGTAATACCTGTTGGATATAAGAGGGTATTTATACGAAAATGAAATGAGAAAAATGAAATTGTGCGGTATGATTGAGCTGAAATATTGTATATTTATATATTTAGAACCAATATATCTTAATTATTTCATGATATTTTTATTGGTTTTAAATAGAAAAATTGGTTATAAGGTATAAATCCAAGTTGTGATTAAAATATCTTAATAGCATGATTTATGCTTAATTTTATAGCTTCTAATTTATTTGAATAGTATTTCTTCATATGCACAACACATTTTTAATATTCTAATTTTATTTTATATTTTTTGATCATTTTTAAGGAAATGAAAAAGAAAAAAAAAAGCAAAAGAAAAAGGAAAAGAAAAGAAATAAAATGATGAAAAATGTAACAATGATTGCTTTTCAAAAGGTGAATGGAGGTGGTTTTGTCTTTTTCACAAGTGGTTTTATTTTTTTCCTTCTCTGTTGACAAATAGCAGTAGGCAACACGTGAAAGCGTTTTTTTTGTTCGCTGGATTGAAGAAAATGAAAAGCAGATATACACAAATAGATGAGTTGCTTTTCAGATGGGGTCAAACTTTGACAAAGCGCAGAGAAAGAACATGCCGCACGAAACGGAAGGGGCATATTTTTACATGTTGAAGACACACCGCAAAAAATGAAAAATTTAATTGGTATCGGGTCTTCGACACAAGAGAGCAATAAAAATATATATATATTTTTTAGGTCTTAAAAAGAGAGCTGGGGAGAAAATATCAGAGAGAAGCGCCGCTTGAAGAACTCGAAAGGGTCCAAACTGCAACTGCTCCAGCCTTTTCCATTGCTTTCCATCTCCATCTCTATTATTTGGCTTGTTCTTTTCATTCCCTACTTTTTTATTTAATTTCACTTTGAAATTTATGGTGTATTCTCAAGATTTTTGGCTTAGAAGTTTAGATATTTTATTTGTTGTTTATTTTATGTTAGTTATTTTCCTTCATTCTTCAAGTTTCCATTAAATAGGCATTACAACTATTTTGGATTGATTTTGAGAATTTATTATTTGAATACAAGGATAACTCCAGAATCTTGATTTTGAGGCTTTTCAATCTTCAGCTCATATGGTGTCAATTATTTTCTAATCGAGTTTAATTCTTAGCTTAGTTTTAGTTCCATTGCCTTTTAAATTGATAGAAGATTAATTAGGACTTAAATCATTTCAGTTTTATTATTTAACTTTTAGATTAATTAAGAATGTTTAGCTAGTTGATTCCTTAGTTGTTACTTTCAATTTGTTAGTCTTTTACATTCCATTTCGACGCTAAAAAAATATCCAAAAATATGAATCTAGTCCATGACTAGTACCATTTCATTTTCAATTTCATTGCATTCTTTTACTCATTGCACATATTACCACTTTGATTTTTTCTTTGTGAATATTTTTTTATCGTTTACACGAGTTTGATTTTAAACAACTTTTCCCGAGGAGATGATCTGGGAAATTTATTCCTAATTATTACACGACATCCTCCTGCACTTGGGATAGCCTTTGTGCTACTCATTTTTGAGTGAGTCACAGTACAAAGCACGACTTGTAACACAAGATTTCCTGTAGAAATTCGAAATTGATTATGAAAAAACATATTCTCCTATTATGGATGCAATCACATTCAGATTTTTGGTTAGTCTGTTTGTTACAAAAGGATTAGAGATGCGGTTGATGGATGTGGTCACTACATATTTATATGGATCCTTAGACCATGACATATATATGAGAATTACTGAAGGATATAAAATACCTGAAGCATATAAAATGTTTGAAGGATATAAAATGCCTGAAAGATATAAAATGCCTGAAGCATATAAAATACTTGAAATATATAAAATGCCTGAAACATCTACAAGTACATGTAGAAGTATGTACTCTATCAAATTTCAAAATTTTTTATATGGGTTAAAACAATCCGGACGCATGTGGTATAATGGCCCAAGCGAATATCTATTGAAAGAAGGATTTGAGAATAATCCTATATGCCCATGTATTTTTATTAAGAAATCAGAATTCGGATTTGCCATTATTTCAGTTTATGTTGATGACTTAAAAATTGTGGGAACTCCTGAAGAGATCTCAAGAACCGCTACATATTGAAAGAATAAATTTGAAATGAAAGATCTTGGCAAAAAAAAAAACTTTGTCTCGGCCTGCAATTCGAGCACTTGCTAAATGGAATTTTTATTCATCAGTTTATATATACAGAGAAAGTCCTAAAGTACTTTTATATGAACAAAGCTCATCCCCTAAATACTCTAATGATTGTTCGATTACTTGATGTGAATAATGATCCATTCCATCCTTGTGGCAACAATGAAGAAATTCTTGGTCCTGAAGTACCATATCTTAGTGCAATTGGAGTTTTGATGTATCTTGCAAATTACACTCAGCCTGATATTACATTCTCAGTTAATTTGCTTGCAAGATATAGTTCTACATCAACTCGAAGGTATTGAAATGATATTAAACATGTCCTTCGTTACTTTCAAGGTACGGTTGATATAAGATTATTCTATCAACGTGGATCAAGTCCACAATTGATTGGATATGCAAATATAGGTTATTTTTCAGATCCACACAAATGTAGATCTCAAACTGGATATTTATTTACTTATGAAAATACTGTCATATCATGAAGATCTGTCAAGCAGATACTATCCGCTACATCTTTAAATCACTCAGAGATCATTGCAATTCATGAAGCAAGTCGATAGTGTATTTGGCTAAGATCAGTAATTCAACATATCCAATAAAAGTGTGGTCTTCCCATGATTAATGATAGCCCAACAATTTTATATGAAGATAATACTGCTTGTATCACTCAGATCAGAGGATGATATATTAAAGGTAACAGAACCAAACATATTTCACCTACATTCTTTTATCCTCACGAACTTTAAGAGAAATGTGAAATTGATGTCAAGCAGATACGATCAAGTGATAATCTGACAGATTTATTTACAAAAACATTACCAACTACGACATTCAAGAAGATTGTGCAGAACATTGGAATGCGAAAATTCAAAAATCTATCGTTATACACTTTTCAGGGGGAATAAATGTCTTGAAGACTTGTGCTAATTGTACTCTTTTTCCTTCGTTGAGGTTTTGTCCCACTGTATTTTTCTTTACAAGGTTTTAATGAGGCAATCTTAAAGCACTTGGAGGTATATAAGAATACTATACTCTTTTTCCTTTGCCATTGATTTTTCTTTCTACTAGATTTTTTCTTAATATGGTTTTAACGAGTCAGATTCTTTATGGGTATTCATTTAAGGGGGAGTGTTAGAATTATTGAAGAGAAATGGGGGGTATGAATGACCCTCCTCCACTATCCTTCACGTCAATGAGGTCCCTCAACTTTGTTTTTTCATATATGTGCACAGTAACTTGCACACTTTATGCTTATAAATACGAACATTTTCGTTTAGTTTTGTATAAGCAGAAGAAAGAAGAGAAGAAAAGAAAGAAAAGAATGAAGAGAGAAAATTTAGTTCTTGAAAAATAAAGAATTCTAAATATTTTTTCTTATAAATAATAATTTTTATATTAATTTTATAAAAATAATTTGATTGTTGAAAGGGAGGCAGGTCTAAAATATCCATGACCACCAACGAATTAGGTGGTCATGCTCTGCTAATTGTTAGAAGAAAATAATTAGCGTTTAATATTTCTATCATTCAAACATCTGTAACAACGTCGCCTCAAGTCGGATCCATTGATAAGCTGATGACATATGTCTCCTCAACCATGCCAACTCATTTTACGTAAACATTCGACAAAAAAATTACACCTATTTGGCAACATACATTATAAGTACTAGAGCACATCAATTCAACTGATCATCATGGTGAATTAGAATTGTCCAAGCAAGATAGATGCTCATAAGTGCTCATGATTATCTAAACTATTTCATTAAATAAAATAAGATTCAAACTAACTTTTAAGACAAATATTCAAATATAGCTATTTATTTAACCCCTCTAGCTCCCTCTTGTTGTCAAAACATAATTGGCTTAAACTTCGATTTTCATGAAATAATAATCTATTGACACTAATATTAATCAAGATTATTCCAAAACCTTGAACAAATTTTTAAATGAAAAATTTTATTTGCACTCACGAATAAAGGATTGCATGTAAAGATTATCCATTAATAAATTAAGGTAAAAGAGAAAAAAAAAATCGTTTTAAGAATGAAATTATTAAATCTTTTTAAAAATAACTGTATAAACTTGCATAAACCATCCTCAAATGAGAACTGGACATAGACTAACTCTTCTCAAATATTGTATAACGCTTTGATTCCTGCAATATCATCCGCATGCAACCCTTTGGTCACTCCTGTAGAAATGGTAGGTTCCATAATTGCTCCCGGAACCGAGCTATGGCCAAGCCCAAGAAGGTGCCCAATTTCATGCAAAGCAATTGTCTGGTAGTCGAATGCACCCGTGGTCGCACCAACACTAAACCGCTCATCTGCATCATAATGGAATCTCCCATCTGTTGGTGGAAAAGCATGAGCAATGGTTCCACCAGGTCCGTCAAAATCATTCCCGTCTCCATGCTCTCTCCTATCAAAATCAATAGTAATATCTGCTTTTGAAAAACCTCGAGCTTGCGAGAATGTGAAATGGGTGTTTGCCGCCCATGTTCGAAAAGCTTGTACAATGGGACTCCTGGCTTGAGCTGGAACTCCATAGAGAAATCTGTAAGTGAGATGATACTTTGAGGCAGGCCATTTTGGAGCATCCGGAGAGAAAAAACTATAGTGAGAGACGGTATGAAATGAGTTATGGCGGTGACGATGATGATGGCTCTTCAGCTTGTTCGATTGCATCGGATTTGTACCGTTGAAAATATCAGCCACTCCACAACGAGGCATCATCATCTTTGATACTGTTTCAGCATCCAAAATTCCAGTGGCATTGAGATGGTAATTGAGTTGGTACGTTCTCACGGCAGATTCCAAGAGTTCGTCGAAATCATCATCGTTGGCTGCATGAGTGCTATTTTTGGTTTGGTGATAATAACCAAAGTGTTCAAGGTATGTTTTGAGGTCATGGATGCCTTTGATATTGTCACCCTTGTGACATCCCTGAAGATGCTCGAGAAACCCAAAGGCTGATGTTTTTCGATCATCCGGCCAATTTGGTGGAGTACTTCTTGCGTGGGAAAGGAGGGGAACGAGGCCAAGGAGGAGAACGATGATCAAGGAGAAGAGGGTAAAAGCTCTAGAAATCATGACTAGAAATTAGAATCGAAACCGAATTAAGCAGGCCGTAATCAATTATGTTGTGGAAAAGGTGGTGCTTTTTCTAGATTAGTGATGTTTAGAATATATAGTGGGTTGTATCTTGAAAAAGCAGTCAAGTTTTCCCCCCTTATGCGAATTAGTCAGTCCTTTCAATGACGACTTTTCCTTTTTCGGTTTTCTCAAGGAAGCAATGGACTGGGTTTGTTCACCACTCTTTATCAGCTTGTGTAAATTGACCCGATCAAGTCCACACATAAGCGAGTTATAGAGTTTATGATTTGGACTTCTCCTTTGATCAAAGAGCAGTGCTAAATAAAAAAAATACTTCTTTAGTTACTAAATAAAAAAATTATTACTATTTTTTTTTATGTCGAGAAATTTGGTTGAAAGATTTAGTCAGTGATTTAGCACATTTCTGATGATCAAATTCCATCCCCTCAAATTTGATCGGGCAAGATAAAATAGAAGAGTAATAAGACACATAAACTGATTTAGTACATTTCCTGCTCATCTGCTTGAAAGATTTATACAGATATAAAAATAAAAATAAAAATTTGCAAAGTCAACTACAAGAATTATGGCTTATTTCAGCACCTATTTTCATTGGAAAAAGCCCATAAATTAGCCGGCCATGAACATTTTCATTGATTCTCCAATTGACGCATATTAGTTGCATTTGTTTGCACCTTTATAGGTTGAGTCGGCTGCAATGGGATATCGTTGAAACAAGACGTTGGAGAAAGCGGCTATTAACTGACGTTGCCTGTAGCAAATTAATTGCAGTAAAAAGGGGTTGTAGACTCGTACCAATTTGGCTGGGAAGGCTTGTATGCGGCAAAATAGTTGGCTGTCTAATATTTTATTCGGCTACCAAACAAAGCTGCAAAAACACCCATCCAAGCCGAGTGTATTCTTTCCCAACATTTCCATTTCGCTGGAATATGTTTTCTGCAACATATTATAACTAGTAGCAATATTAAACGGCTATTAATTGCGCGCCCTGATCTTGTCTCAATGTATATTATAAATCAAATGTCTAATTAAGCTGGGTTAATGAGCCTATTATTTACTTCCTACTTTCTTGCAAGAAATAACCTTTTTAATTATTTGTGTTTTTTAATATATTAATTAAGCCCAGCGTATGCAACATATAATAGAAGTGCGTTATAATTAATAAAACATCTGTGAATTTCAGCTCTCACAACATCAACGCCAAATCAATAAACTAGCACATTTAATAATAAACTATACATTCAATCATATGCATTCTCTCTATTATATATATATATATATATATATATATATGGCAGTACATAGGGGTTGATACGCACAAACATATATCAATGCCTCAATACCCATATATATTCATATATTAAATCTATATTTACAGAACATTAAGAAAAATAAAGCATCTCGCTTGATTATAATATAATTATAACATTCATGCTCCATTTCCATAAACCCAATTTACCTGCATACAAGGAAATATTTAACATCTAATTTATACCCTCACATATATTTGGAGACCAATAGAATTCTACACATGATCTGATATTAAAAATTCAAGCATTCTGGAAATCAATATATAACTCCCAAACCGACAACAAAAGAGAGTCCCAAAAGAATTTTCCTAACCATTTATGGAACAACCCAATGAAGTCTACGTATAAAGTGCTAACAATCATTCAGCAATATTACATAAATTAACCAATTGCATGAGAACCCACAACTATGAATATGTGCACGCCCAATTATCACTTTATACAACAGCATTGTAAATAAACCAGGATCTTCATTCATTCATTCATTCATCACGTAATTAAGTAGTTCATTTGGGTGCCCCCATAACACTTTCATCACGCAGTTTTCACTTCCTAATACACTATTGGTTATATACACCTGTGCAGTCATGATATATTCATTGTTTCAAGCAACTGTTTGCATTCCCCATGTAGATATGATGCCCTATTTAAGTGATCTTATACATGGACCCAATGATGTGCAGCTTTCTCTTCCAGTAAATGGCCTTCTTCACATTATGCTGTACTCCCTCATTTGTCCTTGGCTTCGCTGGATTGTATGAAACAAAGTCTGTTCTCGGACCCAAACCAAATAGTTGTTCCATATAACCCATCCTTTGAGTGTAAATTAGTCTGGCAGCCTTCCTCCAAAACCCCTGCAATTACCACAAACAAAATTAACATGTTTGCTTTTCATCCTTATTTCTCAAACCTAGTTTAAACCTACTTGTTAGAGTAGGTTTTATGTCTTTTAGAAACATTATTCGATTTTCAACTGGCTTTTTACCCCCTATTACTAAGTATATATCCTCTTGCAAACTATCCAATTACTGGAGGTAGTGTGGCTGCTCTACACAGTCAATAGGTACCAATAGTTCACTAGCAACTATAGTATCGAAAATGATCTGTTTTAATTACTACGAATATGACCAGATACGATGGAGGCCATTATGCCAACAGATCCGACACTGGACTGCATCAAACTGTGTATCCCGCGGATACCAGACATGGGCGGGCATGCATGCTTCCCATTTTCTAAGTTAACAACATATATCAACAACATCAATTGTTTGATCTTTGACTCAATATTTAAACACCCCATCAGACACACTACAACATATAAGACTTTTTGCGGCGTTTGATAAGTTGTCGAAAAAAATCTCAAAATCGCCGCAAAAAGCCTCAAAATCGTCACAAAATTCTCAAAATCGCGGCAAAAAGTCATTTGCCGATCGCGGGTTAACCGCGGTTATTTGGGTATGACACTAAACCTAATTTCTCGCGGCAAATGCCTAATTTCTCACCGCAATGCTACTATTTACGGCGAGAAAATGCAGCAAATTCTACTATAATTTGCAGCAGAATTTAACTCTCAGCCAACTAAATCATAGCAAAAAGTCTAATTATTATAGTGACATGACCATTAGACTAAAATCTATTTAAAAACTCCACCTAGTACTTCTTGGGGTATGCTAGCAGTGAACCAACTACAACGCACTCCTTGTCTAAGTTCGAACTGCACAAGTGTTACATTTTTAAATAGATTTTAAATAGACTAAAATCTATTTAAAAAGTCCACCTAGGACAATAAGATAGCCAATACCAACAAGCCCACAAAACAATAATTACAAAAATATAAATGAGAAGGCAATGTGGCAAAGAACAAAAAAAAAAAAAAAAACTGCCATGTTAAGCTACACAATGTGTTACATTTTATTCATAACAAAATGTATGTGGGCGTCCTGTGTTCCCAGTTATAAAATTGTGTGATCATCTCCAACGTTGCAAGCATCTCTACAAGCATATTTTCCCCAATGAGGAAGTAAAGTTATCACCAATTCCTTTAAATAATTCATCTGCGCATTAGAAGTTTGCCTACAATCAACAAGCACATCCATATGTCCACCCTCGTGTATTCCAACTTTTCTCTGGAAATCCTACCAAGTTTGCATGTTACCTGTATAACAACATTAAATAACTTTAGAGAAGCTATTCCCAGCACAACGCAACTTTGAAATATATAAAAAACTGACTTTCTAAGACATTTCAGAGTTATCCAGCTTACCTCACATGTAGGACATCCCCCCTCCCCCCTACTTTCTTTGAAAAAATAAAGAGATATTCCTATTACTATCATATGCTTCATCCTAACAAAAACCAGTTGCTCTGAATCATATGCTACTACATAAACAAAAATTGCTCCTATAATAGCTACCAAAAAACTTCTAACACGTTATCTGCTGATCTTTAAAGTACTTTTCCCAGTCACAAACATGTTATCAAAATGCATCCAAACAACCTGGTCTATCTTCAAAAGTGTGGTCCACAACTATCATCACAAGATTACTGAGTCTCTCTGCGAAGCTCAGAGGGGTGAGGGAAATGATCCAAAAAATATTTCAACAATCTTTCAGTCTCATTCTGCCTATGCATCAGTTCTTCCATGTTAGCTTCCATTTTGGACATTTGAGCTTTGTGCAAATCTGCGTCGTTCTTGTTTTTGGCCAATAGAACTTGGTATTGCTAGTTCCTTTCTTAGTCGCATATTCTGGTGGGCTCAGGAATCACCATCTCGCCTAGGCCTCGGGCATATCCTGGCCTACTCCCAAGTACTTCCCTGAAGATGGCCACAGCAGCCTCCTCAATACGTTGCTCTGGTTGCAATGCATCAAACTTCTCAGCCATGCTTTTCAGCACATGGAACAGGTACATTCAAGGTGGTGTTTATTACCCATATTTACACTATAATTTGCACTATCTAATTATTAATACAAGCAGTGCAAGAAAAATATTTAACACTTATAATTTGATTTTGTAATTTAGAGTAGACTCACGTGGCTTTCTTCTTCAGCAGGCGTCACAAACGCACCCATCCTGTTAGACCAACGAGTTGCTTTGAAGAAGTCCACCATGTTTGTTTTCGTCTCCCGCTATATGTATGTTTGTTTGGAAGTATTGTGAATCAGATTAAATTCAGATTAAATCCAGATACATTTGAAAACAACTCTGCAAGCTGGTTTTGAGCTAATGTGTGCAGTGCTAAGCAGTCATGCAATATAAGGTGTAAATGTTGAAGAACTTGTGAATTTACGACTATTTAATATGGAAAGCATAATACCAAATGTTGGCACCAAGGACGGTCAAATACCTTTTCCTCCAATTTCCTTACAAATGATTTTCGAGCACATGTATGATTTGTAGTAAGCCTCTTTCGGTTATCCTAGTTTTGGTTGGATATTTTCTACCATATAAACAACAATGACAGGTAAGTACACATCAAATATTTTTGTTCTACTTGTTTTGTTTAGGTTAAATTGTATGCATGGCTAATAAAAAGACTATTACCCCCATACCTTAAAGTGCTCGGATCCCCACCACCGACACATAGTTTTATCCATACTTCACTGGGGACCAAACTAGTCCCACCAACCAACACCTTTTCATGGGTGTCATACTCGAGGTACTTCCTATGCAACTGGTGGTGGAATGCATTGAATATCTTTTGCAGTTGTTTTGAAACCGCGAGCCGATGATTAGGCAACTCCCAGTTTAAGACAAAGTTGCCCTACACATGGGACAAAATAGAAGAATTATACTCAATTGTCTCCACCGGCCACATTAAAACAAAGCAAGTGTATAAAACAATGTGTTACCTTGATACATACAATCATCTCATCCTTATCTGAAGTCGGGACATCAGTCCATCGAGCATAGCTCATGTCCAGGTAGTGTTTGAGGATCCATGTCACCCGTGTTGTAAACATGCTCGCATTCTCACAGCATGGTGCGATTTTGCCATCATTTATCTTCAATGGAATTGGATCGTGCTTTCTCAACTTTTCAAATTCAGTGAACTTTGTAGGTCCATGCCCACGTTTATTGCTGGGCTGGTTGACAACAAGCACCGCCTCTTGATTATGAGCATCTATTATAAAATTAAATGATACAAGTTAGTGTCATGAAGGTCATCCATACTACTTTGTTTGGCACTACCAATGGAATCAATTGAAGTAACTATTTCGACCTCTAAATATTGTAGACTTACCTTGTACCAACACGTTATCTGTCTGAGGTTGTGGGATTGGGCACACAGGCGATGTCTCCCTAGTAGGTTGGGGTAGTAGGGTAGGACAATAAAATGATGTATCCCTACTAGGTTGGAATAGTGGGAGTGGAAACACATGTGATGTCTCCCTATTAGGTAGAGGTAGCAGGGTTGGATAATAAGGTAGTGTGCCTCTATTTGCTAGAGTATAAGGAATTGTAAACATGCTTGACATCGACCACCAATCACCTGGAGGTAGTGGGGTTGGACAATAAGGTATCGTGTCTGTATTCCACTGAGGTAGTGGGGATCTGAACCACTAGTAGGCTGAGGTGTCTCCATATTAGGCTGAGGTAGGAGGTTGGACAGTAAGGTGTCCTGTCTCTGTTATGCTAGGGCAGCGGGGTGGGGGACACACTAGAGACGTCTCCCTATTAGGATGAGGTCAGGGGGTTGGAAACACAGGTGAACCCTCCCTATTAGGATGAGGTCGAGGGGTTGGAAACACAGGTAAGGTCATATGACCCACTTCATCCCGTTGAGGGGAGTTATTAGAACTAGTGTTGGCACCTTCTTCGGAGCTGTGGTATGAGCTGAGTTTCATTCCACGAGGCTTGCAGGAACGAGGACGATACGACACAAATTGTCAACCCCTTTTGCCTCGTCCCCTTGTTGAGCTTGATCGAATGGCAGCCCGATCCATGTGTACATTTGAAATTGTGATCACATTCTTGGACAAGTAATAGTAGTTTATAATGGTTGTAGCATATATGCTTCATTGAACTTGAAAGGGGCTTAAGATGAATATATTGACAAATGTTAAGCTACATTTGATTCTGTCCACACATTGTAGCATGTGTACCATTGTGTTGGAATCTACCAATTATGTATTAGCATAATTATAAATGCTTTTTCTACCAAGTACATGTCTATTCTGGATAATTAAATGTCATTCTACAATGAGGGAATTAATCACATAGGGCAGCAGTCAATTGTCCCTAGCTTACTTGGTGTCTAGCAAAATGTAAGATGTGCTCAGTACATGTTAATTACTTTAATTTGCCTTAGAACCTGCATGCATGCTGTTTTAATTTCTTAAACTAAGAATATATTAAAAAAATTTGCAATACTTTGAGTCTGTGCATAACATTGTAGCATTTGTAACATTGTGTTATAAACTAAGAACTTATTAATTATCCAGAATATTGATTCGTTGTATTCTTAGCCTGCACATTAAAAGGGTTGTAATGAAAGAACACAGGTTATCTATGTAAAATCCTGTTTTGCAAACATATTGTGAATTTGCCAAATGTAATCTGGGCATAAACTCCCCTAGTCAAGAGAATAGAAAACTAAAACACCATTTTCTATGCAAGCATATAGTAATAATTTATTAAGGGTTGAAATCTCCTTTTTGTTAATAATTTACCTTTATAGTTGCTGCCGCTCTAAGTAGACCTCACTGCTATATTGGTCCTGAGGCGACAGATTTGCTACCCATAAAAAAGACAGTGAGGGCTCTTTAGTGTTGGTTATAAGCAATATAAGTATTTCACGTGTAGACAGCTTCTCTTAACAAAAAACACCTTCTACTCATAAATATGATGTATACTCATATGCTAGCTAACCCTAAACCAAAAACTTTAGGAGGGGTGCAAAATTTACAGTTTAGTGGCCATGCATATCTCACCCCTCGCCCTAAAAAGAAAAAAAGGAAAAAGTATAACTGAGGGTTTGACACAAAAATTGTCTGAACCTCAATAACATAAAAGAAGTTGAGATAATGGCCACGAAATATATTTCATACTCATCTAACCCAGATATGAAGGAGGAGAACATGGAGAGACAGAGAAGATAAATGATATTTTCCCTTAATCAAACCCAGCTATGCAGGAGAACATAGAGAGAAAGAGAAGACATTTCCCACCCCAGTAGCTGTCGAGAAGTTTATGGAAAATCTGTAGAATATACGTACCTGGAAATCCACCAAGTCAATATGCAAGGTTGAGCCACAAAGATACCAACTTTCTTCACTAGCTATGTCCAGCAAGGGTAGAAATATCAGAAGAAACCCTAGACTTAGTGATATTGTTCTCAGCCTTCAGCAACCAGAGGTTGGAAATCTGAATATATGTACTTCTTCACAAAATCTACTTACAAGCCGTGTGAGCATAAGAAATTGGAGGGAAACAACACTTGACGTCAGATATCATCATTGCAATTGTTAAAAGCCTATTTTGCCCCTTCTTTTGGTAGAAATTGTTTTTCATGATTTATAACCCCGCCCATGCTATATCTTCCCAGCGGGATTAATTGAAACAAAGAGACATAACTTCCCTGAAGTATTGCCAGTTTTTTTTGTTTTTTGTTTTGTTTTTAGAATAAGTATTGCCATATTTAAAAGGCTATATTTTTAGTGTAGCCTCGTATACAAGAACATTTAAGCCAACCAGCTCGAGGTCTACTCCAAACAATTAATCTTGAACAGGATCGAAGACCAGGAATTTTTGGAATGCCAAGTTCCCTCAATTTTTCACCATCTAGTCTAGAAAACGAACCAACCTTATGCATTCTTTAAATATGGAAATTAATGTCAGCAACTTCTTGATGGAAAGCCATATATTTTCTACTATACAATTTCTTCCTTCCATCCTAGCCAAATATCTCCACCTCCAAAGTTTCAATCAAATAAGAACAAGTAACAAACCTATTATGACCCCATTTTGACTAGTTTTCCTGGCACATCTAAACCAATGATAAATATGGTACCACTAGTTTAATGAAGACAAATAATTCACACCCAACACAATTGATGCCCTCCTCCATAATTCTTTGGCCACCTCATGAGAATTTAAAACATGCTTCCGGCCATCCTCTATAGCTCCCAACTTGCAACAATTATAGGGAGAAGCTAATGGAACCCCAATTGTTTGAACCCGTCACTACAACACATAAGACTTTTTGCGGCATTTGATAAGTCGCCGCAAAAAATCTCAAAATTACCACAAAAATCTCAAAATCGCGACAAAAAGTCATTTGCCGCGTTTTGAAGATTGCGGGTTAACCGCGGTTATTTGGGTGTGACAATAAGCCTAATTTCTCGCGGTAAATGCCTAATTTCTTGTCGCAATACTACTATCTGCGGCGAGAAAACGCAGCAAATACTACTATTTGCGGCAGAATTTAACTCTCAGCTAAATAAAATGCAGCAAAAAATCTTATTTATTGTAGTGCGTGCATCAACCAAAAGGCAATTAAATCTTGCTTTCCACATGAAAACATAAGATTTTTTAGAGAGGAGACAATGCCAAATCCAATCCATACCTTCCAACTTCGCACCCTTTATTCTAACCATATCCCACGATGAAGCCATAGGAAATTTCCCATCATTACTTGCTTTCAAATCACAACATCATTTCCTGAACGACCACAAGACACTGTAGCTCTAAATTCATTAGCCATATTACAACTAACCAAACATTCAAGCAACTGCACACACTACAAGGAGAAGGGGTTTTTCCAGCTATTTTCTTTTTTGGCAAGAAAAAAACACTGGGAAAAAGCCGTTTTATTTATTTAGAGCACTCTCATTAGACTGACCAAAATTTTCTTTCAAAAAGTACAAGTTTGTACACATATCAAAATTTTTTTGTCACATTTGATTAAAAATGAGGAGAAAAAGTGAAAAAAAGAAATAAAAATATTTTTTGTCTTCAAAAGTGAATAGTAACCCTTCAAGAACAAATTTGAAGGTTAGTTATTCATTTTTTATGACAAAAAATATTTTATTACTTTTTTTTTATTTTTTTCTCCTCATTGTTAATCAAATATGATAATTTTTTTTGATATGTGTGCAAACTTGTACTTTTTAAAGGAAAATTTTGGCCAATTCAATGAGAGTGCTCTTAGTTTGACATCTTTCAGCCAGAAAGAAAGAAACGCTAGAAAAAATGTTGTTATGGCGGGCTTTTGACAAATTGAGACGCGAATATCAAGTCATCGAGCATTGATTAATTTAAATGATTTATTGCGATGACCCATTACCGCCGCAATAAGTTTTTTTATTCTAATAAAATGGGGAAAACCCCAAATGTTCCCCTTCTCCATCATTCATTTGCCATTTCCTGTCGCCAACGCTGTCAGTTCAGCCCAAGCTAAAGGCTTGGTTGGTTTATCTCCAAAAACATGAAATCCTTCAGCCTAAATCATGTATTTATCTTCTCATTGCATATATGCCCTAACTTGAGCCTACTTGTATTCATCTTCTCACAAACACATAGACTTAGATTAAGTTTTAACTTTAGGTTTTTTCTAATGCGTTTGGCTGGTGGGAAAGTCGGAGAAAGGGAGGGAAAACAAATGTACAGAGGTTTTTGTTAGTCATTTTTTAATGGTGCGTGATATAGTTGTATTGAATATCTGAATTACAACTGTAGTTTTTACAGTTTTTAAGCCCATTGTAGAAATAGCACCGACAAAGTTGAACAAATTGATTCTGAGTCAAGCTTGGTCAACTTAATAAACAAATTAAATTGGGTTTGAATCATGTGGAGTTAATCTCAAATAACTTGTCTGTGTGTTGTTTTATTTACATTTAGAGTTAGCAGTGTTTTTAAGTTTTCTAAGCATATCTTTTTGGTTTCTCAACTCACGCCTTTTTGTTTTTGTAAGTAATGTATCAGTATGTATAAAGGTCATGATTGCATTTGAGTGGAAGTTAGTAACCTATAAGTTAGATACAACTCTTGATAGGTTGGTTATTTTGGCACACTACTTAGAGAGAATTTTCATTGGAAAATTCCAGTACATTGTGCAGATGAATGATAACCAATTCACAAGTATCACATCAATATTTAACTCAACATAAAACATACGATATTTAAATATCCGTAACACTGTATCAAATTCTAAGAAGTTAAACTACAATAGTTCATCATTTATTTTTCTTTTTAAAGATAAGATGGTAGAATTTTACCTGCAGGATTTTGCCAATAGTTCATTTTTCTTATAGAGAGTGTTTTTGTTTGAATGTAGGACAAAGATTCTTCCAAGTTTTTTGGTTCCAAATTAATAATAACAGGGAAACTTGATTTCTTAAACAAGTAAATTATTTGGAGACACAAATCCTATAGGTAGTTAGATATCTCATGTTATTATGAAGATGATATTCTCTGTGAACATGATCGTCTCCCTATTATAAAAAAAAATCAAATTATTTTAAATTATAGGACCAGATCACCCATACATGATTTTAGGAAGGTTCATAAAATAAACTAACACACATATATAATAAGGATATTGGAAAGAATATGAACTGTCAAATTTATTATTTGTTTTAACTTCAAATCGAAGTGCCAAACGAAGCTGCATATGATTTGTGGTCCATTAATGTTCATAGGCAAATGTCTTTTGTTATTTTTAAATTTGATTTTATTATTAAGTATTATCTGTTTGATAAGCCCGCCATCCATACGTGTTTGTAAAGGTTTTAGAACTAGTTTCTTCCAGGAATATTTGCAATGCAATGAAGTCTCATTATGACTTGACTCCACCTTAGTGATTATTTGATAATAGAATCATAGGGGAAACCAAAAAAAGCAGAAAATCAAGCGAGCTGCGAGCAGTAAAAAAAATGAGGTTCTTTTGAGTTGTGGCATCACTTTTGTAGAACCGCTTTGGAGATGTGGCATTTCCTTAATTTGTTAAAAGTAGTTTTTGCTTTGACGCTTGTAAAAGTTATTATGATCTTTTGGGATAATAACCGGACTTTTTTTTTCAAAATTTTGTAAAATGTTTCAAAAGAAATTAAAATTCCATTGTAATGCATATTTCTCTTCTTGAATATTTAAACTATAATGTACTACAGTGTTCTTTGGTCACATTTTGCTTTCAAATTGTTCATGCATGGTTGGAAATTTTTGCAATCCAAGATTTTTGCAACATAGCTTGTAGACTTTACTTCTTGTCATGCTGTCTATCCCATCTATAGATTGTAGTTCAATCTATCATACTTTTCATTCTAAATTCTCTTAACATACATTCATTTGTTTTTAATATTTGATATAGGGTCTAACCTTTATTTCTAGATAGCCATCGTTCTTATTTTTGTAAGTTGTATTTTTCTTTCTTCTTTTTCATTTGTAGCTTTCACATTTACTTATTGGCTGATTGAATACGTTGTGGATTCCAAGGGGGGTATCATAGATGTATTTTCACAAACTAACATAGATGGTCAACATATTACATCTTAATATTAAATGTCCAATTGGTGGAACTACCTCAAGAATGCATTTTCTAAATTGAGATTTGATCTTAGATCTGTTACATAACTGGGAGTTCCATCATGTACATGTCTTGTCATGGGAAAATATATTTTGTTTCCTTTATTTTCTCTGTTAGGATGGAAGATCTATGCTTAAACTAAACTATCTTTTGATATCATCATAGTGGCAGTTTGGGTATGATTCTTGCTATATCAGGAGTCATTTGCATGTGTAACTAAGGCTGATTTTGGGGTAGGCAAACATTTAATTGTTGTCCGTCTTGTTTAGGACATGTTTACAGTCATGACCCTTTTTTATTGTCATTATCCTGTAGGTTTGCTGGATAGTTCCTTTGCAATTACAACACCTTGCCTCTTTATGCACTTATTACTCAAGTATTATTATCGAGTAAAAGTTTGGGTTGAAATATAGCAAAAGCATGAAACTACCTATTTATAAGGTAGTACTCTATTGTGCCATAGGTTTGAGATCTAATGTGATTGGTTGATAAATTATGAGATGGTGGGGAGTTTCTACTTTTGAGAGCAAGCTTATTTTGATGGCCAATAAAGCTTTTGATAGGGAAACTTCCTTTTATAGGTCAATAGAACTTAAGCAATGGGATAAATATGTTTGGTATGCTTTAGTCTAAACATGTTCAAAAGTCTCCAAGTACCTATAAATGATGTTAGTGTGTCCTTTAGTGCATGTGCATGTGTTTGTATTCTTGTCTATCATTTTCTTTATATGTGTGTTTTTTTTGGGTCCTATATATTCATTCTTGCAGTTTTGGTGTGCTTTACTTTCATTGGTAAATTATTTGGAAAGAAATTTCAATTAATGTACTAAAGAATGTACATTGTGGTTGACTTTGAGAACTAAAAAAAATGTACATGTTTGCAGCAATTGAAATCAATGAAGAATACATCCAGTTTTGAGAAGAAGAGTTCAAGAAGCCGGCTTTGAAATCATGATGAAGAGAGCTTCCAACAGATGATCAAGCGTGATTAAGAAACCCTAGTACCCTATATTCAACACTTGTAAAAAAATATTCATACATTATGGGATGTTAACTTAGAATAAACTATCATAAATTTCAATTTGAGCTCTTTTCATTAATATATGATGTTTAAGCCTATATATATATATATATATATATATATATATTTCAATGATTCATGATATTGTAATGCTTATTAAGAAATATAATTGATTAGATGTATCTTGGATTAAATTGATGTTGAAAGTAGGCTAAATTATATAATTATTACAGCATTTATAAAAAAAAGGGGGGGGGGGGGGCGCTGGACAAACACATTTCCTGTGAACATTAGTCGCCACAAATGATCAATTTCATTTGTAAAAGTATGCTGCGTAGGAGTTATTTCCGGCTCCTTACCGACGATGGTATTTGCTGCGAAAATGAGGTCTTTTGCAGTGTATAGGGAAGTACTTTCCAAACGAACTTTTGCTCAATGTACAAAGTGACTTGTTGTGAACGCTGTAGACTGACGTTTGCTCAATGATCCGATTTTTACCCGCTGCAAGTACTTTCCAAACGAACTTTTAAGTTTAAATATATTTTTGCATTAACATCTATGTGTTGGTTGATGTTCGTATTTGTTGATGTTGGTATTTGTTGGTTGATTGAGTTTATTAAATATTGGATATTTTATACATGGTGTTATGCATTGTGAAATTGCACGGTCGCTCATGTGTATATATGATATTTGAGGTTTTTACGTGAAGCTTGAGTTATGGTATATTAAAATGATTTGTTTGAAGGGTTTTATAAGTGAGAAATGGTATTATTGGGTTTATGAATTTTAATGGTTTTGATTGAGTCATAACAGGGACAGCGATATGTAATGCCCGTTATGATTAGTGGGTGTGAATGACATAGCGGGGATGGCGATACTTAACACCCGTTATGATCATTGTGTGTGTATTTCATATCGGAGACGACGATACGAAACACCCAGTATGAAATGAGTGTATAGGAATCATATTGGGGACGGCGATACGTAACGCCGATTATGATTGGTGGTGTGTGTATGATATAACGGGGACGTCGATACGTAACGCCCGTTATGGTCATTGGGTGTGTATTTCATATCGGGGACGGCGATACGTAATGCCTGGTATGAAATGAGTGTAGGAATCACAATGGGGACGGCGATACGTAACGCCCATTATGATTGGTGATGTGTGTATGTCATATCGGGGACGGCGATACGTAACGCCCAGTATGATTGGATTTATGGGTATTATTTTTTGGGAAATGATGGATAGTTTTTATTGGAGTTTTATTGTGATTAAAATGAGATTTTTGCGTGTGTGGTTATTTTATTTATTTTGAGGAAGATGAATTTAAGCTTAATGCATATGGTATCATGTTCATGAGTGATGTTATTTGTTGTTGCATGAGTATATTTTATATTTTGTGGTTTGGTTGGGTTGTACTTACCTGCGATGCCATCTTGGCGTTGTAGATTTTTGGATGCAGAGTTTTGTGGAGGCTGAGCCTGAGGAGGCGACTCCGCTGTTGAAGTATTCTTATTATAAATTGTTATCTTGGGAAATTGTTTTCCCCTTTTTATAAATATGTATTTGTACAATTTGTATTTCGGATGACTGTATTAAATCTCTTGTTGGAGAATTTATGTTAAACTGGTTTGTAAAATAACTCTAAAAATTCTGGTACTTAGATATTGACCTCAAATATCCGCTACTTTTATTTATGTATGTCACGTGTTCACACACTTAGCACTTGACGTTGGGGTGCATGACCCGTGTTGTCAGCATCCCGACGCCTCAATTTCCGTGTTTATTTTAGGGGGAATTTGGGGGCGTCACATCTTCAAAACTCCTAACACCAGTTCCTCCCTCCACCATTGGCCTTCACATACTTGACCACGAACACCATCTTCTCTACCCTAAAAAAAATTAGATATAAGAGAATTCGGCTTTCCTAACACAATCTTCAAAACATCCAGAACTACTAACAAGTGTGTCGACATACTAGATAATTCATGTTTGAGAAGAATCAGCTTACCCCCTTGAGAAATAAGTTACACCTTCCAACCTACTACTTTGTTCTGCAACTTCTAAAATATGACTTGTGAACCAGCCATTTATCGGTGCCCCAAAATAACATGTAGGCAAACTTCCTTTCACAAAACCCATCAAACTCAAAACATTTGAACGTTGAGAGCTACTGATTTTTTCAAGGAAAACATAGAAGACTTTTCATGACTAAGTCATCCGCATATAACAAATGTGAAATTAGTGGAGCACAACAGGGATGAATAAAACTCCATTTCCCACTTCTAGCAAAACCTTTATAAAATAATCGAGACAAGATCTCTTCCATTAAAATAAACAAATAAGGTGACAACGGATCTCCTTGACGAAGTCCTTTAGATGGCTGAAAAAACCCTTTATAAGTCCTATTCTTCATTATAGAGAACCAAGGGGACTTAATACACATCCCCACCAAATCACAAAAATTCTTAGAAAACTTGAAAGCCTGTAGAACTTGAATTAAAAAATTTCAATCTACTCGATCATAAGTTTTGTTTGTATCTATTTTTATTGTCACATTACCTCCATAATGCTTCTTCTTAATCAAGAATATGATTTCCTGAGTCAAAGAAATATTTTCAAATATGCTTCTACTTGGAATAAAAGCACCCTTCTCCTGAGAAATAATTTTGGAAAGGAATGGCGTCAAACGCTTCACAAGTTTTTTTAAAAAAAATCTTGTAGGCCACTAAACACTAATTGATCGGATGGAATTTGTCAAAACTCTTCGGTTTTTGCACTTTCGAAATCCAAACAATAAATAAAGATGAGTAAAATCTCGGTTAAGGCTTAACCGAGAAAAAATCACATGCTACCTCCACAGAATCATCCTTGACAATATCCCAGTAGGACAAAAAAATTTGATCCAAACCCGTCAGGCCTAGCACTACTATTTCTTAGAATAGACCATAGCGCCTCATGCACCTCCAACTCCGTCGGCATTCCATAAAGCCCATCATTTTCCTCAACCAAAATTAATGAAGTTACTAGCAGTAACAAATCTACCATTTGAGAAGATCTCGGCCCATTCGGAAAGGGCTCAAAGTATTTAACAACACCACAATGAACCTCCTCCGGCAATACATTTGACCAAAAATCAAATGTATTATGAGAGAACAAAGCACATTGATGTCAGGTATCATTTCCTCAAAGAAGTAGTTGCAGATGGTATTGTGGACATTCAGAAGATTGTTAATACAGAGAATCAAGCAGACATGATGACAAAGCCAGTTATAGTACACAAGTTCAAACTTTGTTTGGACTTGGTTGGTGTTCAGGGTATCCACATCCCTTAGGGGATTTTTTGAAGGGGGTTGGTTTCTTTTGTTAAATAATTGGTTTCTTTATGTGAGGCTTGTGACAATTTAAACCAAGGTAGAGATTTGTTGAGAGGTGGCTTGAATAAGCGCCTCCTTTGTTTCTCGCTTGACTCTCGCTAGACGTCCAGCTCGAGCAAGAGTCATCCAGTAAGTTCACTTAACTCTCACTCGAGTTCCAGTTCGAGCGAGATTCAACCCGAGAGTTCACTCTACTCTCGCTTGACGTCCAACTCGAGCGAGTCTGACGTAGAAATGTTCGCTCGAGCGAAAGTTACTCTCACTCGAGCGAGATCGCATTAATATAAATATCGTGAGCTTCATTTCGTGCGAAGACCCAGATGAACTTCGCTGCTATATTTTTCGCTTGATGAACAGAGATCACTTATAGGCCTCATTTCTTCTTCATTTCTTGAGTGATTGAGTGTAAACACGTGAGGATTGAGTATATACACGTGATGTGAGTGATTTCTCTTGTAAGAATCTGTTGATTCTCTCTCTCTGTACTCCATTTGTTTATAGTGAAACTTTGAGACCAACCTACAGTGGATGTAAGCTCAGTTGAGCTGAACCACTTAAATCTTGTGTTCTGTGATTGTTTTTCTTCTCTTTGTTGCTATCGCTGCGTTATTTCTTCTTATCTGTTGTTTGTTTATCGGTTTATTCCCAACATTGATTTTATGTGATATTCTTGAATCATACATAATCTCTCTCTCTCTCTGTGATCCTGTTTTACCTTTTACAAATTGGTTTTATATTAGCAATAATGAGCAGTAACTACAACAAAAATGATTATAAATAAATAATTAACTGCATCCAAAAGGGCTATTTGCAACTAAATCAAACTGTTTTGATTGCGAATAGCCATTTTGGATGCAATTAATTGGTTATTTATACTCATTTTTCTTGTACTGAGTAATGGTAGGCATATTGTTTGTAGCTTCGTGAAATGAATCTTTTACCTTGCATGGAGGTAGCTTTCCCTTTTTTCTCTCGCCAAGTATTTTGTGTAATAAGTGGCTAGCGCACGAACTCCTCAGAAAGTGAGATCTCATCCAAATCTCATGTTTGGGAAGACATCCTTTTAGGGAATTTCCTAATGGCTTGTCTAATATTAGTCTTGACTCTTGCATGCCTAATCGTTCGTTTAATCAATTGCAAAGAAGGATTCTTATGTTGTCTGTCCCTTTGCAAATGATCCTGATCAAATCAAAATAGATCCATTTTTTTCACATGTTTTTAGTTTAAGATTTTTCATAATTATCTTTCTTAAAGTTTTTTTCTTTTTTGCAACTAAGAGAGAAACATGCACAACATTTAGACCTCTACCACGTAATATTAAAGTTCATGTAGTCTTGGCAACAACAAATATATTATGTGAGGTCCGTCCCTTATATGACACATTCACCTCTTTAAATTACCAATATGTTTGGAATGACCAAGAAATTAATATTTGTTCCTAGTTTTCTTTGATATTTTCTTTCTTTCTTTATTTCTTATATCTAGATGTAGAATATCAGTGAAACCCAATTATTGCAGCACATGCATGCTCTGACCAATGCATGAGCTTTTCTTTTAAACCATATTTAGAGGAGGTGGAAAGCACTACTTCTTTTGCTTTTCTCATTTATATATTTGCACCCCATTTCTGACTAGCTAGAAAACTAGCTATTCTAATTCACATCACTTGATGCGGCTTTTATTTCAACCATCGATGACCTCCTAACAATATATAAGATCCATTTTCACATCATAATAAGTTGTATTTAGTAAAATTCCCTAATTAATTTTACCCCCAGCCCCTAATTTTTCCACAATACTTTCTCAATTTGCCCTCTTTTTTTTTTTTTTTTCTCTCTTTTCTCTTTCTCTCAAGTTCTCCACGGGGGTTTCCTATCATTGCCAGTGCCGTCGTCTTCTCACTGACACTGATGAGTTTCTCTTTCAAATTTTTAGACTACGTCCATCTCTCTCTGTAACTCTTGCTCGGTACCCCCCCGTTTCTCTCTACATATGCCCTGAATGCATGTAAATATTGCTTAAGACATCTTTTGTTTGGCACATTTACAAATTAGACATTGATTTTATGTGATCCTGAGTCGTACATAATCTCTCTCTCTCTCTCTCTCTCTCTCTCTTTGTGTGATCCTATTTTGCCTTTTACAAATTTATTTTATATTAGCAATAATGAGCAGTAATGGTAGGCATATTGTTTGTAGCTTGGTGAAGTGAATCTTTTACCTTGCAGGGAGGTAGCTTTTCCTTTTTTCTTTCGCTAAGTATTTTGTGTAATAAGTGGCTAGCGCATGAACTCCTCAGAAAGTGACCTTATAATTTAGATGGCTTAAAAAAGTTTGCTCCAAATGACTTCACCTAGTTCTAATAATAATAATAATAATAAAAAATTATTTTTATATTCTTATCCGAACTCCAAGGATTAATTCAAAACCTACATGTCCAATCTGGACAATAAAATTCTCCCGACTAGCTTGCTTGAACGTGTTTGAGATTATAGATCTAGTTGGTTCATCCAATATTATCCGTTAAAACTTTACAAGGACATAACAGAAAAAAAAAGAGCATAAACTATATATAATATCTAATCTCCTAGTGAATCCAACATGAGCAGATTTGGAAACCATTTGAAAATAGAGACATTAGGAAGGACCATTGTGTGGAGTTATTGAATTAGTTAGGTGAGAATAACTTATGCCACTGTTATTTCAACTACTATACTACTACTGACTTTTATTTACCTACCAGTCGTGGGACCTATTCTAAATTAGAATATTGTAAACACTAGGATTTTGCACTGCTTAAGAATGTGGCCCCCAAATGCCACAAGAATTGCATGAAATGGTATCAACTAAAGAGAACACGAATGCACCTGCATCCACAATAGGAAAGCAAACAAGCTACAATGTGAAACAAGTAGCAAACTAAAAAGTAAAAAGGAACAAATACATGATAGTGACCTGCCTGCTTTGCTGCTGTCCCTTGGCAGAATTGTATAGAAAATGTTTACTTTAATTTGTAATGGTTCATGCCCCTTATACAGACATAGCATACTTTGTTTTTATCTTATTTTAGCTGCTTTCCATTTGTATAAAGTCGAGGCACTATGTAATGAACAAACAAGGATTTCCTCGGAGGAACTTTATTTTTTAAGAACCTCTTAAATCTTTTTGTAATCATTGTAATTTCGTTATCATTGTAATTTCGTTATCTTTGTTATTGCTTTTCTCATCTTTATCGCTTTCACTTTCATGGAGAATAACTTTGAGTGCTAAGCTCTTCTTTTGCTTTCCTTCTTCTTCTCATCTTTTCAGTGTGTACTCATGAGTAATAAGTGACCCAATGAGTTCATTTACATCGAGTTTTTTAAGATCCCTAACTTCAAGAATTACCGTCACTTTTGATTCCCAATGTTTTGGTAGAGATTTGAGAATTTTTCTTACTATTTTCAAGCTAGAATAAACTTTACCAAGAGCTGTCAAGCTATTTATAATATTAGTGAAACGAGTATACATAGAAGAAATAGATTAATCATCATTCATTTTAAACATTTCATATTCATG
This sequence comes from Platycarya longipes, assembly GCA_036559045.1. Classification (NCBI taxonomy): domain Eukaryota; kingdom Viridiplantae; phylum Streptophyta; class Magnoliopsida; order Fagales; family Juglandaceae; genus Platycarya; species Platycarya longipes. The sequence goes on along the minus strand of CM071790.1, from coordinate 1,045,052 downwards.
CGTAAGAGTAAAAATTTTTGATTCTTTGATTTGCGAAATTCCTTCATAAGTTACTTCCAAGTTGTCCCAGATTTTCTTTGTTGTCCTGCAAGTCATTATTCTGTTCAATTCATTGCCATTGAGAGCATTATACATAAAATTCATAGCCATTACATTTATTATATAAAGTCTATCATCTTAACGATCAAACTCTTCTTCTTCCTTATTGACCTTTTGTGACGCCCCCAAATTTTGCTTAAAATAAATACGGGAATCAAGGCATCGGGATGCTGACAACACGGGTCACGCACCCCCAACGTCAAGTGCTAAGTGTGTGAACACGTGACATGCATAAATAAAAGCAGCGGATAAATTAAGTCAACAACTAAGTACCAGAATTTTTAGAAATATTTTACAAACTATTATAACATAAATTCTCCAACAGGAGATTTAATACAGTCATCTGAAAGATAAATCATAAAATACATATTTATAAAAAGGGGAAAATAATTTTCCAAGATAACAATTTATAAATAAATGTTCCAACGATGAAGCCGCCTCCTCAGGTTTAGCCTCCTCGACATCTGCATCCAAAATCTACTACGCCAAAATGGCATCGCAGATAAGTACAACACAACCAAACTACAAGATATAAAATATACTCATGCAACAACAACAACATTCATGAACATGATACCTTATGCATGAAGCTTAAAATCAACTTCCTCAAAATAAATAAAATAACACACGCTAAAATCCCATTTTAATCACAATAAAACTCCAATAAAAACCATCCATCATTTCCTAGAAAATAGTATCTGCAAAACCAATCATACCGGACGTTACGTATTGCCGTCCCCGATATGACATACACACATCACCAATCATAATGAGCGTTACGTTCGCCGTCCCCATTATGATTCATTCACACTCATTTCATAGCGGGCAGTACGTATCGCCGTCCCTGATATGAAATACACACTCAATGACCATGATGGGCGTTACGTATCGTCGTCTCCGTTATGATCATCCACACACTATCAATCATGATGGGCGTTACGTATCGCCGTCCCCATTATGACTTACACACACAATGACCATAATGGGTGTTACGTATCACCGTCCTCATTATGTCATCCATACACACGCTAATCACAACGGGCGTTACGTATCGCCGTCCCCGTTATGACTCAGCCAAAAACCATTAAAATTCATAAATCTGGAAATCACAGCTCATATTAGAATCAAAGCACCAAATCTCACATTAAAATCTCAATATCAACATACACATAAACAAGCATTCAATTACACAATGCATATCACCATGAACAAATATCCAACATTTAATAAATCCAATCATCAACCAAACACAGAGTTGTTAATGCAAAATATATTTAAATCTCAAAGTTCGTTTGGAAAGTACTTACAGCGGGTAAAAATAGGATCATTGAGCAAACGTCAGTCCATAGCGTTCACAACTAGACACTTTGTACGTTAGGCTAAAGTGTTCGGTTTGACACCAAAATTTAGGAAAACACTTAATGGATGGTGGGAAATCTCATGGAGGTGGTAGTGTGGCGGCACAACCACCGGAATGTGGCGGATCGGAATCAAAATGGATGGAAACCCATTTTCGGGTTCGGGGTCGTATAGGGAAGGTGAGGTCGCGGTTTGAGGAGCTGAGCTAGGGAGATGATCGGCTGAGGTGGGGGAGCACTTTGGTGGCTGTAGTGAGGCTAACAGTGGCGGCAGGCGGCGGCTGGGTTGCTTAACTCGTGGGTTTTAAAACCCATTTCGTGGCTTGATCGTGTGGGAGGAGTGAGGGGCTACCGGAGGTGGGTTAGGTAGTTGGGAGGGCGGTGATGAAATGGTGAAGAGATGGTGGCTGGTGGTGGAGCAACAGCGGCACTGGAGCATTTATGGGCCGCAGCTTGGAAGTGGGAGTGTGGGCAAGCGGCGGTACGGGCTGGGCTGAAAATGAAGGGTGTTGGTCGCTGGCTGGTGGGGAATAGAATGGGAGGGGCGGTGCTGGCCACAGGCCGCGCATGGCGGTGCTAGGGTTAGGGAGAAGGGACGGCGAGAGAAGAGAGGGAACAGGGGAGGGGGGACTCGTGCACGAGGCTGGGGAAGCAGGGGAAGAAGGAAGAAAAAGAAAAGAAAAAGAAAAAAGAAGTCCAACTAGAAAAATAAAATAAATTAAATAAAAGCTCATTGATATTATTACAATCTAATATAAATAAAATAAAATATTTAAAATCCAACAATAAACCAATTTAATTTGAAAAACAATCTTAAATATAAAACACTAATTATTATTAAGAAAGCACATTAAATAAACTCGCATAATAAAATAAATTAATTTAATTCTAATAATTAAAATAGTTATCTCACATTAAAATAAATAAGAAAAGCAACGTAACTCAATATTTAATTATAAAGACAACATAAAACTAATATTAACTATTTAATAGTTCAAATAAGTATTTTAATCAAATAAAACACAACCAAGAATATTATTAAAATAAATTAAAATAATCAACAACGAGAATAAAATAATGTGTAAAAATACACGTAAATCTGGGATCTCACACCTTTACTCCATCAACAATTTTTGTTGGAATATAAGGCCCATTTACAATGCATTTCCAGATTTATCGACCTTGAGATTAAAGAAATATTCTCATTTTAGCTTTCCAAAAAAGTATAATTATTTCCACAAAATAGCAGAGGCCAACTACTGGATTGACTTTCAGCGAATGTAGCTACAATGTTAGCCATATGATCTTAACTCAACAGATAATTAATCTTATAATAGAGCTATTGCTCTGATACCAATTGTTGCCTAGAAAACTAACATAAGAAGAGAGTGAATTGGGTTATATTAAAAAAATAACATTTATAAATCAAATACACAATATAAAATATAAACAAAATACAAAATAGCAGGAAATATAAAAGGTAAGGGCAAGAAGAAGCAAACTTAATATTTTAACGAGGTTAATCCCTACTGCCTACGTTCTCACATCAAACTACCCATTGAGGATTCCTAAATTCACTATTCAATCTCTTTCAAGTGGAGATAGAAACCTATTACACCTTTGAGTAATACCGCTATAAAAAATTCGTGTAGAACACTCTCTACACTTGCAATCACCTCACACTTGGTGATTCAACTATTTCCTGTGTAGAATACCTTCTACACACACAAGGGTTATACGCAGATAGAACATGTTCTTTGACTGCGATACAATCTATACATGTTTGTAGAAGCTGTAGGACTAACCAACAAGACTACAAGAAACCATATATATAGTGGGAAATGCACGAAAATATTGTCCTTGACTCCTCATGAGTCTGGAAAAAGGGGTTTGCAATTTCAATAGTGCTCCAGGACTCCAAAAAACTAATTTATAACATTAAAAAACTAATTTTTTTCACAGTGACATTCGCTCAAACACCTTGCATACACTGTTCAAGACTCCAAGCACACAAATCTCAACAATCATTTCAAATATTCCTCATTACAAAAGCACATACAACAGAAAATTAACACAATCCAAAATCAAAGAACAAAAAAATAACACTTCTAATTAGTTGTAATTAAAATCCCTAATTTGAAAAGTTAAACCACTAAAATTAAAAATCAATTACCAACTGATCTCGGAAAGAGATGGTGGGTCGTAAGTCTGTGACAGCCGATGGCGTGAGCAACCGACAGCTGAGTCGAGAGTTGAGATCGCGACAGAATCAAGGGACGAAGAGCAGAGGGCTGAGGCGGAGAGATGCAGAGAACTAGAGAAGAGAGAAGAAATGAAGAAGGAATAGAAGAAAGATGAAGAAGGAAGTATGGGTGACTCGACGAAGACATAAACAAAGTCGTTCCTATTTAAATGGAACGACGTCATTTAGACTAAGTTTAATAAAAACACATATGCAAAATGATGTATTTTTGCATCTTTTTTTTTTTTTTTTGAAATTCGGGGTTCAGAGTCGGAACTCGAAACCCAAACAAGATCAAATGCCAACTCTAACTCCAAATTTTGAATTTTGAATTTCGATTCCGATCAGAGTTAGAATCAGAGCGAAATTTAGACGGAGTTCGGTATTTGAAAATTTTGCCCAAGCCTAGCTGCAAGCCTCATCCCATTTTCATTTTTTATTTTGCCATTTTCATTTTGCGTCACAAGTGCTTTGCGTTTCGCAAGTCGACATATCCATTTTGCTTCACAGTTCGCACGTCCTTCACAAGTCCGATATGATTATTCCATCTCGTCTAGTATTTTGTTTATTTAGTTGAAATTAGTTTATTTGTATTTTGTTACTCCATCTTATTTGATGTTTTGATTATTTTATTTTGTTTATTTAATTGAAATTAATAATTTTGTATTTTGTTATTCCATTTTGTTTGGTATTTTATTTATTTAGTTGAAATTAATTTATTTGTATTTTGTTTATCTAACTTTATTTTAGGGATTTTGCAGAGGTTCAAAAAGCATTACATATGAAACTTGCTTGGCGTCTTTTGCAGGGCCAGTCTTTATGGGCGGATATTTTCTGAGGCAAGTATGCTAAAGATAAGCATTTATCCCTGTTGGTGCCTAATAGAGGTACTCATTTTTAGAGAGTGGTCATTAGTAATATTTCTGAAGTATTAAATAGTTCTAAATGGGTGGTGAAAGAAGACAAAATCTCATTCTGGTATGATAATTGGGGGATGGTGGTCCTATTAGTGAACATTATTTGTGATTGATCAACCTTTGCTCAAAATAAAAGAGTGACGTATTGAGAATGGGTGGGATTTGGTTCTTTTGGAAAGGCTTGTGGGTTATCAGAAAGCTAATTAATGACCTTTATCAATTTTTGGCTAGGCGGAAGGAAGGTCAAGATGTCCTTATTTGGCTTAAAGATAAAGGTGGTACTTTTATTATTATGAGTGCTTGGGATTGTATTTGGATTCTAGCGCCTTCTCTTCCTTGGGCTCATTGGATTTGGAATAATAATCTCTTTAAAAAAATTTCTATTATGATGTGGAAGGCTGTTAATAATTGTTTGAGTGTTGATGAGAGAATTAAAAAGATTGGTATCCCTGTGGTTTCAAAATGTGATTGCTGTTCTTTAGGCCATGTTGAGAATTTGAACCACGTGCTTTTGCACTAGGGATTTTGCTCGACAAATTTGGCGCTTGGTGGCAACTCAACTAGGTGTTTATATAGGTGTTTATCAAACTTAGCTGGGACAAACAAATTTTTGGTTCTTTCGTGTGGGTAAGTCTTCCTAGTTGCGGATTCTTTCGGTATTCCTTCATCTCTTATTTCTAGGAATCTTTGGGATCGATGTTATAAGGCCCGGTATGAGGATAAAGTTGACTCAGTCGATTTGGTTTGGCATGTTATTAAAGTATGGCTTCACCAGATTATATATTTGAATATGAAAGTTTCTAGAGCCTCTGCCCAGGATATATATTGCTATTTTAAATGGGTTGATATTCCATTGTTAGCTCCTATGCCTAAAAAGGTTCGTATTGTGAGATGGACTTGGCCTCAGCAGGGTTGGGTTAAAATTAATTCTGATGGTAGTAGTCTTGGAAATCTTGGGCTCTCTGGTGTTGGAGGTGTTATTCGTGATGCTTGTGGTAATTTAATTGTGGCGTAGTCTGTTTGCTTGGGAATGGGATCCAACAATTTTTCTAAAATGAGAAATTTACTGGAAGGGGTCTGTAGATGCTGTCAGTTTGGTTTTTCAAAGTTGAGATTGAGACTGATTCCAACATCCTTGTAGATTGGATAAAAAATGGTCATTGTAATATCTAGTATTAGAAAATTTTTGGGATGAGTTACATGATTATTTTAATTGCATGGAATATACTGTTACTCCTATCTCCCGTAAAGGAAATATTGCTATAGATTTTCTTCCTAAGCGGGGAGTTGAGGGTATGAACTTGAATTGGTCTGGAGATTTTATGCTACCCAAAAATTTAAGGGCCCTTCTTCGTATGGACAAGATGGGTCACTCGAACCTGCGAACTTCGTAATGTCATGTTTGGTAAGTTGTTTATTTGGTTTTGTTTTATCTCATGGGTGTACTACTTTGCATGTCTTTTCTCCTCTAGTTTTGTTTTGTATTGCCGTTGTTTGGGTTTGTCTGTTATTGGATTTGGAAGTGGACATTATGATCGGTTATAATTTGTTTTCTTGATGCTTGGGTTTTGGCCTTTATGTTTTATTTGTAACCCCCAGGTATCCGATTATAACCACGGTATTCTTCCGTCATAACTGAGGCAATCAATAAATTTGGAAGGGGTCACTATTGGACATGTAGCCCTGTCTATTCCTTTAAAAAAAATTATTTTTATATATTTTAATCTTATTTTAAATTTAGGTTCATGAATGATGTTTAAATAAAAAAATATTGACTCATTCTTAGAAAATTCTTCGAAAATTCTAAGGATTAAACCTGAAGGAAAATTCTTCTAAAATTCAAAGGATTAAAAACTATTGACTCATCCTGATTTTGTTTCTTTAAAAGAGTGTAAGTTATAATTTTAGACATTCTGTATTTTTTTTATTTAATATATTTGTATGAGTATCTTTATATTATTTTAATGATATATTATTCTTGAAATATTATATATTTCTTAATACATAAGTTATATTAAACGTATTTTATTTTTTATTTTAGATTTTACTATCAAATTGTTTTATACCAAAAAAAGAATTATTCAGAAATAAAGCAAAAAATATTTTATATATATATATTGTTTTAGCTTTATTTGATCCTTTTAAAGTAAATTTCTAACTTCATCACTGAAATGGATGTTGGGGGAAGAAGTTCATGAATTGGATGCTATATTTTATAGACTGCTACAGCGTCTAGCTAATATGCTCATAAATTGTAAAAGCAGGCCTATTCTTCTTGGGCATATTAGTCAATTTAGCATGAAGCAGACGCTAGAGCATCTTTATTGGTCTCATCTTTTTTTATCATTAAAAATGTACTTTTTACATACATACAAAAAAAATAATATCATATTTGATCAAATATAGCTAAAAGAAAGTGTAGAAAATAACATAAAGATGCTTTTTGCTTACTTTTTATTTAATTTTTGAATAGTAAATAACAAAAAAGTAAGCAAAAAATACATTTATGCTATTTCTCACACTTTCTTTTAGCCATATTTGAACAAATATGACATTATTTTTTTGTTATATATGGAAAAAGTACACTTTTAATGATAAAAAAAAAAAAAAGACCAACGAGGATGCGCTTAATAGTTTGGACCAAGAAGCTACTTCTGGAGACCGTATATAGGACACGTCAAAGCTGGTTTATTGACGAGGAATGAAGATAAGACCCAATTCATGCAGTTGGGCAGTCTAACATAGCCTTTCCCTCTTCCTACCTGTATAGCCGTTCCCTCTTCGTCAATGGTGGAGTCAAGTCGGTCCAGCAAAATTAAAATAAAATATATCAAATATTTTTTATTTTATTTATATACAATTTTTTATACGATATAAAATAATCTAATAATAAGATATACAATAAAAATAAACTACATTTAATATAATTTAAATTATATAATATATCAAGAACTTGTCATCATAATAAAAATATATTAAAAATATATTAGAAATCATCTAACTTTTTATTTATTTTTATTTTTTTTCTAGAATACAAATATGTTATCTTGTTATTATATCATTTTATTTTATATAAGATGTATTTTATTTTTAAATTAGACTAATTAATTTATAGAGGGAGTTGCCAATATAATTTTTAATGAAGGGGCCAACACAAAATAAAATTAATATTATTCTACAAAATCATAAAAAAATTAACATATTTTATTTTATTTAAAAAAAAAAACATATATTATATATATTTTTATTTTTATTTTTTTTAGGAGAGGGGTGGAGCCCGTGGGGAGGGGGGACCATGGCCCTCCTGCCCTAACGTGGCTCCGCCACTACTCTTCATTCGCAACACAACATTTTCTTTGGGGTTGAAAACTGGCTGCCAAGTCGGAAATATTAACTCTAAAATCAATTAGATTAATCAAATTGTAAAGATGACACCTATTACAATTACATAATCGACTTCTATATATTTTTTTTTTCTAACCATAATCGGCTTCTAAATTAAGTTTAAGAATAATATATATGCATCTATTAATATTTTTTTTTTTCAAAAAGAGGGCAATACTTTTGACACTTTATTAAAAAAACTTTATTTTTGACGGTAGAAAATCGTGAAAAATCGTGATTACATCATCAACAATCATCAAAGACCTTATTAATACAACCAAATCAGCCAATTACAACTGGAAAGAAAATAAGCAACAAACCAACCCAATCAAAGAATTAAGAAATTCTTAATTAAATAAGGAAGCCACAGATTGTCTGTACCACTACAAGAAATATGCCTTACCCCGGCATTTTTAATCCTGCCGCAATCTAAAAGTGACGGAATTGAGGTGTTAACTGCGTGCAATAATTTATTTGCCGGTCATTATATTGCGAGAAACAAAATTATACATCGCGGGTGATTTATTTGGTTTTATGCGTCGTATAAATATCTAATACGGCATTTTTGTCGTCGCAGCAAAAAAAAAAACAAATGCGGCATCGTTATTCAACAGGGAAGGTCAGTCTATTACGGCGCTTGTGGCCGTGTTCGCCGTTAAAAGTTATTAACTTTCATTTTTCACATAATTGAAAGTAGACATCGGGCCCTTCTCTTATGTGCCGTAACCTCGCTCCAGATCGGTTCCTCCTCTCCGCTGTAAGACTCGGATTCCACAAGCTTGTTCATTTGATGCCGGTTGAACCTGCATCACTCCAGCACCAATTCACACCCAGCCCATAGTAGAGTCTCGTATATCCACTTCTCGAATAAAGGTAGGAAATTTCTGTTGCTATTTGTCTCCTAGGGTTTATCAAATGAATTTCTCGATGGAAATTGATATTTGGGAATTATTTTGTTGTTTGAATATTTTTTTGCCCTCATTAGTTTCATGAAATCTACACTTATCTTTAGCATAATATACCTTACTTGGCGTGGGTTTGTCCCGATCTTCTCTAATATTAATTTTTCTCCTGGGAGACAAAATTACTTGAAGTGGGTTTGTTGTAGTATTTCTTTGTAGTATTACTTGAAGATAGATACAGTTGAGTGGTGTAAGGATACTGAAATGGGATTGTTGAATGTCATGAAATGGATGTGTAAAAGCAGAGAAATGGATGTAGTATAAACGTAGTGTAATGAAAATCATCACAACCAATGTATAAGGAATGGGTGAATATGCAATGAAGTTGTTTCATAAAAAGCTCAATAGAGCCACTGGTATACTGGTATGGGTTATAAGAGGGACCCAACCTCCATTACAATATTCTCTAAGTAAAATCTTCCAGAATATTCATCAGTACCTTCCCCCAGTGCTCTGTTTCCATTAAGAAGATAAAATCTGAGTTATGTTTGGTTGTAATCATTTGTGCAAATTGCTAATGTGTATTTGACACTTTATTCAATTATTTCCTGCATATATGATTATATTTCCATGCAATATTGCAACCCATATTGAAACAACCCATGTTGAAACAAAATATTTTCAATCCTAGTAGGCTGTAATTAAGTATTCTGTTTCTCATATATTATCTATGTAATTACGAGGTCAATAAACTTTTCTTACTTATAAATATATATATATATATATATATATATATATACACATTTTCAATTACATTTTCTTACTCGTAAGTGGTCACGTCACGTCATAATAATAATAGGCTAGTGGAAAAGTGGATAATGATTTAAAGTTGATTATTTTTGTTTTATAGATTTGAAGAGGTGTGAGCAGAAGAATGTTGAAGAAAAGCGAGATGGGGATTATTTTGAAATGGAGGTGCTAATTGCTATTATTAATTTTTTTTTTCTTTTGCAATTTTTTTGGGACTTGGGTACAATTGTTTTTCTGAGCCTGAACATCTTTTATCCCGGGTGAAACTCCCAATATCTTTTAATAAATCACCATTGAGTCAATTTAAGCGTGGCTAAATTTTCCTTGTAGCATCGCATTGGATGGCCATTTTCTCAAGTTCACAAGTTGAGCTAGATGACATTATTTTCTACCTAAAATCCAAGTAAAAGTTGTTCAACATTGCCTACTGATGTAGTTGCTTATCAACTGGTCTTGAGTTGAATAGGACTGTGTTTTACAGTCTAGCTACCACTTTTTAACTGACAATGATTTTACAACATGTCATATTCAAACTCACAGTGTCACAATTAGAATCTACTTGACATTGTAGTATGATGCATTACGACTACCTGCACTTCAAGACATATAGTATGATATCTTTCTTCCCTTAACACTTTTTCTCCTTTATGCCTGCCTTTTTTTAAATGAAGCTGGTTTCTTTCTGTTCGTTCTGCAACACTCAGAAGTTTTTCTGGATTCTCCTTCGGAGAAATATCAGTAGAAGACACATCTCCACATCTCCATTCAATGTTCTTGAGTTGTGATCATAGCAGTAGTTAATATATAATAGGGTCATATATTATATCAGTTTCACTTTCATTTTTCAGACTAGAACCACATAAATGCGAAATCTATAACCAACTCAACATGACAAGTCATATAAATTGGATATATTACAGAGCATCAAAGTGAATCCCATGTTGACAGTGGTGAGATTATTTCTAGGGGAGTTTGATAGTATTTACTTTTATGGCTTCACCACTCTTAAAGTGTATTGTCAATATAGAAAAACGCATTTGTATTGGTATTTGAGTTTGTATGGATACCCTTGAAAAAGGTTGGCTTTTGTGTTTGGTTAGTCTGCTGCTGGTTGAAAACCCAGTTGTGTGAAATCAGCAATGAGATGTATTAGGATTGCAGCCTTAACCATTATGGTTGACTGGGTTTTCATTAATGACTTGCAATTTATTAACTATACGTTAATTACCAAAAATTCGCAGCGTAAAAATGTCTTCCTCGGCTTAGAATTTATAGATACATACCATGTTATTCACCAAAAATTACATACTTACTTCACCCAAAACATTTCTACTTGGAAGTTGAGGTTACAATGTGTTGATAAGAGAACCTTAATATTAATTTGTCGTTAATAGAAAGTGGTAAGTACTCATATGATAAATTCAATAGCAGGACGTAAAAATTTTAGTACAATAGCCCAACCAATATAGATACCTCTCTAGTCTAATGACTTTGAAAGGGTGAACTTGCCTGAAATGTAATTTACACCCATAGTTTTTTTGCTTTGGGAGCCTAAAATTTCAGTTCCCTATTCTTGTAGCATTTAAAGATTGTCTAGTCTAGAATCAAATGGCTGCATTGCTGTACAATTGCTTGGTTGAGCAATAGTTTCAAAGAATAATATGCTTTGTCTTGTGTTTACGTCTCTTTGAACTTTAGGATTGCACAATGATCGTAAATTTACCTCCAAGGGAATGTATGGACCAGGATGGGCAGCGAATAAATTGCGTCAAACACATGTCTTGTACAGAGTGTTTTAGGTGGAAGAGAGTACTATTTTCTAAATGATCATTGAGATATATTGTAGGGTTCTGAATCAAACTTACTCGCTCTGCCTATCCCTCCTTTAGTCACCTGGCTCTGTTTCTTTTGACTTAGGATTTAGGAGCAATTATAATTGTGAGATCCCAGATTTACGTGTATTTTTACATATTATTTTATTCTCGGTATTAATTATTTTAATTTATTTTAATAATTTATTGGTTGTGTTTTATTTGTTTAAAATAATTGTTTAGACTATTAATTTGTTAATATTAGTTTTACGTTGCTTTTCTTATTAATTTTAATGTGAGATAATTATTTTAATGATTGGAATTTAATTTCCTTTATTTTATTATGTAAGTTTATTTGATGTACTTTCGTTATATTAATTATTGTATTGTAATTAAATTGCGTTTGAGTTTAATTTATTTTATTGCTGGGTTTTAAATATTTTATTTTATTGATATTTAATTATAGTATTTTCAGTTGACTTTTATTTAATTTATTGTGCTCTTTTTTGTAGTAGGCTTTTATTTCTTTTATTTCTTTTTTCTTATTTTATTTTATTTTATTTTCTTTCTTTTTTCTTTCTCTCTACTTTTTCCCCACTAACCGCGCGACACCCCCTCTCCCTTTCATCTCTCGCCCGTTTCTCCCTCCTCCCCCAGCGCCACCGTCAGCCACTCTCCGGCGACACCGCCTAGCCCAAACCCACCCCCTCACGCCGGCGAGTCTAGCGGTACCGGAGGTGTCATCTCTGGCCACCCCACTGCCCCTGCATAGCCCCCTACCCGAAAATGAGTTCTTGGCTTTCCCTATGTTTTCCGGCCACCCATGGCGCCGGCAACCTCCCCTCACTCCGGTGAACATAACCCACCACCTAGAACCACCCGGCTCCGCCGTTTGCTCCTCTACCCAAAATGGGTCTTCAAATGGCTTGTTCTTCGCTACGCCTCCGTCCGGCCGCAGTGCATCTCACCTCCGCCACCAAACCACTCCCTTACCCCAGCCGGTCATCCTCCTAGCTCAGTTTTTCCATCCGTGGCCCCACCTCTCGTGTATGAGCATAAACCCGAAAATGGATTTACTCCCATTTTGAGCCGATCCGCCACCTCTAGTGGTTGCACAGCCACAGCACCACCTCCATGAGATTCCCTACATTCCCATGAGTATTTTTCAAAATTTTGGTGTCAAATCGAGCATTCTAGCCCAATGTACAAAGTGACTTGCTGTGAACGCTGTAGACTAGCGTTTGCTCAACAATCCGGTTTTTACCCGCTGTAAGTACTTTTCAAACGAACTTTTAAGATTTAAATATATTTTTGCATTAACATCTATGTGTTGATTGATTGAGTTTATTGGATATTGGATATTTTGTACATGGTGATGTGCATTGTGAATTGCACGGTCGTTCATGTGTATATATGATATTTGAAGTTTTTATGTGAAACTTGAGTTATAGTTTATTAAAATGATTTGTTTGAAGGGTTTTATAAATGAAAAACAATATTTTTGGGTTTATGGATTTTAATGGTTTTTGACTGACTCATAACGGGGACGACGATACATAATGCCTGTTGCGATCAGTAGGTGTGAATGACATAACGAGGACGGCGATACGTAACGTCCGTTATGGTCATTGTGTGTGTAAGTCATAATGGGGACGGCGATACGTAACGCTCATTATGATTGATAGTGTGTAGATGACATAACAGGGATAGCGATACGTAACGCCTGCTATGAAATAAGTGTGTATGAGTCATAATGGGGACGGCGATACGTAACGCCCATTATGATTGGTGTTGTGTGTATATCATATCAGGGATGACGATACGTAGCGCCCGCTATGATTGGATTTATTGATATCTTTTATGGGAAATGATAGATGATTTTATTGGAATTTTATCGTGGACCAAAATGAGATTTTGGCGTGTGTTATTTTATTTATTTTGAGTAAGATGATTTTAAACTTCATACATACGGTATCATGTTCATGAGTGATGTTATTTGTTGTTGCATGAGTATATTTTATATCTTGTAGTTTGTTTGGGGTGTACTTACCTGCGATGCCATTTCCGGCGTCGTAGTTTTTGGATGCAGAGTTTTGTGGAGGCTGAGCCTGAGGAGGCGACTCCATTGTTGAAGTATTCTTATTATAAATTATTATCTTGGGAAATTGTTTTTCCCTTTTTATAAATATATATTTGTATAATTTGTATTTTGGATGTCTGTATTAAATCTCCTGTTGGAGAATGTGTGTTAAATTAGTTTGTAAAATAATTCTAAAAAATTCTGGTACTTAGATATTGACCTCAAATATTTACTGCTTTTATTTATGCATGTCACGTGTTCACACACTTAGCACTTGACGTTGGGGTGCGTAACCCGTGTTGTCAGGATCCCAACGCCTCGATTCCCGTATTTATTTTAAGGAAAATTTGGAGGCGTCACAATAATAGTCCAGTAACTAGAATTTAAGCCCTTTTTTGCTTTATTTTTACTAATAGGGCTTAGTTACCTTTTTCAATGCATTCCCAGGGCTTTAGTTGGTGCTTTTCTCTTGTTGCGGATCAACAAAAAAATAACATACGATATATAGCTATTTATTAGACCCATAACTGACCATAGGTTGCCTTTCCAACATATTGAATAAAATTAAAGTAAATATTTGTCAGGGTGAATCCTATATGTGATGATCTATTTGTAATTATTTTACAATGGCTGCAAAACAAACTGTGATTTACCCTTATATATTAATCTCAAGTATCCAATGCAGCTCAAAATTGATGTTAGCGGTCGGGCTGAACTATTATAACAACAGACTCATAACAAGTTTTTGATACTGGATTGATCTTTAGTCATACCTCAATTTGGTGAAGATATACTCCTGGAAATGTAAGAGTATTTATCTTTTCACGCTGCTTGTATTTCAACTTGAATGTGCAGTTTTTGAACCATTATTGAAGTTTGTTTATTGCTACTAGAATATGTAATTTACTGTTCACGCCTCACTTAATAAAAAAAAAAAATTTACTGTACACGCTTCATGCTGAATGCTTAAATTGGAATATTATGCATAGTACCATGGTTTTCTTTTTTAACCATATTTCAAAGATCATCCTGAAACTTAATTTATCTACACAAACCCCCATACATACCAACTCTTCAAACTCCTTAGTTAGGTGTTTTTTGCATCTAGATAGATTTAGTGATGGAAAGGCTAATTTCCTTCTACTCAAGCATTAATATTTTTATATTAAAAACTGTAGTTATGTTCGTGGCCTTATATTACATGTTTAGCTCTCTTTGTTATATTTTCCAACTCCCTTCTGTCTATTCATAGGAGTTCATACCATGGGTGCTGTGACGCCCCGATTTTTCGCATTGAAAACAACGCAAATCGACGCCTCCGGACAAGCAACACAAGGCTACTTATCCTACGTAAACATAAAAAGCAGCATGCATGCATCTAAGCTTACTAATGAAATGCAATGCCGAACGCAGCTAGAAGAAGTAAATTCCCAATATGAGCAAAGAGATCTAACTCTCGCATCAATAGACCACATGGCATACTATAATCACACTTCTCATAACATTGTATTTATAACAATATTCTGTATTTACTCTTACATAACCCAGTTAGTTTTCTCTAAACAAAACTCATATCCTACCATCATCCAATACTCTTACTTCTTCACTTGATCACGTACGCGGGGTCATCTCAACCGGAGAGGAGCATTCCATAGGACCCTCAGGGTACCTCAGAATCTCCCGTGCTGATCGGGTCTCAATGCAATTTATTTATCCCTGCAACAATATCTATCATTCCATAAGGAATGATAGATAAAATAGATAAACAACAAAGAGTGAGATTTACAAGAAATCTCAGTGAGTACACAGTTAACGAAATAAAGCATAGACAACCTCAACTATCACCACACATAATCATACTCATCAACATATCACTTATAAGCATACTTCATGGAACTCATACACATCAATTACCCATCTTACCATACAAATTTAGATCTTAGCTAGACCCATCATCACATACAACCTTAGATCTTAGCTAGACCCAACATCATATACAACCTTAGATCTTAGCTAGACCCCTCATCACATACAACCTTAGATCTTAGCTAGACCCATTATCACATATAACCTTATACTTCTCACTTATACTTATACTTTTCACTTTATTTATTAACCCCATAGGTTTCTTTTATTTCTTATTCTCGATGGGCGTTACGTATCGCCGTCCCCATCGGCACGTCAGTCATACGGGCGTTACGTATCGCCGTCCCCGTCATGACGTGACTAACTCATCTCGACAGGCGTTACGTATCGCCGTCCCGCCGGCACGTCAGTCATACGGGCGTTACGTATCGCCGTCCCCGTCATGACGTGACTAACTGATCAATCATACTCATCAATCATCCGGGCGTTACGTATCGCCGTCCCCGTTATGATGAGTCTCGTGTCAATCATCCGGGCGTTACGTCTCGCCGTCCCCGTTATGACACGGAACATATTATTATATCACGGCAGGCGTTACGTATCGCCGTCCCTGCCGGCACGTCAGTCATCGGGCGTTACGTATCGCCGTCCCCGTCATGACGTGACTAACTCATCAATCATACTCATCAATCATCCGGGCGTTACGTATCGCCGTCCCCGTTATGATGAGTCTCGTGTCAATCATCCGGGCGTTACGTCTCGCCGTCCCCGTTATGACACGGAACATATTATTATATCACGGCAGGCGTTACGTATCGCCGTCCCTGCCGGCACGTCAGTCATACGGGCGTTACGTATCGCCGTCCCCGTCATGACGTGACTAACTTATCAATCATACTCATCAATCATCCGGGCGTTACGTATCGCCGTCCCCGTTATGATGAGTCTCGTGTCAATCATCCGGGCGTTACGTATCGCCGTCCCCGTTATGACACGGAACATATTCTTTATATAAATTGTTTTCTTTCTTTTTGTTTCTCTCTCATTCACATGAGTTATTTCCACCTATAACTCTACCCATTTGAAACACCACTGCTATTCTAAGAAAACCCTAAATCTAAGCAAAACAGGGTATCTCGCTCGAGCGGGTGTCGAGCGAGTGTCGAGCGAAGTCACGGGTTGGAACTCGCTCGAGTGGGGTATCAAGCGACAGTCAAGCGAGATCACGGCTCAAGGGGTTTTTCAACCTAAATCAAGCAATCTTCTCACATAAACCTTATTTTTACTTATTAGAACATAATTCTAGGTCCTTACAATTTTCCTAACATTTTACAATCACCAAATCATATCCAAAACACCATAGATTCCAAACACATCATTCAAGCCTAATTCAAGCTCCAACCAACAACAAACTAAATTCCATCAATAATCTACTTATTCTATGCTAAGATTAAGTTAAATTGTATACTTACAAGTTCCTCCAAAGCTTGGTTGAATGATCCAACTAGTCCTTGCAACCTTCCTCCTCAAAGCACCCACTTAGCTCACTTAGGAGAAGTTTGGAGGTTCAAGGGTTGAGGAGGCTTTTTCTTTGGCTTCCTCTCCAAGTGTACGTGATTTCCTCCTCCCAAAAGGCCTCCAATGATCTGAAGATGACTATATATATATAGAAATAGATGGCTTGGGGAAGAAGAGAAGGAAACCAAACTAAGGCAATGGGTTAACCCAAACCGTGTGAGGTGTGGTGAGTTGTCCAACTTTGGTTAGTGCAATCCTCATCCAAATCTCCCATAATCTCCAATGATATTCATCCTATGGCTAAGCTTCTTCCTCATCTAAAATTATCTTAGATCAATGGCCCCAAATAATTACCAAATATAGATATAAAAGTAAACTTCCAAAAAGTCCAAAATGCCCAAGATGAGCTTAACTGGCCATTGGCTTTCCTTGCATCCTCAAGGCTTCTAGAATATTTTCTTCCTCTTTGGCCACACGTCCAAGACCTCCTTAGCATCCTTAGAGTGGCTGGAAAATATCTCTTCACCTAATTCCCAAGGTTTGGTTACCAATTGGTTGGAAACAAAGGAGATAGTTGACTGTTTTGGCTAATCAGATTAGTCCTTCACTCTTGTTTGGTTCTAAGCTAATTATTCTTCTAGAAGCTCTTTCTCCACCTAACACATGCTCTCATACATGTATCTAGCAGATAACCATGAGGAGAACCAATCAAATTCGAACATCTAAGGTGAGGTGGTGAAGTGATTCATTTTCGAGCTCCAGTTTGCACTTAAAACAGATCAGTCCCATTCCAGCCCAATTAATCCATTGATACACCTCGATTCTCTAAAACCTCGAATCAGAAAAGTTATAGATCTATGTCTCAGGGCTCTATAGGAACTGGAATCACTTCATTTGGAGTTCATATGACCAAGTTATGATTTGTCTAATAAAACTCGACAGATAAGCCCGAGAACACCAATCCGGGTACACCAAGTGTTGGATAGATGATTCATCTTATTTCACACGAAATTCACTAAATAAAATCTCCTCATTTTCCATATCTCTACACACTTGTCCAGATCTTAGGATAATTGAGAAAATAATCCAATGGCTTAATCTTATCCAATGTTCTTAGTCAACTTCAAGTCAATACTCATCTATCTCCAATTCAGACCTAATACTTCAATCTCCATTTCTTATTTGATTAAGTCCATATCTCTTAAACCTCAAAACATAAAAGTTGTAGATAATCCTCTTAGCTTTCCATAGCCTCTTGAATCACTCAAATCCGACACCAAATGAGCAAGTTATGACCATTCTACTAAAAGACGTTTGTCTGTCCCTGTATTTCGCTCGAGCCAGACATCGAGCGAGAGTTGAGCGAAGTCTCGGGTCTAGGCACTTTTCCACCTTAACACAAGTCACACTTATACCCAACCTTATTCCCAACCTTTCAATATAAGAATCTTATACATATATTCCAAAATTCCTAAAAATGGTCTTGGAGAGACATAATCATCCCACACATAAAAATTAAGCGGATATCCAAAAATCCGGGTTGTCACAGGTGCATTGTGATAAGCTATTGTAGCATTAACCACATGATACTATTTTAATTGCTGCTACTTAGTCCCAATTTCATTGATACAAAATGTCCCTTTTCCACATTCTATGTAACAACGTTAATACCAACAAAGTTGGAGTGTCAGGATACACTGTCTAGGCAGGTACATTTTTTAATTGTCGGGATAAATTATGTTGGTATCATATGAGGACCAATATTGGATGTGTGCGCTATTTGCCGGGTGATAATATGCGCTTTAGATAGTTAGATACCAAATAATTTTAGACATATTTATGTCATTTATGTCTAATGTGCATGGCATGAACTTCATTTTTCCCTATGTACTTCATTTTTTTTATCGCCTTTATATAAGTCGATGGTCCCACCGATTTTCCCCTAAATCTGTGGTTGTTTACGCAATGTGCATCTTGTGGCATTGCATATTTAACTTTTTGCTCCCGCTAGGTAACTAACATCAATTTTTCTTAAAATGCTTTAATAGATGGACAGGAGTTCGATGAATTTGCCTGATAGACTAATGTCACTTGCATATACCGAAAAAGTTAATCAATTTCTCACACTTGCACAAAGCCATGCAATGGGCAGTAACTGCATTCGGTATCCATGCCGCATCTGCTCTAATAATGTGTGGCTATCCATTCCTGAAGTGCAGAGTCATTTGTTCATCAACGGAATTACTCCAACTTATACCAGGTGGATATTTCACAGGGAGGAAAAGACACAACAGTTCAATACTATTGTCGATGATGATTCAGAATATAATGATAGAGATGAATACATCGATGACATCGACCAGATGTTAGACGATGTGCAGGCGGGTACATTCTTTTCCCCTCCAAGGGATAGCACGTCAACGCCAACTCAACCACCCATGGCTGAACCCATTCCAACTTCTTCATATTTTGCATAGCTACTCGATGATGCTCGTCGTCTACTCTATCCTGGCTGTACAAAATTTTCAAAGTTGTCATTCATTGTGAAGCTGTTGCATATTAAAACTCTGGGTCATTGGTCAATCAAGTCATTCGACATGCTCCTTGACTTGTTGCGGCATGCCTTTCCTGATGCTGAGTTACCACAGTCATATCAGGAGTCAAATTCATTAGAACAGGGGTTGGGGTTCAAGTACCACAAAATACATACATGCCCCAACGACTGCATATTATTTTGGAAGGAAAACGCCACAAAGAATGAATGCCCTATATGTAAGGCATCGAGGTGGATGTCAAATATACAAGGAACATGTGTCATACTTCAGAAGGTTTTGCGCAATTTTCCTTTGAAACCTAGATTGCAGCGTTTATATATGTCTGGAAAGATATTAGCTGATATGAGATGGCATAAAGACCAGCGACCATCAGATTCGATGTGTATGCGACACCCTGCCGACTCGGACTCCTGGCAGAATTTCGACAAAGACCATACGTGGTTTGCAAACGATGCTAGAAATGTTAGGCTCAGTCTGACAAGCGATGGCTTCAACCCCTTTAACAATATGGCTAAACCTTATAGTATTTGGCCAATGATCCTCGTACCGTATAATTTGCCTCTATGGCTATGCATGAAAGACCAGTTCTTCATGACGTCTCTCATCATTCCAGGGCCGAAATCTCTGGGAGTGACATTGATGTCTACTTACAGCCATTGATCAATGAGTTGCTGGAACTTTGGGAACATGGGGTACCAACGTATGATGCGGCCACGTCGGAAACATTCAGCTTGCATGCAGCAGTATTATGGACAATAAATGAATTCTCAGCCTTGGGGAATTTAACTGGTGGTCAACTAAAGGAAAACTCGTATGTCCACCGTACAACGTACATACAAATTCCATTTGGTTAAAGTATGGTCGAAAGTATAGTTATATGGGACACCGTCGGTTCTTACTACCGAACCACGTTTGGAGAGGTCGAAGACAGTTATTCAACGGTAAAGAAGAACATCGACTGCCACCACAAGTTTCATCTGGCTCAGATATTCTAAGTCAATTGCGTAGGCTCAGTCATGTACAATTTGGCAAATCAAGTAGGAAGAGAAAACGAAGTCCCGAAGAGTTGAATTGGATGAAGAGCAGCATTTTCCTAAAATTACCCTACTGGCCTACATTGTTATTATGACACAACCTTGATGTTATGCATATAGAGAAAAAAATTTATGATAGTATATTGGGCACTTTAATGAATATTTCGGGAAAAACAAAGGATAATAGTAATTCTCGACGTGACTTTGAGCTCTTGGGAATAAGAAAAGAATTGCATTTGAGGCATGAAGGAGAAAGGTATATAGTGTCGTATGCTTCTTACACATTGCATGGAGATGAAAGAACTAAATTTTGTGAGTGGCTGATGGAGGTTAAATTCCCCGATGGTTTTGCTGTGAACATTTCCCGTTGTGTTTCTGTACGGGATTGCAAAATTACAAGATTGAAAAGCCATGACAATCATGTTTTCTTGCAACGACTACTTCCTATCGTCGTAGGGGGTACTTAAGAAACGACATTGCCCTTGTATTGACTGAGCTTAGCAGCTTCTTCAGGGAGTTGTGTGCACGAATTCTTGATAAAAATCGTCTAGCCCAGCTGGAATTTGATATCATCATCATTTTGTACAAACTGGAGATGATATTTCTCCTATCATTTTTGACATTATGGTCCATCTTGCTATCTATTTACCCCGCGAGGCAATGCTATGCGGTCTAGTACAATATAGGTGGATGTACTCATTTGAAAGATATCTCGGCAAGTTCAAAAGGTATGTTAAGAATAAAGCTCGCCTAGAAGGTTCAATAGCGGAGGTCTACATTCACCTTGAATTCTTGACATTTTGCTCAATGTACCTAGAAGATGTTGAGACGAAATTCAATCGAGCGGACCGAAATGGTTAGACCATAGGAGAAGAGGAAACCGAAGATGGATTTGCAATTTTCAACCAAAAAGTCCGTCCCTTGGGCGTTGGCTCTAATATTCGTTTAGATCATAAACTCATTTTCGTAGCTCGCTGGTATGTGCTGAACAACTGCACAGAGATTGCGTCCTACATACAGTATGTATCCCCAACTAATATCTAACTGTATTTTGTACTTAATTTTGGGCTTCGCCCTTGCGTACAAAATTATTGGGTTAACTCAACTTACTAATTGTATCAAATTTACACGCATCATGACATGTATGCAGAGAACATTATGAAATGTGCCAGCAAATGAACCCAACTGCTGTGGCATGCACGCATCAGAAAGACTTCGAGACATGGTTCAAGACGAGTGTAAGCATTCTTCATCGCTCGCCGTGCTTTATCTAAGTAGTCAATTTACAAAATGGATGCTCATCATTGACAACTTCAAACCTCCCTGTTTACCTTGTTCAATACTTTGTAGGTTATAGGCCAGCGTACCATCAACTAACTTGATATGTCCCTTGATCTATACGCACTAGCTTGTGGTCTTGAAAGTTGGGTTGCATCATACGCTGGTTGTATCGTAAATGGAAAACGGTTCCATACAAAGCAGCGTGAACTCAGGCGACGTACACAAAATTCAGGTGTCTTTGTAACTGGTGACTGTCAGTCTACTAATGTAGACTTCTATGGCGTGATCCATGATGTATTGGAGCTACATTACATGGGATGGCGTTGCATATACCTATTTAAATGTTGGTTTGATGTCGGTGATCATCGACATGGGTACAGGTCGATGATTATATGATCAGTGTCAACATAGACCGAACTTGGTACAAGGACGAACCCTTTGTTTTGGCTGACCAAGTGTCCCAATGCTTTTACATAAAAGATATTCGGGTAAAAGGTAATTGGCATGTTGTGCAGAAGTTCATCAATAGAAATGTATATGATATTCCACCCATTACAGTGGTCGCAGAAGAAAATGATGGCGAATCAAGTGACGCCTGTGCCTTTCAAAAGGACGAACCATCACATCATTACGCACCTGTCCAGTGTCATGATGTGCCCGTCCCAGCTCCACTTGGTAGGACTGATATTGCACCTAGCCATATTGATGTAGGAGAAGTCATTGGTATGGATAGAGCAAGACTCAAGTATTTTATCAACGATGCTGAGGTTAGGTCTGGATCAAGAGATGGTGGTGGCGAAAGGGATAATTCCGATGAGGAATCAGTCTCAGAGTAGAATGTCTTTCCACTAGTGGGACTATTAATGGTAATTTGACCAATATATGTCTAGGGAAATCATGCGCACTATTATTGCCCGATTGTGTTGTTTATGGTCGCTAATAATTAAGATATTGTTGTTTTGTGTTTAGGTGCTAGCCCATGGTTGACTAATTAATTTGGCCCTTTATTCATGTGCAGCGCCATAGAGAAAAATGCATAGAAGCTTGTCCATCATAGTCAAAGTATAAGTAAAGTGGTGGAAGCTTCCAATTAATTGGTAACTATCAGAATTTGTTATGCTTGCTTTAAGAACTAACAATGTTCAATTATTAATAGTAATTGTCATGGTGCAGGGAAAAATGGATGCTCAAATAGTTGTGCCTAATATCACCAATTGTGGCACATATGGTGAAGTTTATGGCATTCTAGCTGGGTTATATACAAAGTGTGAGATCTCAGATTTACGTGTATTTTTACATATTATTTTATTCTTATTGTTGATTATTTTAATTTATTTTAATAATATTATTGGTTGTGTTTTATTTGATTAAGATATTTATTTGAACTATTAGATAGTTAATATTAGTTTTATATTATTTTTATAATTAAATATTGAGTTAAGTTGCTTTTCTTATTAATATAAATATGAGATAATTATTTTAATAATTGGAATTAAATTCTTTTATTTTATTATGTGATTTTATTTTATGTGCTTTCTTAATATTAATTAGTGCTTTATATTTAAATTGTTCTTTAAATTAAATTAGTTTATTATTAGACTTTAAATATCTTATTTTATTGATATTGAATGGTAGTATTTTCAATTGGCTTTTGTTTAATTTATTGTGTTTTTCTTCTAGTTGGTTTTTATTTCTTTTTCTTTTTTCTTCTTTCTTTTCATTCTTCCCCTGCTTTCCCCCCTAGACCCTCGCGCTAGCACCCCTCTTCCTCTTTGTTTCCGTCGGTTGTCAAGCCTAGCCACCACCCCCAGTGTCGGTCAGCCTCTCTCATCGCCCCCAGCAGTGGGATCGCCACCTGCCGGCCAGCCTACCCCAGTGATCCCAGCCCCAGACCTCCTCCCACCTCCCTCACACGACCACATACCCGAAAAAGGGTTTAATGGGTTTTTATCCATTTTTTGACGCCGTCGCCGGTCACTTTGGCCTCCGACCACCACCACTAGACTCTCCACCCTCCGGCGAGCATAACCCACCGTCGGTAGCCACCCAAACTCCTCTCTCTCTCCTCCACCCGAAATGGGTCCTTAAATGAGTCTATCCTTGCCGCGCCGCCGTGTCTCACCTCGGCCACCAAAAGATTCTCCTTACTTAGTCGACCAACCCCCTAGTTCAGCTTCCCCATCTGTGGCCCCACCTTCCCTATACAACCCCAAATCCGAAAATGGATTTTTACCTATTTTGAGCCCGATCTGCCACCTTCCGGTAGTTGTACCGCCACACCACCAACTCCATGGGATTCCCCACCTTCCAAAGAATATTTTTTTAAATTTTGGTGTCAAACCGAGCACTTTAGTCTAACGTACAAAGTGACTAGCTGTGGACGCTGTGGACTGGCGTTTGCTCAATGATCCGATTTTTACCCACTATAAGTTTTTTTCAAACGAATTTTGAGATTTAAATATATTTTGCATTAATAACTCTATGTTTAGTTGATGATTGGATTTATTAAATGTTGGATATTTGTTCATGGTGATATGCATTGTGTAATTAAACACTTATGTATGTGTATATTGATATTTGGGATTTTACTGTGAGAATTGGTGTTTGGATTTTAATATGAGATGTGGTTATTGGGTTTGTGGATTTTAATGGTTTTTGATTGAGTCATACCGGGGACGGCGATATGTAACGCCCGTTGTGATCAGTGGGTGTAAATGACATAACGGGGACGGCGACACGTAACGCCTGTTATGGTCATTGTGTGTGTAAGTCATAATGGAGATGTCGATACGTAACGCCCATTACGATTGATAGTGTGCGGATGACATAACGGGGACGGCGATACGTAACACCCATTATGGTCATTGGGTGTGTATTTCATATCGGGGACAGTGATACATAACGCCCGCTATGAAATAAGTGTGTATGAATCATAATGGGGACGGCGATACGTAACGCCCATTATGATTGGTGATGTGTGTATGTCATATCTGGGACGGTGATACGTAACTCCCGGTATGATTGGATTTACAGAAATTATTTTCTGGAAAATGATGGATAGTTTTTATTGGAGTTTTATTGTGATTAAAATGAGATTTTAGCATGTGGTTATTTTATTGATTTTGAGGAAGATGATCTTAGCTTCATGCATACGGTGTCTTGTTCATGTGTGAGATTGTTGTTGTGCATGAGTATATTTTATATCTTGAGATTTGGTTGGGTTGTACTTACTTGCGATGTCATCTTGGCATCGTAAATTTTAGATGCAGATGTCGAGGAGGCTAAGTCTGAGGAGACGGTTTTGTTGTTGGAACATTTATTTATAATTTGTTATATTGGGTAGTATTTTTCCGTTTTTATAAATATGTATTTTTATGATTTATCTTTCAGATGACTGTATTAAATCTCCTATTGGAGAATTTATGTTAAACTGGTTTGTAAAATAACTCTAAATTTTGGTACTTAGTTATCGACTTAATTTATTTGCTGTTTTTATTTATGTATGTCACGTGTTCAGACACTTAGCACATGATGTTGGGGATGCGTGTGATAATACCTGATGAGTGCACAAAAATGCACTCTAAATACTCTATTTAAATACTAAAAGAAATGAGAAAACAATGGATATAACTCATGTTAATAAAATTAATGGTCATTTATCTTGAGATAGATATAAGCATGATTTAATATATTGATGAGAATATAAAATGCCATATTTTCCTCTCTTAATGTTTAAAACTTTATTCTTATTTGATGCCTAAATATACTCATTATTCTTATATTTTGATTTAGGACACAAATGGAGACATTAGGAGCAAATGAAGATAATTGCGGAATTTTAGACAGTTCTGACATCTTTTCGTAAAATGGGCATAACTCTCTCATCCAATCTCCGATTGAGCTGATTCAAGATGATCTAGAACCGCAAGAGAAATATCTATAACTTTTATGTTTTGTGTTTGAAGAGATATCCACTCAATCTAAGACAAAATCGACAATCAAGTGGACGCACCTGCACTTGACGTTCCTGGATATTTTTCAGCCACTTGCATCAAATCCAAATGTTATCATAATATTTTCTAGCAAGCACTCCTACACCAACTTGGAAATTCAATGATCAATTCATATGCAAGATGAAGTGCACTCAAGTTTCTTCAAGACAAATTATTTGACTACAAGATATTAAGTCATACAAGACAACTAATGGGTAGAGAAGCAAAATTGAAACACTCAACCTACAAGCAAAATCCAACTCATGCATAGTGGGAAAACAAATGATCAAAATGACAACTCACAAGTCACTTGGATTCAAGAATGGCACATGGCAAAACAAGTTGAAATTGTGATGATTTTGTCATGACAACTTGCATGAAGGATGCTTATAAATAGAAGGGAGGGGTGTGTGTTCTAAGACAATGCTTAGTGTGGGAGGATGCTTTGGAAGAGCCATTGTTTTGAGAGCTTAAGAAAAGAAAAGAAAAACCAAAGAAGAGAGAAGAAAATAATGGTTGGCTCTTCCATATTATCCCTTGAAGAATTTTTGTTACATATTTTCAATATGTGTAACTAAATTCTCTAAGAGGGTTAGGGATGAACTTGTGTGTGTGATGGTGTTTGTAATTTATTTTTGATTCATGTATTTGGTCTTTAAATATTAAAACTCTTTTGTTCTATTATTCTCAATTTATTTGTGATGTTTTTCGTCTTCAAATAATTATAGAATCTATTTCGTTTATAGATTCAGTCATGCTTTTTCTATTGAATGGATTAGTTCTATAATTATGTTTGGAGCAATTGATTATCTATATTGATTTAATTCTCTGCTGCAATATCGCCTCTTGGGTATATTGTCGTCGTTGGATTTTCTCAATGTCGATAACAATTTATGAGAGTTAAGCGCGAAGAATGATTTTTCAAAGAGTTACATTTGATTTAAACTTTGGTTATTAATGTTATATCTTCCGATTAAGAATTTGGATATAGAATTCTTAATTGAGTTATCAATGAATTAAGAATAAATTTGAATACCACAAATACACAAGGAATTCCCTACGCTCTACTTTTCGTCTCATTTTTATACTGTTCAAATTACTCATTTAGTTTTAATTTACGTCACACTCTAAAATTTACTTTTCGCACTTATCTAAATCTTTTTGTTAATTTCGTTATTGTTCTTCAATTTCTCAATCCATCTCCCTGTGGAATCGACACCCCAAAACTATACTGCAAACGACCGCGTTATTCTTTGGGCGTAATCAAATTTTGGCGCCGTTGCCGGGGAGACGGTAGAAGAATTTGTAGTTTTTTTTAGTAGTTTTAAAAAAAAAAAAAAAAAGCCGTAGCTTCGTTCATTTTCTTTTTAGCTTTCTGCATCTTTATTTTATTTTACTTTTCTTTTCGTAATTATTTTTTTTTTTAGTATTACGCTTTTCTTTACTTTGCATGCGCAGGTACAGAGACGCTTTTGGACGGTTTGCTAGTAGACCCGTGCTAGAATCAAATTCAGAATCTAATTTTTCTAATCGCTTGTTTGATAATTCTTCCAATTCTGACGCGATGAGTGAACACGTGGACCAACCTGTTAGAACCCTCCAAGATTATCTTCATCCCGCACGAACAGCCACACCATCCTGTATTATGTTCTCACCTAATGTTCGTCATGTAGATTTCAAAACAGGAATGATACAATTACTTCCGACTTTCCATGGTTTAGAAAATGAAAACCCCTATGTTCATATTAGGGAATTTGAGGAAGTAGTTGCAACATTCCAGAATCAAAATACCACTGACGACACTGTAAGGCTAAAGTTCTTTCCTTTTTCTTTGAAAGATAAAGCTAAGAGTTGGTTGTACTCACTAAGACCACGGTCTATTGGAACATGGAGTGAGATGACTCAAGTGTTTTTCAATAAATACTTTCCCCAACATAAGACCAATGCTTTAAAAAGACAAATCTCTACCTTTGCACAAAAGGATAGTGAGACTTTGTACCAGTCTTGGGAAAGATTTAAAGAATTACTGAGTATGTGTCCCCACCATGGATATGAGAATTGGCGCTTAGTGAGTTATTTCTATGAAGGGCTTACGCCCAGGGAACGTCAATTCGTGGAAATGATGTGCAATGGAGAATTTTTACAGAAAAATCCCGATGAGGCCATAGAGTACCTCAATGAGCTTGCTGAAAAAGCTCATACTTGGACTGGACCTAGTGCTACTGATAGCACAAACAGGTCACGACCTACAGGAAACCCGAGTGGTGGTATTTACCATCTAAGGGAAGAGGATAACCTTAAGGTTAAGGTTGAAATGCTCACCAGAGAATTAGAGTTATTGAAAACCAAAAACTCAAAACCAACATACATGGCTAATCATGCAAACTCTTTTGGGCCATGTGTTGTCTGTGGTGGGGTAGATCATCATGCCCAAGACTGTCCTACACATGCTAACATGAGAGGATGGCGTAATCATCCCAACTTCAGCTGGAAGTCTGAAAACCAACAGCTTGCACAACCTTCTAGATCATATCCTGCACCATACCATGCACCTCAATTTTCTAGAAATTCTTTAGAAGATACTTTGCATGCATTTATTGAAGTACAGGGTAAGACTAACCAAAAATTTGAATCTTTAATTATGCAGGTTGTTGAAGAACAAAAGGAGATAAAGGGTCAGGTATCTAAAATAATGAGTTTCTTGAATGTAAATGAGCAAGGTAAGTTCCCTTCTCAAACTCAGTCTGTACCTCATGGTCAACATATGGCGCAAGAAACTGTGAAGAATCATGAGTGCCAACAGATATATATGATTGACTCACTCATAGACAGGGAAGTTTTCACAACTCATGATTCTGATCCCCTTGAGAATTTTATTGTTGATTTTGAGTATAATCCTATCAGTGATTCATCTGATGTAGCTAATATTTGTGCAATTTTTGACAATACTCAAGATTATAGCACACGGGCTTGGCAACTGAAGTTTAAGGAGTTGCTTGAGAAAAATGAAAAACAGATTCCTTCAAGTGGGCAAGTACCAAAAGTTAATCTAAAGCCTTGCCACCTACCTGTGAAGCTCAAGGACCGAGCTTATTGGAAAAATAAGCGTTTCGTTTTTGACCCAGGAGGAACAGTTCTATGAGTGGAAGATAGTCCAGTTGTAAACTTGGTCTATCAACTTTGACCACAGCATGCAACAATAATAATTATTATTATTATAATTATTATCATTATTATTATTATTATTATTATTATTATTATTATTATTATCATCTTATTTGTTTTGTTTTGTTTTGTTTTTATTTACTACTGTTTTCTTTATTTTTGTTTGCAGAATAGTATCATTTTGTCATTTCAGATCACTACTTTTGACGCTTAGCGAGCTATCTACATCACACATCAGGTGTATCCTACCCTTTTTAGTTACTCCCCATTCAATTTTAATTCTTAAACATTGAGGACAATGTTTCATTTAAGTTGGGGGGTGGGAATACAACTCTGTTATTTAAATTCTGTGGCATATTTCAATCAATATATAAAAAATTGTCAAATTTTTTCACACAGGCATCTTTTCACACATGATACTCATGCTCATTCATAACCATCTTGGTGAATTCAACAAACCCATTTTAAATCATTTTGCTAAAACATCCACAGAGCCATTTATGCACTTCTCCAAACTTTGTGGTAATATGGTGATTTGACACATGTAACTAAAGAATTATTTTGCTCAAGTATTCATGTGAATTTTGTGAGAATTGAGAGCTTACAAATACAGAAATTGTGATAAGTATCCATTGATCTGTTGAATTTGACACTTCTTTTGAGAATATCATTACATGGTTTGTGGTAAGATGGTGGATATACTTGGGATATGACGAAAGTCAACTTAGGATTAACGTTTGAGCCTTTCAAGCTGAGCCTTTTCATCATAGATCCCTAGCAGCCAATTTTGAGCCAATATACACATATGGCCTTTTCTTTTCATATCTACATCATCCATACCTCTCCACATTGGAGTATAGCTTATACACTATATTTTCCTACCATTTTACTTCCAAGTGTGTACTAGGTGTGAAATTATCATAAAAAAAAAAAAAAAACCATGACAAAAATGGCATGGTGCTAGATGTGTCCATCAAATTATTCATGAAAGAGTTCATCAAATTGCGAAGACACCAGTGGCAAAAGAAGATGGAAAAGTGTACTTAGTCAAAAATCTAAAAAATTGAAAAGTACATCAAAAGGAAAGTATAGTCTACTGAAAAATTTAACAGATTCCCTTTTGTGTATACTTGGAAGTTTTTGAAATCTCTTCACCTTTTCTTCTTATAAACCCCAACCCTAAACCACATTACAACCCTTTGTGTTGATTTTTCCGATCCTAAGTATGCTTGTGGAAAGAATGGTGGAAATCTCATTTGTTAGTATTCCTATCATAAGATCAATGTTTACTTGTTACTTATATATAATTGGCTAAATTTCCATGAGAGTAAATGTACACCTTTGTCAACTCCATAGAGAGAACCCATACATGAAACACTTCTATACCCATGAGTTATGGAGTTGAACCTTTTTGCTTAAGATATTCTAATGTTGCATGTGTCGAAACCTCTGATTTGATAAAAATAGTTTGGAACACATACACACTCTGTGGATTGCTATATTTGAATTACTTGTGAAAGGGTTATTGAATTTCTAAGATTGTTTTGATATGTAAATTTGAAAAATGTGTCTTGATGGCCCCTATGTGTGATTTTCTTTGGTCTTTCTCATCATTTTGCATGAAAATTGCTAGGGACTAGCAATGAGTAAGTTGGGGGGTGTGATGAGTGCACAAAAATGCACTCTAAATACTCTATTTAAATACTAAAAGAAATGAGAAAACAATGGATATAACTCATGTTAATAAAATTAATGGTCATTTATCTTGAGATAGATATAAGCATGATTTAATATATTGATGAGAATATAAAATGCCATATTTTCCTCTCTTAATGTTTAAAACTTTATTCTTATTTGATGCCTAAATATACTCATTATTCTTATATTTTGATTTAGGACACAAATGGAGACATTAGGAGCAAATGAAGATAATTGCGGAATTTTAGACAGTTCTGACATCTTTTCGTAAAATGGGCATAACTCTCTCATCCAATCTCCGATTGAGCTGATTCAAGATGATCTAGAACCGCAAGAGAAATATCTATAACTTTTATGTTTTGTGTTTGAAGAGATATCCACTCAATCTAAGACAAAATCGACAATCAAGTGGACGCACCTGCACTTGACGTTCCTGGATATTTTTCAGCCACTTGCATCAAATCCAAATGTTATCATAATATTTTCTAGCAAGCACTCCTACACCAACTTGGAAATTCAATGATCAATTCATATGCAAGATGAAGTGCACTCAAGTTTCTTCAAGACAAATTATTTGACTACAAGATATTAAGTCATACAAGACAACTAATGGGTAGAGAAGCAAAATTGAAACACTCAACCTACAAGCAAAATCCAACTCATGCATAGTGGGAAAACAAATGATCAAAATGACAACTCACAAGTCACTTGGATTCAAGAATGGCACATGGCAAAACAAGTTGAAATTGTGATGATTTTGTCATGACAACTTGCATGAAGGATGCTTATAAATAGAAGGGAGGGGTGTGTGTTCTAAGACAATGCTTAGTGTGGGAGGATGCTTTGGAAGAGCCATTGTTTTGAGAGCTTAAGAAAAGAAAAGAAAAACCAAAGAAGAGAGAAGAAAATAATGGTTGGCTCTTCCATATTATCCCTTGAAGAATTTTTGTTACATATTTTCAATATGTGTAACTAAATTCTCTAAGAGGGTTAGGGATGAACTTGTGTGTGTGATGGTGTTTGTAATTTATTTTTGATTCATGTATTTGGTCTTTAAATATTAAAACTCTTTTGTTCTATTATTCTCAATTTATTTGTGATGTTTTTCGTCTTCAAATAATTATAGAATCTATTTCGTTTATAGATTCAGTCATGCTTTTTCTATTGAATGGATTAGTTCTATAATTATGTTTGGAGCAATTGATTATCTATATTGATTTAATTCTCTGCTGCAATATCGCCTCTTGGGTATATTGTCGTCGTTGGATTTTCTCAATGTCGATAACAATTTATGAGAGTTAAGCGCGAAGAATGATTTTTCAAAGAGTTACATTTGATTTAAACTTTGGTTATTAATGTTATATCTTCCGATTAAGAATTTGGATATAGAATTCTTAATTGAGTTATCAATGAATTAAGAATAAATTTGAATACCACAAATACACAAGGAATTCCCTACGCTCTACTTTTCGTCTCATTTTTATACTGTTCAAATTACTCATTTAGTTTTAATTTACGTCACACTCTAAAATTTACTTTTCGCACTTATCTAAATCTTTTTGTTAATTTCGTTATTGTTCTTCAATTTCTCAATCCATCTCCCTGTGGAATCGACACCCCAAAACTATACTGCAAACGACCGCGTTATTCTTTGGGCGTAATCAATACCCCATCAAAAACCACCCATGATCAAGGCCCTGGACACATATTGACACTTGAGTTGGCACCACTTGTGACGCCAAGCTCAACATTGGAGGGCTCCCTTGAGAATTCTGAGTATGTTCTAGGAAGTTCAGAGGAGACACACGAGTCAATTGGGACGTGGCTCACTTGTTCCCCCTTGACCGTGCCACGACTAGGCCTGGAGAGCACCATGCGCCTAGCCCAGCACGCCCCATTAGCATGCCAGCGTGCCAGCCAACCCGGGCCATGCCCAATGCCCCACAGACCAAGACATGCACGGGCCATCCGAGTCACCATCAAGCCATGTGCACACTAGCTGCAAGCCATGGCCAACACCTGACCATGGCTAGGGTCTTTGCTGTGGACCAACCAAGGCCACCTAAGGTGCGGACCAACTAGCATGCCGTTCACACCCATGGCCCATGCCATGGGCGGCCAAGCCCACTGTCCACCTTTGAAGGCCACGACCATATGAGTCTCCAAAACTATCTTATTTGTTTATTAGTTGCTTTTAGTTATTTTATTTAATTAAATAATTGCCAGGGACCTTTTGGGGGTTTCCACTTTGTAAGCTCTATAAATAGAACCCTAGGCCTCTTAGTTTTTCACTTTTTGATCATTTGACATTTTGAAGACACCTTGTGTGTGGAGTGGCTTCCTTAGGAGCTTAGGCCGGCCACCTAGTGTGGTTTGGATTTTCGGTGCTTTACACTTGGACTTCCTAAGGGTGCAATTTGTGAATCCCTTTGGAAGAGGATCATCCGTGCAATTCGTGAATCGGTGATCCACATCTATCTCTTATTTATTAATCAAATTGTTGAGGTATTTCTTTCATTTGGTTTCTTGTCTATTTTAATGTTTTTGTTTATTTTAGTGTTCTTTTGTTCTTGGAGTGATTAAGAGTTCGTTCTATTTGTTTGATTATTGGAAAATTACAAAAAGAGTGATTGAGTGTTTGTGTCTTATTTTGAGTGCCAAATTCACACCACTTGTGAATTTGAGAACTGAGAGTTTTTAGTGTCTTGTTTGAGTGCCAAATTCACACTACTTGTGAATTTGAGAAGTGTGTGTGAGTTCCCTTGTGATTTTCGAAATCTTCGTCACTTGGAAATTTCGAGATCACCATCTTGTTGAGTGAATATTGGCGTGGTTACATTGTTGGAAGCATTGTCAAATGCTTGTTAAAGTATTGAAGCCGAAACACAAGAGGTGCTCTTGTGCATTTTCGAGTTGCTTAACCTTTTCTCTTGTTCATGCACTTTCTTGCATGTGCTTGAGTTTTCTTGAAGAAGTCTTGAAGATTCCCATCTCCCAAACACCCTTAGCCAAATTTCCCCAAAACCCTACTTACCATACACGGCCATCCATGACCAAAGTCCTTCCATAATTCCTCCAATCAAACCAACCCTTACTTACCATAATTAGGCCACTCGACCAAGCCATTCCTTGACTAGCCACCCACTCATTTTCATAACAACTCATCCCATAAGCCATAAAACCCTAGTTGACACATCACCTTATCCTTATCCTCCTACCAATTCAAACCAACTCAAATTCAAACCAATTTAAATTCAAATCAACTACAATCCTACACAAATACTTACTCGGCCAACTCATCCATTAGAGATAGCCGAATCCCATTAACCACCTCATCAATCTTATCCATCTTTACCATATCTCTTCTTATTTTCTCTCAAATCTAAACAACTATTTCCTTTCTAAACTTAGCCAATCTCGCCCAACATAAACCCCACATAGCCGGCCACTAATTCCCTCCACTTTAAAATAATTCAAATCCCACAATTTTAGCCACTTGACATAACCACCATGCTTGGCTAAGGCACCACTTGTCTTTGCCGAAACATCCCTTGCCCACTCACTAATCATATCTCCTAAATATCCTCTTGATTGATTAATCAATACCTAATTGACTCAATCAAATCCAAACCTAATCCCAATCCCAATCAAATATTCACTACCCATAATCCCTCCAAACTCGGCCAAGTATCCAAACCCTATCTTCCATAAATAGCTCTCAATTTGTCACATCACTAAATAACCCTAGCCGGCCATATCTCACAAAAATCCCTTCCTATTTTATCTCAATACAAGCCAACAAACCCCTTGCCATACTTAGCCAACGTCGCCCCTCTCAATCCTTCCCAAGGCCGGCCACCTCATTCCTTCAAATTCAAAATCATTCAAATTCAAAACACCTCCCACTTCCATAACCAACCTATTCGGCCACCTTACACCAAGCCTACCGAACCCCTCACTTGCCACCTTATCCATCATAACTTCCCATATTTCTCTCAACCAAACCAATTCAAATTCAAAACCCAAATCAAAATTCAAATCAAATCTCCAACAACCATAACCGGCCATCACTTCCCATTTGAATTCAAATCAACTTAAATTCAAATCTCATCACCTCCTATATTTTCTCACTTAAATCCACCTCATCCCTCATCCAAATCAAGCCAATTTTGTGCCCCCTAGTCCTTGCATGACCGGCCACCTAATTCCCCACCACTTCAAATAATTTCAAATGCAAATCAAATGCATTCCCTAACCCTAGCATCTTCGGCCATGCCACATATGCCCTAGCCGAATTCTACCTTACCACCTCATTAAATTGCCACATCATTCTCTTATTTGATTGGTCATCAAGTGAAGAGTGAACCAATCAAATCCCTCCCCATCATCAACCTATATTTGGCCACCATAACCCTAGTGTTGCCGCCCACCTCACTTGGCTAAGCCATACTCCTATTTTTTAGAACTTATCCAAAACCACTCAAAACCCTAGATCCCTGACCCTAATTGACTTGGCCAAAACCCTAGATGAACCCTAAGCCATATTCGGCCATCACATGCCCTAACCAAATACCATTTAGCCTAAACACAAGCTATCCTAGTTGTGCACCCCAAATTACCCTTAGCCGTGCATCACATTGTTCCAAACCTAGCCAATTAACCTCTCATTCACCTCTAGCAACCCTAGCCTAGCCTCATTCATCCACTACCTTATCCAAATGACAAAAAACCTGACCCTAATCCTCAATCTCAAAATTCCCCTTAGCCTCCACTAAAACCCTAGCCCTACTACACCATATGACCCATATTCCTTATCAAAAGGACCCCAATACATAGCCCTACCCAAAGGATATTCTTTTAAACCTTTCCTACCATAATCTACCACTTAGACCACCACATCTCCCTATTCAAACCAAACTTATCCCTTAAATACTTAACCTCCTTGTCACAAGGACTCAAGAAAGCAAGAGAAAGTGCCTAAACCGACCAAACCTTTGAGACTGTTCGGTCACAGAAGGAGACATGCGTGGAGGAGGATCCGCATTGGTTAGGGGCTAGACCGAGGCTCGATTCTCGTATTATTTTAAGGGGAATTTGGGAACGTCACACAAAGTGTTTAAATTGCTTGTCAACCCTTCAGACTAATGAGAAGTTCCCATACTAATAGCTATGAAGTTGATTATATATATTTATTAATATATATTATATATATATAGCTATTCACAATATATATAGTAGCATGTATTTGTTGCTTGCCTTAATATATAACAAAAAACCTGAACAGGAAATCGAGCATGTTGCACATGTAACCCAAATTCTGACAATGCTACAGTTGATCAAATGGAAATATATAGAAAATGATGAAATGGCTCATTGGTTGCAGGCTGCAAAATGATGGGGTAATCACACGAATGAGTGATACCACATATGGAAGCTGCAGAAAAATTGTTGGTAATGCTCGGACCTGCCTGGATCATAAAATCTTGAAGTTGTGGATTGAAAATTGCAACATGTCTAGTCCAAAGGTTGGTGCAAAAATTATAGGCGCATTTGAAACCAATAAAGTGATTAAAAACACCTCATTAACTTCTATTTTATAATTGGAATAAATTGGAATATAGAAAGCACGTGTTAATTGAATTCTATTGATAATTGCAGCATATGGACTTAAGATCAATGCCGACACTATTACAGAAGGATGTGGGAGTCACATCATATTGGAGAAATTAGTGGCAGAGCCCCCATTTCTCAATCCAATTGTAATTTATGAAAATGTAGGAGATTATTATTTCTGAAA
This sequence comes from Platycarya longipes, assembly GCA_036559045.1. NCBI lineage: Eukaryota > Viridiplantae > Streptophyta > Magnoliopsida > Fagales > Juglandaceae > Platycarya > Platycarya longipes. Next base: position 1,008,543 of record CM071790.1, on the reverse strand, counting down.
ATTTTGGGAATGCATTTTCTTAAAACACTTCAAAATATAACCTGGTTCCACAAGTTGAGAGCACATGGAGGTTCCATTCAATTTACATGGCATCTACAATATGTGTTAATTAAGAGGATGTAACAAAATGATAGAAAGTTGAATTACCAGATTCATATATAGCAGAATTTTTGAATTTACCAGATTTTACCAAATTTTGTATATTTTAAATTAAGCAAAATGATGTTGTGATGTGAATTTTCTGGTGGAGGGAAAAAGGTGTAACAATGGAGGGAAAATATAGATGGCCCAAGTATGAGGTGGGAGAAGCTGAGATTTTAGACTAAGTCAAGGGTAAAAGTGGTATTTTTCCCTAATAGCTCAGAAGTTTTGAAACCAGCCCATAAAAAGGACTTTGATCGCATGTTTTTAGAAGGTTAGACCAGGGTACACTCCTGGTGAGAGCTCACAGTGCTTTGTTCAAAAGGTTCTCGACAACAAGTAGTGTTTCTCTATCATAGTACACTGCTTCGTTGGCAAGTTGTCCTGTTCTTCAAACCTTCGTGCTAGTTGAAGAAATCCTCATCGCAGAACAGTCAAGGTATAACCTGGTTAAAGGTATTTAGCACAGTGTTTCTTGAGTATTTTTATGCAAAGCACATGTTTTTCCTATTTTTCTTCCCCTTCCTAGTCCACACAAGAAGGTGTAAGTTAGGGTTGGGTTTTTTTTTTTCCTATGCATGCATGTTTCGAGGCTGCTTTCTTGGGTTAGAAATATTCATCTTCAGTTTTTTGGGAAGCACATGTTTTACAAAATTTTTCTTCCCTTTCCTAGTCCACACAAGAAGGTCTAAGTTAGGGTTGGGGTGCTAATTTGTTTTCCTATGCATGCATGTTTCGGGGCTGCTTTCTTGGCTTTGAAATGTGCATTTTCGATTTTTAGTTTGTAGTCTGATAATCCTGTAGGGCAAAAGGAATATGTTTGTACTTGGGTTGCAAAGCACATGGTTTTCCTATTTTTTATCTTAGTTCAACTATTCTTTTTTTTTTATCCATGCTTTGGGGTTGCTTTATTGGGTTAGAAAAATGCATTGTCATGTTTTTAAAATTGTCTTTCCAAATCTAGCTGTGAGGAAACAAAGGTTCAATGTGGTGGTTGTAATTAATGATGTTTCGATGGTAAACCCACAAGCTAGGTTAGTCCAGCTCTCTTAGGGCTTATGGTTTTCTATTTGTACTTGGGTTGCAAAGCACATGTTTTCCTAATTTTTGTCCCCTTCCCAGTTAATAGTAATATTTTTTTTTTGTACTTTCTTTATATGCATGTTTTCGGGGCAACTTTATTGGCTCAGATAAATACACTGTCACAGTTTTTAAATATCTCTGATTTCACTTGGTGAGAGGACAAAGAAAGTCTAGATTTCTGACCATAATTAAAATTACGTCTCTCATCGGGCTCCAAATTATAATGCTACCTAATATAATGATGGGGGCAACTTACTGAACAGGTTTACTATATGAAAGTCCTAGTGATTTGAGCTCCAAATTCTTGCTAATACAACAATAAATATACTAGAGCATATATTCAAAAGGAATATGGTGGATTGAGTTTGGGAGGGTGTAGTGTTGGCTTGATCATTGTCAATTTTCTTTGATAAGTCTAAGTAATTTTCAGCTTACAGTGTTTGGCAAATATAATTTTGTGCATTAATTCTCCCAAAGTAGCAACTTCAGAAGAAAGTGATATGAGGACCAACATGCTCAGAAGGTACAACGTTACTAACACAATCCATCCATATCTATAGGCCACTGTTATATTCTAAAAATTCTCTTTTATTCAAGAATACAGCTGGGACAAGGTTTTCGAGGAGGAAGGGCGAGGGGAAGGAGTGTGCTCCCTATACGACTTGGACGAGACGAATTTATACGCCGAACACGTGGTCCATCCTTGAGGGAATGCACGCCTGAGGCAATTGTGGGGCCAACTTTTAATCTTCTTACAGAATCTCCAAGCATAGAGGATGACACTCCACGTAGTTATTTAATTTCGACACCAGTGATCCAGGCTGCTATAAATGGTAATCTCTAAGAACAGTATTATTAAGTGCACGTCATTAATATTTGATTTTGGTGTACTCAAATTTTACTGTCAGCTCGTATACAACCACTTGGTAAATGAGTAAATCTATTGGTTGTGTAGGGGATGCAGCCACAGAGGGAGTAACATAACCAGTACCCGCTCCAACACAAAATAAACGTGGTCGTGGGCTAGCAAAATGTACTGAGTTCAACAAACTTCGCAAGCATGGGAAAATACACTTGCAGATAAACGATGGAGAGATGGCTCCATGTTGTTCCAATGCTAGTATGTTTACAACGAGGATCACGTGGATACTGAAACACCATGCGGACATGAGTCACGCAAGGTGGACGAATGTACCCACGTTTGATAAAGATGAACTGATTGAGCGCATCCGGGTAAGGTAGAATTATGCAAGCTAAGAAGATTATTGTATATGAGATGTATGCTGACCCAAGTATGGTACTAACAAAGTTGTTTTGCCATGGGTAGGACGACTTTGAATTGGATTGAGAGAAGCACAATCATCGAATGGCTGTTTGGAAAGCCCTCCGCAAGCGTTTCAACGCCTATCACCATGACTAGCACAAGAAGTACCTAAAGTTTGGCACTCATGAGAAAGCATTGGCTGCTGAGACTAGCATAGTGAACCCAATCGTATGGGCAAAACTATGCGAGAGATGGGGAAGTGAACCCTTCAAGGTAACCTAGAATATATTTGGTGGCCAAATCTATACACTTGAATATTTTGAGTTTAGAATTATTTGATATAATAATGGGCCTCTTTCATGTTTAGAATGTAACTGTCAGAATTTATGATCATGGGCAGAATTTGTCAAACCAAAATAGAGAGAGTCGCATGACACAAGACATTAATCACAGTTCAGGTAGTAAGTCGTTTGTGAGGGTCCTACAGGAAAAGGTAATCGATTCTCTTAATGCCATTCTTGTAAAAGTATTTGTACTGCACATATCTTTAGTTGATTCCATTTTATTTAAGTTATTGCCGTTGAAATGTAAGCTGTAGAATTAGTTTGATAATTTGATCCACATCTTGATGTATTGCTAGCTGCATATATAAGGGGTTTATTCCTAGTCTTCATGCCAGAAATGTACACATGCCCATACATGATTATGCCTTTTAACTTTATAATATGTCCTACATCTGGCTTTTTTAATAGATCTAGACATTTTACACATCACAGCTCTGGAAAAAAAAAATACCATAAACTTTAAAGCATAATTGGTATAAAATATTTGTATAGCTCTCTACATATAATTGAAACGCAACATGTCAATATTTACAACGGACTCAACAAATCTTATAAAACTAGAACCATATGATATTCAACGTCAAACTAAAGAACCAACCAATAAAATCTGAAAACATTAAGTCAGTTCAACGTGTAAGAGTTTTTCTAAGAGTTGTGTGTAAACCTAACACTTATCTATAAAAAACTACAACAGCTTCCAACATTAAAAACAATTGAATTTGACCAATAGAAATCCACTGACACCCAATTATAACCTATATAATGCATTGTAGCAGTGAATTACCTAGTCTCCGAATTGCCAAAAAAATCTCTCTAAAATGCTTGATTAGAGAGAAGTCAATTTTCAGATTCCCACTCCTTTATCTCACTGCGTTCCATTGTAATTTTAGACATATTTGAATTCCTCACCACCACATCCCACCATTGCTTCAACTTTGCTAGATCAATACCCAATTAATTAGCAATAGGAAGCAAGAAAATATATAGGTAGGCCAGACGGCATAGTCTTTATTTATACACTTCCCCTCTTGATTTAGATAGCATTATTTATGCATTCATTCAAATAAACCTCTTCAGTAGCCCAAAGGAAACCACTAAATCACATAATTATCAATAGAAGCTAGTCTGATGTATTTTGATAAGTAAAAATATTGTCGTAAAACATATAAGCTAGACAAATTAACAATCAATAATCTGGATAAAGTCTCAAAGTTGAAAAAAATATAGGTGAAGCTAAAAAGACATTACTAACAGCTTTACTTATCAAAAAAAAAAAAAGGAAAAAAGACATTACTAACAGCTTACCGTCATCCATCTACACCCGGAAAGCAACATCAGGAACAGTTTTATCACGCAATGTTGCAGCAATCTTGTGAGATCCCAGATTTACATGTATTTTTACACATTACTTTATTCTCGGTATTAATTATTTTAATTTATTTTAATAATATTATCGGTTGCGTTTTGTTTGTTTAAAATAATTATTTGAGCTATTAATTAGTTATTATTGAGTTATGATATTTTTCATATTAATTTAAATGTGAGATAATTATTTTAATGATTGGAATTTAATTTCCTTTATTTTATTATGTGATTTTAATTGATGTGCTTTCTTTATATTAATTATTGTTTTATAATTAAATTGTATTTGGTTTAATTTAATTTATTTTATTGTTGGGCTTTATATATTTTATTTTATTGATATTGAAATTGTAGTATTTAAAGTCAGCTTTTATTTAATTTATTGTACTTTTTTTTTTCTCTCTTTTTCCCTTTTTCTTTTTCTTTTCTTTTCTTTCTTTTCTTCTTTTCCCTTTCTTTTCTTTCCTTTTCTTTTTCCCTAGAGCGCCCCCCCCCCCCCCCCCGCGGAGTGCAACAACTCCCCTCCCCCCTCTCTGCGTCCATTTGGTCTTAAGTCGCCTAGCCTTCACCACCGACCGCCTTGCCTCACCGCCGGTCTTGCCTGGACCTCCTGCCGCTGGCGAGTCCAATGGTACCAGTGGTGTCATCTCCAGCCACCCTACCGCCCTTGCACAGCCCCCTACCCGAAAATGAGTTCTTGGCTTCTCTTGCATTTTCCGGCCACCGCCGGCCACCCCTTGGCACCGGAGACCTACCAGCAACCTCCCCTCACTCCAGCGAGCATAACCTACCGCCCAAAGCCACCTAACTCAGCCACTTCCTCCACCCGAAATGGGTCCTTAAATGGATCCATCTTCGCCGCGCCGCCGTTCGTAGGTCTCACCTCCGCCACCAAAAGACTCCCCTTGCTCAGCTGACCAACCCCCTAGCTCAGTTTCTCCAACCGTGGCTTCACTTTCCCTATACGACCCCAAACTCGAAAATGGGTTTCCACCCTTTTGGAGCCTGATCCGCCACCATCCGGTGGTTGTGCCGCCACACCACCACCTCCATGAGATTCCCCACCTTCCAAAGAGTATCTCCCTAAATTTTGGTGTCAAACCGAGCACTCTAGCCTAACGTACAAGTGACCGCTACGAACGCTGCGGATTGACGTTTGCTCAAGGATTTACACTCTTACCCGCTATAAGTATTTTCCAAATAAACTTTAAAATTTAAATATATTTTTCGCATCAACAAATATTGTATTTGGTTATTGTTGGAATTTATTAATTGTTAGTTATTTGGTGCATGATCATCTGCATTGTGTATTTACATGCATTTTCATGTGTTTATGGTTTTCGGGTACGTGTGTATCACGACCCCAAGTTGAGATGGGGCATTATCTCGGTGGAGCTCCTCTGGTCACTTGGGAGCGGAATATACTGAGTGACATCCCCTGGGTCGTCGCTGGGCAACGACGGGATCGGACGGAATGGTAACGCTCTAATGCCGACACCGTGGCTCCCCTGCTGGCGGGAGCTAGGGGATGCCTAGTCACGGTACATGCTGGGCGCGGTTAGCTAGGCATCGCCTATTTCGAAGTCACATGCGTGGTCGTTACCTTCGGTGTGATGATGAAAGTCAGGGTGTGCGGATGATCCCTATGGGAGATCATGGTGCATACGGTTAATAAAATGGATGTTTAGGCCATTTTCTGGGAAAGTGGCGAGTTTTATTTATTGGTTTTACGTGGACCATTTTATGGGAAAATGGTTGTGGTTTTAATGGATTTATGGACATCATGTTCTGGGAAAATGATGGATGATTTTATTGCAGTTTTAATTTGGGCCAAATTGGGATTTTGGCATGTGGTTATTTTATTTATTTTGAGGAAGATGATTTTTAAGCTTCATGCATACGGTGTCTTGTTAATGTGTGAGGTTGTTGTTGTGTATGAATATATTTTATGTCTTGTGGTTTGTTTGGGTTATACTTACCTGCGATGTCATGTTTGGTGTCGTAGTTTTTGGATGCATAATTTTGTGGAGGCTGAGCCTGAGGAGGCGACACCGTTGTTAAAATATTCTTATTATAAAATTATTATCTTGGGAAATTATTTTCCCCTTTTTATAAATATGTATTTTTATGATTTATCTTTCGGATGAGTGTATTAAATCTCCTGTTGGAGAATATATGTTAAACTGGTTTGTAAAATAACTCTAAAAATTCTGGTACTTAGTTATCGACTTAATTTATCTGCTACTTTTATTTATGTATGTCACGTGTTCATATACTTAGCACTTGACGTTGGGGGTGCGTGACCCGTGTTGTCAGCAACCTGATGCCTCAATTCCCGTATTTATTTTAAGTGTTGTCAGCATCACACACTTAGCACAAATCTTGATATAGTCCATGATACTTGGGTAATCAATAAATCTAAAGAGTCTCAAAAATATCAACACAATATTTTTGTTGCTGGTAATACCAACACATTAATTATTGAACACAAAGTCATGAAAAAAAAAAAAAACTTTAAAATAATGCATAAAAGAAGTATAAAAATATTTGTCACAAGTCTTTACAACATAGTATTGTTGATTTTCAGTTTTTAGAAAATATAAACATTGTCATGTGTCTGATAACATATTCAGTTAAAAAACTTACATAGTTACTGTTATTATGCTGCTGCAAATATGTGTTTCCTTTTACTGATTTATGCAACATAATATCTAGCAAGGGCAAGGAACGAACTTGGTGTTTCTTCAAGGACACGCGGTGGTCCAAGAAGAAGGCACATTCGTGACACCAGAAACAGAACAACTCTATGTGAGTAACTAATATGTTCAGCCAACTATTGTGCTGAAATTTATGCCTTCATAAATCTAAGTATGCCATTTAGTAAAAAGCTGAATATGATGAACATTGTATAGCATATATAACTATTTTTCTGTGCGTTTGACAGAATCGAATGGCTGGAGAAATGGATGCACTAGAGCCCAACAAACGTACAGATGATGCAGCGGCAACCATATTTAGGTTAGTCCTTGGTCAGAGAGCAGGATGCGCAAGGGGGCTAGGAGAAATGGTAATCCCAGAGTGTACAAGAGAGAAGGAACGTATTCGAGATAAGGAGTACGCAGAACTAGTTGACCGACACAAGAAAGATGCTCAAACTCACAAAACTGAACTAGAGGCTGTAAGGGAAGAAATGAGAATCAAGATGGAAAGGCAACGTGAATAGAAGAGGAAGATGATGGAGAAGCAAATGCAGACTGAAAAATTATTGATGTCCTTAATGTCACAGCGGAAACCATTAGTGGAATCGAAGCAGCAGCCGTTGGTAGAATTGCAACAGCAGCAGGCACCCCAATGGCAGCAACAGATAGGGTTGGAATCATAGCAGCAATCGAGGTCGGAATCGTAGCGGCCTCCTCAGATGATTTCTCTCCTAAGCCATGGTCGACTCTGTGAGCTGCGTGCAGCTTGCGGACACAAGATTTTTGGTAATTTTAATCAGTATGGTGGCTCCCAATGTTGTTGGTATGATATTTTGGTAGTAAGGAGGCAGATTTTTTGGCTGTTATAATATGTAATTTTTTGGGAGCTAGCTAACTAGTAGTAGGGGGCAGCAGTGTTGCCTAGCTAACTAGTAGTAGGGGGTAGTAGTGTGGCCTATAAGCCCTTTTTTGCATAATAGACAGATTATGTATATATAACCCATGTCAATACAAACTTTCTTTTTTGCAATGATCCATGGCTGGTAAATAGAAACTGATGGTGTTCATGTGTCACAAAATCAAAGGGTAAGTTGTTTTCAGATATTTTAACTGAACTAAATTTGAATTTATCTCTATGGAATGTTAACTGGAGGGTGGCATCACAGGTACAGGCAAAGGAGTTGGGAACTTTCCAAAATGTTTGAGGAGATGGTCCACACACTCCCTAAACAGCTTGTACTCAGACCTTATAGTTGTTCCAAAAATGCACGTGGCTTAATCGAACATTTTTTCCAATGTTTGCTCAAGGACTTTGATAACTGGACAAAGAATAGGTAAAGCCTTTTCTAACTTACACATTTATCCAATGGACGTATAATTGTCAGGTGCTATTAGGTTTAATTAGTTACTTTGTTATATTTGTTGCTGTTAATATTACAATCCGTGCCCAGATTTCTGCCACTTAAATCTATTAGGGTAATGGGGCAGCTAGAATATTATAGGTTGATTAATTCAGGCCTTCCCTGAAGTGCATAGGGTCGCTATCTAGATCAAAACAAATTTAGTTTATTGTCCGTTGTGCTGTATAAATTGTTTTAGGGGAATTTAATCTGATGCATTTGTTGGGTTTGCTGGAATTAGTCCTCATTTTTTTTGCTTTCACATGCATTTGCTTTAATTGCGGGTGTAACAAAAACTATATCAAAGTGTTAAGTTGGGTTACTGATAATTCAATATAAAGTCTATGAGCGTAATTTATCCAACTGCTGACATTCATGTTATTTATCACCTAATTGTTCCCAACTGTAATATAGATAATTAATTTCCTATCATCTATCATCATTGTGTGAAATTAGCAGCTCGAAATAACCACTAAACTATTTCTACATTAATCTAGGTTTGAGTACAAGCTGATGGGTGAAAGTGGCAGACTAATCCTCTTGTTTCTTGATGGAAATTATGTGAAAATTTGTAATTGGTGGAAGATGTGGCTGTAGCGAGTTGGAATTCAGATTTTAGTTAAATCATGAAGTTGAAGTTGAAGTTCCTATATGAAGTTGATTAAGTTCTCATACCGAGGATACAGATTAAATGGCAAGTTAGACTTTTATAGCTTTCAAATAGTACTAGACATTTCTGTTTGTGTAATGGAAATCTAGGCATGGATCAATGATTCAGATATATGCAAAGTATTCCTTGAGTACATGTAATAGCATGTAGGATGAATGTTGGTACTGATCTGTCTAAACAGCTGATATGAATTTTGGTACTGATTTGATTATATATATATTGAAGTCGAGTTGTTGCCCACTGTTAGTAGTACATGTGTTTATTTATGGCTTTCATCTATATGAACTATATATGTGAATTAGTGTGAGTTGGCTATCTAATAACTGTCAAGGTTGTCGTGTAAATTGGAGTATCGAATTTACACTCAGTACATGTTTCCTAAAAAATTAGGAGAAAAACTAGTGTTAGGATTCTGCAAGTAGATTTCATGTTTACATGAGGAAGCAAGTTGTAAGAATTTAGATGGAAAGTATATAGTAGTAATTTATGTGTGGTATCCAATTATAAGTGTATGTTATACTGATGCTGGATATATTATTAAATGAGCTTGGGTCAGTCTCAGATGATCAATAAATGGGTTGGCTAGTTTTTGACATGATCTCTTCCTTGAACAAGAGGTAGGCCAGGTTGTTGATTAATACATATCAGAGTTATATATGTTCAATATTCAGGGGTTAAATTATGTGCTTATAATTAATGATCTATATGTACACTGCTTATTAATTGAGTACTTACCAACTGTGGTACGTACTGATACAATTTGTATTAATATCCTATATGCACCCATAATTTGTATTAATAACTTAATCTCTAATATATATATAATTAGATTAAATGACTTAGTTTTTTGATCCTCCGTGAATTGCATTTGTAAGGTGATTCCAAAGATCACTGTTCTCACCAGAAGTGGAAAAGAAATAATGATATATAATAAATCTGAAAAAATAATAATAATAATTAAATTAAAAAAAATGGCATGATGCGGCAAATTATATAGAATATAATGACGTAAATGCATGAGTGCTTCAATGTATTATAAGCAGTTACGACAAAAATAATGATGCAAAAAAAAGTGTTAAAACACACGAAAACAAATGGCGACACCAGATCACACTTCTTGCGGCATTTAAGTTTTATTGGGAAAAGCCTTTTGCGGCACCTAGCATTTCTTGCGGCATTTAACCAGATGTTGCTAATAAGGGGCATATGCAGCATTCTTAACTCAACGCCGGTGATAAATCAACCTTTTCCGGTGCTATCTGTCCAATTCGCGACAATTCCATAATGTTGACAATGGATAGTCATATGCAGCATTATTAACGAACGCCAGCATTAAACAAATATTTCCGGAGCTAGAGAGACTAACATCGGCAATAGAATTACGCCGGAATACTCTTTTGCGGCATTAACTGTAATGTAATCACATGAGAGACTCCTTTGCGGTAGTATATTAGTTATTTGTGACATTTTATTAGCGCCGCAAATAGTCGTTACGCATATTCGCAAGAGTAGCATTTCTTTGGCGCCCACTGCGCGGCACTGAAATAAATGTCGGAGTTCTTATTTTCGGCATTTTTTGAGATATTTGCGGCAGTTTCAAGGCGCCAAAATAACCATTATCTCTAGTGTGTTTTTTAATAAGCCTTTTAATAAATAAGGGATTTCATTATAGTTATTCCATATATGCTACTACATCCTTCAGCTCCCGTGCGCGCCAAAAAATCTGCCGGCTACTTACTTTTGGGAGGATATGCTCTATTAACATGTTATGTCAGTAGACATACGTTTCTACAAACTAAAAAATTAATAAGTTAAGAACCAATAATTTTAAAAGAAAAAAAAAAAAACGAAAATTGCGGTAAAGTTACCTTCGAAGAACTGCAAATAGGACAATTAATGAAATTGAAAAGTTTTTAAAAAAAAAAAAAAACAGTAAAATTAGAAATAGTACTTAGATTAGAAAATATTATATATCCATATATAATTTGATAATATAATATGATCAGAAATGCTTTACAAGAAATCCATAATCGGCTTCTTTTTTATTTTTTATTTATTTTTGTAAATAAAGTTTAAGAATATCATCGATATATCTATTAACGTGTTGTGTCAGTAGACCTATGTTTCTACAAACTAAAAAATAAGTTAAGAACCAATTATTTAAAAAGAAAAAAATAAAAAAAAGAAGGAAAATAGAAGTAAAGTTACCTTCGAAGAACTGCAAATAGGACAATTAATGAAATTGAAAAAAAAAAATCTAAATAAAAAAAAGTAAAATTAGAAATAGTACTTAGATTAGAAAATGTAATCCATAATAATATGAGAAATGCTTTACAAAAGATCTTATAAAAATAAATTTATAAATTGACTTGACTGATTTTAGTAATATATAATCTAGTTGAGTACATGATATTACTTTAGAACGACTTCATGAATCTGACCACTCCTGGGCAAAATATACAATCTGCATGCTTTAATATGCAAGATCATTGACAGTACATTTAATTACACATTATTTTATTTTTACATGATTTTAAACAAAATTGTTAATTCCATTGACCCTATTCCATTAGTGCACCATTAAAAATCTTATGCTAGTGTACGTAGCCAATTTTTAACGAGTGTCCTCAACCATGCAGCCACCTCATTAATTTTCATTTAAACTACCATGCAAGCTGCATGTAAGAAATTAAAATGCGCCTAATTAGCATACATTATACTTGATTGATCAGCACATTAATTTATCTCAGGAATTAAAATTTCCCAAAAATGATGAAGATATTCACGATTATCTAAATTTGACTTTATTAATATATTGAAAATTCAAACTACTTAATGTTTCAAGACATAAATCTTAACAGCTAATTTCTTAAACTATATCCCTCTTCTTGCCAAAACAATATGGCCTACTTCGATCATCGTCATAGTGTATATTATAAGCAACAAATGCTTTATTGATTCTATAATAATCTACTCCCCTTAAATTCTAATTAGACATTTCTCAAACATTATATAAGTCTTTAATTCCTGCAATATCATCTGCATGCAAGCCTTTAGTCACACCGGAAGCGATAGTGGGTTCCATGATTGATCCTTGAACAGAGTTATGCCCGAGTCCAAGAAGGTGCCCAATTTCATGCAAAGCAACTGTCTCCAAGTCATATGCATCGGGAATAGCACCCACACTCCAGATCTCATCTGCATCATAATGGAACCTTCCATCTGTTGGCGCAGAAGCATGGGTAATGGTGTTACCTCTTCCGTCAAAAGGAGACCCGTCTCCATGATCCCCACTAGCAAAACCAATAGTGATATCTGCGTTTGATACGCCTTGAGCCTGTGAGAAGGTGAAATGGGTGTTTCCTGCCCACGTTCGGAATGCTTGTGCTATAGGACTCATGGCTTCAGTTGGGGTTCCTGGGAGAAACGCGTAGGTGAGATGATACTTTGAGGTCGGCTACTTTGGGAATGGGGCTCTTGGAGACATGAAAGTATAATGAGAGACTGTATGAAATGAGCCAGTCTTTCTGTGGTGATGATGCTTCTTCTTGGCTGATTGCATCCAGTTTGTGCCATCGACGATATCTGCGACGCCACAACGAGGCATCGTCATGTTTGAGACCGTTAGAAGGACAACAACAACAACCACAAGGCCTTTGCTTTCGTTACACTTATCCGACAAGTCTCACTTCTACAATATTCTGAAAACGTTAGCAACAGAAAGGAAGAGAAAGAAACGCAGATCCTCAGATCTCTTGGTGTTTGGTTGCCGAGAAACTAGATGTTTGGTTGCCGAGAAGTTGTTGGGGAAAAGAAAAGAAAACATCTTCCAAATTTTATTTCCTTGTACGAAAGTTATGAAAAAAAAACCCAAGATTAAAACAAGTTTGAGCTATGTGATAGATGTCTTGACACATTTAAAGTCATTAGAAGATATATTATATGTTGTTTGGTTGCCGAAAAAGTGTCGGGAAAAAGGAAAAAAAAATCAATTTCTATTATTTGATTTGAAGACTAAAACCAAGACGAAGGGTAGATGGAAGGGGAGGAAGCCGAATCTGCAGTTTTGGAAAAGAAAAAAAAATTAAAGGCGTGGACGAAACTGATTTCGAAAAATACAAAAATACAAAATCAGAAAAGATTCTACAAAAAAAATCAATCATCCATCTACAGCAAACGGAGACAATCAAGATGAAAATTTTGAACTCGCGTTTCTTAGCAAACGGAGACGATGAAAATGGGATTTCGACTTTTCTCTTTGTTTTACTTCTCTTTGTTTTTCTTTTTTTTAGTATTTTTATATAATAGAAAATCGGACAATATGTCATCCACATCAGAAAATGGTGCTCAATAGTTACCCAACGTTACTTGTACGTAGCATTGCTCATTTTAAATTGTTAACATTTGTTGTATCGAGCAAATAGACAGAGGTGAGAATGTTATAAAACTAAAAAGAAAAGAATATTATAAAAGAATTTACAAAGGAAATGCTTGAAACTCATTTATTTCTCAAGTATTTGAATCTTATTTTCTCAAGCATTTGAATACTCTTTCCTTACAAAATGATTTGAAACTCTCATATATATATATAGAGAGTTCGAGTATCGATGGTCATTCACAAAGCTAAAAGGGAAGGGAACACGGGGAGGAAAATAAGGAGAATTGGGGGGGGGGGGCTTTCACGCCCTCCCTTTTTGACTTTTCTCATAATACTTCTCCTTGAATGACTATTCATAAATAATGTCTCGTTAAAACCTTGCCAAGGAAAAATCCAGTGGGAAGGAAAAATAGTACAATCAGCATAAGTCTTCAAGACATTTACTCTCCCTGAAAAATGCATGAAGATAGATATTTAAGTTTGGCATTCTAATGTCTGCACAATTTTCTTAAACGTCGTAGTTGGTAATGTCTTCGTGAATAAATATGCCAGATTATCACTTGATTGTATCTCTAATATATCCTTCTGTGATTTGAGTAATACAAGCAGAATTATATTAGTATAAAATTGTTGGGTTATCATTGATCATGAGAAAATTACATTTTTCTTGAATATATAAAATCACTAATCTCAGCCACTTACACTCTAAACTTGTTTCATGAATTGCAATTATCTTTGAGTGATTTGAAGATGTGGCAGATAGTGTTTGCTTAATAGACTTAGTAGAAATTTGATACCTATAGTAATGCTTAAGTTGCCATTGAGAATATAAAGTTTGAGGCCTAATTCTATCGATTCAGTGTGGAAGGAAATTCAAATCCACTTGATATTATTGACAAATGAGATCTTTGCAGAGATTTGAAAGCTTTGGGTTGCTTTTTAAAGACAATCATTTTCATCCATTGGATACTCACGTAAGATTTAACATTTCTCATTGATCTAATTGTTGTTCATCCAGAACGATACTATAGCTGAGAGAAATTCTTTTGTTAATGTTCCAGATTTGAACCAAGAACCCTTTACACCTAAACCACTCATCTTCTCTCCTGAGGCTGTCAACACCATTATAGAAGCAGATATGCATCTTTCTAGTAAAATTGATTCTGAAATTGTTGTTGTATCAAGAACCTTTAGTTCTTAATATGTTGCCTCTATTACGACTATGTCTCGGAGGCTATTGACGAGAGTGAGTGAGGTTGATCATCTTAACAATCAAATATCTGAATTGCATCAAAAGATAAAAAGAATAAAAAGTTAAGACAAGAAAACAAGGTGCTGAAGAAATTTGCAGACTAGTATTCTTGTGACTTGAAATCACGAATAGAAGAGTTAGAACGAGAGAAAACTCAAATACAAAGTCAACAACAGCAGCTAACAGTAGAGATTCAACATTTATGAGAAAATAGGGATAGCCTGTAATTAATCTCGTTAGCTTAACTAAATAACTTTTGAAAATACGCATCCAGCATATTTTGTAATCTTGACTAAGCTGGATTTGAAAAGATGATAATTTATCTTGTTCTTATTTTTATCTCTACAAGAATCGTTTTCAGGTTCATTTAGCTCGCATCAAATCTTGTTCTCATATCTATAATTCATCTGCATTTGTATTTTTATTTTATAATTTTTCAATGGCTCATCAGTTTCCTTTCGATATTCCTAATGATCAAGATATGAGGTATTCTTCACCTCAGTCACAAGTTGTTCCTACATCTTCTGTAGGTGCCACATTGTAGCAAGCAAGTGATCTGGCTAATAAGTTAGATTAAGAAGCCATTTATGAACTAGTGACTCTTGGAACTTGATACTCATCATCCATTGTCAGGCTTTCCAATCGATTGAAGTCCAAAACTCGTGAGGTTGAAGAGTTTAACGAGAGAATTTTTGTACTCCAACGATTTGTTCAAGAGTCTAACAAAAAAATTGTAGAGTTAAAGCAACAGAATAAGGATTTAAAATCATTACTTGCCTCTTTATTTCGACTGCCTAATCCTTTAGACAAGGATGACATGTTGATCTTAGAAGAGCAAATGAATTTGAAATATGAGGCTAAAAGTCTCAAATTTTTGCAAGTTATCTAGCATTTGAATAACAAGATCTTTCTTTTTCAAATTCATTCTTTAAATATATAACAGTTCATGTGATCTCTTCAGGAGTTCCAACAATATTTAAATCATCAACATAAACTGCAATAATGACAAATCCGGATTTTGATTTCTTAATAAAAATACATAGACATATAGGATAATTCTCGAATAATTCTTTCAATAGATATTCTCTAAAACGATTATAACACATGCTAATAAAAAATCTAAATGTGATTGTATCCATAACGGGAGAATATGTTTTCTCATAATCAATTCCGGGTTTTTGCAGGAAACCTTGTGCGACAAGCCGTACTTTGTATCACACAAATTCATTTTCCTCATTACGTTTTTGTACAAATACATACTTATATCCAACAGGCATTACACATTTTGGTGTTTGGACAACAGGTCCAAATACCTCTCGCTTTACTAGCGAGTATAATTTAGCTTCAATAGCTGCTTTCTATTTTTGTCAGTCATTTCTACGTCGACATTCTTTGACGGTATTTGGCTCACTTTCTTCATTACTTCTGGTAATGTCAAGAGCCATTTTATATAAAAATATGTAATCGACAATAATTTTATTTCTATCCAAAATTTCTCCAGTACTCATTGAAATGTATCAAGATCTCATTATTTTTAGGTATCTGTTCCTCTTCAGAGAAAAATATTTCATGAAACACCTCTTCTGCAGGTCCTTTTTCAGCAGATTTTGGGATAGAATATTTGATTTCTTCAAGGGCGTCAACTATGTTTGTGGCCTGTATTGTGGGTATGGGTTCTTCAGAAACACCAAATTCATTATGTTTCTTTCTATTTCGAGAAATTTTATCTTTTGCACCAATAGATTTTCCACGCTTCAGGCGTGTCATAGACTCACATATTGTTGTCTTGACAACTTGTCATTCAGAGACTACAATCCTTATTAGAGCATTAACAATATGAAAAAGTGATTTTACCACACCTTTAGTGTCAGTAAATACATCCGATAATTGATTTGCAACACTTTGCAAATGGATAATCTTCTGAACTTATAGTTCACATTCATTTGTAAAAGGATCAAATTGAGACAGGACTTTATTATCCAAAGTAATTTCTTGTCGTGCTTCAGGCACCGACTTTTCATAATTTCAAAACTTGATAAAACATTAAAAAACTTTACTATAATATATAAAAGTTTCGTATAAGTGAATCAAGTGCTCGGACGTACAACAAGTACGTAACCAATGTCCAATTATACCACATATATGACATACATTCTTATTTTTCTATGAAAAATTATTTTGAGTGTCTTTACTCTTTTCTAAGTTAGATCACTTTTGGTGATACGGTGTATTTCTATTATTATCCTCTTTAATGTTGTTGCTTTTGGAACCCACACTTCTTTAAAAAAAATTATACTACGTCCATGCCCTTGGTTCCTTTGAAAGGATGCACTGTTCACTTTTAGGAATGATGTAAATCTAGTACCATTCACTTTAGGGAATTATGTGGAACCAGTAGGACGTAACTAGTAATTTATTAACAAAAGCTTATTATTTAGCTCAACTATTAGAAGACAAGATAGAATATTTGTTAAACTTTCGCTCTCAATATTGCTGCTGCAGGAACACATTCGAGACATGAAAATAGTATGTGTCTTCATTAACATATCACCATCTGTGACTTTTTCACTATATAATTTTAGTACTGAATTGATTTTAAAAAGCGCAGAGTTATAGTCACTACCATTTTTAAAATCTTGTAAGTTCAGGTGCAATAAGTCATCACATGTTTTTGGAAGGATTACATCTTCTGATACTCATATATCTCATTGAAATCATTTTCAAAGTTTTTTACCGTGAGATACACCATATAGTCTTGTAGGGACATGTGATTTTCTTTTTTGATTGTAATTCCCAAATTCATCATATCAAATGGATCTCATCAAGAATTCAGGATATATAACTTTTTTCAGAAATGTCAATAATAATAAATTTTAATTTTATAAGATTTGACATTTTCTATATATATGAATCACGAAAATAAATGTGTATCTAAGAAATATATTAACATAATCATGAGAATAAAAGCAGAATTTTATCAAGTATTATTCAGCAATATTACCTTTTATATTCATCTTAAAGACTACAAATAATATATTGAAAAACTTACTTCAAGTAGAAGACCATTAACTTCAGAATTGGTAAAATCTCGTGCTGATAACATGTTATAAAACTACAAAGAAAAGAATATTATGAAAGAATTTACAAAGGAAATGCTTGAAACTCATTTATTTCTCAAGTACTCGAATCTTATTTCCTCTAGCATCTGAATACTCATTCCTTACAAAAGGACTCTCATATATATAGAAAGTTCGAGAGTCGATGGTCATTCACAAAGTTAAAAGGGAGGGGAACACTGTGAAATCCCAAATTTACGTGTATTTTTACTTTTTATTTTATTCTTGTTGTTGACTGTTTTAATTTATTTTAATGATATTATTGGTTGTATTTTATTTGTTTAAAATTATTATTTGAGCTATTAGTTAATTAATATTAGTCTTACGTTGATTTTATGTTGAAATATTGTGTTACATTGTTTTTCTTATTAATTTAAATGTGAGTTAATTATTTTAACGATCAGAATTAAATTTCTTTATTTATTATGTGAGTTTATTTGATGTGCTTTCTTTCTATAAATTAGTGTTTTATATTTAAGTTGTTCTTTAAATAAAATTAGTTTATTGTGAGACTTTAAATATTTTATTTCATTGATATTGAATTGTAGCATTTTCAGTTGGTTTTTATTCATTTTATTGTGCTTTTTTTTTTCTAGTTGGATTTCATTTCCTTTTTCCTTTCTCTTTTTTTCCTTTTCTTTTCCTTTTCTCTTTTTTTCTTCTTTTCTTTTCTTCCTTTTTCTTTTTTTCCTTTTCCCCTGCCTCACCCTAGCCCGCGTGAGCCCCTTCCTGCTTCCTCTCTCCCGCCGTTTCTCTTCACTCCACCCAGTACCGCCGTCGGCCACCCTCTGGCGACACCGCCCAGCCCACGAACTTCCCCACATGCCGGCGAGCTCCCCTGCATCGGTGGTGCACCTCCGGCAGCCCCCTATCCCGTTCGTGAGCCTAAAACCCAAAATGGGTTATCTTGGCTTTTCCTTCATTTTCTGGCGCCACCACCGGCCACCTTGGCCTCCGACCACCTCCACCGGGTTCCCCACTCATCAGTGAACCTCTAGCTAGCTTCGGCACCCTTCAACTCCACATTTTCACCTCAAACCCGAAATGGGTCTTAAATGAGTTTCCCTTCGCCGCGCCGCCGTCCGGCCACCGTAGGCCTCACCACCGCTACCAAAACACTCCCATACCTCAGCCGACCATCCCCCTAGCTCAGCTCCTCAAACCACGGCCCCACCTCCCCAGTACAATCCCAAACCCGAAAATGGGTTTCCCACCCATTTTGAGCTCGATCTGCCACCTTCCGGTGGTTGCACCGCCACACCACCACCTCCATGAAATTCCCCACCTTCCAATGAGTATTTCTCTAAATTTTGGTGTCAAACCGAGCATCTAATCCAACATACAAAGTGACTCGCTGTGAACGCAGTGGACTGGCGTTTGCTCAATGATCCGATTTTTACCCACTGTATGTGACGCCCCCAAATTCTCCTTAAAATAAACACGGGAATCGAGGTGTTGGGATGATGACAACATGGGTCACACATCCCAACGACAAGTGCCAAACGTGTGTGCACACGTGACATACATAAAATATAAGTCGCAGCGGATAAATAAATCATTATTTAAGTACCAGAATTTTTAGAAATATTTTACAAACCATTTTAATATAAACACTCCAACAGGAGATTTAATACAGTAATCCGAAATACAAATTAAACAAATACATATTTATAAAAAAAATGAAAAATAAATTTCTCGAGATAACAATTAATAAAAATAACACATCAACAGTGAAGTCGTCTTCTCAGGCTCAGCCTCTTCAAAGTCTGCATACAAAAACTATGATGCCAAAAATGAAATCGCAGGTAAGTATAACCCAAACAAACCCAAGATAATAAATACATTAATGCCACAACAACAATTATGAACAAATTACCATATGCATGAGACTTAAAATCATCTTCCTCAAAATCAATAAAATAACCACACGCCAAAATCCCATTTTGGCCCAAATTAAAACTTCAATAAAATCATCTATCATTTTCCTAGAAAATGATAACCATAAATCTATTAAAACCACAACCATTTTTCCAGAAAATGGTCCACGTAAAACCAAGAAACACAACCCGCCACTTTCCCAGAAAATGGCCTAAACATCCTTTTTATTAACCGTATGCACCATGATCTCCCCTAGGGACCATCCGCACACCCTGGCTTTCATCATTGCACCGAAGGTAACGACCCCGCATGTGCCTTTGGAATGGGCGATGCCTAGCTAACCGCGCCCAGCACGTACCATGACCAGGCATCCCCTAGCTCCCGCCAGCAGAGGAGCCACAGAGTCGGCACGAGATAGTTATTATCCCGTCCGATCCCGTCGTCGCCCGGCGACAACCTAGGGGTTGTCATTCAGTATATTCTGTTCCCGAGTGACCAGAGGAGCTCCACCGGGATAATGCCCCATCCCGGCTTGGGGTCGTGATACACACGCACCCGGAAGCCGTTAACACATTTGAAAACCCAGTTTTCAAATCCAACACATGAATATCCGAAATTATGCAAAAATCCAATTTCTAAATATTTTCATGAACATGCACGTAAATACACAATGCATACGACCATGCACAAAATATTTGATACCCAATAAATTCCAACAATAACTAAACACAATATATGTCGATGCAAAAATATATTTAAATCTTAAAGTTTATATGGAAAATACTTACAACGGTTAAAAACGCATATCCTTGAACAACGCCAATCCACAGCGTTCGTAGCAATCACCGATACGTTAGGTTAAAATGCTCGGTTTGACACCAAAATTTAGGGAGATACTCATTGAAGGGTGGGGAACCTCATGGAGGTGGTGATGTGGCGGCACAACCACCGGAAGGTGGTGGATCGGGGTCAAAATGGGTGAATACCCATTTTTGGGTTTGAGGTTGTACCGGGAAGGTGAGGCAACGGTTGGGGAAACTGAGCTAGGGAGATGACCGGCTGGGCGAGGGGAGTCTTTTGGTGGTGGTGGTGAGGCCTACAGTGGCCGGACGGTGGCGCGGCGAAGAACAACCCGTTTTAGGGCCCATTTCGGGTGGAGGGATAACCGGCGGAGATGGGTGGCCTTGGGCGGTGGGTTATGCTCGCCGGAGGGTGGGGAGTCTAGTGGTGGTGGTCAGAGGTCAAGGGGTGACCGGCGGTAGCCGAAAATGCAGAGGAAGTTAAAACACCCATTTCGGGTTTCAGCCTATGGAGGGGAGGTGGGGTGGCCGGAGGTGACACCACCGGTGCCGTTGAACTCGCCGGCATGTGGGGGTGAGGTTGGGCTGGGCGGTGTCACTGGTGGGTGGCCGACGGTAGCCCTGGGCGTAGGGGGAAGAGAGGGCGAGAGAAGAGATGGAACACGGGAGGGGGAGCTGGCACGCGAGCTGGGGGGGTCTGGGAGAGGCAAGGGAGAAAGGAAAAGGAAAAGAAAAAGAAAAAGAAAAAGAAAAAAAGAAAAAAGGAAAAAGAGAAGGGAAAAGGAAATAGAATCCACTAGAAGAAAAACACAATAAATTAAATAAAAGCCACTACAAAATACTACAATTCAATATCAATAAAATAAAATATTTAAAACCCAACAATACACTAATTTAATTTAAAGAACAATTTCAATATAAAACACTAATTAATATTAAGAAAGCACATCAAATAAAATCACATAATAAAATAAAGGAAATTAAATTCCACTCATTTAAAATAATTACCTCACATTAAAATAAATAAGAAAAGCAACGTAACTCGATATTAACTAATTAATAGCTCAAATAAATATCTTAAACAAATAAAACACAACTAATAATATTATTAAAATAAATTAAAATAATTAACACCAAAGAATAAAATAACGTGTAAACATACACGTAATTCTGGGATCTCACACTGTAAGTACTTTCCAAACGAACTTTGAGATTTAAATATATTTTTACATAATAACTATGTGTTTGGTTGTTGATTGAGTTTATTGAATATTGGATATTTTGTACATGGTGATATGTATTGTGAAATTGCACGGGTGTTCATGTGTATATATGATATTTGAAGTTTTTACGTGAAACTTGAGTTATGGTATATTAAAATGATTTGTGTGAAGGGTTTTATAAGTGAGAAATGGTATTATTGGGTTTATGGATTTTAATGATTTTTCACTGAATCATAATGGAGACGGCGATACGTAACGCTCGTTATGATTAGTGGGTGTGAATGACATAACGGAGACGGCGATACGTAACGTCCGTTATGGTCATTGTGTGTGTATTTCATAATGGAGACGGAGATATGTAACGCCAATTATGACTGATAGTGTGTGGATGATATAACGGGGATGGCGATACGTAACGCCCATTATGATTGGTGTTGTGTGTATATCATATCGGGGACGATGATACGTAACGCCCGCTATGATTGGATTTACTGATATCTTTTCTAGGAAATGATGGATGATTTTATTAGAATTTTATTATGGACCAAAATGGGATTTTGGCATGTGTTATTTTATTTATTTTGAGGAAGATGATTTTAAGTTTCATGTATACGGTATCATGTTCATGAGTGATGTTATTTGTTGGCATGAGTATATTTTATATCTTGTGGTCTGTTTGGGTTGTACTTACTTGCGATGCCGTTTCTGACGTCGTAGTTTTTGGATGCAAAGTTTTGTGGAGCCTGAGCCTGAGGAGGCGACTCCGCCGTTGAAGTATTCTTATTATAAATTGTTATCTTGAAAAATTGTTTTCTCCTTTTTATAAATATGTATTTGTATAATTTGTATCTCGGATTGCTGTATTAAATTTCCTATTAGAGAATTTGTGTTAAAACAGTTTATAAAATAATTCTAAAAATTCTGGTACTTAGATATTAACTTCAATTATCCACTGCTTTTATTTATGCATGTCACGTGTTCACACACTTAGCACTTAACGTTGGGGGTGCATGACCCATGTTGTCAACATCCCAACGCCTTGATTCTTGTGTTTTTTTAAGGAAAATTTGGGAGTATCACAAACACGAGGAGGAAAATAAGGAGAAAGGAGCCTTCACGCCCTCCCTTTTTGACTTTTCTCATAACAGAGAATTAATTCTTTACTAATATTTATGTTAAAATAGGTAGTTAGGAAAACCACGGATTTGGACAGTTTCTTTCTATTTAAACTGGATAAAAATAAAATGTTATTTTTAATAAAGTCTTACACCACACACTTCTACCTTTTTTTATTTAAACTAAATAAAAATAAAGAAAATACTCTAACTACAAAATAATTATACAAAAATAATTTCACAAACTTATATGATTTAATATGATTATTCAGATTACAAAGTTACTTTTATTATAAAGTAAATTTAATGGATCAGATGAAGACACATCAGTTTGTACAATTATTTTTATATTATTTCTTTGTGGATGTTGCAGTACTCTAAAAATAAAGAGTTATTCTATAAGGAAGCCTTACACTATACACTTCTACATAACTAACACATGCTTTACCATTTTTGCCTCTCATCTACTTTCTCAAACACCACACTCTCATTTCATCTCATCTCATTTCAACATTACAATTTTTTTAAAATTTTATACAAAATAAATTAAACAATTCAAATTTTCAAATATTAAAACAAGAATAATATTTAAAAAAATATATTCTAATATTTTATTCAATTTTTAATTTTTATCTCATCTTATCTCTAAAAACACAACGACGTTTTAGATTTAAAAAATATAAAGAGACTTTATAAAATTGAGCTTATAAACTGACGTATATTAGTGGGATGCATGAAATTTACTTTATAATACAAAAAAAAAATTATGAATTAACGTCAATAAATGTAATTTTCTATCTTGCAACTTGATTCTCGTAGAAAAATGTTCCTTTTTGCAACAAATTTTGTCTCGCCGAAAATGTTTGGTTGCTAAAGCATATATATATATAGATCATCATAGTATTTTGAAGAAACCCATAATCCTCAAGCATCTTTTTCATCCAAAGAAGCTGAGTGCAACAACTGTCAACCGCAATGTATTCAGCTTCTACAATCGATTGGGAGATAGAATTTTGCTTCTTGCTCATCCATGCTACTAAATTACTGCCAACATAAAAGCAGCTACCAGTGGTGCTGTTTCTATCATCAGCATTCCTTGCCCAGTCGGCATCAGAATAGCCCACTAGATCTATTGTTGAATCTTTTGAATACCAAATGCCATAGTTAAGGGTAGCACTTAGGTGTTTTAAGATTTTTTTTACTGCTGTGAGGTGTGATTCTTTGGAATTAGCTTCAAACTGTGCACAAACACCTACACTAAATGCAATATTTGGTCTGCTAGCAGTGATATAAAGGAGACTTCCTATCATGCTTCTATATAGAGTACCATCAATATTCTTACCTGAAGCATCAGAGTAGATCTTTATGGACGTGCTCATTGGAGTGCAAGCATGCGTCTTTCTTTCCATGCCAAACCTCTTAACAAGGTCTTTGGCATATTTTGATTGAGAAATAAATTTTGCTTCTTTAGTTTGTTTAATTTGAATTTCAAGAAAGAAATTTAGTTCTCCAATCATACTCATTTCAAATTCTTTTTTCATTTCATTTGAGAATTCATGTGAGAGTTTGTCAAGAGTAGATTTGAACACTATGTCGTCTACATAAATTTGAGCAATAAGGAGATGCTTACTAGTTTTTCTCAAAAAGAGTGTGTGATCAGCTTGACCTCTTATGAAATCATTTTCAAGCAAGTACTTAGTGAGTCTCTCATACCATGCCCGAGGAGCTTGCCTTAGTCCATAAAGAGCTTTCTTCAACCTTGTTTCGGATGATGGTACCATGTTCATCTGATTTATTTTTGAAGATCCATTTGGTACCAATAATGTTGTGATTTTCTGGTCTTGGAACAAGCTCCCATACTTCATTTCGAGTGAACTGGTGCAGTTCTTCATGCATGGCATTGACCTAGCTTTCATCTTGTAGGGTTTCTTCCAGTTTCTTGGGTTCCACTTGAGACAAATAGCAAACATATGAGACTTGATTCAATACTCTTTTTTTCAATCTCATGCCATTATCCAAATTCCCAATGATGTTCTCCTTTGGATGGTTGCGAGTGATCCTTGTAGAAGGTTTTCTTTCATGATGTGAAACTGAGTTTGGTGTAGCGGGTTTCACTGATTTTGGAACCTCTTGATGTATTATGTTTTCTTCAGCTTCCTTTACAAGTTTGCTCAGTACCTTCTTGGTCATTTCCTTTAAGTTGTCATCTACAACCACATTGATTGACTCCATTACTGTGTTTGTTCATAGATTATAGACTCAGTAGGCTTTGCTATCCAATGAGTATCCCAAAAATATTCCTTCATCACTCTTGCTGTCAAAATTGGTGAGTGTTGTCTCTATCTCGCAAAATGTAGCAAGTACTCCCGAACACCTTGAAATATTTTACTATAGGTTTCTTTCCATTCCATAACTCATAGGGTGTGAGTTTGGTCCCTGGATAAACACCACACAGTTCTGGATGTGTCCGTCAATGTTGGCTGCTTCTCCCTAGAAGTGTAGAGCCATCTTCTTACTTACTTAGCATGGTGCGAGCCATCTCTTGTATTGCTCTATTTTTCCTTTCTACAATTCCATTTTGTTGTGGAGTGATCGGGGCTGAAAACTCTTGGTGAATTCCCTATTCATCACAAAAAGAAGAAAAGGTAGTGTTTTCAAATTCTCTACCATGATCACTGCGAATTCGAGAAATAGTAGAATTCTTCTCTGTTTGAATTCGTTTGAGCAGTTTCTTAGCAAGTTCAAAGGTCTCAGATTTTTCTCTCAGCAGGATAATCCACATGTATCTTGAGTAGTCATCAACGATAACCATTATGTATTTCTTTCCACCAAGACTTTCACTCTGAGTGGGACCCATAAGGTCCATGTGTAGTAGCTCAAGTGGTCTTCTGGTTAGAATATCAACTACTTTCTTGTGCTGAGATCTAGTTTGTTTTCCTTCCTGACAACCTCCACACACAATCCATTTGTTTTTCAGCATTTTAGGCAATCCATGGACAACTTCCTTCTTGGAGATCTTTTGCATGTCTCTGTAATTGATGTGGCCTAGCCGATAATGCCATAGCTCTGTTTCATCCAACTCTATCTTGTGACAACATAGTGAGTTCATGGGAGAAACTCCATAACAGTTGTCAGCAGTTCTTGAGCCCGTTAAGATCCACTTTCCATCGCTGTCATAAACTTTGCACTCATCTTTTGAAAACTGCATAGAAAAATGTTTGTCACAGAATTGACTAATACTTAACAAGTTGGCCTTTAGGCCATTAACAATCAATACATTGTGAAGAGTTGGCAAACCAAGAATATTAACACTTCCCTTTCATTCCACAGTTGTTGTGCTCCCATCACCGAAAGTTACTGATCCTCACTTGTGGTCTCTAATTTTTTAAACATCCCTTTGTCTCCTGACATATGTCTAAAGCATGCACTATCTAGGTACCACATACTGGTATCCATAGTTTTGAGTGCAATGTGTGCAACTAGACAGACGACCTTTTCTTTTACAACCCACTTGGTTTTACTATTTTGCATATTTTTGGAAAAACACAATTTGGATAGTTCACCAAGTTTTTTATCAAGGGAGTTTATTTGATTTGTCAGATTATCCACCTTGGTTTCTAAATTTAGTCCCTTGCTTGAAGACTTATTCCAATTACCCTTTTCTTTTCTTAACCTAAAGCAATTTTTCTTAATGTGTTCAATAGTTTCACAAAAATGACATGTAGGGACAGGCATACCTTTAGGCTTACCTGACAAAGTCATTGTAGATGTGCTTTTGTCCACGGATTTCTTTGGGGTACTTTTTATGTTGCTTCCTCTCACAAAGATAATACCTTTGGACGTGGATGCAGCAGATGTGTTTAGATGTAGATTTTTGGAAGCACTGTATCCCAAGCTCGTCCAATCGGAAGTATTCCTTTGGAATTTTAGCATGTCGTCAAGTTTTTGGGTGGAGGTTTTTTCCTGACTAGTTGCTAACATCCTTTCAAGTTCTTCCTTTTGTACTCGTCATCTTGTCACCTCCAATTCTGTCACCTTTAGTGCCTCCATCAGGTTGCCTTTTTCATTTTCCATGGTGTTCAGACTTTTGTACAGCTTCTTGTTCACCTTTTGTATCTTCAAAAATTCTCCACATAGATCCTCATAAGCTTCCTGTACACTTAATTCATGATCAGCAATTTTAGTAGCAATATCAGAATCAGTATCACATACTGACACATTGTTATCAGCACATTGTTGGCTTATATCAGCACCATCAGTAATGGATGCGAAAAAAGCAATGAAGGCAGTGTCATTCCCAGAGGATGTTTCTGAGCTATCAGAGTTAGATTCATCACTCAGAGTAGTATTCAAGGCTTTTGCCTTTCTTTTATAATTCGAACATTCCATTATTATATGTCCAAAACCTAAGTACTCATGACATTGTACTTTTTCTTTGGCCTCGATTTTGTCTTTGTTCCACTTCTCCGAATCATTCTTTTTAATCGGATTTTTTCCTTTATTCATCCTGCCATAATTTCTATTAAACATGAATTTTTTCAACTTCCTAGCTACCAAAGCTAGATCATCATTGCACAGATCTTCACCATTAGATTGATTTTCATTTCTAACAGATTTGAGAGCAATAGACTTACATACCTTTCTTTTGTTGGGGAAGAGTAAATTCATAAGTTTACAGAGAACCTACCAGTTTTATCAAAATCCTTACTTTCTTCTATGACTGTTACCTTTGGACGAAATCTTTCGGGTAGAGATCTTAGGATTTTTCTTACTACTCGTGACTCTTCCACCTTTTCACCAAGATTGTACCTGAAATTAACAATGTCATTTAGTTTAGCATAAAACTCATTGAAGGTCTCATCATCAAGCATTTTTATTTCCTCAAATTTTGAAGTCAGCAACTGTAATTTGGAATTTTTTACTGTTTTGGTCCCCTCATGGGAAGTTTCCAAAATATCCCAAGCATCCTTAGAATTTTCACACATGGAGATTCTCTTGAATTCATCAAGAGAAACTGTCATGAAAATAACATTAAGACCTTGATTATTCCAATTGCAGATGCTTGATTGTGTAGAGGTCCAATCTTCTATCGGTGTTGTAGGCTTTGTCCATCTTGTCTCCACAGTTATCCAAACTCTTTCGTCAAGTGACTTCAGGAATGCTCTCATCCTTACCTTCCAATAGGCATAATTGTCACCATCGAATTGTGGTGGTGATGACTATGTTGCCATGGTCTTCCAGAGGAACGAATCACACTCAAGTTGAGTGAACCATGCTCTGATGCCAATTAAAATTACTCCAGTACCCCTGGATTCACACGTGAAGGTTAAACAAGCACTTCTTAGGATAGATTAATAACCAATCATAAAGTATTAAAAATATTAACACAATTATTTGGTTACAAAGGGAAACCCTTTGAAGAACTCTTCAAAGGTAAAACCCTACGGGGCAACCAAACCTAGGAAAGTCAATTTTATTGATTGAGAGTTTTATAAGTAAACAGTTTACAAAAACTTTCTAACCCAACACGTTTACCCATGACATGCGACCCGCTTGTCTTCTACCACAATAGGTAACCAGAACCTTTGACACTCTTCAATCCTTGCCTCTCCTACTGGAACCTCTAGTAGTTGAACACGATCACAGCTACTCCCCCTTGAAGTATGCTCTCACTCAATCCCACAGATTGAGCCTTTTTGGAAAATCTTTCACTCAAAATATTTTTCCTCACACGATCACTTGAAGCTCTCTCTAGATCTTCAAGTTCTATCACTCTTATAGTTGTGCTCTTTTTTGTGTTCACTTAACCCCTTAGCCGACTCCACTTATTTATAAGCAATGCAGTGGTGCAGTGTTTGTGTTGGAGTAGAAGTCTGCTGTTGGGCTTATCTAGAGTCCTAGTTCGTTACGTTGCTAACAGATTGCTAACAATCCGGACTGGATCACTTTAATTGGATGACTTCGAGTTTTGATCAGCTTCGATTTCTCCATTTGAATTTCGAATCTTCATTCCTTCAGCTGACTCTATGACTCAAAACTAACATAGAACTCTTGTACACTCTTATCTCATAATTTAAACAAGACTTGATAAGAGTTACAACTCATCCTTTATCCTTATCGGATTTAACTCTAGAGTCCTATTTAATACATTCATCCTTATTTTGAATTTAAATACAAGCTCATCTAATCCTAGACAAACTCAAATTACATTTACAGGAACCATACAAAAAATAGTATCGATAATGAATAAGCATAGACAACAATAAAAGAAATGATATCTAAAGCCACCTTTGCTTCTATAAACGTAATGCCAATGAATAGGATGACCAAGATGGCAACTGATATCCAAATATCTGTATTCAAAGAAGATGTGTTAAGAATAACTTGCTTATCAATGTTAACATAAATCTTTTCTAAGTATTATACTATATACGATTACATTATAACTACTAATTGTAACCTTGATTTTATATCTGGTGTATGGATCCCAAATAAGAGCAGAGCTGAAGAATTATCATGTCTTTAGTTTTGACAAGATAAATAAAATAAATATTTAGATTTTTTTATATGTTATTAGACTCATGTCAATAAGTTAAAAAAACTTCCAAACATGTTAACACTAATTCTAATGACATGCCAAATACATATGCATCACAAAGGTCAAGTTTACAACAGCTAGGCTAACTCACCTCTCTCAGAATAGAAAAGTGAACGTCATGCGTTGCTAAAGCAAGTATTATCAAATCCAACATTGAAAAGCTAAACCTCCAAATTAAGTACACCATGCACCAGATTAGCATAATTTGTTTCCAAACTAGCACACCAAATAATTATGAAGAAAATGAAAAAGAAATACTTGAAAAAGAAAATAAAATACCTTTATCTTCCTCCATAAAACTTCAGCTTAACATTTCAGAAGATAGAACAATGTTAGAATCATAGCCTTCAAGTCAAAATATGAAGGTTGCTCCCAAAAAACATATACAAAAAAAGCACCCCAAAAAACTCAAAAAATATGTCCCATATTACAAGAAAGACAACCCAGTTCACTGAGTCTCTTGACGAGACACAGCGAGGGTTGGGTGGGCAGCCAATATCTCCCTCAACGTACGGTCAGTTGCCTCTTATTTCTCCTTAAACATACGGTTGGTTGTCTCCTGTTTCTCCTCAAGTGCCGTTATCTTTGCCTTCATTATTGTAACAATGTAAATGAACTAAAAATGAATAATGGATAAAATCTAATGAATTGTATTGAAAGGAGAATCACGTTGTCTTCTTCGAGGGAGACTTCCTCCAAAATCAAAAAGATTCACAAATGGTTCTGGATGACCTTACAATTTCATCCCACTACTACATATACTAATTTTCTAACTAATGGGCTAAGCCCAACCTTTAAGGTACAATTATTATAAAGGAAATGAGACAATTACTTTAGTCCATAGGCTAAGCCCAACTAAACTGCTATTATCCTTAGTAAGTCCACTATGGATATGGCTTTAATGTCACAGTCACAGGCATGTAACAATCCCTCTCCCTTCAAGCACCTTGTCCTCAAGGTGCTGTTATGCTTTAACCCTTCTAGTGCAACAAGGGTAGGTGTCTTAATGTCATCTCGGTATAAAGGGCAATTGGTAAAACTGGGCTGGCTGACACCAGAATTTGCATGGCAGGAAGGTATCCATGCTAGTATCAACAATTTCTCAATCTTTGATATTGAAATGGGACACAAAGAACATATATATCCAACTGGTGCTGTATGCAAATAAAAACTATTAATATGTAAAATCGAGGAAGTTGTGTGTAGACCATGCAAGTAACCCAAACGAGTGGTTTGTGAACTAGTCCAATCTGTAAGGTTCTCTTCAGGCATACCATCAAACAACTGAGGCACTAGTGGAAAGGCTTCTTTCATATGGAGCATGAATGAAAGATTATAGCCTTCATACAAATTTTGTGGAAATCCACTGACAGCAACCCTTTCAGAAGAACAATAGAACCAATTTGAAAGGAAATTTTAGGGAAAAAAAATAAAAGAATTGATACCATAGAGTGACGAGCAATTAAGGCCCGATGCTCAAATTCGAAGTTCTTGCCATCAACAACATAGATTTCACCTTCAGATGCTTGAATCAAGACCGTGATTCTCGCTAGCAATACTTGTGACCGACCAACTGTGATGACCCGAAGATAACGGTGGAAAATGATAGTCGTCGAGGTCCCAAACCCCATGCGAACTGACAAACTCCATAACCCACAAGAAGCAATCCCATAGCTCAGATTCTCCCCATCTCAGTTCTCTATTGCGTACCTTTGGCCCCCAAACGCGAAAGTCTCAGATAAGAAGATCAAGATCGGCATCAAAAGGTTTTGCAATTCGATGAATTAGGGCTTCGAGGGTGGAGATGATGGAGCTGATTGATTGTGAAGAATCATGAATGTGAGATGCGATTCTGCCGGGATCAAAAGCTTTTTTGGTATATGATCGGAGAAGGAGATTTGCGGTTGGGGAAAATGTTGTCTAAAGAACCCTGGGCTTCGACCTGAAGGAAATTCCGACCTCATTCTTGATCTTGAAGATGAATTGTGCATCGCATTTCGTGGTCGAAGGCTTCAGATTCAAAAATTTGAGGATTGGAACTAGAAGAAATAGTTTGTGATTTCAAAGTGGATTTGGAACATGCGAATGAGTATTCTAATTGGGCTTGATTCAACTTTTTTCTGCCATAGCGACTGCATATTCCTCGTCTTTCATGGATTTCATCGTTTTGTAACTCCAGAATCCGTTGTCCTAGATGGTGAAATTGTGCTTCAGAATCTTTCTTCCAATCAATGGTATGTTGACGAAGAATTTCAAGAATTTCTTGAATTCCTTCTATTGACCCTATAATTTTGTTGAAAAACACAAAAATTTCTTCCATGATAACCGATTCCAAGGAAGGATGGCTCTGGATACCACTTGTAACAATGTAAATGAATTGAAAATGAATAATGGATAGAATCTGATGAATTGTATTGAAAAGAGAATCATGTTGTCTTATTCGAGGGAGACTTCCTCCAAAATCAGAAAGATTCACAAATGGTTCAAGATGATCTTACAATTTCATCCCACTACTACATATACTAATTTTCTAACTAATGGGCTAAGCCCAACCTTTAAGGTACAATTATTATAAAGGAAATGAGACAATTACTTTGGTCCATAGGCTAAGCCCAACTAAACTGCTATTATCCTTACTAAGTCCACTATGAATATGGCTTTAATGTCACAGTCACAGGCGTGTAACAATCCCTCTCCCATCAAGCACCTTGTCCTCAAGGTGCTGTTATGCTTTAACCCTTCTAGTGCAACAAGGGTAGGTGTCTTAATGTCATCTCGGTATAAGGGCAATTGGTAAAACTGGGCTGGCTGACACCAGAATTTGCACGGCAGAGAAGGTATCCATGCTAGTATCAACAATTTCTCAACCTTTGATATTGAAATGGGACACAGAGAACACATATATCCAACTGGTGCTGTATGCAAATGAAAACTATTAATATGTAAAATCGAGGAAGTTGTGTGTAGACCATGCAAGCAATCGAAACGAGTGGTTTGTGAACCAGTCCAATCTGCAAGGTTGTCTTTAAGCATACCATTAAACAACTGAGGCGCTCGTGGAAAGGCTTCTTTCATGTGGAGCATGAATGAAAGATTATAGCCTTCATACAAATTTTGTGGAAATCCACTGACAGCAACCCTTTCAGAAGAACAATAGAACCAATTTGAAAGGAAATTTTAGGGAAAAAAAATAAAAGAATTGATACCACAGAGTGACGTGCAATTAAGGCCCGATGCTCAAATTCGAAGTTCTTGCCATCAACAACATAGATTTCACCTTCAGATGCTTGAACCGAGACCGCAATTCTTGCTAGCAATACTTCTGACCGACCAACTGTGATGACCCGAAGATAACGATGGAAAATGATAGTCGCGAGGTCCCAAACCCCATGCGAACCCGCAGACTCCAGGCGAACCTCATGCGAACTGACAAACTCCACAACCCATAAGAAGCAATCCCATAGCTCAGATTCTCCCCATCTTAGTTCTCTATTGCGTACTGATGAGTGCACAAAAATGCACTCTAAAATACCTTATTTAAATGCTAAAAGTAAAAAGAGAAAATAATGATATAACTCATTTTATTTAATTTAATAGTTATTTATCTTGAGATGGATATGAGTATGATTTAATATATTTAAGTCTCAAATAAATACAAATAGAAATACATGAGTTTAATTCATTAAATAGGTCCTATGAATTTCCACCTTACAAATAGGCCATTTAAATTTCCTTGCATTTTAAAGAGCTAAGTTTATTAATTGATTTAGTTTATTTTCTAGTTGGCTATATGAGGTAAGTGACAACTCAATTAATTTGCCACATTTTCATGGAGCATTTTACCTCATACACTTCTTAATTGAACTTAGTGCATGGCAAGACTTGGGAAGAAAAAGCAAGTAGAACACAAAGTCAACTTATCAAGAGGATTACAAGCCGCATGAAGAATTAAGACAATTGATCAAAGCATGCCAAGATGAAAAGTGGTACACGGCACCTTGAGAAATTGATAAAAGGAATTCATGAAACCAACAACTCAAAGAAGCAAAGCAGCCACAAGTTGTTCGGTTGAAGGAAAGCTCTATCCAAATATTTGGTTGACTCACTTGAAGAAAAATAAAATTATACTTGCTAGTGGAAGTATTTCAGCCGAAAGGAATGAAGAGGAGGCAAGCAAGGTAGGAGCAACACATGGCAACAAAAGTAAGCTGAAAATTGCTTGGAAACAAAGACACAAAGCTGGCGCCAACCTCCTGAATGCACTGCCAAAACAGAATGAAGAGCAAGATAACAAAAAAATAAAAGCTGGAACTCAAAAGCAACGACAACTACTTAAACAAGACAAATCTCCAAGCCACAAGTTGAAATGATAGGAAGCTAACACACGGAAACAAGGGAGGAAGCAAAGTGGTACACGGCATTTCAATCCTTTCGGTGCTCTCTATTATCTCCCATCCGACATGATCATTTCAATTCAAGAGCAAACCAACAAACTAATTAAATGATAGTTGGAAACACATGGCAACAAATAAAGACACAAGTAGCCACATATGGTAGGCGGCAACTTCAGTAAAAAAAAATAGAACCGACTTCATCACATTCACATGGTGACATTTGACTTGAAGTTGAACTCAAGGGACCAATGGCTCTATATAACTCTAAGTCGTAACAATTGACCAAAGGAAGATAGAAATCAAGACAATCAATTGAAGAAATGTAAGATCCCGGACTTATGTGTATTTTTACACGTTATTTTATTCTCGGTATTAATTATTTTAATTTATTTTAATAATATTATTGGTTGTGTTTTATTTGTTTAAGATATTTATTTGAGCTATTAATTAGTTAATATCGAGTTATGTTGCTTTTCTTATTTATTTTAATGAGGTAATTATTTTAATAATTGGAATTAAATTCCTTTATGTTATTATGTGATTTTATTTGATGTACTTTTTTAATATTAATTAGTGTTTTATATTTAAATTGTTCTTTAAATTAAATTTGTTTATTGTTGGACTTTAAATTATATTATTTTATTGATATTGAATTGTTGTATTTTCGACTGACTTTTATTTAATTTATTGTGTTTTTCTTCTAGTTGAATTCTAATTCTTTTCCCTTCTCTTTTTCTTTTTTCTTTTTTCTTTTTCCTTTCTTCTTTTTCTTTTCTTTTCTTTTTCTTCTTCTCTTCCTCTGCTTCCCAGACTTGCAACCCGCGAGCCCTCTGTTTCTCCTTTCCCTCTCGCCGGTTCTCTCATCTCCCCCAGCGCCGCCGTCGGCCACCCACCGGCGACACCGCCCAGCCTAACCTCAGCCCCACATGCCGGCGAGTTCAACGGCACCGGTGGTGTCACCTCCGGCCACCCCACCTCCTCTCCATGGGCTGAAACCCAAAATGGGTGTTTTAACTTCCTTTGCATTTTCTGGCCACCGCCGGCCACCCCTTGGCCTCTGACCACCACCACTAGATTTCCCACCCTTCAATGAGTATCTCCCTAAATTTTGGTGTCAAACCGAACATTTTAGCCTAACGTATTGATGACTGCTACGAACGCTGCAGATTGGCGTTGTTCAAGGAATTGCGTTTTTAACCGCTATAAGTGCTTTCCAAATGAGTTTTAAGATTTAAATATATTTTTGCATTAACATCTATGTGTTGGTTGATGTTGGTAGTTGTTGGTTGATTGGATTATTTAATTGTTGGCTATCTGGTGCATGGTTGTCTGCATTGTGTATTTACACGCATGTTCATGAAAATATTTGGAAATTGGATTTTTGCATGATTTTGGATATTCATGTGTTGGAAATAGAAACTGGGTTTTAAATTGAGTTTAATGGATTTTATTGGTTTTTGGCTGAGTCATAACGGGGACGGCGATACGTAACGCCTGTTGTGATTAGCGTGTATATGTGGATGACATAATGGGGACGGCGATACGTAACGCCCATTATGGTCATTGTGTGTGTGTTAGTCATAATGGAGACGGCGATACGTAACGCCCATTGTGATTGATAGTGTGTGGATGACATAACGGGGACGACGATACGTAACGCCTGTTATGGTCATTGGGTGTGCATTTCATATCGGGGACGGCGATACGTAATGCCCAGTATGAAATGAGTGTGTGTGAATTATAATGGGGACGGCGATACGTAACGCCCATTATGATTGGTGTGTGTGTTTATCATATCGGGGACGGCGATATGTAACGCCCGGTATGATTGGTTTTGCGGATTTTATTTTATAGAAAATGATGAGTAATTTTATTGGAGTTTTATAGTGGACCAAATGGGATTTTGGCGTGTGTGGTTATTTCATTGACTTTGAGGAAGATGATTTTAAGCCTAATGCATATGATAATTTGTTCATGGTGGTTGTTGTTGTGGCATTAATGTATTTATTATCTTGGATTTGGTTGGGTTGTACTTACCTGTGATGCCATCTTGGCGTCATAGTTTTTGGATGCAGATTTTGAAGAGGCTGAGCCTGAGGAGACGGCTCCGCCGGTGATGTGTTATAATTATAAATTGTTATCTCAGAAAATTTATTTTCCCCTTTTAAAAATATGTATTTGTTTAATTTGTATTTTGGATAACTGTATTAAATCTCCTATTAGAGAGTTTATATTAAAAATGATTTATAAAATATTTCAAAAAACTATCAGTACTTAATTAATGATTTTATTATCCGTTGCGACTTATATTTTATGTATGTCACGTGTGCACACACGGTTGGCACTTATCATTGGGATGTGTGACCCGTGTGGTCAGCATCCCGACGACTCGATTCCTGCATTTATTTTAAGGGAAATTTGTGGGCGTCACAAGAAACACATGGCAACATAACCGAAACAAATGGGGAAGAAACGAAAGACATGCACGGCACTCCACCTCTTCAAAAATTGAAATTGTTCCACATGCAACTTCATTCGGTGGTCTCCAATTTCCTCAAGCCAATTTTCGGCCACTTGCATATACACTTGCATGCCAACTCATTTGATTTAAATGCCACCACATGCAAGACAAATTAAAGTGACCAAATGCATGTATAGCTGGAATTTGAATCATACACGGCATCTCTTGGATTTAACTCACTCACACGACAACATCTATAAATAGATGCTTGAAGGCTTGAATGAAAGTGTGCTTGGAGGCTTGAATAACCATTTTAGAGAGCTTGAGAAAAGAAAAGAAATACAAAAGAAGAAGAGAAAACATGGCCGGTTCTATTATAGTTTCCTTTGGAGAATTTTTGTTACATATTTTCAATATGTGTAGCTAAATTCTCTAGTAGAGCTAGGGATGAATTTGTATATATGATGGTATTTGAAATTGTTTTTGATTCATATATGTGAGCTTTAAATATTAAACTCTTTTGTTTAGTCATTCGAAATTTATTATAAATGTTTTCGTCACCAAATAATCTTAGAATTTATTTCATTTATAGAGTCAGTCATGCTTTTTCTATTGAATGGAATAATCCTTTGATTATACTTGGTTCAATTGGTTATCTATATTAATTTAATTCCCTACTGCAATATTACTCTATGAGGATAATGTCGACGTTGAATTTTCGTAATATCGATAACAATTCCTATTCTTATATTGCGACGAATGATCTTTCAAAATATTACATTTGATTTAAATCTGGTTATTAATGTTTTATCTTCCGATTGAAAATTTGGACATAGAATTTTCAATTGAGTTATTAATAAATCGAAAATAATTAAAATACCAAATATATACAAAGGATTCCCAATGCTCTACTTTTCATCTCATTCTTATGCTTTTCAAACTATTTATTTAGTTTTAATTTGCGTCATACTTCAAAAATTACTTTTCGCACTCTTCTAAATCTTTTTGTTAATTTCTTTACTATTCTTCAATTTCTCAATCCATTAACCTGTGGAATCGACATCCCAAAGCTATACTGCAAACGACCACGTTATTATTTGAGCGTAATCAATTTTTGGCGCCGCTACCGTGGAGACGGTAGAAGAATTTGTAGTTTTTTTTTAGTAGTTTGTAAAAAAAAAAAAAAAAAAAAAAAAGAGCGGTAACTTCGTTCATTTTCTTTTTAGCTTTCTGCATCTTTATTTTATTTTACTTTTTCTTTTCGTAATTATTTTTTTCAGTATTACGTTTTTCTTTACTTTGCATGCGCAGGTACAGAGACGCTTTTGGACGGTTTGCTAGTAGACCCATGCTAGAAATCAGATTCAGAATCTAATTTTTCTAATCGCTTGTTTGATAATTCTTCCAATTCTGATGCGATGAGTGAACACGCGGACCAACCCATTAGAACCTTCCAAGATTATCTTCATCCCACACGAACAGCCACAGCATCTTGTATTATGTTGTCACCTAATGTTCGTCATGTAGATTTCAAAACAGGAATGTTATAATTACTTCCGACTTTCCATGGTCTAGAAAATGAAAACCCCTATGTTTATACTAGGGAATTTGAGGAAGTAATTGCAACATTCCACAATCAGAATACCACTGACGATACGGTAAGGCTAAAGTTCTTTCCTTTTTCTTTGAAAGATAA
Source organism: Platycarya longipes (assembly GCA_036559045.1). Lineage (NCBI taxonomy): Eukaryota > Viridiplantae > Streptophyta > Magnoliopsida > Fagales > Juglandaceae > Platycarya > Platycarya longipes. The sequence goes on along the minus strand of CM071790.1, from coordinate 970,669 downwards.
AGCTAAGAGTTGGTTGTGCTCACTAAGACCACGGTCTATTGGAACATGGAGTGAGATGACTCAAGTGTTTTTCAATACATACTTTCCCCAACATAAGACCAATGCTTTAAAAAGATAAATCTCTACCTTTGCACAAAAGGATAGTGAGACTTTCTACCAGTCTTGGGAAAGATTTAAAAAATTACTGAGTATGTGTCCCCACCATGGATATGAGAATTGGCGCGTAGTGAGTTATTTCTATGAAGGGCTTACGCCCAGGGAACGTTAATTCGTGGAAATGATGTGCAATGGAGAATTTTTACAGAAAAATCCCGATGAGGCCATGGAGTACCTCAATAAGCTTGCTGAAAAAGTTCATACTTGGACTGGACCTAGTGCTATTGATAGCACAAACAGGTCATGACATACAGGAAACCCGAGTGGTGGTATTTATCATCTAAGGGAGGAGGATAACCTTAAGGCTAAGGTTGAAATGCTCACCATAGAATTAGAGTTATTGAAAACCAAAAACTCAAAACCAACACACATGGCTAATCATGCAGAATCTTTTGGGCCAAGTGTTGTCTGTGGTGGGATAGATCATCATGCCCAAGAGTGTCCCACACATACTAACATGAATGGTATGTATGAGGAACAAAGTAATGCTTTGGGTATGTACAAAAAGCCCTTCACACCTTACTCTGAAACCTATAACCTAGGATGGCGTAATCATCCCAACTTCAGCTAGAAGTCTAAAAACCAGCAGCCTGCACAACCCTCTAGATCATATCTTGCACCATACCACGCACCTCAATCTTCTAGAAATTCTTTAGAAGATACTTTGCATACTTTTATTGAAATATAGGGTAAGACTAATCAGAAATTTGACTCTTTGATTACATAGGTTGTTGAAGAAATAAGGAAATAAAGAGCCAGGTGTCTAAAATAATAAGTTCTTCGATTGTGAATGAGAAATGTAAGTTTCCTTCTGAAGCTCAGTCTGTACCTCATGGTCAACATATGGCACAAGGAGATCTGAAGGAAGTAAATGCCATTGTGACACGAAGTGGTAAGTCTCTACGTGATCCAATAATAGACAAATCAAAGGATGTAGAGAAAGATCAAAATAGCAGCAATCCTGAGCTTCCCAAAGAACTTGAGGTAACAAAACCCAAGGAACTTGAGGTAACAAAAAATCCTGTTAAGGTACCTTTTCCTCAAGCCTTAAAGTCGAACAAACAAACTCTGGATCATAACAATGATATTTTGGAAAATCTTAGACAGGTAAAAGTGAATCTTCCTCTTTTACATGTAGTTAAACAAGTTCCTACCTACGCAAAAATTCTCAAAGATTTGTGTACAGTTAAGAGGAAGCATCATGTGAAGAAAACAGCATTCTTGACAGAGCAAGTTAGTGCTCTAATTGAACAGCGGATTCCCCCTAAGTATAAGGATCTTGGATGTTCAACCATCACATGCAACATTGGCTATCATGAGCTTGGACAGGCCTTGCTAGATTTAGGGGCTAGTGTAAATTTGATGTCATATTCTATTTATTTGTAATTGGGATTGGGAGAAATCAAACCAACTTCTGTGGTATTGCAATTGGCTGATCGTTCTGTCAGAGCACCATGGGGTATGGTAGAGGATGTTTTAATTCAAGTTGACAAATTTTATTATCCTGTTGATTTCTTAATTCTATACACTAGTTCTACTATAGAAACCACCTCTAAAATTCCATTAATTTTAGGTAGACCTTTTCTAGCTACTTCTAATGCGCTTATTAATTGCAGAAATGGATTGATGAAACTCTCTTTTGGCAATATGACTCTTGAGGTAAATATTTTTCATATTGCAAAACAGCCAGAAGAGGATGTCGAATGTCGTCAGACATACATGATTGACTCACTCATAGAAAGGGAAGTTCTTACAACTCATGATTCAGATCCCCTTGAATACTTTATTGTTAATTCTAAATTTAATCCTATAAGTGATTCATCTGATGTAGTTGACATTTGTGCTATTTTTGATAGAGCTCATGATTATAGCACACAGGCATGGCAACCAAAGTTTGAGAAGTTGCCTGAAAAAAGAGAAAGACAGATTCATTCAAGTAGGGAAGCCCCTAAAGTTGAATTAAAATCCCTACCTAAGGGTTTAAAGCATGTTTTCCTTGGTCCAGGTGATACTTTTCCTATTATTATTTCATCTGAATTATCTGAGTCCCAAGATGAGAAATTAATTCAGATTTTATGCAAGTATAAATCAGCCCTAGGATGGAGTATTGCTGATATAAATGGCATAAGTCCCCTGGTCTGTACTCATAAAATAAATTTAAAGGAAGGAACTATTCCTCAAAGCGAGAGTGATTAAAGAAACTCGTTTTGAATTTTCTGATGAATGCTTGCATACTTTTGAAATACTGAAAAATAAATTAATTTCAGCACCTATAATTGTATCACCGGATTGAAATTTACCGTTTGAATTAATGTGTGATGCCAGTGACTAAGCTATAGGAGCTGTTTTAGGGCAGAAAAAAGATAAAAATTTTCATGTTATTTATTAGGAAAATGCTAGGGATCCCTACTTTGGGATCCTTAGTAGGGAATCCTTACTTAGGATATTTTTTTTAAAATTTGTTTTACATGATTTTTATATAAGTGTTTTAAAACAATGTTGTAATTTTTTTATATTTTTAAAAAATGTTTTAAAATGTTAAAAAAAATCTTGTAAATAAAATATACATTTTAAAACGTTGAAATATATATTTTCTTTATGTGATTTTTTAAACATCTTAAAATATTTTTTAAAAATATAAAAAAATCGCAATATTATTTTAAAATACTTATATAAAAATCATGTAAAAAAAATTAAAAAAAAAAATCCTAAGTAGAGATCCCCTAGTAGGGATCCCAAAGTAGGGATCCCTAGCATTTTCCTATTTATTATGCAAGTAGGACTTTAATAGAAGCTCAACTGAATTACGCTACTATTGAAAAAGAATTATTAGAAGTTGTTTTTGCTTTTGACAAATTTCATTCTTACTTAATTGGTTCAAAGGTGGTTGTCTACACGGATCACTTTGCTCTTAGGTACTTTTGCTTGCAAAGAATGATGCTAAACCAAGATTGCTTTGATGGATTTTGCTTCTACAAGAATTCGATTTGGAGATTAAGGACAAGAAATGTATTGAAAATTTGGTGGCAGATCACCTATCTTGAATGGAGCTTCAAGGTACAGATGATGAGCGGTAATTGCAAATTAATGAAGCATTCCCAGATGAGCATTTGATGGTGATGAGTGCACAAAAATGCACTCTAAATACTCTATTTAAATGTTAAAAGAAATGAGAAAATAATGAATATAACTCATGTTATTAAAATTAATGGTCATTTATCTTGAGATAGATATAAGCATGATTTAATATATTGATGAGAATATAAAATGTCATATTTTCCTCTCTTAATGTTTAATACTTTATTCTTATTTGATGCCTAAATATACTCATTATTCTTACATTTTGATTTAGGACACAAATAGAGGCATTAGGAGCAAATGAAGATAATTGCGAAATTTTAGACAGTTCTGACGTCTTTTCGAAATATGGGCATAACTCTCTCATCCAATCTCCAATTGAGCTGATTCAAGATGATATAGAACCGCAAGAGAAATATCTATAACTTTTATGTTTTATGTTTTAAGAGATATCCACTCAATCCAAGACAAAATCGACCATCAAGTGGACGCACCTGCACTTGACGTTCCTGGATATTTTTCAGCCACTTGCATCAAATCCAAATGTCATCATAATATTTTCCAGCAAGCACTCCTACACCAACTTGGAAATGCAATGATCAATTCATATGCAAGATGAAGTGCACTCAAGTTTCTTCAAGACAAATTATTTGACTACAAGATATTAAGTCATACAAGACAACTAATGGGTAGAGAAGCAAAATTGAAACACTCAACCTACAAGCAAAATCCAGCTCATGCATAGTGGGAAAACAAATGATCAAAATGACAACTCACAAGTCACTTGGATTCAAGAATGGCACATGGCAAAACAAGTTGAAATTGTGATGATTTTGTCATGACAACTTGCATGAAGGATGCTTATAAATAGAAGGGAGGGGTGTGTGTTCTAAGACCATGCTTAGTGTGGGAGGATGCTTTGGAAGAGACATTGTTTTTGAGAGCTTGGGAAAAGAAAAGAAAAACCAAAGAAGAGAGAAGAAAATAATGGTTGGCTCTTCCATATTATCCCTTGAAGAATTTTTGTTACATATTTTCAATATGTGTAACTAATTTTCTAGTAGAGCTAGGGATGAATTTGTATATATGATGGTATTTATAATTGTTTTTTATTCATATATGTGTTCTTCAAATATTAAACTCTTTTGTTTAATCATTCGAAATTTATTATAAATGTTTTCGTCACCAAATAATCTTAGAATTTATTTCATTTATAGATTCAGTCATGCTTTTTCTATTGAATGCAATAATCCTTTGATTATGTTTGGTTCAATTGGTTATCTATTTTAATTTAATTCTCTGCTGCAATATTACTCTACGAGTATATTGTCGACGTTGAATTTCCTTATTATCGATAACAATTCATGTTCTTATATTGCGATGAATGATTTTTCGAAAGATTACATTTGATTTAAATCTGGTTATTAATGTTTTATTTTCCGATTGAAAATTTGGACATAGAATTTTCAATTGAGTTATTAATGAATTGAAAATAATTAAAATACCAATTATATACAAAGGATTCCCGATGCTCTACTTTTCGTCTCATTTTTATACTGTTCAAATTACTCATTTAGTTTTAATTTACGTCACACTCTAAAATTTACTTTTCGCACTCATCTAAATCTTTTTGTTAATTTCGTTACTGTTCTTCAATCTCTCAATCCATCTCCTTGTGGAATCGACACCCCAAAGCTATACTGCAAACGACCGCGTTATTCTTTGGGCGTAATCAAATTTTGGCGCCGTTGCCGGGGAGACGGTAGAAGAATTTGTAGTTTTTTTTAGTAGTTTGTAAAAAAAAAAAAAAACGGTAACTTCGTTCATTTTCTTTTTAGCTTTCTGCATCTTTATTTTATTTTACTTTTCTTTTCGTTCATTTTCTTTTTTTTAGTATTACGCTTTTCTTTACTTTGCATGCGCAGGTACAGAGACGCTTTTGGACGGTTTGCTAGTAGACCCGTGCTAGAGTCAGATTCAGAATCTAATTTTTCTAATCGCTTGTTTGATAATTCTTCCAATTCTGATGCGATGAGTGAACACGCGGACCAACCCATTAGAACCTTCCAAGATTATCTTCATCCCACACGAACAGCCACAGCATCTTGTATTATGTTGTCACCTAATGTTCGTCATGTAGATTTCAAAACAGGAATGTTATAATTACTTCCGACTTTCCATGGTGTAGAAAATGAAAACCCCTATGTTTATATTAGGGAATTTGAGGAAGTAATTGCAACATTCCACAATCAGAATACCACTGACGATACGGTAAGGCTAAAGTTCTTTCCTTTTTCTTTGAAAGATAAAGCTAAGAGTTGGTTGTGCTCACTAAGACCACGGTTTATTGGAACATGGAGTGAGATGACTCAAGTGTTTTTCAATAAATACTTTCCCCAACATAAGACCAATGCTTTAAAAAGACAAATCTCTACCTTTGCACAAAAGGATAATGAGACTTTGTACTAGTCTTGGGAAAGATTTAAAGAATTACTGAGTATGTGTCCCCACCATGGATATGAGAATTGGCGCTTAGTGAGTTATTTCTATGAAGGGCTTACGCCCAGGGAACGTCAATTCGTGGAAATGATGTGCAATGGAGAATTTTTACAGAAAAATCTCGATGAGGCCATAGAGTACCTCAATGAGCTTGCTGAAAAAGCTCATATTTGGACTGGACCTAGTGCTACTGATAGCACAAACAGGTCACGACCTATAGGAAACTTGAGTGGTGGTATTTACCATCTGAGGGAGGAGGATAACCTTAAGGCTAAGGTTGAAATGCTCACTAGAGAATTAGAGTTATTGAAAACCAAAAACTCAAAACCAACACACATGGTTAATCATGCAGAATCTTTTGGGCCATGTGTTGTCTGTGGTGGGATAGATCATCATGCCCAAGAGTGTCCTACACATACTAACATGAATGGTATGTATGAGGAACAAAGTAATGCTCTGGGTATGTACAAAAAGCCGTTCACACCTTACTTTGAAACCTACAACCCAGGATGGCGTAATCATCCCAACTTCAGCTGGAAGTCTGAAAACCAGCAGCTTGCACAACCCTCTAGATCATATCCTGCACCATACCATGCACCTCAATCTTCTAGAAATTCTTTAGAAGATACTTTGCATACTTTTATTGAAATACAGGGTAAGACTAATCAGAAATTTGAATCTTTGATTATGCAGGTTGTCGAAGAAAATAAGGAAGTCAAGAGCCAGGTGTCTAAAATAATGAGTTCATTGACTATGAATGAGAAAGGTAAGTTTCCTTCCCAAACTCAATCTGTACCTCATGGTCAACATATGGCACAAGGAGATTTGAAGGACGTAAACGCCATTGTGACACGAAGTGGTAAGTCTCTACGTGATCCAATAATAGACAAAATAAAGGATGTAGAGAAAGATCAAGATAGCAGCAGTCCTGAACTTCCCAAAGAACTTGAGGTAACAAAACCCGAGGAACTTGAGGTAACAAAAAATCCTGGTAAGGTACCTTTTCCTCAAGCATTAAAGTCAAGCAAACAAACTCTGGATCATAACAATGATATTTTGGAAAATCTTAGACAGGTAAAAATTAATCTTCCTCTTTTGCATGTAATTAAACAAGTTCCTACTTACGCAAAAATTCTCAAAGATTTGTGTACAGTTAAGAGGAAGCATTATGTGAAGAAGACAGCATTCTTGACAGAGCAAGTTAGTGCTCTAATTGAACAGCGGATTCCCCTAAGTACAAGGATCCTAGATGTCCAACCATCACATGCAACATTGGCAATCATGAGCTTGGACAGGCCTTGCTAGATTTAGGGGCTAGTGTAAATTTGATGCCATATTCTATTTATTTGCAATTAGGATTGGGAGAAATCAAACCAACTTCTGTGGTATTGCAATTGGCTGATCGTTCAGTCAGAGCACCACGGGGTGTGGTAGAGGATGTTTTAATTCAAGTTGACAAATTTTACTATCCTGTTGATTTCTTATTTCTAAACACTAGTTCTGCTGTAGAAACCACCTCTAAAATTCCATTAATTTTAGGTAGACCTTTTCTTGCTACTTCTAATGCTCTTATCAATTGCAGAAATGGATTGATGAAACTCTCTTTTGGCAATATGACTCTTGAGGTAAATATTTTTCATATTGCAAAACAGCCAGAAGAGGATGTCCAGTGTCATCAGACATACATGATTGACTCACTTATAGAAAGGGACGTTCTTACAACTCATGACTCAGATCCCCTTGAATACTTTATTGTTAATTCTGAATTTAATCCTATAAGTGATTCATCTGATGTAGTTGACATTTGTGCTATTTTTGACAGAACTCATGATTATAGCACACAGGCATGGCAACCAAAGTTTGAGAAGTTGCCTGAAAAAAGAGAAAGACAGATTCCTTCAAGTAGGGAAGCCCCTAAAGTTGAATTAAAATCCCTACCTAAGGGTTTAAAGCATGTTTTCCTTGGTCCAGGTGATACTTTTCCTGTTATTATTTCATCTGAATTATCTGAGTCCCAAGGTGAGAAATTAATTCGGATTTTATGCAAGTATAAATCAACCCTAGGATGGAGTATTGCTGATATAAAAGGCATTAGTCCCCTGATCTGTACTCATAAAATAAATTTAGAGGAAGGAACTAATCCTCGAATAGACCCCCAGCGTAGACTTAATCCCACAATGAAAGAAGTTGTGAAAAATGAAGTATTGAAACTATTAGATGCAGGAATGATATATCCTATTGCTGATAGTAAATGGGTAAGTCCTACGCAGGTTGTTCCTAAAAAGTCAGGGGTAACTGTAATAAAAAATGACCTCGGAGAGTTAGTCCCTACAAAACTGGTGACTGGTTGGCGGATGTGCATTAATTACAGAAAATTAAATGCCGCCACACGAAAAGACCATTTTCCACTTCCTTTTATTGATCAAATTCTCGAGCGGGTGGCTGGTCATCCTTTTTATTGCTTTCTGGATGGTTATTCTGGTTATTATCAAATTGAAATTGCATTAGAAGACCAGGATAAAACCACTTTTACTTGCCCTTTTGGTACTTATGCTTTCCGCAGAATGCCATTTGGACTATGTAATGCTCCAGCTACTTTTCAACGTTGCATGATGAGTATTTTTAGTGATATGGTTGAAAAGTGCATGGAAGTTTTTATGGATGACTTGACTATTTTTGGATCTTCTTTTGATGCATGTTTAATGAGTTTAGAAAGAGTACTGACTCGTTGTGAAGAAAAAGAATTGGTTTTAAATTGGGAAAAATGTCACTTTATGGTACCTTCAGGTATTGTTTTAGGGCATATTATTTCTTCCAAAGGAATGGAGGTTGATCAATCAAAAGTTGAATTAATCTCTAAATTGCCTACACCTAGAACAGTCAAGGATATAAGATCATTTCTTGGTCATGCGGGTTTTTATAGGAGATTCATACAGAATTTTTCTGCCATATCTAGACCACTATGTAATCTCCTAACTAAGGATGCCCCATTTGAATGGACACAAGCCTGTCAAGAGGCTTTCAAAATATTAATTGGCAAGCTTACTTCAGCACCCATAATGCAACCACCTGATTGGAATTTACCTTTTGAAATTATGTGTGATGCTAGTGATTTTGCTGTAGGTGCTGTTCTTGGACAACGAAGAGAAGGGAAACCTTTTGTCATTTACTATGCTAGTCGAACTCTAAATAGTGCACAAATGAATTACTCCACCACTGAAAAAGAGTTGTTAGCTGTAGTATTTGCTTTGGATAAATTCCGCGCTTATTTGATTGGTTCTCCTATTATTATCTTTACAGATCATGCAGCCCTTAAGTACCTTCTTACAAAGAAGGATGCTAAGGCACGATTAATACGATGGATTTTACTTTTGCAGGAATTTGACATCACCATCAAAGACAAGAAAGGAGTGGAGAACGTAGTGGCAGACCATCTTTCTAGACTCACATTCGAGGACACTTCTGACCACATACCAATCAAAGATGATTTTCCCGATGAGCATTTACTTTCTATTACTTCTCTACCATGGTTTGCTCATATTGTGAATTATTTAGCTGCAGGTGAAATACCAAAGGATTTTAGCACCCAAGACAAAAGGAAATTCATGATTGAGGTACGAAAATTCTACTGGGATGACCCTTACCTTTTCAAATATTGCCCTGATCAAATTTTAAGGCGTTGCATCCCTGATGAAGAGATTGCAAGCGTTTTGAAATTTTGTCATTCCCAAGCTTGTGGTGGCCACTTTTCAATGAAGAAAACCGCTGCAAAAATCCTACAGTGTGGATTTTATTGGCCCACCTTGTTTAAAGATACAAATATCTATTGTCGCTGATGCGAAAGATGTCAAAAGTTAGGAGTTATGACCCGTCGTAATATGATGCCCTTAAACCCAATTTTGGTAATTGAAATTTTTGACTGTTGGGGCATTGATTTTATGGGACCATTTCCTCCTTCTTTTGGATATTTATATATTATTGTGGCAGTAGATTATGTGTCAAAATGGGTAGAGGCAGCACCTTGCAGGACCAATGATAACAGGACGGTAATTAAGTTTCTCAAAGAAAATGTATTATCTCGATTTGGTACCCCACGTGCTATCATTAGTGACCGAGGTACGCATTTTTGCAACCGTTCTTTTGAAGCTTTAATGAAAAGATATGGGGTGATACATAAGCTTTCTACTGCATATCACCCTCAGACAAGTGGACAGGTTGAACTTGCGAATAGGGAAATTAAACAAATTTTAGAAAAAAGGGTCAACCCGGATCGGAAAGATTGGTCTTTGAGACTAATCGATGCGCTTTGGGCTTACCGTACAGCTTTCAAAACTCCCTTAGGCATGTCACCTTATAGACTTGTTTTTGGAAAACCTTGTCACTTGCCCGTGGAGCTCGAGCATCGAGCATATTGGGCCATTAAACATTTTAATTTTGACTTGGAAAAAGCAGGAAAACTTAGAAAATTCCAATTGACGGAATTAGAAGAATTGAGAAATGATGCTTATGAAAACTCCAAGATCTATAAGGCTAAAATGAAAGTATTTCATGATAAAAATATTTTGAGAAAAACATTTAAGCCTAATGATCGAGTATTTTTATATGATTCAAGACTCCATAAGCATCCAGGAAAACTTCGATCTAGATGGACCGGCCCTTTTATAGTAAAAAACGTTTTCACAAATGGGGCGGTAGAAATAGAAAATCCAAAAGATGGATGTATCTTCAAAGTAAATGGTCAGCGCCTCAAAATCTTAATTGATAGACAAATTCCGGAAGTGGAAGACATTCCACTTATGGACCCAGTATATCAATCTTGACCATCTCCAGGTATGTTTTTCTTTTATTTTATTTTCGTTCATTTTCTTTTTGTTTATTGTTTACTTTATTTTGTTATAGGTTAATTTTATTTTGACAAATACCATCTTTGATGCCAAGCAAGCCACCCACATCCCACATCAGGTGTATTCTACCCTGTTTAGTTATTCAATTCTGATTCTTAAACATTGAGGACAATGTTTCATTTAAGTTGGGGGGTGGGAATACAAATCTGTTATTTAAACTCTGTGGCATATTTCAATCAATATATAAAAAATTGCCAAATTTTTTTCACACAGGCATCTTTTCACACATGATACTCATGCTCATTCATAACCATCTTGGTGAATTCAACAAACCCATCTTAAATCATTTTGCTAAAGCATCCACAGAACCATTTATGCACTTCTCCAAACTTTGTGGTAATATGGTGATTTGACACATGTAACTAAAGAATTATTTTGCTCAAGTATTCATGTGAATTTTGTGAGAATTGAGAGCTTACAAATACAGAAATTGTGATAAGTATCCATTGATCTGTTGAATTTGACACTTCTTTTGAGAATATCATTACATGGTTTGTGGTAAGATGGTGGATATACTTGGGATATGACGAAAGTCAACTTAGGATTAACGTTTGAGCCTTTCAAGCTGACCATTTTCATCATATACCGCTAGCAGCCAATTTTGAGCCAATATACACATATGGCCTTTTCTTTTCATATCTACATCATCCATACCTCTCCACATTGGAGTATAGCTTATACACTATATTTTCCTACCATTTTACTTCCAAGTGTGTACTAGGTGTGAAATTATCATTTAAAAAAAAGAAAAGAAAGGAAAACGATGACAAAAATGGCATGGTGCTAGATGTGTCCATCAAATTATTCATGAAAGAGTTCATCAAATTGCGAAGACACCAGTGGCAAAAGAAGATGGAAAAGTATACTTAGTCAAAAATCTAAAAAATTGAAAAGTACATCAAAAGGAAAGTATAGTCTACTGAAAAATTTAACAAATTCCCTTTTGTGTATACTTGGAAGTTTTTGAAACCTCTTCACCTTTTCTTCTTATGAACCCCAAACCTAAGCCACATTACAACCCTTTGTGTTGATTTTTCCGATCCTAAGTATGCTTGTGGAAAGAATGGTGGAAATCTCATTTGTTAGTATTCCTATCATAAGATCAATGTTTACTTGTTACTTATATATAATTGGCTAAATTTCCATGAGAGTAAATGTACACCTTTGTCAACTCCATAGAGAGAACCCTTACATGAAACACTTCTATACCCGTGAGTTATGGAGTTTAACCTTTTTGCTTAAGATATTCTAATGTGTATGTGTCGAAACCTCTGATTTGATAATAATAGTTTGGAATACATACACACTCTGTGGATTGCTATATTTGAATTACTTGTAAAAGGGTTATTGAATTTCTAAGATTGTTTTGATATGTAAATTTGAAAAATGTGTCTTGATGGCCCCTATGTGTGATTTTCTTTGGTCTTTCTCATCATTTTGCATGAAAATTGCTAGGGACTAGCAATGAGTAAGTTGGGGGGTGTGATGAGTGCACAAAAATGCACTCTAAATACTCTATTTAAATGTTAAAAGAAATGAGAAAATAATGAATATAACTCATGTTATTAAAATTAATGGTCATTTATCTTGAGATAGATATAAGCATGATTTAATATATTGATGAGAATATAAAATGCCATATTTTCCTCTCTTAATGTTTAATACTTTATTCTTATTTGATGCCTAAATATACTCATTATTCTTACATTTTGATTTAGGACACAAATAGAGGCATTAGGAGCAAATGAAGATAATTGCGAAATTTTAGACAGTTCTGACGTCTTTTCGTAATATGGGCATAACTCTCTCATCCAATCTCCAATTGAGCTGATTCAAGATGATATAGAACCGAAAGAGAAATATCTATAACTTTTATGTTTTATGTTTTAAGAGATATCCACTCAATCCAAGACAAAATCGACCATCAAGTGGACGCACCTGCACTTGACGTTCCTGGATATTTTTCAGCCACTTGCATCAAATCCAAATGTCATCATAATATTTTCCAGCAAGCACTCCTACACCAACTTGGAAATGCAATGATCAATTCATATGCAAGATGAAGTGCACTCAAGTTTCTTCAAGACAAATTATTTGACTACAAGATATTAAGTCATACAAGACAACTAATGGGTAGAGAAGCAAAATTGAAACACTCAACCTACAAGCAAAATCCAGCTCATGCATAGTGGGAAAACAAATGATCAAAATGACAACTCACAAGTCACTTGGATTCAAGAATGGCACATGGCAAAACAAGTTGAAATTGTGATGATTTTGTCATGACAACTTGCATGAAGGATGCTTATAAATAGAAGGGAGGGGTGTGTATTCTAAGACCATGCTTAGTGCGGGAGGATGCTTTGGAAGAGACATTGTTTTTGAGAGCTTGGGAAAAGAAAAGAAAAACCAAAGAAGAGAGAAGAAAATAATGGTTGGCTCTTCCATATTATCCCTTGAAGAATTTTTGTTGCATATTTTCAATATGTGTAACTAATTTTCTAGTAGAGCTAGGGATGAATTTGTATATATGATGGTATTTATAATTGTTTTTTATTCATATATGTGTTCTTCAAATATTAAACTCTTTTGTTTAATCATTCGAAATTTATTATAAATGTTTTCGTCACCAAATAATCTTAGAATTTATTTCATTTATAGATTCAGTCATGCTTTTTCTATTGAATGCAATAATCCTTTGATTATGTTTGGTTCAATTGGTTATCTATTTTAATTTAATTCTCTGCTGCAATATTACTCTACGAGTATATTGTCGACGTTGAATTTCCTTATTATCGATAACAATTCCTGTTCTTATATTGCGACGAATGATTTTTCGAAAGATTACATTTGATTTAAATCTGGTTATTAATGTTTTATTTTCCGATTGAAAATTTGGACATAGAATTTTCAATTGAGTTATTAATGAATCGAAAATAATTAAAATACCAATTATATACAAAGGATTCCCGATGCTCTACTTTTCGTCTCATTTTTATACTGTTCAAATTACTCATTTAGTTTTAATTTACGTCACACTCTAAAATTTACTTTTCGCACTCATGTAAATCTTTTTGTTAATTTCGTTACTATTCTTCAATCTCTCAATCCATCTCCCTGTGGAATCGACACCCCAAAGCTATACTGCAAACGACCGCGTTATTCTTTGGGCATAATCAGATGGCTATACAAGTTGTTCCATAGTATGCTGACATAGTCAACTACTTGGCGTCGCGAATCCTACTTCTTGGGATGACATATCAACTAAAGAAAAAGTTCTTCTCCAACTTGAAATATTATTTTTGGGAAGAACCTTTTTTATACCAGCACTACGTGGACCGGATAATAAGAAGATGTGTGCCCAAGGAGGAGATGGAGAACATACTCAGACATTGTCATTCATTGAAAGTTGGCAGCTACTTTGGTGGTTAAAAAACAGCGGCAAAAATTTTACAATTTGGATTTTATTGGCCATCTATTTTTAAAGATGCATTTAAATTTGTTAATTTGTGTGATCATTGTCAAAGGGTTGGAAATATTTCTAGGAAACATGAGATGCCTTTAAACAATATTTTGGTGATTGAATTATTTGATGTTTGGGGTATTGATTTCATGGGTCCTTTTCCATCCTCATATTCTAACAAATTTATTTTGGTGGCTTTAGATTATGTCTCCAAATGGGTGGAAGCACTTGCCTTGCCAACTAATGATGCGAGGGTCGTAGTGAATTTTCTGCGAAAAAACATTTTCTCCCGATTCGGCACTCTAAGGGCTATAATCAGTGATGGTGGGAAGCATTTTTGCAATCGCCAATTTGAAGCACTATTGACTAAGTATGGAGTTACCCATCATGTGGCGACACCATACCATCCTCAAACAAGTGGCCAAGTCGAGGTATTTAATCAGGAGCTGAAGCATATATTGGAAAAGATCGTGAATATCTCTCGTACAGACTGGGCGAGAAAGTTAGATGATGCACTATAGGCCTATCGAACAGCATTCAAAACACCAATTGGAATGTCACCTTATAAGCTAGTTTATGGAAAAGCATGCCATCTATTGATGGAGCTAGAACACAGAGCTTATTGGGCGACAAGGACACTGAACTTTGATCTACAAATAGCTAGTGAGAAGAGAATATTGCAAATCAATGAGAAAGATGAGTTCCGCAATGATACTTATGAGAATGCTCGAATTTACAAAGATAAAACTAAGAGATGACATGATAAGCATATTCTGAGTAGGCAATTTGAAGTCGAGCAAAAAGTTATATTATTTAACTCAAGACTTCAACTCTTTCTAGGAAAGCTGCGCTTTTGGTGGTCAGGACCGTTTGTGGTAACCCAAGTTTTTCCCTATGGGCGGTTGAAGTCCATCATGAGATAGAAGGGACATTTAAAGTAAATGGATAGAGATTAAAACCCTATATGGATGGAGACTTTAACTCAGAAAAACACTCAATCTTTCTCATCAGTAACAAAGGATGTGAGGATAACGTCTAATTACAGACATTAAATAAAGTGTTTTTGGGAGGCAACCCAAGTTTTTATATTTCTGTTTTATTATTTTTTTCTGTATCTTATGGTTTTGTTTTCATTTTTTTTAGGAATAAAGAGACCGAAGAAATCTCCAATGGGTACATGGCTGCACCTTAAGGAAAAATATTTAGTTGGAAATTAAGGAAGCATCTATTATCCTCTCTCACTCTTTTCTTTAGTTTTTTTTTTTTTTCCATTGAGGACAATGTGAAATTTAAGTTTGGGGGAAGGGAATTTATTTTATTTATTCAAAAAAAAATTCGTTGTGTTTGGTTAAAAAAAAAAGTGCCTATAATAAGAATATGGTTGAAATTCCTTATAATTCTTAGAAATCATTCTCATTGCTTAAGTCCAGCTGTTAATTCTTTACTTGATCTTGTGTAATTTGATATGATCATTAATCATTGTGCTACATGGAGAAGTTTTATGTGAATTTTGTGAATTTGGATGGTCTCTACTTACTCTAGAACTTGTTCGATTACTCTCGAGGCAAAATCTTATATAGAATATTACTTGGGAAGTGATTTAGGTATTCTTTGAATCAATTGAGCTTTTCAAGCTTACCTCTTTATTATCTTTATCCCTAGTCACCCATTTGATCTATTCCTAACAGGTTGAAGAAAAGAGAGTGATATACAAGTGAAAAAAAAATGTATAAAGTTCTATTTACTCCAATGTTTTAAGTTTCTTAGTAACTAGGGGTATTCATCACAAACCGTAACTTGAAATATGAGTATGCAAAAGTACTTTGAGTGTCTAACTTGTTGAGTAACTGGGTGCATCCATCACAAATGCCTACATTCACGTCAAAAGATAAGTGACGACTTGAAGTAAGAAAATAGTTGAGCGAACTTTGAAAGGCTGATAAAGAGAGGTCTTTTGAGATATTCAAAGGACTGAGAAGAGTGTATGTTGTATAAATGAGAGTGCTCTACTTGCTTAAATTATATCTTTTCTTTGTAGTCCTCACCCTAACCATACATTACAAGCCTTATAAAAACCTATTAATCCTGGGTAATATTTTGTTTTACATGAGTGGAGAGTGATTTGAAAAGTATGCTTATAGAGTTTTTAGAGATCGTAGTTATTTACTTGTTTGCATAAAGCCATCCAGGCAGTTAATGATGAAGTGGGAATGGTTCCTTTGAATTACAAGCTTTATGCAAATCTTTGAGGCAATAAATTGTTTTAATTGTTTTTCTTTTTCTTTGCCCTAGGACTAGCATAGTTTAAGTTTTGGGAATTCATCGAGTGGGAACATCTAGGCACAACATTTTTGAAGACTCGACCCCAACCTGTTCAGCTATTTCCTTGAACTTCCACAGCCTTTGGGGAGAAGCCTTTGCATACTGCACAATGTTGCGGACTTTCTTGATGGAATCGTCCACATCTATCAACCCCTCACCTGTTTCATCATTGAAAAATACCCAATTATCATAACAATATAAAATATAGTACTATTTTCAAAGACTTTAATCACAAAAATATTAAAAAATAAAATACAAAATACATAATAAAAACCAGAAAGACTCAACAACAATAAGGTTGATTATGTGAGTAGTACATCGAATGTGGATATACTGGTGATTTTTAATCACATTGTCTCATGTCCTCGTATTCCACATAAACCATTCGATAGTAGTCTCATTGGCACCGACATTGTCAACTGTAATGCATAAAATTTTTTGAATGCCCCAATCCATAAGACAATCATCCATCTCCGCCCCTATTGATACACCCATATGGTCAACTATTTTTTTAAATCCAATAATCCTCATTTTAAGATTCCACTCATTGTCAATGTAGTGTGCTATGATACAAATGTATGAGGTATTCTATACAGACGTTCATGTGTTGGTCATAAATGACACTCTCTGGCTAGTGGTGATGAACATCTTCTTCATTTCTGCCTTTTCTCTTAGATGCATCTTCATACAATCACGCATCATTGTATAATCAGATGGCAGTGGAAATCTTGGCTCAAGCAGCTTCAAAAACTTGCGGAACTCCTTCTTGTCAACCATGGTAAAGGGCATCTCATCTTGAATAACCATCTCCGCAAGCGCCTCACGGTATACCTTCTCACTGTATTGGGGGACCACCAGGTTCCTCGTCGATGTTCCTGTCCCATTAGTGGCTGTAAAAGTCTCGTAGCTAAGATTAGTCTAAGACCCATCTGCAGCCGTGTTTAATAATTTATTATCAATATTAGTCTTAAGTGGAATTTAAATGAGATTAAATGAACAAATCAAGTAGCATACAAAGCAAGATACTAACCTCTTGACGCCATCCCCTTCGCTGTTTGGTAGTGCTAGCAACTGGTCAGATGTGCTGACAGACAAGAAGTGTCTTGCCTTTTTGAATGACACCCAATTCGAGTGCCACAATGGTTGCACTTAGCCCATGGATTCTGGGATCCCCACCCTCAAACTTATTAAAATGTTCCCATATCTACGATTTTTTTTTATTTGATCGTGGACGGGATGGCCTCGCAGCTAGAGAGTGTATTGATACATCCAGATCCTTAATCGGATCGTCCCTAAGACCCATCACCTCCTCCATAAACTGATGGAGATCTTCCACTTCTAATTTTATGTCGATTGGAAGTGGAAATCCACTGTTAGCGCACGAGGTTTGTGTTCAAGTGGAGGGTAGTCGACTTCGACTCGAAGCTGCCGCTTGGGACGCCGATAGAGTCTTGGGGTCTGGAATAGCATGTGGAGTCGGAGTCCTACTGGCACTACGTGAGGGATCCATTTGTTATGTAGACTTGAAATTCAAGTATAACAATATAAAAAATATTGGTAAAATATAAACCTATAAACTTATGAAGCATAGCCAACTCATCTTTGCACAACCAAATAACCCGCTTTTTTAAACTTGATTTAAGATGAGGAGTCGAGGACTGAGTGCAACTTCTTTTTTAAGATTTTAAACTCTAAAACTTCGTTTACTAACTTTGCTGACTCTTGTGAAATGGATTCTCTCAAAAGTCAAACCTGTCAATTAAGGAAAACAATAAAATACATTACATATTTGGGATTTTGCATCATGTCTTTTGCTTTTCATTTAAGGACCAACAATCTAAAACATATAAAAGGAACTTAACAATGCAACAGTTTAAGATCCACAAAGTTCACCGTCTTTTAAAATTTAAAGAAAGAAAATTTGAATAAAAGAATGCACACAGCAAGTGCATATGGCTTTGATCCTATCAGTTTCTTATTTCCTTTGAGATTTTTTGTATTTTCATCTCTATTGAATGTATTCTTTGTGTGGTTGTGGTTAGTTAGTAGTGCTGGATGGTCTAGTTCTGACTCCCTCCTTGTAACTTAGGCATTGGTCCGACTTTTTTATATAAACTTGCTAATAACTAAAGGTGTAATTTTGTTATATATATAATAATACATTACATAATTCATGAATACAAAGAGTGAAAAGTGTGCAATTGATTTAGAATTAATCACAAGCTGGAGATTTGAGAACAAGATTTTTAGTTAATAAGAAGATATACACATAAAATGAACCTTACAATATATATTGTTCATTCCATGCTACAGAATATTTATGGTATGTAAAAAAGGAAGCAAAAAAATTATATAGAAATAAAGCAAAATATATTAGCCAATTTCTAACTCCATCAATGAAATGGATGTTGGGGAAGAAGCTCATGAAGTGGATGCTATATTTTATAGACTGCTACAGCGTCTAGCTAATATGCTCATAAATTGTAAAAGCAGGCCTATTTTTCTTGGGCGTATTAGTCAATTTAACATGAGGCAGACGTTAATAATTTGGACCAAGCAGCTGCTTCTGGAGACCGTATATATATAGGACACGTCAAAGCTGGTTTATTGACGAGGAATTAGGACAAGACCCAATTCATGCAGTTGGGCAGCCTAATATAGCCCTTCCCTCTTCCTACCTATATAGCCTTTCCCTCTTCATTCGCAACACAACATTTTCTTTGGGGTTGAAAACTAGCTGCCGAGTCTCAATTCAATTAGATTAATCAAATTATTACGACGACAACTGTAACAATAGCATAATCGGCTTCTATTTTTTTTTTTTTTTGATAACCATAATCGGCTTCTAAATTAAGTTTAAGAATAGAGAAATGCTTTTTAGCTGTCCCGCTCCTTTGTCCCATTTTCTGTTATTATTATTATTTTTAATTTAATGATTAAAAAAATTTTATTTAATAATATTATGAATTTTTATGTTTTTTTAAAAAATATTTAAACATATTAAAAAAATGATGTGAAAAAAAATATAAATATAAAAAATATTAATTAACACTAACGAATCCTCGAACATTGTCCTTAAGAATATCATACATATATATATATATATATATATGCATCTATTAATATTTCTTTTTTCAAAAAGGGGTAGTACTTTCGACACTTTATTAAAAAAACCTCATTTTTGACTATAGAAAATCGTGATTACATCATCAACAATCGTCAAAGACCTTATTAATATAACCAAATTAGCCAATTACAATTGGAAAGAAAATAAGCAACAAACCAACCCATTCAAAGAATTAAGAAATTCTTAATTAAATAAGGAAGTCACATCTTGTCCGTTTTTAAGTAATAAGCCTTTCAATAAATAAGGAATTTCATTATAGTTATTTCAAATACGGGTGGGCAACAATTCCGACTTCCGACTTCCGAACGACTTTCGCTCCGATTCCGACTCCGATCGGAATCGGAAGTCGGAAGTTAGAGTCAGAGTCGGAAGAAATCGGAGTTCAGAATCGGAGTCGGAGCACACGATTGCTCCGAACTCCGACTCCAAACTCCGATCTTTTTAAAAAAAATCTAGATGCAAAATGGGGATTTCTGGGTTTTTTTTTTAAATGAAACGACGTTGTTCCAATTAATGAGGAACGATGCCATTTTGGTATTACTTTATCTCCCCCCCTCCCCCAATCCCCTTTTCTCTTTCTATCCTCTTCTTTCTTCTTTCTTCTTTCTTCCACTTCGCCATTCGGTTTCTTTGCACAGTCGTTTCTCCAGCTTCGTCTTCGATTCTTCTCCCGTCTTCGAGGCTCGAGCAACCGTTTCTCTAGCCGCAAAGCCGCCGTCTGACTTTCGCTCCGCCACTGCCTAGGAGATCCGAGAAATCAGAAATCCCCATTTTTAATTGGTATTTTTTAGGATTTCAAAATAGGAATTTATTTTTAATTTTAATCTGAGAAATTAAGTTTGGATTGTGTTAATTATTTTCTATTGTATTAATTTTGTAAGGTAATTGAAGATTCGAAATTATAGTGTTTAATTTTTTTGTTTCTTCAAATTTTTAGCCTCTGCTGTGGCCCGTGACGCCGTCGTCGTCTGCCCTCTAGGGTTTCGAAAGTTTTTTGGTAGCAAATTAAAGAATTCTCTGCTTGTATATGGTTTTGGTTGTATTGCATATAGTTTATTTAAGAGAAAAATTATCTTGGTTTTGATAGAATGTTGAGATGCTCACTGCCCACTAGGTGTTTGATAGAATGCTTAGTCCGGACTCCTTATGATTGTTTGATCTAGAATGAAAGTTGTCAAAGGAAAGTAATAAAGCTTTCGAAAAGAACAACTTGTACATGAATGAATGCCCATATGGGTAGTTGGCAGCAAGCTGTAGAAAGGGAGAACACCAAACAGAGATCAGTTCCATCTCTTGACCTGAGATGTCCTCAATATTTTAGGGTCCCTAGTTTGTTGGGTTGAAAGAATGGGGAAGAACATCACATTATGGCTAACTGTTAGCAGGACCTGTACTAAGTTTGTTCATGGTAACAACTATAGGATACCAGTTATTTCTCTAGGGTCTCGTTGTTATTACATTCTACTTGATCTAAATTTTTTTATACAAGCCAGAGATGAAATGTAGGTGTACAACTAACTCAATGCTTAATTGTTTGTAATTTGTTTCATACAAGTTCTTTTAAATTCAGTCTGCTAACATTATTAATGTGATATTTGGTGTTATTTTTAAACAACCATGTGTCATTTAGAGCCTTTGTATGTACTTAGTGGGTTGCTACCCACTTTTTCATTACCAATCACGTACATCTAGCTTGGTGATTTTAGTAATTCTATACACTTTCTTTGTGATTTCAATAAAACTACAGGATACTAGTTTGTTGTTTTTTCTTTCTATTATGGCGCTGTTAAATCTAGAACTCGTTGGGATTATATAAGGAAATCATTACCTATGCCTAGGTCTAAGGAAATCATTACCTATGCCTAGGTCTATGTATAGAATTTTTTGGTTGGGTTCTACCCACTTATTCCATCATTATGATTGATAAGGGCATTTAAACTAAATTCATATAGTTAGTGTCTTTGCATCAAGTTTACAAAAATCATTAACACACACACACACACACATATATATATATATATATATAATTTCCCCACAATCAAGGCGCTAATAGTTTAAATATATGAGTCATCTCTGAGCATGATATATATATTACATGTTTATATATATATATATAGTATAATTAATGATTCAATAGTGTATGATGAGGCTATGAGCTATAAGAAAGTCAAATGGGTATAATTTTTTTTCTTTTCTAAAGTTTATATGATGGGATCAACTTCAACATCCTTCCACTTTGTCCCTTCTATTCCCCCCCTTTTTTTTTCTTTGGATTTTGTGATTATTCTTCAGGAATCACTTTTATGATAAATGGGTGGATTGTAGAGGTTCCCAACTTCCCATCTTTTGCCTTAAGCCATTGCTTTTCTCACCACAAAGGAATATATTCAATATAATGCCAGCCGCTAGGGCTTACAGCCTTAGGCCCTTACATGACATCTACCACGGTCCACACCAAACACCTAATACCTAAAGAGTTACTATTGGTATAAAAACTGGTGGATAATGATCGACACAGGACCTATATATAAATTATAATGTATAAATTATAATAATATAAAAAAATGATAAACTAGTATGATCTTTGACTCCTTTACATGATTTCTATATTAGATTCTTTAATCAAACATATATAGCTAGCGGAGTGAGTTGAGTGATGTTTTATAAGCACATATATAAACTTATATATAAGTCAAACATATATAACATTTTTTATATTGTTATACTTGAATTTCAAGTCTACTTAACAGATGGATCCCTCACGCTCACATAGTGCCAGTGGGACTCCGACTCCATATGAGACTCCGGATGCCAGGACTCTGTTGGCATCCCAAGCAGCAGTACCGAGTTGGACTCAGAGTCGATTACCTAGCTCCACTCGAGCATAGACCTCGTGTGCTAGTAGTAGATTTTCACTTCCAGTCAACATAGAATTAGAAGTGGGAGATTTCGATCAGTTTATAGAGGAGGAGGATATGGGTCTTGGGGACGATCTGGTTCAGGATCCAGATGTACCAGTACACCCTACAGCTATAAGGCCACCCCGTCCACGATCAAATAGAAAAAAGATTGTGGACATGGGAACATTTCACGAAAGTTGATGGTGGAGATCCTGAGAAGCCACGGCCTGAATGCAACTATTGTGACGCTCAAGTTGGGTGTCATTAAAAAAGACAAGGCACCGCTTGTCTATCATCACATCTCAACGATTGCCAGCGATAACAATTAGCGAATGGGCTGGCGTCAAGAGGTTAGTGTTTTATTAATCTCATAGGGCCATGTATATTATGTATGCTAATTGATTTATTCATTTAATCCCATTTAATTTTAACTTAAAAGTTTAAAACTAATATTGGGCCATAAATTATTATATATAGTCGCAGGTAGGTCTCAAACTAATCTTAGCTACGAGACCTCTACAGTAACTGATGGGACAGGAAACCAGATGAGAAATCTAGTGGCCCCTCAATACAGTGAGAAGGTGTACCGTGAGGCACTTGCAGAGATGGTTATAGAGGATGAGATGCCATTTAACATTGTTGAGAAAAAAGGGTTCCGCAAGTTTGTGAAGTTGCTTGAGCCAAGATTTCCACTGCCATCCTGTTATACAACAATACGTGATTGCATGAAGAGGCATATGAGGGAGAAGGCAGAGATGAAGAATATGTTCATCACCACTGGCCAGAGAGTGTCATTTACGACTGACACATGGACGTCTATACAGAATATGTCCTACATGTGTATCACAGCACACTACATTGACAGTGAGTGAAAAATTAAAAAGAGAATTATTAGATTTAAAGAAATAGTTGACCATAAGGGTGCATCAATAGGGGCAGAGATGGATGATTGTCTGGTGGACTGGGACATCCAAAAAATGCTATGTATTACAGTTGATAATGCTAGTGCTAATGAGACTGCCATCGAGTAGTTTTCGCGAAATACGAGGGCAAGATATGATGTGATTAAAAATCATCAGTATATCCACATTCGATGCACTGCTCACATACTCAACCTTATTGTTGGTGAGCCTTTCTGGTTTTGATTTTGTATTTTATATTTTAATATTTTTATGATTAATAAATTTTGAAAATGGTATCATTTTTCAATGATGAAACAGTTAAGGAGATGGAAAATGTGGACGACTCCATCAAGAAAGTCTGCAACATTGTGCAGTACGCGAAGGCTTCTCTCCAAAGGCTGCGGAAGTTCAAGGCAATAGCAGAACAGGTTGGGGTTGAGTCTTCAAAAATGTTGTGTTTGGATGTTCCCACTCGATGGAACTCCACATATCTGATGTTGGATGTGGCACTAAAGTGCCAGAAGGCATTTGAGCGGTTGGAGATTGAGGATGGGGGTCTGAGGTATGTCCTACTGGGGCCTAATGGAACGGGGCTCGATTCGCCAGACAGTACGGATTGGCAATCTATATCCGAGTTTGTCAACTTTTTACAGATTTTCTATAATATTACTAAGCGGGTATCTGGATCCGCATATGCGACAACAAACATGTGGTTCAGCGAGATCTCAATGGTACACCACCACTTGAAAGAAGATTGTGCTGACCCAAGCGGACTGTTATCTGGTATGGCATTACAGATGCAATCAAAATATGATAAATATTGGGGGTTAAGTTGAGAAAATAAATCGATTGCTGTTCATAGCATCGATCCTCGACTCCTGATTGAAGTTGGCGGTGATAGAATGGTGGGCAACTGAAGTTCTCGGGACAGTGAAGGCAGGTGCATTTATCACAGCACTTAAGGTAGATCTGAACGACTTATACACCCACTACAACATTAATAGCCAGTCTTCATCCTCAGCAACCGCAGGTAGCTCACATTTGAGCTCGAGGTCAGGACCTCCATCAGATGCCCGTACCCGTCAGGCCAGTGCAGACAGTGTCAGTCGATCCCGAGGCTTCAACATTATGACGTTGTTTCACGCACGGTCGGCGATAAATCCACTGCAGTGTATGAATGAGGTTGAGCGGTATTTATTGGCAGGGGTCAAGGAGCCTACTGATGAGTTTCAAATCTTGATATGGTGGAAGGCTAATTCTTCCAAGTACCCAATCCTCTCCCATATTGCTCGAGATGTACTAGCCGTTCCTATCATTACAGTTGCATCTGAGTCGGCGTTTAGCACCAGAGGTAGAGTGTTGGATGCTTGTCGGAGTTCATTGGCACCGTCAACTGTGGAGGCCCTCATTTGCATGCAGAATTGGATTAGTGATATTCCTTTTGGACTAGAGAGCATTGGCATCTACTTTACGATGACTGATGAACCACATTACGATGGAGCGGTTGCATATATTTTTTCTCTACTTTACAAATAGTTTATTTTGTAGTTTGTACTATTATTTGTATTATTCAGTTTGTCCTATTTTTTGTATTAGCCTTAGCAGTTAGCATTAACAATTAGCATTGTAAATTATAATAATATAATTTGTATTATTTGTTTATGAAATATCAACTATTCAATGGTAGATTATTTGACACTAATTTACTAATTTATTATTTATATGTAAAATAGATAAAATACATTAAAAAATTGGCTCCTTTGAGCCAAGTAGAATCAGAAATGGGCCAAAAAATTTGCCCATTTCAGTCGGAAGTCGGAACGGAAATCGGAGTTTCGAC
Source organism: Platycarya longipes (assembly GCA_036559045.1). Taxonomy (NCBI): domain Eukaryota; kingdom Viridiplantae; phylum Streptophyta; class Magnoliopsida; order Fagales; family Juglandaceae; genus Platycarya; species Platycarya longipes. The sequence continues at coordinate 945,478 of CM071790.1, read as the reverse complement.
TTTCATTCGGAATTCCGATCAAACTCCGATCGGAGTCGAACTCCGATTCTATTTTGGAGCCGGAGTCGTAAGTGATTTTCGACTCTGACTTAAGTCGAAGTCGGAGTCGGAAATTTCGTACTCCGACTCCATCTGAGTCGGAGCCCACCCCTAATTCCATATATGCAACTACATCCTTTAGCTCCCATGCGTGCGAAAAAATCTGCCGGCTAATTACTTTTGGGAGGATATGCATCTATTAACATGTTATAGTAGACATACGTTTCTACAAACTAAAAAATTAGTAAGTTAAGAACCAATTATTTTTAAAAGAAAAAAAAACGAAAATTGATAAGTTTTTTTATTACAAAAAAAAACAGTAAAATTAGAAATAGTACTTAGATTAGAAGATATTATATATCCATAATCGGCTTCTTTTTTTATATTTTTATGTTTTTGTAAATAAAGTTTAAGAATATCTATTAACATGTTGTGTCAGTAGACCTACGTTTCTACAAATAACTAAAAAATAAGTTAAGAACCAATTATTTTTTTTATAAAAAAAGAAAAAAATAATAAAGGAAAATAGAAGTAAAGTTCTACCTTCGAGGAACTGCAAATAGGACAATTAATGAAATTGAAAAATAAAATCCAAATATAAACAAAACAGTAAAATTATAATATTGAATACATGATATTACTTTAGAACGACTTCATGAATATTCTGACCACTCCTGCGCAAAATATACGATCTGCATGCTTTAATTTGCAAGATGATCATTGACAGTACATTTAATTACACATTATTTTACTTTTACATGATTTTAAACAAAATTGTTAATTCCATTGACCCTATTCCATTAGTGCACTATTAAAAATCTTATGCTAGTGTACGTAGCCAATTTTTAACAAGTGTCCTCAACCATGCAGCCACCTCATTAATTTTCTTCTAAACTACCACGCAAGCTGCATGTAAGAAATTAAAATGCGCCTAATTAGCATACATTATACCTGATCAGCACATTAATTTATCTCAGGATATAATTTCCCAAACATGATGAAGATATTCACGATTATCTAAATTTGACTTTATTAATAAATTGAAAATTCAAACTACTTAATTTTTCAAGACATAAATCTTAACATGAGCTAATTTATTAAACTATATCCCTCTTCTTGCCAAAACAATATGGCCTACTTCGATCATCGTCATAGTTTATATTATAAGCAACAAATGCTTTGTTGATTCTATAATAATTAATCTACTTCCATTAAATTCTAATTAGACATTTCTCAAACATTATATAAGTCTTTAATTCCTGCAATATCATCTGCATGCAAGCCTTTAGTCACACCGGAAGCAATAGTGGGTTCCATGATTGATCCTTGAACAGAACTATGCCCGAGTCCAAGAAGGTGCCCAATTTCATGCAAAGCAACTGTCTCCAAGTCATATGCATCGGGAATAGCACCCACATTCCAGATCTCATCTGCATCATAATGGAACCTTCCATCTGTTGGCGCAGAAGCATGGGCAATGGTGTTACCTCTTCCATCAAAAGGAGACCCGTCTCCATGATCCCCACTAGCAAAACCAATAGTGATATCTGCGTTTGATACGTCTTGAGCCTGTGAGAAGGTGAAGTGGGTGTTTCCTGCCCACGTTCGGAATGCTTGTGCTACAGGACTCATGGCTTGAGTTGGGGTTCCTGGGAGAAACGCGTAGGTGAGATGATACTTTGAGGTCGGCCACTTTGGGAATGGGGCACTTGGAGACATGAAAGTATAATGAGAGACTGTATGAAATGAGCCCGCCTTTCTGTGGTGATGATGCTTCTTCTTGCCCGATTGCATCCAGTTTGTGCCATCGACGATATCTGCGACGCCACAACGAGGCATCATCATGTTTGAGACCGTTTCAGCATCTAAAGTCCCAGTGGCTTTTAGATGAAAATTTTGCTGGTATGTTTTGACAGCAAATTCTAAGAGTTCATCAAAATCATCATCATTCGCATGGGTGTTGTTTTCGGTTTTGTGATAATAACCAAATTGTTCAAGATACGTTTTGAGGTCCTGGATGCCTTCGACCTCTTCACCTTTGTGGCATCCCTGAAGATGCTTGAGAAATCCAAAGGATGATGTGTTTTTGTCAGAAGAGTGTGGCGGAGTTGTTGCATGAGAAGGGAGAGGAATTATGAGGGCAAGGAGGAGGCCAAGAGTGATCATGGAGAAGAGGGGAAAACTTTTAGCAGCCATGACTAGTACTACTAAATGGGGAAATTAAGCATGCAAATAAGGTGTAGGGATGGATGTTGCAGAAGGCTCATGGATTGGATGCTATTTATAGGCTGCTAATAACGGTGTCTAGTATGTTATATCTGGCGGGATCGTGTGATATGGATTGTGAAAGCAGGCCCATTTTTCTTGGCCGGCATATTAGTCCATTGAAAATGACGTATACGTTAATAGTTTGGACCAACAAGTTTGAAATATTCCAATTATATATTAATTTGGATCTAGAAGCAACTTTGAGACCGTATACAGGACGTCAAGGTTTCTAATTGAGGAATTGATTTAAGACCCCAAGTCATTTAGGATATGGGCTACTGTTTTGAATTTCATTTTGATGACCATTTTGATAGAGGTATTGGAATAAAATATTTTGGTATCGGTCCAGTGTGCCATTTCGAGATTAATTATATATTATATATAAATATTTATATGTATATATAAATTAATAACTAATAGAATAAATACATATATATATATTTAAGTATGTATCATATATATGTGTACATATTAGAAAAATTGAAAATTTATAAAATGAATATAGGTTGAAAAAATACAAACTTGAGTTGAGACACAAAAAATAAAATAAAATAAAAGAATAGATAAAAAAGGGGGACATATTTAAAATTACGAAGTATATAAATATATTTTATATTCTAGAATTAATTAAATACCATATGAATTTAAGATTTTAAAAAAATTTCATTCAAACATCAAAAAAAAAATATATATTATAAAAATAGTTCAAAACGGAATAGGGATCGGAATGGCTGGAATTTGGATCGGAACGGCTAGAATTCGATCGGCATGATCGGAACAAACTGAAACGATCCAGATTTTAAACCAGAACAGAACAAGGGGATATAATACACCGGATATATAGTATATCAAAACGGAAAATTCCAACCATTCTAATTAAAACGAAATAAAATTTAAAACTTTGACTTGGGCAGCGATGCCAAGTCTTTCTACCTGTATATTGCCTTTCCGGTCTTCACATCCGCTATCATTGCAACAAAACATTTTATTTGGCGGGGGAAAACTGACTGCCACATCGGAATTAATTCTCAAATCAAGATTAATCAATTAACGAGGACACGTACGTACCACAATTGCATAATCGGCTTCTAAAATAAGTTTAAGAACGTACGTTCATCTACACTACAAGAATTGCAGGTACTTTTATTTCCAGCGACAAAATCATTGTCGCAAAAAAGCTGTTTTATTGTCTAATCTCTGTGTCCTAATAACATATTTGTCCTAATAACATGTTTGCAGATGCATTATCTTTTTACCGCGAATATTTGTCGCACTAATTGGTTTTGCCGCAAAATATTCGTATTTATTTTTTCGTATTTGACTTATTACAGAGCCATGCGTGCAACCACCCAATAAACTTTAGTTTCGAATAATTGTTTGGATTTGTTGCATTAAAAATTAGCGACCACTTTAAAAATGATGCAGATGACTTCCTTTTGCGTCACTAAAATTTAGGCCCAAAAAATTTAAATTATGTAATAATAAGTTTTCTTTTTCGCTTGGCTTGAATTTAAATACAAAAATATATAATTGTGTTGCAAAACCTATTATAACTATTCAAATAACCGTTTGATTCCAGTTGGACCCAAATTACATCGATAATTTGGACACAAAAAAATTTATGTGTCGCAATAGAAATATTTGGTTCTTGTAACTATAGAATATTGATGCTTGATGGTCCGTACTTTGTAGTATTTTTTGCAGCAACAAAAAAATGATGCAAATAGGTAAAAATGATAGGACTAAAAGTTTTATTGTTCATGTGCTTGATTTGACCAAAAAATGCGTCTATTTGCGGTATGGTCTTTGAAGACGTAAAAAGTCATCTTTAGTGATACATTATTGACCGACGGGACATTTTTGGACGCAATAAGTCGATTTTATTGTAGTGTGTAAGTTGCCATAATAAGTTGTCTTTAGTAAAATCCCCTAATTAATTTTACCCCCAGCCCCTAATTTTCCCACAGTACTTTATTAATTTGTCCTCTCTTTCTTTCTCTTGAGTTTTCCACAGGGGTTTCCGATCATTGTCAATGTTGTCGTCTTCTTACTGCCTTCTGGGCTTCTGGTTGATGCTGATGAGTTTCCCTCTCAAATTTTTAGACCCTATCGATCTCTCTCTCGGTAAGTGTAACGCCCCGGTCCCGTAGGGGTCCAAGAGTTACTACTTATCACATATACTCACATTCAACACTATAATTATAGACTCCAAATTCCCAAGTATCATATAAAACTTGGTTGGAAAATCACTTTCCTCAATATTATCAATTCTATAAATACTACGTCATAAAAATATAATAATACTTCCGTACTAAATCTTGTCAATACTCATTTAAACTCTTTATGATTAATCTATCATTCCTAAAATCATCTCACCCAATGCTTCATAATCTGATCCTCCACTGAAATATTCAAATTCATCTGAAAAATATTCAGAGATAAGGGGTGAGTTTAACCACAACTCAGTAAGCATAAGACATATACAAGAGTGCAAACATGAGCATTTTCAGAAGAAACTTCATATGCATGAACCAGAAATCCTTTTATTTTCATATATAGATTTCCAAAATATTATCAATAAAATAGAGGGACTTTTCAATCATTTTACATTTAGAAAATCACTATTCATTATCAAAAACACTTTGGCACAAATAACTGTACAATCTCATCTTATCCTCATATCCGAACATGTACCATGTTTAACCCCCATGGTAGGGTTGTGCTATCCCCGGTGGCCAAACCAGGCAGTATCATATTGTGAGACTTTCCCTTATTCGTTCTCGGAGCCCCGAGTGTGTACACAGGAAATAAACACATACAGGACTATTTTGTTTCCAAAATAGTTGCACTCCTTTCATATCATATCATGGTGGTACCAACCATATCACGTGAATCCATATCATCATATCAGCACCATATTCCAAAGCAGATCAAACAGATAAGAATGCCAAAGGTTTTCATATCCATATCATATCATATCATGTCATATCAAATCATGTACCAAACTTGTTCATGTCATTTTTAAATACTTTAAACATTTCACATCACATAAATAAAGTATCATTTTTCATACTCACTCTTTTATGCATTTCAGAAATATGTCAATATTGCTCATGTCTACACTATGCATGATATAGACATTTTTTTTTTTCACTTTTTCTTATAGATTTCATGAGTAATACAAATAATTGACTGAGGTTGGTTTTTCTCAAGTTTTCATTTCATAACAAAACATGCACAATTTTTTCGAAAATCAACCTCAGACTACATTTGGTATAAAACCAAGCATATGAATCCCGCTTACCTGGACTTCTTAACTTTTCAAAAATTCTCCAAACAATGCTGAACAAATAATAATCGACACCTATAAAATAATCATGTAACCTCCATAAATCTCAACTAATCACAACCTTCATAAATAGAATCCAAGATATAAAATCCAAAATATTTTCTTAACATCTAAATACCTCGAAACTCTAAACATTAAATCTCGCAAAATGCCTTCAATTTATTTAAAACCCTCCAAAATCCTAAAATACTTAAAGCCCGAGGACAACCTAAAAAAAACATATATATTCAAGTCCATAAAGTATAATTTAACATAACCACCACAAAATCTATTAAAGTTGGAAAGAAAAGACTTAGTCGCTTTCTTTTTAGAGAGGTTCAAAAATAAGGTTTTATCCTTATTGTTGATTAAGAAATTTATGTTTTTAAAACAATATATTATTGCTATAATAATATAGTTCAAAACTCTATTTTCTTTATAGGTTATACGTGAGAAGGATTAGACTTTTGAGCAAAACCGAATCATACTTAATATAAAAACCAACTTAAAATTTGGGTGTTTTAGTAAAAACCGATATAAGGTGCATGGCAGAAACATGAAAAACGGAAAGCTGGGATTCGAAAGTTTAGCTTCTAGTTCAAGACCATGTGGCAAAGGGATCGTGCCCACCGTGAGATGAAGGAGTCGCGACCGTGCTTGGTGGCAGGCGGCTATCTCGATCATGGAGTACTGTGAAATACAGAGAGAGATAATTGATAGAAAATCCGTGTGATGATAAAGCGGAAAGGTCGTGAAGTCGTTGGGGAGACTCGAAGTGGCTTACCGTAAGGGATACGGCGGACAGGGGTGGCACATTCGGCTGCATCTGAGTGTTTTCCGCTTGTTCCGGCATGAGGTATGTGGCTGAGGTGAAGTGTGAACGGAGGCAGGAGCATGGGACTACTCTGTTTCCGGTTGCTAAAAGCAGAGGCTCCCAATTTCGGTGATGGATAGTAGTGGTTCTGTGAAGGTGTTAGGACGGCGACATGGAGGGGCTGCCACTGGCAGGTGGCTCCGAATGAAATGGTACTAGGCTGTTGATGTTCTGTTTCGGGGAGCCAAAAACAGAGCCACTTCGGTGGGGTATCGCTTGATGAGTGGACACCGCTTGGGGTGGCTGAGACTTCGTGTGGCGGGGAGAGATCCAGTGGCTGGTAACGGAGGTGCAACGATGGGGCTGAAATGCACGGAGATGGGCAGACTCACCCGGTGGCTACTTGAAGGTGGTGCAGCTGTAGCCTAGTCTAGGTTGAGGATTGTCGATAAATGCATGAGAGTGCGGCTAACAGGAGGTATAAATAGATGAATGGCAAACCAAAAAAAATAAAATCGTAGAGATGAAAGAGGAAATAACTGAATGTGCAAACCATTGCCGTGAAAGTAGTTGCGTGGGATTTGGAAACGTGCATGGGAGTGGGAGTTGGAGTAATCTGTTAAAAAAATAAAAACTAAATAAACTCAATCCGAAATCTAAATATTCAAAATTTTCAAATGGACTATAAATGTATTTAAAACCAATAATTTTATAAGTAAGTTTGGTGCCGGAGTGGGATGCTACAGTAAGTCTCGCTCGGTATCCTTCGTTTCTCTCTACATATGCCCTGAATGCATGTAAATATTGCTTGAGACTTCTTTTATTTGGCCGACATTTACAAATTAGGCATATTGATTTTAAGTGATATCCTGAGTCGTACATAATCTCTCTCTCTCTGATGTTGTTTTGCCTTTTATAAATTGTTTTTATATTAGCAATAATAAGCAGTAATGGTAGGCATATTGCTTGTGGTTTGGTAAAGTGAATCTTTTACTGTGAGATCCCGGACTTACGTGTATTTTTACACGTTATTTTATTCTCGGTCTTAATTATTTTAATTTATTTAAATAATATTATTAGTCATATTTTATTTGTTTAAGATAATTATTTGAGTTATTAATTAGTTAATATTGAGTTACGTTTATTTTCTTATTTATTTTAATGAGTTAATTATTTTAATGATTGGGAATTTAATTCCTTTATTTTATTATGTGAGTTTATTTGATCTGCTTTCATTATATTAATTATTGTTTTATTTTTAATATTGCGCTTGGATTTAATTTATTTTTATTGGTGGGCTTTAAATATCTTATTTTATTGATATCGAAATTATAGTATTTAAAGCCAGCTTTTATTTAATTTGCTGTGTTTTTCTGGTTGGGCTCATTTTTCCCTTCTTTTTCCTTTTTCTCATTTTTCTTTTCTTTTTCTTTTCTTTTTCCTTTCTTTTTTCTTCATCTGTTTCGGTCCCAGCCCTTCCCCGCGTGCCAGCCCCTCCCCTGCCTCCTCTCATCTCTCGCCGGCTCTCTCCTCAGCCCCAGGGCCGCCGCCGGCCACCCACCGACGACACCGCCCAGCCCAACCTCACCTCACCCCCACATCCCGGCAAGTTCAACGGCACCGATGGTGTCCCTTCCGGCCATCCTACCGCCCCTCTACGGCCACAAACCCGAAATGAGTATTTTGCATTCCCTTGCATTTTCTGGCCACCGCCAGCCACCCCTTGGCTTCCGACCACCACCATTAGACTCCTCACCCTTCGGCGAGCATAACCCACCGTCGGTAGCCACCCATCTCCGCCGGTTACCCCCTCTACCCGAAATGGGTCTTAAACGGGTTGTTCTTCGCCGCGCCGCCATCCGGCCACCGTAAGCCTCACCACCGCCACCAAAAGACTCCCCTCGCCCAGCCGGTCATCCCCCTAGCTCAGTTTCCCCAACCGTTGCCTCACCTTCCCGGTATAACCTCAAACCCGAAAATGGGTTTTCACTCCTTTTGACCCCGATCCGCCACCTTCCGGTGGTTGTGTCGCCACACCACCACCTCCATGAGATTCCCCACCCTTCAAAGAGTATCTCCCTAAATTTTGGTGTCAAACCCAGCACTTTAGCCTAACGTACAAATGACCGCTGCGAGCGCTGCGAAATGACATCTACTCAAGGATATGTGTTTTTAATCGCTGTAAGTATTTTCCAAATAAACTTTAAAATTTAAATATATTTTTGGCATCAACAAATATTGTGTTTGGTCATTATTGAAAATTATCAGTTGTTGGTTATTTGGTGCATGGTTGTCTGCATTATGTATTTACGCACATGTTCATGAAAATATTTGGAAAATGGATTTTTGCATGATTTCGGATATTCATGTGTTGGAAATGAAAACTGGTGTTTATGGTTTCGGGTGCGTGTGTATCACGACCCCAAGCCGGGATGGGGCATTATCCCGGTGGAGCTCCTCTGGTCACTCGGGAGCGGAATATACTGAGTGACGTCCCCTGGGTCGTTGACGGGCGACGACGGGATCGGACGAGATGGTAACGCTCTCGTGCCGACTCCATGGCTCCTCTGCTAGCAGGAGCTAGGGGATGCCTAGTCATGGTACGTGTTGGGCGCGGTTAGCTGGGCATCGCCCGTTTCGAAGTCACATGCGGGGTCGTTACCTTCGGTGTGATGATGAAAGCCAGGGTGTGCAGATGGTCCATAGGAGAGATCATGGTGGATACGGTTAATAAAAATGATGTTTAGGGCATTTTCTGGGAAAGTGGCGGGTTGTGTTTATTGGTTTTACGTGGTCCATTTTCTTGGAAAATGGTTATTATTTTAATGGATTTATGATCATCATTTTCTGGGAAAATGATGGGTGATTTTATTGGAGTTTTATTTTGGGCCAAATGGGATTTTGGCATGTGTGGTTATTTTATTGATTTTGAGAAAGATAATTTTAAGCCTCATGCATATGGTAATTTGTTCATGGTTGTTGTTGTGGCATTAATGTATTTATTGTCTTGGGTTTGTTTGGGTTATACTTACCTGCGATGTCATCTTGGCATCGTAGTTTTTGGATGCAGATTATGAAGCGGCTGAGCCTGAGGAGACGGCTCCGCCGTTGAGGTGGTGTTAATATTAATTGTTATCTCGAGAAATTTATTTTCCCCTTTTTATAAATATGTATTTGTTTAATTTGTATTTCGGATGACTGTATTAAATCTCCTGTTGGAGAGTTTTTATTGAATTGGTTTGTAAAATATTTCTAAAAAAATTATGGTACCTAGTTATTGATTTTATTATCCACTGCGACCTATATTTTATGTATGTCACGTGTGCACGGACGTTTGACACTTGTCGTTGGGATGTGTGACCCGTGTTGTCATCATCCTGACGCCTCGATTCCCGTGTTATTTTAAGGGGAATTTGGGGGCGTCACATTTACCTTGCTGGGAGGTAGCTTTTCCTTTTTTCTTTCGCCATGTATTTTGTGTAATAACTGGCTAGTGCACGAACCCCTCAGAAAGTGATCTCATTTAAATCTCATGTTTGGGAAGACATCATTTTAGGGAATTCCTAATGGCTTGTCTTGTTGGGAATCTGGACCTCCCAAATTCCCCCCTACCAGGATCTACTTTTGACAGAATAACAAGAAAAATAGAGAAATAAACACAACACAAAAATTTACGTGAAAAACTCCAAAATAGGAGAAAAACTACCAGATCCAGAGAAGAAAATACATTATGTGAAAAATTGTTACAATCACAGAATTTTTTTCCTCACCCCAACGACACCCACAAAAAATCTTCCACTAGTAAAACTCTAACTTTCACCTCTCTTCCTTTTACATATAAAAAGGACAACAAATGAATTTTACTAAAGTTAAAAGTTACTAGATAAGTTTCTGACTGCTGTAATTAAACTAAGGAGATTAAGCCCCCTTAAATAGGCCTATGGCCTTGCTCTACTCCCACTTCCTTTCCATATGGGACTAAGGAGCAAAACCCAACAATCTCCACCTTGTGACTTTGACTGGTCCCACAGCCACGCTCCACCGCAATGAAGATTCATAGCTTTCGCTATCATGCTCCACCATAAAAGTATACTCACTCAAAATAAACCAATTCTAAGCATTTCACTTAGGCCCATGTCGAAAATAACCTTGCTAAAAAATTATGGTGCAACTTCCACGTTTGGCTTCCCTGGAAGTTCATCAGCCATCAACATGAATTTCCACCACACACCCTGCTTCAATGCCAAACCAATGCCCGTTTGCAAACTTGTGGAACAACTAACATTAACACATCCTCTATCATGGCAACTTTGGGATTAGCGACATGCCATGAGGATGTACATGTCTCTTTTTAACAGACACCGTCTTCTGTAAAGAGAGATACGATGTTAGTTTCATCGTCAGTATCTCTATTTACCGACATGGAGCCTCTTGCCGAACTTGCTCCAATGCTTGTTGACAACTTTTCTTGATGTGCTCAGGTTGTCCACACCTCTAGCAAATTGTTGATTTCATGGGTTGGTCGATGCCTTGTGTAATCCTGATGGAATTAAAATATCCCTGACTTGTACTTGCCACAAGTCAAAATTGATTCTCCCATCAAATTTCTCTATCTTCATTCTTGACGTTGCCTCGATGAATTTTACCATAGAAATGAATAATACCCACTAAGTAAGTTCTCAGGAAAGAGTGATATTTCTTGAAATTTCAAGGTTCCCAGAAAAGATTGGAGGGTCACAATAGACACACTTAAAATTTTCAATCTCCTAGACAGAACCTCCTTAGACTGTACGTATCCACACTACCATACCGAAACTCCAGCCTGCCAAAGGAACCTAGTGGCTCTGATACCACTTGTTGGGAATCTGGACCTCCCAAATTCCCCCCCACCAGGATCTACTTTTGACAGAATAACAAGAAAAATAGAGAAATAAACACAACACAAGAAATTACGTGGAAAACTCCAAAAGAGGAGAAAAATCACCAGACCCAGAGAAGAAAATACACTATGTGAAAAATTGTTACAATCACACAATTTTTTTCCTCACCCCAACGACACACACAAAAACTTCTCCTACTAGTAAAACTCTAACTTTTACCTCTCTTCCTTTTACATACAAAAAGGACAATAGAGGAATTTTACTAAAGTCAAAAGTTACCAGATAAGTTTCTGACTAGTGTAATTAAACTAAGGAGGCTATGCCCCCTTAAATAGGCCTATGGCCTTTCTCTACTCCCACTTCCTTTCCATGTGGAACTAAGGAGCAAAACCCAACATGTCTGATATAAGTCTTGACTCTTGCATGCCTAATCATTCGTTTAATCAATAGCAAAGAAGGATGCTTATGTTGTCTGTCCCTTTGCAAATCATCCTCTAATCCAAATATCAGTGAAACCCAATTATTGCAGCACATGCATGCTCTGACCAATGCATGAGCTTTCCTTTTAATCCATATTTAGAGGAGGTGGAAAGCACTACTTCTTTTGCTTTTCTCATTTATATTTTTGCACCCCATTTCTGACTAGCTAGAAAATGAGTCATTCTAATTCACATCATATGATGCTGCTTTTATTTCAACCATCGATGACCTCCTAACAATATATAAGATCCATTTTCACATCATGACCTTATAATTTAGATGGCTCAAAAGTTTTGCTCCAAACGACTTCATCTAGTTCTAATAATAATAATAATAAAACCTTTACAAATTCTTATCCGAACTCCAAGGATTAATTCAAAACCTACATGTCCAATCTAGACAATAAAATTCTCCCGACTTGCTTGCTTTAACGTGTTTAAGATTATAGATCTTGTTGGTTCATCCATTATCCGTTAAAACTTTACAAGGACATAACAGAAAAAAAAAAGCATAAACTATATATAATATCTGATCTCCTAGTGAATCCAACATGAGCAGATTTGGAACCCATTTGAAAACAGAGACATTAGGAAGGACCATAGTGTGGAGTTATTGAATTAGTTAGGTGAGAATAACTTATGCCACTGTGATTTCAACTACAATACTACTACTGACTTTTATTTACCTACCAGTAGTGGGACCTATTCTAAATTAGAATATTGTAAACACTAAGATTTTGCACTGCTTAAGAATATGGCCCCCAAATGCCCCAAGAATTGCATGAAATGGTATCAACTAAAAAGGAACAAATACATGATAGTGACCTGCCTGCTCTGCTGCTGTCCCTTGGCAGAATTGTATAGAAAATGTTTACTTTAATTTGTAATGGTTCATGCCCCTTATACAGACATAGCATACTTTGTTTTTATCTTATTTTAGCTGCTTTCCATCTGTATAAAGCCAAGGCACTATGTAATGAACAAACAAGGAAAATAGAGGAACATTTTCCCAAAAGCCTTCATCTCTGTGCTGTCACTCTCATCGATTCCTCTTCTCATTTCATTGTTGCATTCTCATGCATACTTCTAACAAAATGTTAGTTTGTCCCAATAATTTATTGGAAGGCACTAATAAAAGGTATACATGAACTCAATGGATAATAGTTTTGGTATTAATAATCTTTGAACTTAACATATTTCTATCTAAATATTAGGGAAACTTCCCTAATGGCCTTCTGCTGTAGTGATCTGGTTTTCTGAATAAGGCATAGAGAGCTTTGGTTCTACATTCTAGCTTATCTCAAAATCTTTTTCTTTTTTCTTATCTAAATCTTGCAAAGCTGTCACCACAATATTAATCATTTTTTCCCTTGAAGAAAACAACGTACTTTAAAAATCCCATCGTTTTACTTATAATCTCATAATTATAAAAGGTAATTGGTAATTAACCAATGATTTCAAATCGGCCAATATATGTATATATATATATATATATGATAATGATTTACAATATATAATAGAGTAGGAATTTGTATTCCTGTGACATGACATGAACTTGCTTGTTTATATGAACAAAATTTCATCGTTTATATACTACCTTATGCGGTAGTTTCTTGCTCTCTAGTATATTTCTCTATTTTTCAATTTCTGCAATTTCTGATCATGTCTATTTTCAATTTCTTGATTCCAGGCCTTACATGTAACGTCCCGGTCCAGCGAGGGTTGGAGAGTTACTTCCTATTACAAAACTCACATTTCAACAGAATAATTAAAGACTTAAAGTTCTCCAATATTATATAAAGTTTGATTCCAAAATCACTTTCCTCAATATCATCAATTCTGGAAATATTACGTCACAAAATACAAAAATACTTTCTTACTAAATCTTGTCAATACTCATTTAAACTCTTTACGATTAATCTATCATTCCTAAAATCATCTCACCCAATACTTCATAATTTGATCCTCCACTGAAATATCCAAACTCATCTGAAAAATATTCAGAGATAAGTTGTGAGTTTAACCACAACTCAGTAAGCAGAGGACATATACAAGAGTGCAAACATGAGCATTTTTAAAAGAAACTTCATATGCATGAACCAGAAATCATTTTATTTTCATATATAGATTTCCAAAATATTATCAATAAAATAGAGCGACTTTTCAATCCTTTTACATTTAGAAAATCACTATTCATTATCAAAAACGCTTTGGCACAAATAACTGTACAATCTCATCTTATCCTCATATCCGAACATGTATCATGTTTAACCCCCATGGTAGGGTTGTACTATCCTCGGTGGCCAAACCAGGTAGTATCAGATTGTGAGACTTTCCCTTATTCGTTCTCGGAGCCCCGAGTGTGCACACAGGAAAAAAACACATACAGGACTACTTTGTTTCCAAAGTAGTTGCACTCCTATCATATCATATCATGGTGGTACCAACCATATCATGTGAACCCATATCATCATATCAGAACTATATTCCAAAGCAGATCAAACAGATAAGAATGCCAAAGATTTTCATATCCATATCATATCATGTACCAAACCTGTTCATGTCATTTTTAAATACTTTAAACATTTCACATCACATAAATAAAACATCATTTTTCATACTCGCTCTTTTATGCATTTCAGAAACATGTCAATATTGCTCATGTCTACACTATGCATGATATAAACAATTTTCTCTTTTTTATATAGATTGTATGTGTAATGCAAATAATTGACCGAGGTAGTTTTTCCCAGGTTTTCATTTATAACAAAATCATGCAAAGTTTTCGAAAAGTCAACCTCGATTTCAGAGTTGGTATAAAGCCAAGCATAGGAACCTATAAAAGTAAGCATGCACATCCATAAATTCTCAAATCATCCATGTATTTTGATATTTAAATCTAAGTATAATCAACAAATTCCTCCAAAACCTCGAATTTTCCTAAATCCTCCAATTCCTCAAATTTCACTTAATGAATGCTTAACCCAAATTCCAACATCAAACCAAGTCTAAAAATTTAAAACCCAAGTCCGGTTAAAAAAATATTTGACTTCAAAACGATTTAAATTAACACACATAAGAATTGAAGGAACCATTTAGAAAACAGGTTCAAAACAATTTGAGACACCGAACCAAAACATAATATTTAACTTCAAAATGGCGCATCACACTCAAAATAAAAGAAATCCAGTATCGAAAAAAAAAAAAACATAAAAGTCCCAAGAAGAAACAAATCATCAAAAATAAATCAATAAATAAATATAACTTTAAAATCTAATTAGTTTAAAAAAAAAAAAAACAAAAGTACAAAACCGTAATTATGTAAACAACTTATACTTTCTTAACCACCCGAAGGTCTTAAAAAAAAAAAAAACACATCATGCAAAGAGTAAAAAGAGATGCAAGAAAATATAACAAAACAAGATAAAATATATGGCAAAGGCTCACCTTCAGAGGAAAAGGGCTGACAACCGGTGGAGATATGGACGCCAGACAGAGAGGCAAAGAGAGGGTGAGTAACGACCGAGGGAGACACGGTGCAACAGAAAAAGCTGAGGGAGAGAAACACGAAGTCATCGTTCGTGCTTCGCCGTGACCTGCGGAACGACGGACCAGGGAAACAAGTCGGTCTCTTCTGGGCTGTTCTGGTGGTTTCCGGCGTGAAGGAGTGGTGGAAATAGGGAAGCATGGAGTCACATTCTTCCCTTGACTATGCTCTGTTTCGGGTTGTTTAAAACAGGGCATATATATGAGTTTCGGCGGTAGTCACGGGGAGGTTCCAGGAGACTGCTGGAGGTCTATGGTGGTGCCCTGAAGGGGGGGGGGGCTACAACGTAGGGTGGCTTGGCTTCGGAGTGGCAAGGCTGCGGGGCGAGTTTGGTGATTGTCGTGGCCTTGGACGCGGGAAAAAAACTAGGTTGCGGCTACGTGGTTCATCACGAGTTGGGGACGGTGGCTCAAGGTGCAGCGATGGGACCATCAAGCGAGGAGGCGGGATGCTTCACACGGTGGCTACACTGGATGACTCGAGTGTGGGACTAAAGGCTTAGGGAGAGGCAACGTGCGTAAGAGGTTGTGGTAGTGAGTCTTTCTTCGCATATATATATAGTGGTACTGGAATTCTAAAGGAAACGTAAAAGCGGGAAGGAATCGAGTCAAACTTAGTTTTGAAAAGGAAATAATGCCCAATTAATTATCAGTTAAGATATTCGATTGCCGTGAAAATAGAGGGAGGAGATACGTGCATGGAAAATACGGCAACGTGAGGTGGTTGTGGTATGTACAGCCGTTGATGAAAATCCAAATTATTAAGAGACGGGCGTGAAACTATGAACATAGATGATTGAAACTCTAAAAATACGGAGACGTGAAAAGGTGTAAAGACGTGAGTATTCAAAGTGGTTGTGAGCAAGATTTTTGCGAGAATTCAAATGGTGAACTGCAAAAGTCGTGGGGAATGTAGATTCAAATGAAGAAAAAAAATCTGGTTAAAAGATATATGGTTATTTGATTAAAAATAGTGATAGATATAGCCGCACTTGAAAAACTCTAATGGGAAAAAGATAATGAGCTTGCATACACGTGAAAGTAGCAAACGAATGAGGTTGTGGTCGGGAATGTGGAAGAAGTAACATGCATGCAGGATGTGGAAACATGCATATTTATAGGAACAAAAGCTTGAGAAAAACTTCACTGCCGCAGACCCCATATGCACATCTCTCCCTCTCTGTTATTTAGGGTTCCCGTAGCTATATTTATATATAGGTAAACATTCGAATATTCAATACAGCATGAAAAAAAAATAAAAACTACCAAGAGCCCCCGCCGCCAGCTCCACCTCGTCGTCGCCTCATTCACAAATGGTGCCGCCGAGCCCTTGCGTCACCCCAAGCCACCAATGCCTCTTGGTAAGCGACCACCGCAGTCATGCACCCACACATGAGGGAAACACCACCGTGAGCCAACCCAAAAGCTTTCACTGCCCCCTTTTCATATCCTCGGTCATCAAAACTGCCTAGACACCGCATAACAGCCCCGCAACATCACCCAATGTTGCCGAAACCGCAGGAAAACGGGAGTGGGCACTGCTCTGTTTTGCACCACCAGAACAGGGGAATTATTTTCCCTGCCGTGAGCCATCCAGCCATGCGTTTTCTTCGCCCCAAACAAGCTTACCCAATCTCGTGATGCCATGCGCAATAGTTTTGCATCACCAACTGCCGAGTTTTCTTCGCTGCAATAGATACTCTGGCCGCTCCCTACCACCGCACACCAAGGCCAAACTGGGCCACATTTTGTCATAGTTGACGCCATGACGCCATTGCTAGTAGCAACAGAAGATGCCCAGATGACGTCCAGCACCACACTTCACAGCCCCTCGTTGCATGAGTTGGGCCACCGCGTTGACCACCTCGATCGCTGCCCAGCACTACCCTGTCGCGCATCTCCTTCCCTCACGGTGAGCTTATCTTCCCTCGCATGATTCATGCTTTTAACTTCTGAAAACTTTTTTTTCATTCCAAGATTAAACTTGCACATGCACTTTCTTGTTTATCTTCGTATGGGTTTTATCTTTTCAATATATATATATATATATATATATGTAGAATTTATATGAAATAAATAATGAGATTTTTTTTATGTTATTTTGAATGCTTTAAAAATCGATATTTATATTGTTATTAAATGAGTTTCCTCCTCTATTTTGAATTTGATATAATTATTTTACTAAGTGTAAATTTGTAAGTATAGTTGGGCATTTGTATTTTAGAATCTGTCGATAGTTCTAAATGGAATGTTTTGCATATAGACTTAATGTTTAATATTGGGTTTGTTACTTCTTACCGAAACTATGTTGGTAATTTATAAATGTGCTTTATTTTATTGTATCATGAAGTTAATATATTATTTTAATTTAAATTATGTTTAGCTATCTTTAAGATTTTGCATGATTTTACTCGGTTTCTCTCTCATCACTCCATCTCTCTCTCAGTCTTGCGTGTTTTATCCCTGCAAGTCAAAAGTTTTGTTTTGTTTTATGTTATATTTCACGTAAGTCTCATTCGTAGTTAACAGGATGTATGTTTTGCAAGATTTACTCCTTTTACCCTCAGCTTTAAAGCAAGGTATTTATAGTTTTGTTTTTCAGTAGGTTGATCTTATTTTCGGTTTCATGGGCTTGTATTCTCTTGGGTCCCTTTTTATTTTCAATTGTATTTTGTTAACTCATTCAAAAATTAAATGTTTTTGGGTTCAGTTAGGCTCTAACTTATCTTGGGTTCATAATTTAAATTATTTCGGATTGGAACGTGGGCGTTGCATTATTTGAGAGAGTTGGATTTTAATTTCTTAAGGAGGCTGGTGTTTGAGTTGAAAATTTGGTTAAACGTATCAAGTAGATACTGATAGTCTTGAGAAGGGATGTAATTTTAGGACTATGAAATTCTAGGTTTTGGAGGAATTTGATAATTTTAGTACTTTAGGTTTAAATATCAAATTACGTGGGTGATTTGAGAATTTACGGATGTGCATGACTATTTTTATAGGTGATGATTCATGTTTGTTCGGCATGATTGAAGAAATTCTTGAAAGGCTAAAAAGTTCAGGTAAGCGGGGTTTATATGCTTGATTTTATACCAAATGTAGTCTGAAGTTGATTTTCTGAAAAATTGTGCATGTTTTGTTATGAAATGAGAACTTGAGAAAAAACCAACCTCAGTCAGTTATTTGCATTACTCATGAAACTTATATGAAAGAAAGAAAAATATTTCTATCATGCATTGTGTAGACATGAGTTTAGTTTTTGTCATGTGTTTCTGAAAATGCGAAAAAGAGTGATATTGATTATCTGAAAAATTGTGCATTGATTTTATAGAGATACTTTGACTCTATTTTATTTACATAACAAGGATTCTGAAAATATTCTGAAATTATATGTTATTTTAGTGTGACTCTAAAAACCTTTGGCATGGTATACTAGTTTGTATCTGACTCTATTTCTGCTTTGCTTTGCTCTGCTTTGTCTCTGCTCTGTTTGGGTTAGTACCAACTTCTCTGTCTCTGAGTGCACCCATTTTGGAAACAAAGTGGTTTATTGTGAACTTTTCTGTGTGCACACTCGGGGCTCCGAGAATGATTAAGGGAAGTTTCACCTCTGTCTCTGCTTGGTTTGGCCACCGGGATTAGCACAACCCTACCACGGGGGTTAAACATGGTCTCTGCTCTGTAAGATGCTCTGTTTTGATATGATGATGATACTCAGTTTTGTTATGCCAAAGTACTCTGTATTTTATATGATTTAAAAATTGTCGCTCTGTTACGTTTAGAAAACAAAAATGTGTTTTATTTCTGCATATTAAAAATTTAAGAATATTTTGCTCTGCATATTATATTTTAGAAAATGCTCATGTTTGCACTCTTGTATATGTTCTCTGCTTACTGAGTTGTCGTTAAACTCACCCCTTATCTCTGAATATTTTTCAGATGAGTTTGGATATTTCAGCCAAGGATTTGATTACGAAGCATTGGGTGAGATGACTCAAGAATGGTTGATTAAGTATAAAGTATTTATATGAATATTGATAAGGTTTAGTAAGAAATTATTATTGTAGTCTGGTGACTTAGCATTTCTAGAATTGGTGATATTGAGGAAAATGATTTTTCAAACCAAGTTTTATATGATATTTAGAAATTTGGAGTCTATAATTATTCTGTTGAAATGTGAGTTTTATAATAGGAAGTAACTCTGCGAGGCATATAAAAGCGCTCAGTCAGACCGGAAGAGATAGTGGGTTCCATGATTGCTCCTTGAACTGAGCTATGCCCGAGTCCAGGAAGGTGCCCAATTTCATGCAAAGCACCTATTTCCAAGTCATATGAACCGGGATTAGCACCCACACTCCAGGTCTCATCTGCATCATAATGAAACCTTCAATCTGTTCGCGCAAAAGCATGAGCAAGGATTCCCCCACTTCCATCAAAAGGATGCCCATGATCTCCATGATTTCTACTACAAAAACCAATACTGTATCCGCGATTGATACGTCTTGAGCCTGCGAGAAGGTGAAGTGGGTCATGTTTCCTGCCCATGTTCAGAATGCTTGTGCTACAGAACTCATGACTTCAGTTCGGGTTCCTGGCATAAACGCCTAGGTGAGATGATACTTCGGGGTTGGCCACTTTGGGGCTTCTTCGGACATGAAACTGTAATGAGAGACGTTATGAATTGAGCCCACCTTTCGGTGGTGATGATGCTTCTTATTTCCCGATTGCATCCAAATTGTGTAACACTCCGATCCCATAGGGGTCAGAGAATTACTTCCTATCACATAACCCATATTTTAATAGAATAATTAAAAATTCAGAACTCTCCAATATTATATACAACTTGGTTCCAAAATGACTTTTCTCAATATCATCAATTCTAGAAATGTTACGTCACAAGAATATAATAATATTTCTTTACTAAATCTTGTCAATAATCATATAAACTCTCAATGTTCAAACTATCATTTTTAAGTCTTATCACTTAAAGTTTCATAATTTGATCCTCCACTGAAACGTCCAAATTCATTTGAAAAAAAAATATTCAAAGATAAGGAGGTGAGTTTAACCACAACTCAGTAAGCAAGGAACATATACTAGCGTACAAATATGAGCATTTACCAAATTAACATATACTAGCGTGCAAATATTTCTTATTTTCAGAATGCAAAAACATACCATGTTATCAAAAATCAGAGCGAAAGTTTAGTATAAACAGAAACAGAAAACCCTTTGGCACAGCATAACTGAAACATCTTATCAAAACAGAAATACCATGTTTAACCCCCATGGTAGGGTTGCGCAAACTCCAATGGCCAACCGAGCAGAAACAGAATGTGAATATTTCCTTTATTATTTTCGCAGCCTCGAGTGTGCACACAGGAAAGACCACGCAAAAAAATCACTTTGCTTCCAAAGTGGGTGGACCAAAAACAGAATAGTTGGTACCAATCCAGAATAGAACAGAGTGAAACAGAATCAGAATGTCATGCCAAAGGTTTCAAAAATCATATCATATCATATCAGAGTACTGAACTTTTCCAAAATAGAAAAAAATCAGATCAGAAATATCATTTATGCATAAACATTCATATTCGATCTTTTTCAGTTCGAAAGACAGAATGTAACAAAATTAGCTTATGTCTACACTAGTTCATGCCAGAAACACTTTATTCTTATACAGAATCTCATGCATATGCGAAACAAATAACTGAGGTGATTTCAAAGTTTTTTTTCGTAACTTAAACATGCATATTTTTCAAAAGAAACCTCAGTTCATATTTTTAATGCAAAGTCTAGCATAGGAATCCCGCTTACCTGAACTTCTTAGCTTTTCAAAATTTTTCCACAATAGTATTAGTCGAAAAATCAAACACTGCCTATAATAATAACATGAGATTCCATAAATTTTCAAAGGATCACAAACTCCAGAATTAAAGCCTGAGATATAAAATCAACAACTTTCCTCAATGTCTATCAAAATCCTATGATATCAACTCTCTGAAAATACTTTGAATTTACTAAAATCCTCCAAAACCTAAAAATAAAACAAATCCTCCAATACCTGAGTTTTCACTTAATAATCACTTACTATAATTCTATCTCCAGACTCAACTCAAACACCCGTCTCTTCCATAAGTCAAAACAAATCGATCCACTTAAATCCCAAAAACTCGTTGAAATAACATTATTAACCAACCGAAAAATAATTTAGAACAAGAATCCAATACAACAACATTTAACTTCCAAATAACTTATCAAAACACATTTTAAAAAAAAAAAAGAGTAAAACCCGTGAGAACCAGACTCACTAAGTAAAACTTTAAAACTTCTCTTAATTATTTTAATCATAGAGCAGAGCTTTAACACTAATGCATACGAAGCTTTACGTAAAGAAAAGGCATTACGCTTAAACTAGTTTGCAAAGAAAGTAAACCAAAACCTATTTTGTTTTAAAACCAGGGAGCCAAAAGTGTGATACTAACAAGAAAAAAAAATTCATACTTCAAATAAGCATTACGGGAAGGTAACAAAATCCCTTCTAACTATAAAAAAAAAAACTAAGAACACAGGAAGGGGGGTACGGCTGAGGCATATCAAGAGGGAAGAAAACCAACTGGGGATGCGATGTGCTTGGCAGCACCATTTGGAGAGGAGGAGGCAATGAGGAGGCTGTTGACGTCGTTGGGTTTCACCGAGCCCTTGTTGGTACACCTAACAGCATCGGAAGTTAAGGGCAATGGGTGCTCTATTTTCAAAAACAAAAATAGGGGACGGATGGGGATTGTTTTCTATGGTGGAGGGGCTGTTTTGTAGTCATGGCCTGGAGGAGGGACTGGCTGGGTTTTCACACATGAGGTTCTATGGAGGCTGCGGCTGTGATGTGAAGGTGGTGGTGACGCACCGGAGGAACTTTGGTTTTTTTGAATACTCTAGATGGTGGAAAGAAGATGCAGCACTGGTAAAAGGGTCATAAAAGCTTCAGTTTCTTCGTGCATGAGGGGAAGACTGCTTGAACTATTTGTATGAGTGATTAAACTCAAAACCCTAGAGAGGAAAATAGAGAAAAAAAAAGGCGTGTATGGAGAGAAAAACAAATGCGCTCGAGTGGTGCAAGCCGAAAAATCTGGAATTGTTTTCGTGATGCCGTGGTTCTAGGTGATACAGCAGAGCGGGCAGATGTTGAGATGGAAAGAAAAAAAATAACTGATAAGTAGCGGCGAGATCAAGCGTAAAGAGAATATATATATATAACTGAAAACCTAGAGGAAGAGGGCGTAAAGAGAATATATATATAACTGAAAACCTGAGTCCAAATAAGATGTCAACGGGCTTAGTCTTGAGAGAAATCGGGTAACATCCATTTTAAATAAAGGGGATGGTAAAAAAAATAAAAATAATAAAAATTGAAAACAGAGTGACATTGAAATCGGGTGTTACAATTTGTGCCATCGTTGATATTTACTACGCTACAACGAGGCTTCATCATGTTTGATACTGTTTTAGTATCCAAATTCCCAATGGCCTTTAGACGATAATTTTGATGGTATGTTTTGGCTGCAAATTCTATGAGTTCATCAAAATCGTCATCACCGGCATGGGTGTTGTTTTCGATTTTGCGATAATAACCAAATGTTCAAGATACGTTTGAGGTCATGGATGCCTTTTACCGTTTCACCCTTGTGGCATCCCTGAAGATGCTTGAGAAATCCAAAAGGTGATATTTTTTTGTCAGGAGAGTCTGGCAGAGTCGTCGCATGAGAGAGGAGAGGAATGAAGAGACCGAAAGAGATTGTCAAGGAGAAAAAGGGAAAACTCATAGCAGCCACGACTAGTAAATGGTGAAATCAAGCAAGCATTTAATTAGGCGTAGGGATATTGGTTGTTGCAGAAGGCTCATGGATTGGATATAATTTATAGAGTCTACAACATATGAGGGCTTTATCCACAAAATGATTTGCGGCAATAGATTGGAAAATTTGCAGGGAATAACTTATTACAATCAAAACTCATTTCCGTATGATGTAGATAAAAAATTGCCAATTATGCTACCTATTTCGACAAAGCAGTAGTTTGTGAAAATTAGTTTCTTATTGTCACAAAACTTGTTTTTGCTAATAGCGAAATATTCGATCACAAATGGCACCCATAACGGCTCCAACTTCGATCACTATGACTATTTCCCACAAACACAGGTTGCCGCAATATATGATTGGCTTTAATATGACTTCTCCTAATTCCCTATTAGCAACCACTATATCTTTTAGCAACTAGAATCTATTTGCAACCATCATCACCAATAGTGAATTTTTTTGCACAACTCTACATCCTCATAATTAGTTGTTATGGATGATCTTAACAGTCAAAAAATCTAGTAATTTATGAGCCACTACTGCAGGCAAACCATGAATCTTGCAATAATACATCTCCACAAAAGATTTATTTTGGCAAAACAATTTCTTGCTAATACTAATATTGTCAAGTGCGCATGAAGTTATATTTATGCAATTTTCTCAGTTTTGATGTAAAAAAAAATCTGTGACAAGAATTTTAGTTTTTAGTTAGTAATTCCTTTTCTCTACATATAGTTTAGCCAAAAATAATCTATATTGATAGAAAAAAAAAAAAAAAATTGCAGCAACAACATATTGCCACAAATAGAAAAATAAAAATAAAAAAATTCTAGACTAGAGAATCAATGAACAGAGAATGAGTCCAAAAATAGAAAAAGAATGACATGTAATAAGCCTAAAAGCATAAATATGAAAGCAATGGAGATCCAAATTCAGCAAAATATCAAATGACGATATCAAACAAATTTGTACAAACTGTGCTATCAATTTCAGAAACTCAATGTCATCACCAACTCAATGTACAAACCCAAATATTTATGTTTGTGTTGGCATCTTCTCAACACAAATATAAACTCATGTTGCATGACAAAACATGACCTCAAAAATTCAGATTTAGTAGAGAAGCAATTACTAAATCAAGACATATTTAATGTCTACATGGACTCATTGAAGAAGAAGCACTTGAAGTAAAGACAACTGCAACATGCATACTTTATGGTCATTATTCATGATAAGAAAATCCATCTTTTCACAAAGAAAGCCAAAATCAACTTTCTTAAACCCAAATAAAATGTTCACCCAATTTCTCCTAATCCTTCACAATGTTTTTCTCATCTACCTAATTAAAATGAATTTTCTCTAATTGTTAGAAAATCAACAAAATTCATCCAAAGGCTTCTTTCAATAATCAATTGGCCGAAAAATTCTTGTTCATAATTTTACATAAGAGTGTGTAAATTAACAAAGTAAGAAATCATTAAGGCCAACGATTTTTAATACTACATAGGTTTATATAAGTTTTTCGATCTCTATATTTACTTATGCTGAAATTGTAACACCCCGCTCCGACACCAAGCTTTCTTCAAATATTTTTTTTTCCTTTCCGAGCGACACGGTTATTTTATTTACATTCCTAATTTATTGTATGATTTACTGATTTATTATCATTATTTTATTTCCTCTTTCCTCTCCATATTTATCTCACATTGCCGTAATTCCCATGCACGTATCTCCTCCTTCTAAATTTCTTGGCAACCGAATAGAACTAGTATTTGGACACTTCTTCCCTTCCTAAAATAGTTTTGCCTCCATCCAACTTTTCTTTCCCGCTCTACGCTTCCTTAGGGTTTTAGTATCATTACATATATATATCTATGCGAAGGAAAACCTCAATGACTCAACGCCTTAAGCACGTAGCCTCCCCCTCATTATTCTCGGAAGCTCCACGCCGCCGCTGTCCTCTAAGGTGCCTCAACCTTGCTCAGCCACTGAAAGCCTTCGCATAACTCAGCCTCGTCTAGACTTAGCAGCCTTGAACCCACGGTGGAGGAACTAGCCGCTAGCCATCACTGAAAACGTCCCCTGTTTTCACCGCCCGAAACAGAGCATCTCTTACCGCTGCTTGCTCCGTCTAGCTGGGTACCACCAGCCACGGCAAGGTAGTATCACCGACGTCGTGTAGGAAGACCCCAGAAACCGTCGACCTTGCCACCACCCCTGCGACACCACGTACTGCCAACCACCTCGCAAGGCTTTGCCTCACGTCGGATATCACCGAGAAACAACCCAGCCACAGCCCCAAACACCCTCTGTTTTACTCCACCCTAAACAGGCGACCTCCTTTTTCCTTAGTACCGTAAGCCACCAGCCACCGTTTCTCAGTCGCAAACTCGCTGCCTTGACCACCGTCTCCCAGCCTTGTGCAAAAACTCTCGGTAAGCATGTTCCTTCCAGCGGGTATTTTTCCTTGCGAGCATTCGAGCATGTGTTTTTGCATGTTTTTATTTTCGGTAGAGTTATAAGTTGGTACTTTGGTGTTCCTTCAAAATGGACCTGAACATCCACTTTTTTAGTCTAGTAATTTTGTTCTCTAAGCGGGCTCGTTTTTATTTCCACTATAGGACCGTAAACCTTGATCTGTGGTGTTTTTTTAGCGCCTTGGCGAAGTTTGGTAGGAAGGTTGGATTAAATCAATTACTATTATTATTTTGTTTATTTATTTATATTGAGCTATTTTCAATAAGAGTGGATTTCAGCCCTTCCAAATTTGACAAAAAATTCCAAAGGAACGACCGGATTTAAATTATCTTTGATGTTCTTTTTTTAAATTACTATTATTTGTTATTCTTTTGATCTGAGTCGTTCAAGGAATTTTAGAAGTGTTTAGAATTTGCGATATTTTGGGGTTGGAGAGTTTGTTACTTAAAGTGTGTAGGAGAATTTGGGTATTTTATGGTTCTAGGCTCAAATATTAAAATACATGGTTGATTTGAAAATTTATGGAAGTTTGCGTCAATTGTATAGGTGGCGACTAATTTTTGTTCAGCCGTGTGGAGATAAATTTTGAGAAGCTAAGAAATTCAGGTAAGCGGGGTTCCTATGCTAGACTTTACATTAAAAATATGAACTGAGATTTATTTTGGAAAATATGCATGTTTTAGTTACGGAAAGAAATTTTGAAACTACCTCAGTTTTGTTTCGCATATGCATAAGAAAACGTACAAGAATAAAATATTTTCTGGCATGAACTGGTGTAGACATGAGCTATTTTTGTTGCATTCTATTTTTCGAACTGAAAGAGAGCGAATATGAAAATTTCTGTATAAATGATAATTATGATCTGATTCTGTTCTTGTTTTGGAAAAAAAATTCTGTACTCGGGTATGATATGATATGATTTCTGAAACCTCTGGCATGACATTCTGGTTCTGTTTCGCTTTGTTTAGTCCTGGGTTGGTACCAACTATTCTGTTTCTGGTGCACCCACTTTGGTTACAAAGTGGTTTTCTGCGTGGTCTTTCCTGTGTGCACACTCGGGACTCCGAGAATAATAAGGGGAAGATTCACATTCTGTTTCTGCTCGGTTGGCCGCCGAGGTTTGCACAACCCTACCACGGGGGTTAAACATGGTATTTCTATTTTGATAAGACGTTTCAGTTATGCTATGCCAAAAGGATTTTTTTTGTTTTCTTTTTGTTTCCGTTTATATTAAACTTTCGCTCTGATTTTTGATAATGTAATCTGCTTCTGCATTTTTCTGAAGGGTAAGAAATATTTTATTCTGCATTCTGAATTTTGGTAAATGCTCATGCTTGCACACTAGTATATGTTCTTTGCTTACTGAGTTGTGGATAACTCACCCCCCTCCTCTAATAATATTTTTTTCAGATAGTTGAGATGGTTCAGTACGATATCAGCAAGGGTAGCCATTTCTAGAGAGGCTCGCTGATCATAGGAGAATAAGTGCTCGTGGATACATTTTTTTCTAGTCGTAGTAAATATTTATCTTCATTGATATTTCTAGTATGTCAAGTTTTGGGATTGTTACAAGTATTTGAAGTCATTTGATTTTGTTAAAGTTTATGTTTAGTTTCTTGGAGAGTTTCATAAATATTTGTTAATTAATTATGGAGTGTCCTTTTTATATTAGTCGGTTATTGGAGAATTTGGAATATATGAATTGGTGTTTTGGGATGATTTGAGAAAAATGACCTAACTCTCTGAACCTTCGGGACCGGGGCGTTACAGAAATATTCAAGTTCTATCCTATAATCCCTTATTTTGATAACAAAACACAATATTATAAAACTCATCTAATTAATGGTCAATTAATCAGAAGCAATATACTCAGAATAAATCAAATAAACATAAAAGAGAATTACTTCAAATTAGCATAAAAAATAAAGTATAGTTTGGAACTAGATTACATCATTGTTTTAGAATAAAGAAATTTAGTTCATTCTAAAAATTAAATTCAATATAAATGAATTCACCATAATTTTCTAAAAAGAATGGAAGAAAAAGAACACTGAAAAAAACACTCTTGCAATACCAAGATGCAGTCCCGTTCTTCACTGCTTCTCGACTACTTCTTCTTTCTCAGTAGGTTCCTTCCAGTCAGTGGCGCTACAGATGGGGTTTTTCTTCACTTTTGTTTCCTTTTATATTCTCCTACCACTTGCACGTGCTTGATAAAGATCACATCGCCCATTCTTTTTTTATTTTAATTTTTAAACTTTTGAACTGATCATGGAGGTAGGTTGGCGCATCATCACGTCTCTTTTCCTTTTTTTTTTTCTTTTTAATTTTCACGTTGTCATTAATTGCCCATGCATGCTGTACGTGTAGTAAATAAAAAATAAAATGCACCAGCCCCTGCTTTCTTTTTGAATTTCAACTTTTACTTTGTGATCACTTGTTCCGTCGTTTGCACTCTCAGTTTTCAACGTTTCTTATTTTCCTTCGATTTCTGGCCGGCTTCATGAATTTAAATCTCATCTTCTTCACGTCTCTTACATAGATATTCAGCCTTTCAAAAATTTCCATTCCATCTCAATATCTTCTACTTCTTTTTTTGAAAATGGAGCAAATTGTATTTATTAAAAATGAGCATTACAACTGGACTTGAAATATACATTATAAGTCAACTAAACGAAGATTTATTATATCTCAGTACACTAAAAGTGACTGATAGTATCTAGTCCTAGGCAGCATACCTCTCCAAATCAAATCAGAGAGAGAGCCAAACTCTGTCCAAGCCAGAGTTAAGTAAACAAACCAACCAAAACTCCAGCCCGTACTAAGACGAGACAGGAGGAGGAAAACTATAACACTCCGTACCTGTAGGCTCGGGAAAACTACCTGTTCGATATAACCTGTCTCCGAATATAAGTAAAGTCTCCAAAGATTTTCTGAAAAAAAAAAAAAAAAATTCCCATTTCTAAATCTAACATAAGCATAACCACAAATTCATAATTTAATATATCACCATAACAAAGGGTCCACAATCTCCCAATAATCCCAACATAATGAGATACTAACACTTGAATCAAATAACACTGAAAAAATCACATCAATTCAATGTTTACAATCTTCACATCAACAATGGTACTCTAACATCCTAGTCTAGTTCACAATTATTATTCTTGGTCTTCAATTGAGACATCCACATTATTTGAAAAATATATATAGATAAGGGGGTGAATTTAACTACAACTCAGTAAGCAAATGACATATACTAGAGTGCAAACATAAGCATTTTTCTATAGTTCAATATGCAGAACAATAAATATTTTTCAAAGTTAACATGCAGAATAAACACATTTTCATACATAACAGAGCAATGATTTTTAAATTATATAAAACACAGATTACTTCGGCATAACAAACTGAGCATTATCATCATATCAAAACAGAACATCTTACAGAGCAGAGACCATATTTATCCCCGTGGTAGGGTTGTGCTAATCCCGGTGGCCAAACCAGGCAGAGATAGAGGTGAAAACTTTCTCTTATTCATTCTTGAAGTCCCGAGTGTGCATACAAGAAAGTCCACGATAAACCACTTTGTTTCCAAAGTGGGTGCACTCAGAAACAGAGAATTTGGTACCAACCCAAACAGACCAGAGCAGAGAAAAGTAGAGACAAAGTCAAATACAAACCAGTATACCATGCCAAAGGTTTTCAGAGTCACACTAAAATAATAGGGAATTCCAAAATTTTTTCAGATCAATCTTAGAAAACAAAACAAAGTCAGAATATCATTATAAATAAAAGCACAAATAATCAATTTCTCAAAATCGCTCTTTTACATTTCAAAGACAGCATGACAAAAATAATGCTTATGTCTACACAATGCATGACAGAAACATTTTTCTTTCTTTCATATAAGTTTCATGAGTAATGCAAATAATTGACTAAGATTGGTTTTTCTAAAGTTTTCATTTCATAACCAAACATGCACGAATTTTTAGAAAGTCAACCTCAGTCTATATTTGGTATAAAACCAAGCATATGAACCCTGCTTACCTGACTCCTGAAGCATATAATTAAAGCTTTGAGTCAGACCTCTAAAAGTCTCGTCACCTATTTATATAAAAAGATATACCAAATATTAATTACCTGTGAGATTCCGAACTTACGTGTATTTTTACACGTTATTTTATTCTCAATCTTAATTATTTTAATTTATTTTAATAATATTATTAGTAGTGTTTTATTTGTTTAAGATATTTATTTGAGCTATTAATCAGTTAATATTGAGTTACGTTGCTTTTCTTATGTATTTTAATATGAGTTAATTATTTTAATGATTGGAATTTAATTCCTTTATTTTATTATGTGAGTTTATTTGATCTGCTTTCGTTATATTAATTATTGTTTTATTTTTAATATTGCGCTTGGGTTTAATTTATTTCTATTGTTGGGCTTTAAATATTTTATTTTATTGATATTAGATTATAGTATTTCAAGTGGGCTTTTATTTAATTTATTGTGTTTCTTTTTCTTTTTTTTCTTTTTTCTTTCCTTTTCTTTTCTTTCTTTTTCTTTTCTTTTTCTTTCTTTTTCTTCCTTCCTCTGCTTCCCCAGACTCCCTCGCGTGCGACCCCTCCCCTGTTCTCCTCTCACCTCTCGCCGGTTCTTCCTTCTTCCCCAGAGCCGCCGCCGGCCACCCACCGACGACACCGCCCAGCCCAACCTCACCCCCCACATGCCGGCGAGTTCAACGGCACCGGTGGTGTCACCTCCGGCCACCCCACCGCCCCTACACGGCCCCCTACCCGAGATGGCTTCCGACCACCACCACCGGTGCCACCGCCGGCTACTCCTTGGCTTCCGACCACCACCACTAGACTCCCCACCCTCCGGTGAGCATAAACCACTGCCCAAAGCCACCCATCGCCGCCGGTCACCCCCTCCACCCGAAATGGGTCTTAAACGGATCCATCTTCGCCGCGCCACCGTCCGGCCACCGTAGGCCTCACCACCGCCACCAAAAGATTCCCCTCGCCCAGCCGGTCATCCCCTTAGCTCAATTTCCCCAACAGCGGCCTCACCTTCCCGGTACAACCCCAAAACCGAAAATGGGTTTTCACCCATTTTGACCCCGATCCGCCACCTTCCGGTGGTTGTACCGTCACACCACCACCTCCATGAGATTCCCCACCCTTCAAAGAGTATCTTCCTAAATTTTGGTGTAAAACTGAGCATTTTAGCCTAACGTACATATGACCATTACGAACGCTGCAGATTGGCGTTGTTCAAGGATTTACGTTTTTACCGCTGTAAGTACTTTCCAAACGAGCTTTAAGATTTAAATATATTTTTGGCATCAACAGTTATTGTGTTTGATTATTGTTGCTATGTGTTGGTTGATGTTGGTATTTGTTGGTTGATTTGATTAATTAAATGTTGGATAATTGCTGCATGGTTGTCTACATTGTGTATTTACGCGCATGCTCATGAAAATATTTGGAAATTGGATTTTTGCATGATTTCGGATATTAATGTGTTGGAAATGGAAACTGGGATTTAAATTAAGTTTAG
Source organism: Platycarya longipes (assembly GCA_036559045.1). NCBI lineage: Eukaryota > Viridiplantae > Streptophyta > Magnoliopsida > Fagales > Juglandaceae > Platycarya > Platycarya longipes. Next base: position 914,228 of record CM071790.1, on the reverse strand, counting down.
TGGATTTTAATGGTTTTGGGCTGAGTCATAATGGGGACGGCGATATGTAACGCCCGTTGTGATCAGCGTGTGTGTGTGGATGACATAATGGGGATGGCGATACGTAATGCCCATTATGGTCATTGGGTGTGCATTTCATATCGGGGACGGCGATACGTAACGCCCGGTATGAAATGAGTGCGTGTGAATTGATGAGTGCACAAAAATGCACTCTAAATACTCTATTTAAATGTTAAAAGAAATGAGAAAATAATGAATATAACTCATGTTATTAAAATTAATGGTCATTTATCTTGAGATAGATATAAGCATGATTTAATATATTGATGAGAATATAAAATGCCATATTTTCCTCTCTTAATGTTTAATACTTTATTCTTATTTGATGCCTAAATATACTCATTATTCTTATATTTTGATTTAGGACACAAATAGAGGCATTAGGAGCAAATGAAGATAATTGCGGAATTTTAGACAGTTCTGACGTATTTTCGTAATATGGGCATAACTCTCTCATCCAATCTCCGATTGAGCTGATTCAAGATGATATAGAACCGCAAGAGAAATATCTATAACTTTTATGTTTTATGTTTTAAGAGATATCCACTCAATTTAAGACAAAATCGACCATCAAGTGGACGCACCTGCACTTGACGTTCCTGGATATTTTTCAGCCACTTGCATCAAATCCAAATGTCATCATAATATTTTCCAGCAAGCACTCCTACACCAACTTGGAAATGCAATGATCAATTCATATGCAAGATGAAGTGCACTCAAGTTTCTTCAAGACAAATTATTTGACTACAAGATATTAAGTCATACAAGACAACTAATGGGTAGAGAAGCAAAATTGAAACACTCAACCTACAAGCAAAATCCAGCTCATGCATAGTGGGAAAACAAATGATCAAAATGACAACTCACAAGTCATTTGGATTCAAGAATGTCACATGGCAAAACAAGTTGAAATTGTGATGATTTTGTCATGACAACTTGCATGAAGGATGCTTATAAATAGAAGGGAGGGGTGTGTGTTCTAAGACAATGCTTAGTGTGGGAGGATGCTTTGGAAGAGCCATTGTTTTGAGAGCTTAAGAAAAGAAAAGAAAAACCAAAGAAGAGAGAAGAAAATAATGGTTGGCTCTTCCATATTATCCCTTGAAGAATTTTTGTTACATATTTTCCATATGTGTAACTAAATTCTCTAAGAGGGTTAGGGATGAACTTGTGTGTGTGATGGTGTTTGTAATTTATTTTTGATTCATGTATTTGGTCTTTAAATATTAAAACTCTTTTGTTCTATTATTCTCAATTTATTTGTGATGTTTTTCGTCTTCAAATAATTATAGAATCTATTTCGTTTATAGATTCAGTCATGCTTTTTCTATTGAGTGGATTAGTTCTATAATTATGTTTGGAGCAATTGATTATCTATATTGATTTAATTCTCTGCTGCAATATCGCCTCTTGGGTATATTGTCGTCGTTGGATTTTCTCAATGTCGATAACAATTTATAAGAGTTAAGCGCGAAGAATGATTTTTCAAAGAGTTACATTTGATTTAAACTTTGGTTATTAATGTTATATCTTCCGATTAAGAATTTGGATATAGAATTCTTAATTGAGTTATCAATGAATTAAAAATAAATTTGAATACCACAAATACACAAGGAATTCCCTACGCTCTACTTTTCGTCTCATTTTTATACTATTCAAATTACTCATTTAGTTTTAATTTACGTCACACTCTAAAATTTACTTTTCGCACTCATTTAATCTTTTTGTTAATTTCGTTACTATTCTTCAATTTCTCAATCCATCTCCCTGTGGAATCGACACCCCAAAGCTATACTGCAAACGACCGCGTTATTCTTTGGGCGTAATCAAATTTTGGCGCCGTTGCCGGGGAGACGGTAGAAGAATTTGTAGTTTTTTTTTTAGTAGTTTGTTAAAAAAAAAAAAAAAAAAAGAGCGGTAGCTTCGTTCATTTTCTTTTTAGCTTTCTGCATCTTTCTTTTATTTTACTTTTCTTTTCGTAATTATTTTTTTTCAGTATTACGCTTTTCTTTACTTTGCATGCGCAGGTACAGAGACACTTTTGGACGGTTTGCTAGTAGACCCGTGCTAGAATCAGATTCAGAATCTAATTTTTCTAATCGCTTGTTTGATAATTCTTCCAATTCTGACGCGATGAGTGAACACGTGGACCAACCTATTAGAACCCTCCAAGATTATCTTCATCCCGCACGAACAGCCACACCATCCTGTATTATGTTCTCACCTAATGTTCGTCATGTAGATTTCAAAACAGGAATGATACAATTACTTCCGACTTTCCATGGTCTAGAAAATGAAAACCCCTATGTTCATATTAGGGAATTTGAGGAAGTAGTTGCAACATTCCACAATCAAAATACCACTGACGACACGGTAAGGCTAAAGTTCTTTCCTTTTTCTTTGAAAGATAAAGCTAAGAGTTGGTTGTACTCACTAAGACCACGGTCTATTGGAACATGGAGTGAGATGACTCAAGTGTTTTTCAATAAATATTTTCCCCAACATAAGACCAATGCTTTAAAAAGACAAATCTCTACCTTTGCACAAAAGGATAGTGAGACTTTGTACCAGTCTTGGGAAAGATTTAAAGAATTACTGAGTATGTGTCCCCACCATGGATATGAGAATTGGCGCTTAGTGAGTTATTTCTATGAAGGGCTTACGCCCAGGGAACGTCAATTCATGGAAATGATGTGCAATGGAGAATTTTTACAGAAAAATCCCGATGAGGCCATAGAGTACCTCAATGAGCTTGCTGAAAAAGCTCATACTTGGACTGGACCTAGTGCTACTGATAGCACAAATAGGTCACGACCTACAGGAAACTTGAGTGGTGGTATTTACCATCTAAGGGAGGAGGATAACCTTAAGGCTAAGGTTGAAATGCTTACCAGAGAATTAGAGTTATTGAAAACCAAAAACTCAAAACCAACACACATGGCTAATCATGCAGAATCTTTTGGGTCATGTGTTGTCTGTGGCGGGGTAGATCATCATGCCCAAGACTGTCCTACACATGCTAACATGAGAGGATGGCGTAATCATCCCAACTTCAGCTGGAAGTCTGAAAACCAACAGCTTGCACAGCCTGCACAGCCTTCTAGATCATATTCTGCACCATACCATGCACCTCAATCTTCTAGAAATTCTTTAGAAGACACTTTGCATGCATTTATTGAAGTACAGGATAAGACTAACCAAAAATTTGAGTCTTTAATTATGCAGGTTGTTGAAGAACAAAAGGAGATAAAGAGCCAAGTGTCTAAAATAACGAGCTTCTTGAGTGTAAATGAGCAAGGTAAGTTCCCTTCTCAAGCTCAGTCTATACCTCATGATCAACATATGGCACAAGAAACTGTGAAGAATGACGAGTGTCATCAGACATACATGATTGACTCACTCATAGACAGGGAAGTTTTCACAACTCATGATTCTGATCCCCTTGAGAATTTTATTGTTGATTTTGAGTTTAATCCTATCAGTGATTCGTCTGATGTAGCTAATATTTGTGCAATTTTTGACAATACTCAAGATTATAGCACACGGGCTTGGCAACTGAAGTTTAAGGAGTTGCTTGAGAAAAATGAAAAACAGATTCCTTCAAGTGGGCAAGTACCAAAAGTTAATCTAAAGCCTTGCCACCTACCTGTGAAGCTCGAGGACCGAGTTTATTGGGCAAATAAGTGTTTCATTTTTGACCCAGGAGGAATAGTTCAAGAAGTAGAAGATAGTCCGGTTGTAGACTTGGTCTATCAACTTTGACCACACCATGCAACAATAATAATTATTATTATTATTATCTTGTTTGTTTTGTTTTATTTTTGTTTACTACTATTTTCTTTATTTTTGTTTGCAGGATAGTTTCATTTTGTCATTTCAGATCACCACTTTTGACGCTTAGCGAGCTATCCACATCACACATCAGGTGTATCCTACCCTTTTTAGTTACTCCCCATTCAATTTTAATTCTTAAACATTGAGGACAATGTTTCATTTAAGTTAGGGGGTGTGATGAGTGCACAAAAATGCACTCTAAATACTCTATTTAAATGTTAAAAGAAATGAGAAAATAATGAATATAACTCATGTTATTAAAATTAATGGTCATTTATCTTGAGATAGATATAAGCATGATTTAATATATTGATGAGAATATAAAATGCCATATTTTCCTCTCTTAATGTTTAATACTTTATTCTTATTTGATGCCTAAATATACTCATTATTCTTATATTTTGATTTAGGACACAAATAGAGGCATTAGGAGCAAATGAAGATAATTGCGGAATTTTAGACAGTTCTGACGTATTTTCGTAATATGGGCATAACTCTCTCATCCAATCTCCGATTGAGCTGATTCAAGATGATATAGAACCGCAAGAGAAATATCTATAACTTTTATGTTTTATGTTTTAAGAGATATCCACTCAATTTAAGACAAAATCGACCATCAAGTGGACGCACCTGCACTTGACGTTCCTGGATATTTTTCAGCCACTTGCATCAAATCCAAATGTCATCATAATATTTTCCAGCAAGCACTCCTACACCAACTTGGAAATGCAATGATCAATTCATATGCAAGATGAAGTGCACTCAAGTTTCTTCAAGACAAATTATTTGACTACAAGATATTAAGTCATACAAGACAACTAATGGGTAGAGAAGCAAAATTGAAACACTCAACCTACAAGCAAAATCCAGCTCATGCATAGTGGGAAAACAAATGATCAAAATGACAACTCACAAGTCATTTGGATTCAAGAATGTCACATGGCAAAACAAGTTGAAATTGTGATGATTTTGTCATGACAACTTGCATGAAGGATGCTTATAAATAGAAGGGAGGGGTGTGTGTTCTAAGACAATGCTTAGTGTGGGAGGATGCTTTGGAAGAGCCATTATTTTGAGAGCTTAAGAAAAGAAAAGAAAAACCAAAGAAGAGAGAAGAAAATAATGGTTGGCTCTTCCATATTATCCCTTGAAGAATTTTTGTTACATATTTTCAATATGTGTAACTAAATTCTCTAAGAGGGTTAGGGATGAACTTGTGTGTGTGATGGTGTTTGTAATTTATTTTTGATTCATGTATTTGGTCTTTAAATATTAAAACTCTTTTGTTCTATTATTCTCAATTTATTTGTGATGTTTTTCGTCTTCAAATAATTATAGAATCTATTTCGTTTATAGATTCAGTCATGCTTTTTCTATTGAGTGGATTAGTTCTATAATTATGTTTGGAGCAATTGATTATCTATATTGATTTAATTTTCTGCTGCAATATCGCCTCTTGGGTATATTGTCGTCGTTGGATTTTCTCAATGTCGATAACAATTTATAAGAGTTAAGCGCGAAGAATGATTTTTCAAAGAGTTACATTTGATTTAAACTTTGGTTATTAATGTTATATCTTCCGATTAAGAATTTGGATATAGAATTCTTAATTGAGTTATCAATGAATTAAAAATAAATTTGAATACCACAAATACACAAGGAATTCCCTACGCTCTACTTTTCGTCTCATTTTTATACTATTCAAATTACTCATTTAGTTTTAATTTACGTCACACTCTAAAATTTACTTTTCGCACTCATTTAATCTTTTTGTTAATTTCGTTACTATTCTTCAATTTCTCAATCCATCTCCCTGTGGAATCGACACCCCAAAGCTATACTGCAAACGACCGCGTTATTCTTTGGGCGTAATCATGAATCATAATGGGGACGTCGATACGTAACGCCCATTATGATTGGTGATTTGTGTAAATCATATTGGGGACGGTGATACGTAATACCCGGTATGATTGGTTTTGAGGATTTTTATTTTATGGAAAATGATGGGTGATTTTATTGGGATTTTATTGTGGATAAATTGGGATTTTGGCGTTTGTGGTTATTTCATTGACTTTGAGCAAGATGATTTTAAGCCTCATGCATATGGTAATTGTTCATGGTTGTTGTTGTGGCATTAATGTATTTTTGTCTTTTGGTTTGGTTGGGTTATACTTACCTACGATGCCATCTTGGCGTCGTAGTTTTTTGGATGCAGATTATGAAGAAGCTGAGCCTGAGGAGACGGCTCCGCTGTTGAGGTGATATTAATATTAATTGTTATCTCGGAAAATTTATTTTCCCCTTTTTATAAATATGTATTTGTTTAATTTGTATTTCGGATGACTGTATTAAATCTCCTGTTGGAGAGTTTATATTAATTGGTTTGTAAAATATCTCTAAAAAAATTCTGGTACTTAGATAATGATTTATTTATCCGCTGCGACCTATATTTTATGTATATCACGTGTGCACACACGTTTGACACTTGTCGTTGGGATGTGTGACCCGTGTTGTCATCATCCTGACGTCTCGATTCCCATGTTTATTTTAAGGGGAATTTGGGGGCGTCACATTACCAGCAATACGTTTTCGTTTTAGGAGATTCAAAACCAAGATTTAAAACTATACTTCAGTGACATCACCCAACCCAACCAGCCACCATGTAATCTGGAAAATTCCCCTAAGATACAAGTAAAACTATTACTTTAGTCATCTCCAATGACCTCAAGCTACACTGAAAAATAAACTCCTTAATACACACCACCAGTTGCTCAAAAAATCCTCCCTTCAACCACTCATAACTTAAAACAGCTAAGCGATAAAATAAAATAATTCCACAAACAACTTGTAAGAATTTTCTAAACAAAAGATCCAAAGCATCTTCATATACAACAACCTAAACAACTCCCAAGAAGTCAACCCACATTCCAACTATCACACTACTTCCATAAAAATATTATACTTATTTGGCAAATTCAAGTCGGACATTATACATCATTCACCACTTCTAAAGAGAAATTCATTCTTTCTGAACTACCAAGTAACACCCATCAAAGATAGTGTCATATACGTTCAACTAACCATTTTACACACCCACAAAAATTTCCAGCACCACTCATCAACTCCAGTCATCCTGTATCACTCGAAAACACTCCCAACCAACCCATCGGGCGGTACAAAACAGCAACAAATAAAACAACGAATCCTTGAAAATCCACCAAAATCACTTCGAAAGAGATTCGGAAAAAGAAAAGGATTTTTTTATACAATTTACGTAAGAGAAACATCTATTCAAAAAGAACCATCAATCTTACCTGAAAATGAAGAACAACCTGTAAGAAAATAGAGGCTTAAATGATTAAATTCCAGCTTCCTCGCTCGACTTCACCCACCGGAAACACACAAGCTTTCAATGATTAAAAACCCCAAACCTGCACCCTTTAAGGAGAGAATAATCGCAAGAAAAAGATAGGATTAGAAGAAAACTTTCCAGTAAGAATTGTAGATGAACAAAGACAGGGGGAGATCGGCGGAAAAGAGACCCCCTAAACAGGGGATAACTGCCGTAGAGAGAGAGAGAGTCTGATGAAGGTGAAAATTTGTAGCAAAAGAGTAAAATGAGGAGAGGATCCATCACGAAGAGAACCGTCGGAGACATGGAGCTTGGCAAGAGGAAATGTGACGCCCCCAATTTCTCCTTAAAATAACACAGGAATCGAGGCGTCAGAATAATGACAACACAGGCCACACACTCCCAACGTCAAGTGCTAAGTCTGTGAACATGTGACATGCATAAAATAAAAGTCACCGTGGATAATAAAGTCAAAATCTAAGTACTAGAGTTTTAAAATATTACAAACCAAGTTAATGTAAATTCTCGAGCAGGAGATTTAATACAGTCATCCAAAGACCAAATAAACATAATACATAATTGTCAGAATTAAGTAAACATCATCCAAGGAAACCAACTACACTAATTCACTCCAACGGCGAAGCCGCCTCCTCAGGCTCAACCTCCTCGTTCTCTGCATCAAAATCTACGATACAAAAAATGGTACTGCAGGTAAGTAAAAATCCCAAACAAAACCCAAGATATTAAATACATTTGTCTAACAACAAAATGCATGAACAAAATACCATATGCATGAGTCTAAAAATCTTTTTTTCTCAAACAAATAAATAAAGCACAACTCCAAAATTCCAAAGTAAAATTCCAATGAAATCATTCATCATTTTCCCAAAAAATTATGCCTGTAAATCCAATCATAGCAGGCGTTACGTATCGCCATCCCCGATATGATATACACATATCACCAATCATAATGGGCGTTACGTATCGCCGTCCCCATTATGATTCATACACACTCATTTCATAGTAGACGTTACGTATCGCTGTCCCCGATATCAAATACACACCCAATGACCATAACGGGCGTTATGAAACGCTGTTCCCATTATGTCATCCACACACTATCAATCATAATGGGCATTACGTGTGAGATCTCAGAATTACGTGTATTTTTACACATTATTTTATTCTCGGTGTTAATTATTTTAATGTATTTTAATAACATTATTAGTCGTGTTTTATTTATTTAAGATATTTATTTGAGCTATTAATTAGTTAATGTTGAGTTACGTTGTTTCTTTATTAATTTAAATGTGAGGTAATTATTTTAATGAGTGAAATTTAATTCCTTTATTTTATTATGTGAGTTTATTTGATCTGCTTTCATTATATTAATTATTGTTTTATTTTGCGCTTGGGTTTAATTTATTTTTATTGGTGGGTTTTAAATATTTTATTTTATTGATATTAGATTGTAGTATTTCAAGTCGGCTTTTATTTCATTTATTGTGTTTCTTTTTCTAGTTAGTCTTTTTATTTTTTTTCTTTTTCTTTTTCTTTTCCTTTTCTTTTCTTTTTCTTCCTTTTCTTTCCTTTTCTTCCTCGCGGTTTCGACCCCCAGCCCGCGCGATTCCTTCTCCCCCTTCCCTGTTTGGCCGTTCGGCCTTAGGCAGCCCAGCCCTCCACCGCCGCCCACCGCCCATCACCGCCCATACCGCCGGCACCCTTACCTGCCGGTGAGTCTACCTGCACCGGTGGTGCACCTCCGGCATCCCCCTAGCCGGCGCGTGAGGCTTAAACCCGAAATGGGTATTTTTGCTTCTCTTGCATTTTTCGGCCACTGCCGGCCACCCCTTGGCCTTCGACCACCACCACTAGACTCCCCACCCTCCGGCGAGCATAACCCACCGCCCAAAGCCACCTATCGCCGCCGGTTATCCCCTCTACCCGAAATGGGTCTTAAACGGGTTATTCTCCGCCGCACCGCCGTCCGGCCACCGTAGGCCTCACCACCGCCACCAAAAGACTCCCCTCACCAGCCAGTCATCCCCCTAGCTCAGTTTCCCCAACCGTTGCCTCACCTTCCCGGTACAACCCCAAACCCGAAAATGGGTTTTCACCCATTTTGACCCCGATCCGCCACCTTCTGGTGGTTGTGCCGCCACACCACCACCTCCATGAGATTCCCCACCCTTCAAAGAGTATCTCCCTAAATTTTGGTGTCAAACCGAGTATTTTAGCCTAACGTACATGTGACCACTACGAATGCTGCAGATTGGCATTGTTCAAGGATTTACGTTTTTACCGCTGTAAGTATTTTCCAAATAAACTTTAAGATTTAAATATATTTTTGCATTAACATCTATGTGTTAGTTGATGTTGGTATTTGTTGGTGGATTGGATTATTTAATTGTTGGCTATCTGGTGCATAATTGTCTGCATTGTGTATTTACGCGCATGCTCATGAAAATATTTGGAAAGTGGATTTTTGTATGATTTCAGATATTCATGTGTTGGAATTGGAAACTGGGATTTAAATTGAGTTTAATGGATTTTAATAGTTTTTGGCTAAGTTATAACGGGGACGGCGATACGTAACGCCCGTTGTGATCAGCGTGTGTGTATGTGTAGATGACATAATGGGGACGGCGATACGTAACGCCCGTTATGGTCATTGGGTGTGCATTTCATATCGGGGACGGCGATACGTAAAGCCCGGTATGAAATGAGTGTGTGTGAATCGTAATGGGGATGGCGATACGTAACGCCCGGTATGATTGTTTTTTAGGATGTTATTTTATGAGAAAGGATGAATGATTTTATTGAAATTTTATTGTGGACTAAAATGGGATTTTGGCGTGTGCGGTTATAGTGTAGTTAGTCCCTTGGATAACAGTCAGTTAATTCTGATGGTTGTGTATTATTTTTATTTGGACCTTGGATGACTGTATTAAATCTCCGGTTGGAGAATTTACTTTGGCTTGGTTTGTATATATTTCTAAAATTCTCGTACTTAGATATTGACTTTAATTATTCTGCTGTGACTTTTATTTATGTATGTCACGTGTGCACACACGTTTGGCACTTGTCGTTGGGATGTGTGACCGTGTTGTTATCATCCTGACGCCTCAATTTTCGTGTTATTTTAAGGAGAATTTGGGTGCGTCACATTACGTATCGCCGTCTCCATTATGACTTACACACACAATGACCATAACGGGCGTTACATATCGTCGTCCCTGTTATGTCATCCACACACACTGATCACAACGGGCGTTACGTATCGCCGTCCCCGTTATGACTCAGTCAAAAATTATTAAAATCCACAAACCCAATAATATTGTTTCTCACTTATAAAACCATTCAAACAAATCATTTTATAAACCATAACTCAAGTTTCACATAAAAACTTCAAATATCACATATACACATGAACGACTGTGCAATTTCACAATGCATATCACCATGTACAAAATATCCAATATTCAATAAACTCAATCAACCAACAAATACCAACATCAACCAACACATAGATGTTAATGCAAAAATATATTTAAATCTTAAAAGTTCATTTGGAAAGTACTTACAATACGTTCGCTAATAATTTCTGAAGTTACCGAAAATGCCGAACAGCGATTCTGAGCTTCCAACCGTGTACTCGCTGCTAAAATCAAACCCAAAGCACCAACGTATATAGATCATCACAAATACATAAATATTAATATTGGAAAAAACTAAAATAAATATAAAAAAAACCAGACTTAATTAAATACCAATAAATTATAGTAACACCAATAAAACCAATAAATAAACCTAACAATTTAATTAAACTAATAACGTATATAGAACAATATATATACATATAACCAATTCAAATAATTATCCCAAATATTGCAACCAAATAAATTAATCATTTTACTGTAAATAAATAAAATACAATTATTAACTAACTAAACTAAACACTTGATCATAAATAAAATCATACCACAAAAATAAATTAAGATCAACACATGAATAAATTAAAAAAACACTTAAATTAATTAATCAAATATACGAGTAGAAAGGCTTACCGAATGTTCCTCAAAACGGTGAAATACGACGAGTAAAATGGCGATTAAAACCCACTGAAAAGATCGGATTCATGGGGGGTTTTGAAGAGGAAATATTCTAGTTGAAGAGAAGGAGAAGAAATGAATGAAAGAGATGCTAAAATGGGTGAAACCGAGAGCTAAAGAAATAAAAATGTAGTTTTTAGCAATGGACGCCGACGCCTTATATAGGCATGAAAATGAATGATTGAGAGTGGATATAAACGGGAAAACTCGCGTGAAACACACCACAACCAAGGCAAGACAAGCAAGCTATAATAAGAAAGGAATCTTCAATTTTTCATATGAGAAAAACAGAGGCGAAACAAGGATGAAAATGCCCAGTTTCAGTCAGTTTTGTGGGCATGTGAAGCCCGGATTGACAACAAAATTTGAGGGGAAAAACTCAGTAGAGTACTAGGCATCTTGTGGAGCAACGTGTGTGAGAAATGAGGATGAAAAAGGCTACACAGTTTGGCTGGAATTCATGGGCGAATAGTGACGAAAACTAGAGGAAGAAAAGAAAAGAAAAGAAAAGAAAGAAGGTGATGTACTGCTCGTGCAAGATGAAGGCCTGAAACACTTAAACCTTAACCCATACGGTGCCGTTTGCTTCTATAGGAAGAGCCAACGCATGAAACAATCAAGAGGCCTGGTTTCACTATTATACCAACTCAAATGACAATGTTTGGTACAATGAAGGGGCTAGGCTAAGGGATTTACGGGCTGGGTTTAAAACTAGGCTTAATCACACATATTAAAACCATCTCTACAACAAAATATATATCTATACATGATAGCCCAAAACTGAAAAAACCTAAAATAAATTAATTAAAACACATTAAATTAAAATAAAATAATCTACAACACTTAATCTAAATGCCAACATAATAAAATGATGAGATTAACTTAAATGCACCACAAGAATATAATAAGAAAATAAATTAACTTGTAATTAAATCATTTAAATAATAATATATGCCAACTCATAACACCCAAAATTAAATTAGTAAAGAAAACATATTTAACATTAAAATATTAAATTACAAAGGTAGTAAAATGACAGGTTCTCATAGGAAAGCGGGAGACATCAGTAGGGGAATTAACCGTCGAGAGAAGGAAAGAAAGAAAATAAAAGAAAATGAAAGAGGAGTAAAGCAGCAGATTTGAAGGAACGACGCCGTTTTTCGAGTTTTGAGGGCTGGGCTGAACCGGGCATAGGCATGGGTCTTTTGGGCCCGAGTGTTACAAAAACCCCCACGAACAAGTCCGAGGGGGAAACACTCTACAGACCACAGGTCCTAGAGACATTGTTTTTGGTTTTTTTTTAATTTTTATTTTAGACCAAACTACACGACAGAAATTAAAAACAAACAAATGGAAAACCAAAATACAAGATCTGATTTCAACCTTAGAGTAATCTAAAATAACACAGGAACCGACTTCGGGGGTGCACACGCCACCTCTAAAGAGTGGCGAACGGTCACTGGTAGGACAACTAGATGTCCCAAACCCAACCACGGCGCGCGTGGTTATAGACAACCATCACCGGAGATGGCGTGTGGCAAAAAAGGTTCTAGCTTCGGAGCGCGCGTGTAAAACATGCGTAGCTCTGTTCGGCGTGAGTTCGCTCCGGCTGGGAGATCGGTGCACTAGGAAGCTTGTAGAAGGATGCATGAGGAAGGCTAGACCACGGAGAACTTCAAACCAACAAGCTTCAACTTAAGCATCGCACCTTCAAAACCCAGAACAGAGGCCTCCAACCCCAATTTTGTGCGGTCACCGTTCGCCAACAGCCCTAGAGGCCAAAAACCGCCACTGGTACACCTGCAAAAAGGACACAGAAGAGGAAGAGGGTGGCAGGAGAGAGTACAGGAGAAGAAAGAACAAAATACCAGCCAAACGTGAAGAGGGAGAAGATAATAGAGATGGATGAAGGAGAAGAGGGAAAAGGGTAGAGGAGGGAGGGGAAGAGAGGGGAGAGGGGGAGCTAAAGCTCCCATCCCACCCCGGCAGCGAAAAAGTTGTAGAAAAACTAGGGTTTTGAGAGAGAATATAAGACCAAGGAGAAAGAACGGAGTCCAATTCCACTTCTCACTTCCCAATATCTTCTACTTCAAATCTCGATTTCTCCACTTCAAAATTTTGCTTTGTCATAAAAATCTGGATTATTTTGAATCTTAAAATTTTGGGTCTTCATTTTAAATCTTAAAGATTATTCTATATAAAAATTAAGTAATAACAACGAGGCTTAAAATCAATATAAATAAATAAAATTAGACAAAATTTTAAAGTTGAGAGTGATAAAATATAGAAATTATGCAAGTCATCACATAAACAAAATATAGTGCTCTAGACTCATCGCTCACCTTAATGTTTGAAGAACTTATAATAAGCAAAAACAACCATATATCAGAAAAGTCACATATTGCCCCTGCTATAACAACAAATCACCAAGTTTAGATGACATCGATCTCTATAATACTAAGACGGAATCAGGACAATTCCATCAAAATTGTTGGACGACTATCATTCTCAAGTCCAAGTACATTGGTATGGAGATTTTCAACAACCAATTGGAGTATGTGAGATCCCAAGTTTTTCGTATTTTACATATTGGTGTTAATTCTTTTTATTGGCTTGTGATTGTGTGTGTTTTAAATGTTGGACCGTGTGTGTGGATTTCGGGCCCAGCCCCCTCCTTCAAGCTCCCTCTCATTTCCACCATTGCAGACCGACTCCTGAACTCCTCCTCACCATTTTCAGTTGTTGTCGCACCGCCTTCGACCACGTGAGGCCACTGCCGTCATCGTCTTGCGCCAATTATTTAAAAAAAAAGGAAAATAGAAGTAAAGTTACTTTCGAAGAACTGCAATTAGGACAATTAATGAAATTGAAAAATAAAATCTAAATAAAAAAACAGTAAAATTAGAAATAGTACTTAGATTAGAAAATATTATCCATAATAATATGAAAAATGCTTTACAAAAGATCTTATAAAAATAAATTTATAAATTGACTTGACTAATTATACTAATATATGTTATGAATTATTAGGGGCGGTCCCCGCCCCGTTAATTATTTTGTGAATGACCCCACCACCATTATTTTAAGTTTTGCACAGAAACTTGCATAGTAATTTCAACGCCTATAAATATGGGTTTCAGTTGTTATGAAATTCATAAGAAAATATATAGGAGGAAGAAAGTTTCAGAGAGTTTCTTAAGAGTTTCTTTTATATTTCTCTTGCAATAGTAGTTTTCTTTTTAGTTTTATAACACGTTATCAGCACGAGGTTCTACCGATACTGAAACTAGTGGTCTTCTACTCAAGTAAGTTTTTCAATATATTATTTGCAGTCCTCGAAATAAATATTTAAGGTAATATTGCTGAATATTAATTGATAAAATTTTATTTTTATTCTCATGATAATGTGAATATATTTCTTAAATTCACAGATTTATTTTTGTAATTTATATATATAATGTCAAATATTGAATTTTATTTCTATTGACATTTCTGGAAAAAGTTATTTATCCAGGATCCTTGATGAGATCCATTTGGATATGATGATGAACTTCAGAAATACAATCATAGAAGCAAATCATGTGTCCCTGAAGGACCATGCTGTGTATCTCATGGTGAAAAATCATCTTACTGTGTAAAATGAATTAAGAGAGAGATATGAACACCAGAAGATGTAATCCTCTCAAAAGATCATTATGACTTATTGCACCTGAAATTGCAAGATTTTAAGAGTGGTATTAAATATTCTGCACTCTTTAAAATCAACTCAATATTGAAATTATACAGTGAGAAAGTCACTGATGATAATATTTAAAAGAAGACATATTATTTTTCATACCTCGAATGTGCTCCTGCAGTAGCAATATCGAGAGCGAAAGTTCAACAAATATTCTGAACTTTTATTTTGTCTTCTAGTGATTGAGCTAAATAATGAGTTTTTGTTAATAAATCACTAGTTATGTCCTATTAATAATATTGAATTTACACCATTCCCAGAAGTGAACGGTGCATCCTTTCAAAGGAATCAAAGGCGTAGACGTCGTAGAAAAACTATAGAAGTGTTGGTCCCAAAAGCGACAACGCTAAAGACGATAAAAATATATCGTATCACCAGAAGTGATCCAACTCAGAGAAGGGTAAAGGTCCTCAGAATAATCCTTCATAGAAAGATGAAGATGTTTGTCATAGATGTAGTATGACTGAACAGTGGTCACATGCCTGTTGTACGGCCAAGCACTTGATTTACTTATACTAAACTTTTATATGTAAACTTATTAATATTTCATCATGTTTTGATATAATGAAATATCGGTGCCTGAAGCACGATAGAAATTACTTGGGATAATAAAACCTTATCTAAATTTGATCCTCTTACAAATGAATGTGAACCAGAAGTTCAGATGATTACCTATCTGCAAAGTGTTGAAAATCAATTACATGATGTATTTACAGACACTAAAGTGTTGTAAAATCATATATTACTGCAGTTAATACTTAAGCAAGAATTGAAATCCCTGAAGGACAAGTTGTTAAAACAGCAATAGATGAGTCTAAGATACACCTGAAGTGTTGAAGACCTATTGATGCAAAAGAGAAAAATAAATCGGTGCTCCTGAAGAGACAGTACGTACAAAATAAGATCTATCCAGACTCTCTGTATAAAATACAAATCTCTTGAATAGGAAACTCTTGAAGAGTACAAAACTCCTGAAGAGAAAAGTCCTGAAGAGCATAAACCTCCTGAAGAGAAAACTCCTGAAGAGTATAGACCTCCTAAAGAGAAAACTTTTGAAGAGTATAAACTTCCTGAAGAGAAAATTCCTGAAGAGTACAAACCTCTTTAAGAGGAACCTCTTGTAGAGGTGTTTCATGAAATGTTTTCCCTTGAGGAGGAACAGGTACCTGAAATAATGAGATCTTAATACATTTCATGAATACTAGAGAAATTCTGGATAGAAATAAATTTGTTGTCAACAACATATTTTCATATATGATGGCCCTTGACATTACCAGAAGTAATGAAGAAAGTGAGCTAAAAACCGTCGAAGAATGTCGACGTAGAAATGATTGGCCAAAATGGAAAAGAGTTATTGAAACTGAATTAAACTCGCTAGTGAAGCGAGATGCATTTGGGCCTGTTGTCCAAACACCAAAGGGTGTAATATCTATCAGATATAAATGAGTATTTATACGAAAGAAAAATAAAATTGTGCGGTACAATTTGTCTAACAAGGTTTCCTGCAGAAACCCGAGAGTAATTATGAGAAAACATATTTTCTTGTTATGAATGCAATCACATTCATATTTTTAATCGATTTGGTTATTACAAAAGGATTAGATATGCAGTTGATGAATGTGGTCACTGCATATTTATAAGGATTATTAGATCATTACATATATAAAGATATACGATACTTGAAGCATCTAATCCAAGTACGTTTAGGAGTATGTACTTTATAAAGCTTCAAAGATCTTTATATGGGTTAAAGCAATCCGGACGCATTTACGTTGATGAATTGAGAAGGATTTGAGAATAATCCTATATGCCTATGTGTTTTATCAGAACCCGGATTTGCCATTATTGCAGTTTACGTTGATGATTTACCTTATTAGAACTCTTGAAGAGATCACAAGGGCTGTTATAAATTCAAGAAATGCATTTGAAAAGGAAAGATCTTATTATTCATTTTATAGATGAGTTACAAGAATTTGAGACTTCTAGCCTCATCTCTCAAATGCATTTGCTCTTCATAAAGCAACATGCCATCCTTATCTAAAGGATTAGGCAGTCGAAATGAAGAGGCAAGTAAGGATTTTAAATCTTTATTCTCTTACTTTAAGTCTGCAATTTTTCTGTCAGACTCTTGAACGAGTCGTTGAAGTACGGAAACCTTCTCGTTAAGCTCCTCAATCTCACGATTTTTGGATTGTAATCGGTTGGAAAATCTGACAATAGAGGAGGAGTATCGGGTGCCGGGAGTCACCAGCTCATAAACGGCTTCACGATCTGACTTATTAGCCAAATCATTCGCTTGCTGCAACATGGCACCTACGGAAGATGCAGGAACAACTTGTAATTGAGGTGAAGGATACCTCATATGTTGATCGTGAGAAATATTGAAAGGAAATTTATGAGCCATTGGAAATTTGTAGAATAAGAATGCAAATATAAATGAATTACAGATATGAGAAGAAGATTTAATGCGAACTATATGAAACTAAAGACGGTTCTTATAGAAATGGAAATAAGAACAAGACAAACCATCATCTCTTCAAATCTCAATTTACAAGATATGCTGGATGCATAATTTCAAAAGCCAGCGAGATTAATTACAGCTATCTCTATTTTCTTGTAAACGCTGAACCTCTGCCGTTAGCTGCTGTTGTTGACTTTGTATTTGAGCTTTGTCTCGTTCCAGCTCTTCTACTCGTGTTTTCAGGTCACGAGAATACCAGTCTACAAATTTCTTCAGCTGCTTATTTTCTTGTCTTAAATCTTTATTTTTTCTATCTTTAGTTGCAAGCGTTTGATGCCACTCAGATATTTGATTTTTAAGATGATCAACCTCACTCGTTCTCGCCAGTAGCCTCTGAGGCATGGTTGTAAGAGAGGCAACATATTGAGCACTGAGGGTTCTTGATGCTGCAACAATTTCAGGATCAGATTTACTAGAAAGATATATCTCTGCTCCTATCATGGTATTTACAACCTCAGGAGAAAATATAAGTGGTTGAGGTATAAAAGGTTCATGGTTCAAATCTGGGACATTAGAATTTCTATCAGACATAATATCGTTCTGGATGAACAACAACTGAATCTGTGAAGAATGTGAGATTTTTTTTCTGGAGTAAACCAATGGTAAAATTGGTTATATTTAAAACAACAACCCGAAGCCTTTAAATCTCTCCAAGATCTCGTTTTTCAACAATATCAAACGGATTTGATTTTTCGCCGAACCGATAATATTAAACCTCAAAGCTTTTACAGCTTTTATCATACATGGATGGTTTCCAATGTTATTTCCGCCGTATATAAACAAGTTCTCCCTAATAACGCCGATTGAGGGGGAGAAAATTTTAGATTAAAATATTAGCATGTTCTCTCTAATGCATTATTTAGATGGTAATCATGTTTGAATTCGTAATCTGTTATATATGTTGAAATAATGTTTGCTTATTATTTATAAAACTAATGCATATTATCAGGAGGAGTTTAAGTATTACTGTAGGTATCAGATTTCTACTAAATCTGTCAACTAGATTTATTTTCTATATCTTCAAATCACTCAGAGATTATTGCAATTCATGAAAACAAGTTTAGAGTGTATTTTGATTGAGATCAATGATTCTACATATTCAAGAACAGTGCGGTCTTCCCATGATTAATGATAGTCCAACAATTTTATACAAAAATAATGCTACTTATCATTCAAATCAAAGGAGGTATATCAAAGATATGATTAAGTGATAATCTAGCAAATTTATTCACGAAGGCATCACCAACTGCAACATTCAAGAAAATTGTGCAGAATATTAAAATGTGAAGACTCAAAAATCTATCATCATGCACTTTCCAGGCGGAGTAAAAGTCCTGAAAACTTGTGTTGATTGTACACTTTTTCGTTCGCTAAGGTTTTGTCCCACTGGGTTTACTTTTGCAATGTTTTAATGAGGCAATCTTAAAGCATTTGTGGATACATAAGAAGACTGTACTCTTTTTCCTTCGTCATTGGTTTTTCTTCCCACTGGGTTTTTTCTTGGCAAGGTTTTAACGAGACGGATTATTTATGGGTGGTCATTCAAGGGGGAGTGTTATGAATTATTAGGGGCAGTCCCCGCCCCCTTAATTATTTTGTGAATGACCCCACCACCATTATTCTAAGTCTTGCACAGTAACTTGCATAGTAATTTCAACGCCTATAAATATAGGCTTTAGTTGTTATGAAATTCATAAGAAAATATATAGAAGGAAGAAAGTTTCAGAGAGTTTCTTAAGAGTTTATTTTATATTTCTCTTGCAATAGTGGTTTTCTTTTTAGTTTTATAACAATATATAATATTATTGAGTACATGATATTACTTTAGAACGACTTCATGAATCTGACCACTCCTGGGCAAAATATACAATCTGTATGCTTTAATTTGCAAGATCATTGACAGTACATTTAATAACAAATTATTTTACTTTTACATGATTTTAAACAAACTTGTTAATTCCATTGACTCTATTCCATTAGTGCACTATTAAAAATCTTATGCTAGTGTACGTAACCAATTTTTAGCAAGTGTCCTCAACCATGCAGCCACCTCATTAATTTCCATCTAAAGTACCATGCAAGCTGCGTGCATGTAAGAAATTAAAATGCGCCCAATTAGAATACATTATACCTGATCAGCACATTAATTTATCTCAGGAATTATTATAATTTCCCAAACATGATGAAGATATTCACAATTATCTAAATTTGACTTTATTAATAAATTGAAAATTCAAACTACTTAATTTTTCAAGACATAAATCTTAACATGAGCTAATTTATTAAACTATATCCCTCTTCTTGCCAAAACAATATGGCCTACTTCGATCATCGTCATAGTTTATATTATAAGCAACAAATGCTTTATTGATTCTATAATAATTAATCTACTCCCATTAAATTCTAATTAGACATTTCTCAAACATTATATAATTCTTTAATTCCTGCAATATCATCTGCATGCAAGCCTTTAGTCACATCAGAAGCGATAGTGGGTTCCATGATTGATCCTTGAACAGAGTTATGCCCGAGTCCAAGAAGGTGACCAATTTCATGCAAAGCAACTGTCTCCAAGTCATATGCATCGGGAATAGCACCCACACTCCAGATCTCATCTGCATCATAATGGAACCTTCCATCTGTTGGCGCAGAAGCATGGGCAATGGTGTTACCTCTTCCATCAAAAGGAGACCTGTCTCCATGATCCCCACTAGCAAAACCAATAGTGATATCTGCGTTTGATACGTCTTGAGCCTGTGAGAAGGTGAAGTGGGTGTTTCCTGCCCACGTTCGGAATGCTTGTGCTACAGGACTCATGGCTTTAGTTGGGGTTCCTGGGAGAAACGCGTAGGTGAGATGATACTTTGAGGTCGGCCACTTTGGGAATGGGGCACTTGGAGACATGAAAGTATAATGAGAGACTGTATGAAATGAGCCCGCCTTTCTGTGGCGATGATGCTTCTTCTTGCCCGATTGCATCCAGTTTGTGCCATCGACGATATCTGCAACGCCACAACTAGGCATTGTGACAGCCCCAAATTCCCCTTAAAATAATCATAGGAATCGAGGCGTCAGGATGATGACAACACAGGTCACACATCCCAACGACAAGTGTCCAACGTGTGTGCACACATGACATACATAAAATATAGGTCGCAGTTGATAATAAACTCGATAACTAGGTACCAGAATTTTTTTAGAAATATTTTACAAACCATTTTAATATAAATTCTCCAATAGGAGATTTAATACAGTCATCCGAAATATAAACTAAACAAATACATATTTATAAAAAAGGGAAAAATAAATTTTCCGAGATAACAATTAATAATAATAACACCTCAACGGCGGAGCCGTCTCCTCAGGCTCAGCCTCTTCATAATCTGCATCCAAAAACTACGACGCTAAGATGGCATCGCAGGTAAGTACAACCCAACCAAACCAAAAGACAGAAATACATTAATGCCACAACAACAACCATGAACAAATTACCATATGCATGAGGCTTAAAATCATCTTCCTCAAAGTCAATGAAATAACCACACACGTCAAAATCCCATTTTAGTCCACAATAAAATCCCAATAAAATCCTCAAAACCAATCATACCGGGCGTTACGTATCGCCGTCCCCGATATGATATACACACACACCCGAAATCATAATGGGCATTACGTATCGCCATCCCCATTACGATTCACACACACTCATTTCATACCGGGCGTTATGTATCGCCGTCCCCGATATGAAATGCACACCCAATGACCATAACGGGTATTATGTATCGCCGTTCCCGTTATGTCATCCACACACACGCACGCTGATCATAACGGGCGTTAAGTATCGCCGTTCCTGTTATGACTCAGCCAAAAACCATTAAAATCCATTAAACTCAATTTAAAACCCAGTTTCCATTTCCAACACATGAATGTCCGAAATCATGCAAAAATCTAATTTCCAAATATTTCCATGAGCATGCGCGTAAATACACAATGCAGACAACCATGCACTAATATCCAACATTTAAATAATCCAATCAACCAACAAATACCAACATCAACCAACTCATAGATGTTAATGCAAAAATATATTTAAACCTTAAAACTTGTTTGAAAAATACTTACAGCGGTAAAAACGCAATTCCTTGAACAACGCCAATCTGCAGCATTCGTAGCAGTCACCGATACGTTAGGCTAAAATGCTCGGTTTGACACCAAAATTTACGGAAATAACTCTTTGAAAGGTGGGGAATCTCATGGACGTGGTGGTGTGGTGGCACAACTACCAGAAAGTGGCAGATCGGTATCAAAATGGGTGAAAACCCATTTTTGGGTTTGATGTTGTACCGGGAAGATGGGGTAGCGGTTGGAGAAACTGAGCTAGGGGGTTGATCGGCTGGGCGAGGGGAGTCTTTTGGTGGTAGTGGTGAGGCCTACGGTGGCCGGACGGCGGCACGGCGAAGATGGATCCATTTAAGACCCATTTCGGGTGGAGGGGGTAACCGGCGGAGATGGGTAGCTACCAACAGTGGGTTATGCTCGCCAGAGGGTGGGGAGTCTAGTGGTGGTGGTCGGAGGCCAAGGGGTGGCCGGAGGTGGTCGGAGGCCAAGGGGTGGCCGGCGGTGGCCGGAAAATGCAAGGGAAGCTAAAATAGTCATTTAGGGTAGGGGACTCACACGCCGGCTAGGGGCTGCCGTGAGGTGCACCACCAGTGTAGGGGAGGTCGCCGGCGTGTGGGGAAGGCAGTGGGCTGGGCGGTGTCATTGGTGGGTGGCCGACGGCGGCCCTGGGTTGAGGGAGAAGGGATGGGCGAGAGGGAGAGGGAACAGGGGAGGGGGACTCACGCCAGGACTGGGCCGAAAAGCAGAGGAAGAAAGAAGAAAAATAAAAGAAAAAAGAGAAAAAGGAAGAAGAAGGAAAAATGAGTCCAACTAGAAAAACACAATAAATTAAATAAAGGCCAATCAAAAATACTACAATTCAATATCACTAAAATAAAATATTTAAAGCCCACCAATAAAAATAAATTAAACCCAAGCGCAATATTAAAAATAAAACAATAATTAATATAAGGAAAGCAGATCAAATAAACTCACATAATAAAATAAAGGAATTAAATTCCCAATCATTAAAATAATTAACTCATTAAAATAAATAAGAAAAGCAACGTAACTCAATATTAACTAATTAATAACTCAAATAAATATCTTAAACAAATAAAATATGACTAATAATATTATTTAAAATAAATAAAATAATTAATACTGAGAATAAAATAACGTGTAAAAATACACGTAAGTCCGGGATCTCACATTCTCCCCCCCTTAAAAAGAATTTCGTCCCCGAAATTCGCTCAGCTGCAACTAATAAAACTCAAATAACTCACCTACTACATCACTTAATACTCACTCCAAGCATTTGTACAATAATCTATTTTCCTCAAACACAATTGAATGCTATTCCATCATGAACGAATAGTCTCCAAATAACATTTCATCTCTAAGACTCCTGAGTTAGCCAATTAATCTGAACTCCATATGTATCAAATCCTTAGCACAACCTCTCAAAATTTTAATGTTCACTAACCTCATACAACAATTTGTGTCACCCTAAAGTAACTCCCAAGTTTATCTTCTAAACTTAACCATTAATAAACATAATTTACCCAACCAAAAGTTAAATCTCCACTTACAAGTATTATCCAAATTTTCAAGTCGTCACTAATTCCTCAAAACTTACACAAGGATTAAACCTCCAACTACATTGCACTTCATCACGCTTTCGTGCGCACTCTGATAACTCGCTAAATTCATAAAAATTTAAGTCCTCATAAATTATCACCATTGAGCAAAAACTGGCTCAACACCTATTACAAGAAATAGTTTGCCACATTTAAAAATCATAATGCTTTGTCATTTCACAATTCAAATTATGCTACCCAATATTAAAGCCTAAAAATTTCTAACTCCCAAACCACTAATACACTTCTCCATCATTATAATTGTAATAGACCAAATTTTTTCTAAGGTAAATTATTTATGGATATTATTATAAGGAAATTTATTTGATGTATTTATTTACTAGGAAATTAGAGTGGGAGATTTAATTGAGGAATGTGAGATAACACTTGGTATTGGGAATTATGCATTCTCGGATTTATCTGTCGAGTTTTAGTGAAATGGGAATAAGTAATTCATATGAGGTCCAAATGAGGTGATTCAAATTGGTATAGAACCTTGAGAGATATATCTAAAACTTTTATGTTTTAAGTTTTCTGACATTCGGAAAGGATCAATAACTTATTTGGGAATCAAGTAGGCAGCTCTGGAATGGGCTTAAATGGAACCGGAGTTGGATGAATTGAACTAATATAGGGCATGTAACGAATTAGGCAATTGGTTTTGAGATTCTCTGGGATTAGGACATGTGTAGGAATAGTTGGAAATGGATGGAAAGTTGATTTGGAAGCCAAGTGATTAGTTAGTGTGATGGAAACACAAGGGGAAACCAAAATCTAATTGATAGGTGACTAAGTGGATCAAATTTGGCTCTACCTTAACTAAACTAAGAAGTGGCCTTCTAGAACTTGTTAAATGGAGACTTAAGGGAGTTAGGAAGTAACCAAATGGGTGGAAAAATCTAGAGAGGGGCGTGTGACACAAGAAGAGGGCTGGAGATGAGAGGTGCATGCATGGTTAGGTGAAATGCCACCTCACCTCTTATCCCTTTAGCTCACTTCTCAGCCATGGATCAAAATGGGCAGCCAAAATATCTCAAATGTGAGCCCATGGATGACTAATCCAGCTGCAAAGTCTAGGATTTGGGAGGCTTAATCCTCATCATGAGATTTGTTTAGATAGACACCTCATCATCCATGCAAATCTGGCAACTAGTGCACCTTAGGGTGTTTTTCCTTTTCTCTCCCTCATGTTGGTCGACCACCACCCTATAAATAGAGCCTTGAAAGCTTTCTAAGCTCCTTTAGAAGGAGATAACACTTTCCCCTTTGGAAGATACACCAGAAAACCCTCCCAAAACCCTTAAAGAGTTCATTTGTGAGCTAAGTGAGTGAGTTTGGAAGAAAGCTTGCAAGAAGTTGGTTGGATCCATTCTCTTGAGCTTTGAAGAATTTGTAAGTCCATATTCTAGCTTAACTTAGGCATGGAAATGGTTTATTGAAGTGATTGAACTATGTTTACTAGCATTGAACTCTTAAGAACATGATTAAGTGACAAAGTGACATATGAGTAAGGTTGGCTTTAACTTGTCTTGTAAAAATATTCATTATAATTGTAAGAACATAGATTTAAGTTTTTAAGAAGCCAAATAGAGTGTAGTAAAAAGATTGGCAAGTTTTGAGTAGAAAAACTCCTAGAGCTGTGATCTCGCTCGACCCTCGCTCGACATGTGAGTCGAGCAAAGGCAAAATACGACCCCTCGCTAGAGTTTAGCTCGATACTCTGTTCGAGCGAGTTCCAACCCGAGACTTCGCTCGATACTCGCTCGACATCCCGCTCGAGCGAGATGCTCTTTTTTTTTTTAGACTTAGGGTTTTTCCCAGAATAAAATCGATGTTCCAAATGGAAAGGGTTGTAAGTGAGAAACTCATATGAATAAGAGAGGAACCACTAAAAAGAAAACGAAGTACAAGAATAAGTTAGTCACGTCGTGATGGGGACGGCGAGACGTAATGCCCCAATGACGGACGTGCCGACAGGGACGGCGATACATAACGTCTGTCGTGTTATAAGAGAGTATGGTCTTCACGGGGACGGCGAGACGTAACGCCCGTGAGATTGATCAGAATAGCGGGGACGACGAGACGTAACGCCCGTGAAACTGATCTGAATAGCGGGGACGGCAATACGTAAAGCTCGCAGTGATATAGGTATATGATCTGTGTCAAGATGGGGATGGTGAGACGTAACGCCCGGAAGATTGACACGAGACTCATCACAAAGGGGACGGCGAGACGTAATGCCCGGATGATTGATGAGTGTATGTGATAGGGACGGCAAGACGTGACGCCCATCAGTGATAAGAAAGAATAAGAACTTTTAAATAAATGGTGTAATTCAGTATAAGATTATGTTTTCGGTTGAGTAAGAAAAGTACCAGTTAGACAGTGGTCTTATGAGGTGTATCTTAGGGTAAATTTCCCTAGTCATCAGTGGTGATAATATTATAGTTGCTTTTTTCCTGTTTCGTTTAAGCTGTTTATGTACTTATTGAGATTTCAAATGAAATCTGACTCTTTTGTGGCTCTATATATTTTTGTGCATATCAATTTTATACAGGATTCGATGACCAGCAAGGGGACAGCCCCGACGAGGTAGGAAACTTCGGGGAGTCCTGAGGGACTCTCCGACTATAGTCCTTATATAGACATTTCTTTTGTTTCCTTCGGACCTCCTATCAGTAATCAACCTACAGGAGTTTGGAGCCTTGACGCATCCACTTTTGTTAAGGAGAGGCAACATATAGGATGCTGTTTAACTTTAGGACTAGATGGCTCATTGTCCATGTGTGGAGTTTGTGTGACTCCACAGGGACAACTACTCCAGCGAGACTTTAGTATTAGTATGGATAGGTTTCGCTATGGGAGAGAATTCCCCGAGGTTAAGAAGGAAAAAGAGTGAGGTGAAGGAAAGTCTTTTGGATGAATGTAATATGTTTTGCTGCTAACTTGCTACAATTTGGGTCTTGTGTATGTAAATAAGTACAATGTTAAGTTTTTAATGAATGTTGTGAATGTTGTAAATGTATTTCCCATGTGATCTTTAGAAAGTTTTATATCTAAAACCTGATCCGCTGCGAATTAAGTGATATATGCATTTTATTTTTATTAAGTACGAGGGTGAGTAGCCAAGTGTTACTTATCCAGACACCTTAATTTACGTTAAATCCTAGACGTAAATTGGGTCGTCACAATAACTCCTCACTCTCATCATAGATTAATTATCTAAATCCGTATTCTCTCAATCGAACCTTGATTACCTATGAGATGGAATAACCTCGAATATTTAAATTCTTATGTGAATTCAAGCCACAACTAAATTCCTTAAGATACCTCGACAAATGTTGCTAACCATTAAATTCTCCAAAATATTATACTTAAATTATCCACTCCTAACAATTCGCCCAGAAACCTAAAATTTGGATCTCTAGAATTTATTTCCATTGCATCAATTGTGACGCCCCCAATTTACGTTCGTAATTCAACGTAAATTAAGGTGTCAGGGTCAGTAACACTTGGTTACTCACCCCCGTACTTATTGAAATGTGAGGCAAATCGCAGCGAAAAAGTAAAAATAAAAATTCTAGAGATCACATGGTTACACAAAACCTTAGTATTCATATCATCCATTCTTAAAATATCATTGTATCATTACATGCATAACCCAGTTAGTTTTCTTAGTCGAAATACAAATTTATCAAAACTTTTGTCTTAAAGCAGCCTAGGCTTCTTCTTCTTCACTTCGGGAAACTCTTTTTTCATGCCCGCGCTGCTCCTTATTACTACCAACTGGTCATAAACTTTTATGGAGAGAGAATACTCCAGGAAACCCTCAGGGTTTCTCCAGGTCTCTCGAGTAACTAGGATCTAGTCCATGACCGTCATCCAACCCTGCAGTGAAAATTATATTCCAAAAGAAAAGGAACCATACAAGAATGAGATTTCTAGGGAAATCTCAGTAAGTACACATTTAACTTAGTAAAAGCACAGACATCGTGAAATAGTCACATAAGAGAATCAAAGTATATGTTTATGACATGATTCATGTGACTTATGTATGAATTAAACTTATCTCTTATGTGGACTTACATAAATTTGTATCATACATGGACTTTTCATTCTTAGCCATATCATTTTCATATCTTTTTATCATAATCCACTATTATTACCCGTGGTTGGGCCATGCTACTGTTATTACCCGTGGTCGGGCCTTGCTACTCTTATTACCCATGGAAGGGCCATGCCACTATTATTATCCGTGGAAGGGCCATGCCACTATTATTACCCGAGTAAGGGCCATGCCACTATTATTACCCGTGGTTGGGCCATACCATTATTATTACCCATGGAAGGGTCATGCCTTATCTTTTCTTGTTTCATTTCTCATATCCTTAACCTTATCATCATCTCATAGTATCATAATATAACAAATAATACTTGAATAACAAATTATCATAAAATCATGGATAACCAATCACTTTATAAATTCAACATCTTATTTTCTTTTACTTGAGTCATAAACTCTTCAATTAATAAAAATCTCAAAATCAAACATAATAGGGTATTTCACTCGAGCCAAACGTTGATCAAGGGTCGAGCTAAATTTCTGCCTAAATCTCATTCTGCCAACTAAATCCAGATTTTGTCCTTTATTTATTTCTTATATCGTAAAACTTAAAACATAAAGTTATAGATCTCTGTCTTAGCTTTCCATAGCCTCTTGAATCATTCAATTCCAATATCACACTAACAAGTTATGACTATTTTACCATAGGATGTTAAATCTGTCAACTTAACCCCTTTTAAGTCCGAAAGTTGCTAGGATTGATCTATCAATTTTTTTCCAAATCAAGACCTCATAATTTCACATAATCCTCTTAATATATCATCATAGAATATGTTTCTAAGATCTCATAATTTTCCTAGCATTTTATCATAGCCAAAACTACTTCAAAACTCAATAGGCTTCAATTTAACACATAAACAAAGATTAAGCTCAAATAAATATCAAACATAATCCAATCATCAAACCACTAATTCTATGCCAAGACTAAGTTAATATATGCACTTACAAAGTTTTCCAAAGCTAAATGATTAGTCTTGAGTTGGTTTTGCACCACACTTCTCTCCAAGGTCCTTACTTAGCTCTCTTTTGACACTTAAGTGATGTGAGTGGGTTTTTGTGTATTTCTCTTGGGTATTTCTCACTATGGCCGACTGGTATCTCTCATAGGGAAAGGAGAGGAGCCCATGCATCTATTTATAGGCATAATAGGTGTGGGGTGCAAGGGAAGAGGGCTTGGGCATTTCAGCAACTCTATTTGGCTGCATAGGTGAGGTGTCCCCTACTTGTGGTTTCATGATCACCCCTAATCCTATGGGGATTTACTGATATTTTAATCCCATGGTTGAGATTAATACACCTATAAAATGATCTTGATCAAGGGCTCAAAGAGTTCCAACACATGGGGGTAAAGACAAAACACCATGATAGGAAATCTTCTAAGGGGTGCATCTGGCCACTTGGCCTCTCCAAGGGATTAGCCATGTTCCAGCCCTAATACGTCAATGATAAAATTCGATTCTTCCAAAACTCAAAACATGAAAGTTTAAGATAATCATCTTAGAGTTCTACAGGATTTTGAATGACCTTATTCCTATATCATATGAGAGAGATATGATCAGTTTACTGAAACACGTCAAAACTTACCCGAGAATATCCAATCCGAATTCTCCATTTGTTTTCCTTTGTTTTCTTACCTACCAAGGCTTCTAGATGAATTATTATCAACTTGCCACATGTTCCCACACATATCAAGACTTCAGAAAATATGGTAGCTAATCTTAATTTTCGTCACATGGTTGAACCTAAGACAACTCATCTAAGTCGGTTACCAGTTGGCTCCTATCTCTGTCCGTCCACTTCACACTAGATTTAGTCCTTGATAAATTCCTTATCTTCAATAACCCAAAACATATAAGTTTTAGATCTCTCTCTAATGGTTCTATACGAATTAGAATTACCTTATTTAGACCTCATATGAAAAAGTTATGATTATTACACAAACATTCGACGGTCCAGTCCGAGAATCTGTTTTGGCACACCAAGTGTTTGATGTTTTGTTCTTTCACTTCCCTTTGAATTTCTTCCTCAAATTTTGAAAATTTATCTATTTCTAGGTCTAAATTGAATTTCTCTAGTTGATACATTGCTAAAATTCCCAAAATTCCATCCAACATTTACCTTAGAATGCATCTAAGTCTCCTATTCTTTTTCTATAAAAGTATTATTTCCAACAAATTTCTTAAAATAAATTCTCAAGAAAATATTATATCCTAAAAATTTGGGCTATTACATCAATTCAACCCTATCACTTAACAAGACAACTTCCATCAAGTCAAACACAAATCAAAGACAAGTACTCTCCAAAAATTTCCATATAATTATTATACATCGATCTCTAAGCATCCACAAACATCAAAAACTTCACGAAGGAAATAATTCATCACCTACTATCACAAGTATTACAGATTCCATAATAATATATTAATGATCAACAATTTTACACTCACAAGAAGAGTTTATCTAAAGTATACTTCCAACAATCTCCCAGAAAATAAAATTAGAACTTAAAAACTCTAGCACTCAGTGAGACCCAGCTAATACATATAAACAGTATATAAAATATCGATAAGGAATGGCAATTGCATAAATACCAACAAATTATCAAACAAATCCATCTCGCAATTATAAATAATAATATACCCAAACACTAAAGAAAACTCAAGTAATTCACATAATTATTATATAAAAACACAAAAGAGGAAAAAGATTTAATAAACAATTAAGTAAAAGTCACTCATTCAAGAAAACAAAACAAGCCCACATCCTTTAATAAACACAAAGTCACAAAATACTATTATTAAATAAAAGAAGGAGATTAAATTAAAATAAGAACAGCAAATAAAATCATAAATAAAATTTTGAAATTCTCTACTAAACCCAACTCTTAAAAATGATTTATTGTAGAAATCTCTAAAATTTAAAACCTTTAAAAGAAACGAACCATAATAAAATATTTAAATCGATAAATTAATTAATAAATAATTAAATAAATACAACCAAGTCGCCAAAACAAATCTGCTTGCCAAAATAAATAAATAAACTCTCAAAATAAAACAAACGAAAAGGTGAAAAGATAATAAATTTAAACTTATCTCAAAGCATATGCCTAAAAAGAAAACATGGCAGCGATTCATTTTAAATTTTTGTCTAAATAAATTTCAAGCTTTTAGAAATATATATAAAAGACAAAAATCATAATTAAAATAAAAGGATAATAAACAAAATCCAAAGCTATCTTGTAAGAAACCTATGAACTAAAATAAAAATCAAATTCTAATGATAATTGAATAAAAGTTTAAGAAAATAAAATAACCCACAACAAAAGAATTAAACTTTAAAATAAGGAATTTTATCACACAATTATTTAAAAATATCAGATTCAATAAAAAGATTGATTTAAAATAATAATCTAATCCGAAATATCCAAATTCCAATTTAAACAAAAACAAAGGCATACATATAAAATAAATAAATAATTAAATAAATACTCGACAACTTAACCAAATAAAATCAACTAACTAAAATCTTAACTGCTACCCAATTACAATATTAAACAAATATTAAAGTAAAATAAAACAAAACAAACCAATCAATCAGAACTGATTTAATTATGAAAATAAATAAACATAAACATTAAAATAAAAAGCATAACACAACGAAATAAATATCGATAATCTTACCATCTAAATCAGTAGAAAAACTTATAGAACAATTAAAATAATAGAATAAAATAAAATAACCAAATCATAAAACAAATAAATTTTTAAAACTACAAATTTTTCTGGTACAATTTCTAGGTAACTTGCGGATTTACCCAGAGCCGAACTGCTCTGATACCACCTATGACGCCCCCAAATTCCCCTTAAAATAATCACGGAAATCGAGGCGTCAGGATGATGAAAACACGGGTCACACATCCCAACGACAAGTGCCCAACGTGTGTGCACACGTGACATACATAAAATATAGGTCGCAGCAGATAATAAACTCGATAACTAGGTACTATAATTTTTTTAGAAATATTTTACAAACCATTTTAATATAAATTCTCCAATTGGAGATTTAATACAGTCATCCGAAATATAAATTAAACAAATACATATTTATAAAAAAGGGGAAAATAAATTTTTCGGGATAAAAATTAATAATAATAACACCTCAATGGTGGAACCGTTTCCTCAGGCTCAGCCTCTTCATAATCTGCATCCAAAAACTACGACGCCAAGATGGCATCGCAGGTAAGTACAACCCAACCAAACCAAAATATGCATGAGGCTTAAAATCATCTTCCTCAAAGTCAATGAAATAACTACACACGTCAAAATCCCAATAAAATCACCCATCATTTTTCATAAAATAAAATCCTCAAAACCAATTATACCGGGCGTTACGTATCGCCGTCCCCATTACGGTTCACACACACTCATTTCATACCGGGCGTTACGTATTGCAGTCCCCGATATGAAATACACACCCAATGACCATAACGGGCGTTATGTATCGCCGTCCCCGTTATGTCATCCACACACACACGCACGCTGATCACAACGGGCTTTACGTATTGCCGTCCCCGTTATGACTCAGCCAAAAACCATTAAAATCCATTAAACTCAATTTAAAACCCAGTTTCCATTTCCAACACATGAATATCTGAAATCATGCAAAAATCCAATTTCCAAATATTTCCATGAGCATGCGCGTAAATACACAATGCAGACAACCACGCACCAATATCCAACATTTAAATAATCCAATCAACCAACAAATACCAACATCAACCAACACATAGATGTTAATGCAAAAATATATTTAAATCTTAAAACTCGTTTGGAAAGTACTTACAGTGGTAAAAACGCAATTCTTTGAACAACGCCAATCTGCAGCGTTCGTAGCGCCCATTTTCGGTTTGACACCGATATGTTAGGCTAAAATGCTCGGTTTGACACCAAAATTTAGGGAAATACTCTTTGAAAGGTGAGGAATCTCATGGACGTGGTGGTGTGGTGGCACAACTACCAGAAAGTGGCGGATCGGTATCAAAATGGGTGAAAACCCATTTTCGGGTTTGATGTTGTACCGGGAAGATGGGGTAGTGGTTGGAGAAACTAAGCTATGGGGTTGATCGGCTGGGCGAGGGGAGTCTTTTGGTGGTGGTGGTGAGGCCTACGGTGGCCGGACGGCGGCGCGGCGAAGATGGATCCGTTTAAGACCCATTTCGGGTGGAGGGGGTAACCGGCGGAGATGGGTGGCTACTGACGGTGAGCTATGCTCGTCGGAGGGTGGGGAGTCTAGTGGTGGTGGTTGGAGGCCAAGGGGTGGCCGGCGGTGGCCGAAAAATGTAAGGGAAGCTAAAATGGTCATTTCGGGTAGGGGACTCACGCGCCGACTAGGGGCTGCCGTGAGGTGCACCACCAGTGCAGGGGAGGTCGCCGACGTGTGGGGAAGGCAGTGGGCTGGGCGGTGTCGCCGGTGGGTGGCCGACGGCGACCTTGGATTGAGGGAGAAGGGACGAGCGAGAGGGAGAGGGAACAGGGGAGGGGGACTCGCGTCGGGTCTGGGCCGAAAAGCAGAGGAAGAAAGAAGAAAAAGAAAAGAAAAAGAAAAGAAAAAAGAGAAAAAGGAAGAAGAAGGAAAAATGAGTCCAACTAAAAAGACACAATAAATTAAATAAAGGCCAATAAAAAATACTACAATTCAATATCAATAAAATAAAATATTTAAAGCCCACAAAAAAAAACAAATTAAACCCAAGCGCAATATTAAAAATAAAACAATAGTTAATATAACAAAAGCAGATCAAATAAACTCACATAATAAAATAAAGGAATTAAATTCCCAATCATTAAAATAATTAACTCGTTAAAATAAATAAGAAAAGCAACGTAACTCAATATGAACTAATTAATAACTCAAATAAATATCTTAAGCAAATAAAATATGACTAATAATATTATTTAAAATCAATTAAATTAATTAATATTGAGAATAAAATAACGTGTAAAAATACACGTAAGTCCGGGATCTCACAGGCATCATCATGTTTGAGACCGTTTCAGTATCTAAAGTCCCAGTGGCTTTTAGATGAAAATTTTGCTGGTATGTTTTGACAGCAAATTCTAAGAGTTCATCAAAATCATCATCATTGGCATGGGTGTTGGCTTCGGTTTTGTGATAATAACCAAATTGTTCAAGATCCGTTTTGAGGTCTTGGATGCCTTCGACCTTTTCACCTTTGTGGCATCCCTGAAGATGCTTGAGAAATCCAAAGGATGATGTGTTTTTGTCAGAAGAGTGTGGCGGAGTTGTTGCATGAGAAGGAAGAGGAATTATGAGGGCAAGGAGGAGGCCAAGAGTGATCATGGAGAAGAGGGCAAAACTTTTAGCAGCCATGACTAGTACTACTAAATGGTGAAATCGAGCAAGCAAAAAAGGTGTAGGGATGAATGTTGCAGAAGGCTCATGGATTGGATGCTATTTATAGGCTGCCAATAACGATGTCTAGTATGTTATATCTGGTAGGATCGTGTGATATGGATTGTGAAAGCAGGCCCATTTTTCTTAGCCGGCATATTAGTCAATTGAAAATGACGTGGTATACGTTTAATAATTTGGACCAACAAGTTTGAAATATTCCATTTATATATTAATTTGGACCTAGAAGCAACTTTGAGACCGTATATAGGACGTCAAGGTTTCTAATTGAGAAATTGATGTAAGACCCACAGTTATTTAGGACTCGGACTAAAGTTTTGAATTTCGTTTTGATGATCATTTCGATTGTGGGGTTAGAATGAAATATTTTAATATCGGTATGTTCCAGTGTGCCATTTCAGGATTAATTATATATTATATATAAATATTTATATGTATGTATAAATTAACAACTAATAGAATAAATACATATATATGTAAGTATGTATCATATATAAGTATACATATTAGAAGAAATGAAAATTTATAAAATGAATATAGGTTGAAAAAATACAAACTTGAGTTGACACACAAAAATAAAATAAAATAATAGATAAAAAATAGGGACATATTTAAATTACAAAGTATATAAATATATTTTATATTCTAAAATTAATTAAATACCATCTGAATTTAAAATTTTAAAAAACTTTCATTCAAACACAAAAAAAGAAAAGATTATAAAAATAGTTCAAAATAGAATAGGGACTGGAATGGCTGGAATTTGGACCGGAACGGCCAGAAATTCAACCGGAATGATTGGAACAGACCGAAACGGGCCGAAATTTAGATCAAAACAGAACAAGAAAGTATAGTGCACTGGATAGTATATTGAAATGGAAAATTACGACCACTCCAATCAAAACAAAACGGAATTTAAAACCTTAACTTGACGGTCTGTTCTTTGTAGTATTTTTTGCAGTAACAAAAAAATGATGCAAATAGGTAAAAACGATAGGAATAAAAGTTTTACTGTTAATGTGTTTAATTTGACCAAAAAATACGGTTATTTGCGATATTGTCTTTGAAGATGTAATATGTGACGCCCCTAACTTACGTCTGGGATTTAACGTAAATTAAGGTGTCTGGATGAGCAACACTTGGCTACTCACCCTCGCACTTAACAAGAATAAAAGCATAAATTACTAAATTCGCAGCGGATCAGGTTTTTCAATATAAGACTTTCTAAAGATCACACGGAAATATATATATATCACATTCATTAAACTTAAACATTGTACTTTATACATATACACAACCCAACTGTATCAAAATATTTTACATTCATCCCAAACAAAACTTTCCTTCACCTCACTCTTTCTCCCTCTTAACCTCGGGATATTCTCTCCCATAGCGAAACCTATCCATGCTAATACTAAAGTCTCGCTGGAGCTGTTGTCCCTGTGGAGTCACACAAACTCCACACATGGACAACGAGCCGTCTACTCCTAAGGTTAAGCAGCATCCAGTACGTCGCCTCTCTTCAACAAAAGTGGATGCGTCAAGACTCCCTGCTCCGGTAGGTCTGATAGGAGGTCCGAAGGAAACAAAAGCAATGTCCAAAAAGGGACTATAATCGGAAAGTCCCTCAGGACTCCCCGAAGTCTCCGGTATCATCGGGGCTGTCCCCCTGCTGGTCATCGAATCCTGTATGAAATAATATGCACAAAATATATGGAGCCACAAAAGAGTGAGATTTCGAATGAAATCTCAGTAAGTACATAAACAGCTTAAAGGAAACAGGGAAAACAACCATAAAGTCAAAACCACAACTGACAAGGGAAGTTACCCTAACATACCCCTCACAAGACCACTGTCTAACTGACACTTTTCTCAACTCACCCATTGTCTTATATTAAATTATATTATTTTCCCCTTTAAAATTCTTATTCTTTCATATCACTGATGGGCGTTACGTATTGCCGTCCCCATCACATACACTCATCAATCATCCGGGCGTTACGTATCGCCGTCCCCGTTATGATGAGTCTGGTGTCAATCATCCGGGCGTTACGTCTCGCCGTCCCCGTTATGACACGAAATATATACACATAGTACTGCGGGCGTTACGTCTCGCCGTCCCCGCAAGGATCAATCACACGGGCGTTACGTCTCGCCGTCCCCGTGGAGATCACAATTTCATATCACGACAGGCGTTACGTATCGCCGTCCCTGCCGGCACGTCAGTCATACGGGCGTTACGTATCGCCGTCCCCGTCATGACGTGACTAACTCAATCTCGACAGGCGTTACGTATCGCCGTCCCTGCCGGCACGTCAGTCATACGGGCGTTACGTATCGCCGTCCCCGTCATGACGTGACTAACTCATCTTTTATACATTATTTTCTTTCTTATATTCTTCTCTTATACACATGAGTTATCTCACTTATAACCCTTCCCATTTGAAACACCCCTTCCATTCTAGGGAAACCCTAAGTCTAGGCAAAACAGGGCATCTCGCTCGAGCGGCCTGTCGAGCGAGTATCGAGCGAAGTCTCGGGTTGGGACTCGCTCGAGTGGGGTATCGAGCGACAGTCAGGCGAGGGTTCAGATTTTGCCTTCGCTCGACCACCTGTCGAGCGAGAGTCGAGCGAACTCACGGCTCTAAGGGTTTTTCCACTCAAAACATGCCAATCTTTTTCATACACTCCATTTATCTTCCTAAAAGCCTAAATCTAAGTTTCCACAATTTTATTGAACATAAAAACAAGACAAATACAATCAACCCTACTCATATGTCCATTTCCACTTAAACATGCTCTCAAATGTTCACTACTAGGAAACACAACTCAATTATGCCAATAAACCAGTTCCATGCTTAATTTAAGCTAGAATGTGGACTTACAATTTCTTCCAAGCTTAAGAGAATTGATTCAACCCACTTTCTCCAAGTTTTCTCCCACACACACTCACTTCACTCACAAGTGATCACTTTGAGGGTTTGGGGAGGGATTGCTGGTATGGCTTCTCAAGGCAAGTGCTCTCTCCTTCTAAAGGAGCTTAGGAAGCTCTCAAGGCTCTATTTATAGGGTGGTGGTCGACCAACATGAGGGAGAGAAAGGGAATTGCACCTAAGGTGCTCTAGTTGGCAGATTTGCATGTGATGAGGTGTCCATCTAGGCAAAATCTAATGATGAGGATTAAGCCTCCCAAATCCTAGGCTTTGCAGCTGGATTAGTCATCCAAGGGCTCACAATTGAAGTGGTTTGGCTGCCCATTTTGATCCATGGCTGAGAAGCAAGCTAAAGGGATAAGAGGTGAGGTGGCAATTCACCTAACCATGCATGCATCTCACATCTCCAGCTCTCCCCCTTGAGTCACACGCCCCTTCCAGATTTTCCTACCCCTTTGGTTCCTTCCCAACTCCCTTAGGTCTTCTCTCAACAAGTTCTAGAAGGTCACTTGATAGTTTAGTTAAGGTAGAGCCAAATTTGATCCACTTAGTCACCAATCAACCAGATTTTGGCTCCCTTGAGTTTCCATCACCCCAACTATTCAATTGACTTCCAAATCAACTTTCCATTCATTCCTAACTATCCCTACACATGTCCTAATCCCAGAGAATCCTAAAACCAGTTGCCTATTTGGTTACATGCCCCAATCTAGTTCAATTACCCAACTCGGGTTCCAGTTAAGCCCATTCCAAAGCTGCCTATTTGATTCCCAAATAAGTTATTGATTCCTTCCGAATATCAGGAAACTTCAAACATAAAAGTTTTAGATATATCTCTTAGGGTTCTATACCAATTGGAATCACCTCATTTAGACATCATATGGCTGACTTATGATCATTTTTCTAAAACTCGACAGATTGATCCGAAAGTGTATAATTCCAATACTAAGCGAAATCTCACATTCCTCAACTAAATCTCCCATCCTAATTTCCTAATAAATAAATGCATCAAATAAATCTCCTTAAAATAATACCTATAAAATGATTTACCTTAGAAAAATTTGGGCTATTACATAATAAGTCATCTTTAGTGATACATTATTAACCGACGGAACATTTTTGGATGTAATAGGTCGATCTTATTGTAGTGTGTAAGTCACCATAATAAGTTTCTTTAGTAATATCCCCTAATTAATTTTACCCCCAGCCCACAGTACTTTATCAATTTGTCCTCTCTTTCTCTTGAGTTCTCCACGGGGGTTTCCGATCATTGCCAGAGTTGTCGTCTTCTCACTGCCTTCTGGGCTTCTCGCTGATGCCAATGAGTTTCCCTTTCAAAGTTTTAGACTCTGTCAATCTCTCTCTCTGTAAGTCTCGCTCGGTATCCTCCGTTTCTCTCTACATATGCCCTGAATGCATGTAAATATTGCTTGAGACTTCTTTTGTTTGGCCGACATTTACAAATTAGGCATATTGATTTTAAGTGATATCCTGAGTCGTACATAATCTCTCTCTCTGATCCTGTTTTGCCTTTTATAAATTGTTTTTATATTAGCAATAATGAGCAGTAATGGTAGGCATATTGCTTGTGGATTGGTAAAGTGAATCTTTTACCTTGCTGGGAGGTAGCTTTTCCTTTTTTCTTTCAAGTATTTTGTGTAATAAGTGGCTAGTGCACGAACTCCTCAGAAAGTGATCTCATTTAAATCTCATATTTGGGAAGACATCATTTTAGGGAATTTCTAATGGCTTGTCTGATATAAGTCTTGACACTTGCATGCCTAATCATTCGTTTAATCAATAGCAAAGAAGGATGCTTATGTTGTCTGTCCCTTTGCAAATAATCCTCTAATCCAAATATCAGTGAAACCCAATTATTGCAGCACATGCATGCTCTGACCAATGCATGAGCTTTTCTTTTAAACCATATTTAGAGGAGGTGGAAAGCACTACTTCTTTTGCTTTTCTCATTTATATTTTTGCACCCCATTTCTGACTAGCTAGAAAACGATCCATTCTAATTCACATCACATGATGCTGCTTTATTTCAACCATCGATAACCTCCTAACAATATATAAGATCCATTTTCACATCATGACCTTATAATTTAGATGGCTCAAAAGTTTTGCTCCAAACGACTTCATCTAGTTCTAATAATAATAATAATAAAACCTTCTTAAAATTCTTATCCGAACTCCAAGGATTAATTCAAAACCTACATGTCCAATCTAGACAATAAAATTCTCCCGACTAGCTTGCTTTAACGTGTTTGAGATTATGGATCTAGTTGGTTCATCCATTATCGGTTAAAACTTTACAAGGACATAACAGAAAGAAAAAAGTAGAAACTATATATAATATCTGATCTCCTAGTGAATCCAACATGAGCAGATTTGGAAATCATTTGAAAACAGAGACAATAGGAAGGACCATAGTGTGGAGTATTGAATTAGTTAGGTGAGAATAACTTATGCCATTGTGATTTCAACTACTATACTACTACCGACTTTTATTTACCTACCAGTAGTGGGACCTGTGACACCCGTACTCGTAGGGAGTCCTGAAATCCAACCTGTTTGATGTGACCTGTTTTCATCTACAAATACTATTTCTAAATATTTTTCAATAATCCACTAATAATTTCTCATCTCCAAATCTTAACAATCCAATCCTAAATATATCCACAGAGTTCATAATTTTAAAAAAAAATATTACCATCACATAGGGTCCACAATCTTCCCATCACAAGAATAAAAATATTCCACTAACACTTGAATCTAATAATGCTAAATAACGTAACATCAAATCATTAAATACAGCCTTCATTTCAACCAACGGGTAATCGCTTATCATGGTCCCAACATACTAGTCTTGGTCCTCAGTTGAGACCTGTACTTCATCTGAAATGTATATAGATAAGGGAGTGAGTTCAACTACAACTCAGTAAGCAAAGTACCTATACTAGTATGTAAAGCATGAACCTTTTAAATAAAAACTTCTTATGCATGATGACATAAAACTCTTATTTATAGATAACAGCTCCAAAAATATCATTAAGCTAAAAGCTGAACGAACACATATTTTTTTCATAAAGTTTAAACAGAAACCAACTTTTCAAACAAAACATTTTGGCACAAATAACTGTCACATCTCATCTTATCAACATTCCAGAACATGTACTATGTTTAACCCCCGTGGTAGAGTTGTGCTATCCCCGGTGGCCAAACCAGGCGGTATCATATTGTGAGACTTTCCCTTATTCGTTTTCGGAGCCCCGAGTGTGCACACAGGAAAGAAACACATAAAAAGATCACTTTGTTTCCAAAGTGATTGCACTCCTATCATATCATATCATGGTAGTACCAACCATATCACGTGAATCCATATAATCATATCAGAACCATATTCAGAAATAAAGACAAACAGATAAGTATGCCAAAGATTTTCCGTATACATATCATATCAAGCCCCGTGTTTTCACTCTCTTATCCATTTCCATATAAGCCAGAAACAAAACAAAAACATATTATTTCACATGTACAAGAAAGCATGAAAATTCATGTTCGCTCTTATGCATATCTCAGAAACATGTCAAATATTGCTCATGTCTACACATTTCATGTCAAAAAGAAATTTTCTCTATCATATAAATTTTCATGAGCGAATACAGAAAACATATACTGAAGTTGTTTTTCACGTTTTTCTTTTAAAAGTAGAACATGCACATTTTACAAAACCAACCTCAAATCATTTTTCGTTTTATGCAAATCTAGCATAGGAACCCCGCTTACCTGACTCCTGTAGTTTTTTATCAAAGCTTTAAGTCCGACCTCTAAAGGTTTTGTCACCTATTCATAAAAATATTCCCTGATGTTAATGACCACTCCAAATGGCTTTAATCTGAAAAATTATAAGCTAAACTACGTTGCCTGCCTAAATTCATAATCTCTAGCCGACAAAACCCAAGTAACTAGCCGCCCAAAATCATTTAATAGCATGAATAATATCTCCAACACATTCATTATTCCAGCTCACTACGTATACACCTCAAATAACTCCAAAATACCTTGGAAAATAATTTCTTATTTCACACAATCAGCCACCAATAATCCCCTTAACAAACAACTCATAAGCTCAGGAACAACCAAGAAATAAAATAAAAAATACTCCACAAACAACTTGTAAGAGTCTTCTAAACAAAAGATCCAAAGCATTTTCATTCACTAAACAGCCCACTTTTCGTATCCAACAATTCCCAAAGAGTCAACCAACACCTCCAACAAACACAACCTCCATAAAAGTGCTAACTCAGCACTCCCTGCTAGGCAAAAATACGTCATTCCCCATTCCCAAAAATCCAATATTTATAAAATAATAAGCAGCACCCAACAGAGATATTGTCATATACGTTTCCACAAAAATTCATAAACCATAAAATCCAACATCTACTCATCATCTTCATTTATTATGCATGAACCCAAAACCACTACCAAACAACAAATAAAGAAGCATTACACAACAAAAAGAATGTCAACAAAATCCCTGGGCAGCCATCAAAATACTCTTCAAACCGATCCAGCAATTAAAAGAAAATTCCTTTAAACAATTCACTTAAGATGAGCATCCATTTGAAATCCATAAATCTTACCTGAAGAGAGGAAATGGAGAACGACTCGGGGAGAACAAAAATAAAAGCTACGAAATGGGTTTCACTGAGCCCTTGTTGGTGCACCTAACAGCATCGGAAGTTAAGGGCAATGGGTGCTCTGTTTTCAAAACAAAAATAGGGGACAGACGGGGATTGGTTTTGATAGTGGAGGGGCTGTTTTGTAGTCATGGCCTGGAGATGGGACTGGCTGGGTTTTCACGCATGAGGTTCCATGGAGGTTGCGGCAGTGATGTGACGGTGGTGGTGACGCATCGAAGGAACTTTGGTTTTTTTGAATACTCTAGACGGTGGAAAGAAGATGCGGCACTGGTAAAAGGGTCACGGAAGCTTGGGTTTCTTCGTGCATGAGGGGAAGGCTGCTTGAACTATTTGTAT
Organism: Platycarya longipes; assembly: GCA_036559045.1. Classification (NCBI taxonomy): domain Eukaryota; kingdom Viridiplantae; phylum Streptophyta; class Magnoliopsida; order Fagales; family Juglandaceae; genus Platycarya; species Platycarya longipes. The sequence goes on along the minus strand of CM071790.1, from coordinate 872,342 downwards.
GAGTGATTAAACTCAAAACCCTAGAGAGGAAAACAGAGAAAAAAAAAGACGTTTATGGAAAGAAAAACAAATGCACTCGAGTGGTGCAAGCCGAAAAATCTGGAATGGTTTTCGCGATGCTGTGATTCTCGGTGATACAGCAGAGCGGGCGAATGTTGAGATGGAAAGAAAAAAAAATAACTGATAAGTAGCAGCGAGATCAAGCATAAAGAGAATATATATATATATATATATATATATATAACTGAAAACCTAGAGGAAGAAGGCGTGCAAGGGAAACTATCGTGCATGGCATGGATCCAAATAAGATGTCAATGGGCTTGGTCATGAGAGAAATCGGGTAACATCCATTTTAAATAAAGGGTCAAGATTGGATAGTAAAAAAAATAAAAATAGAAAAATAATAATAAAAATTGAAAATAGAGTGACATTGAAATCGGGTGTTACAATTTGTGCCATCGATGGTATTTACTATGCTACAATGGGCTTCATCATGTTTGATACCGTTTAAGTTGTTGAAAACCACCTCAATGTGAATGCTATTGTAATTACTGCATCGTCCAAGCTTGAGATTCTGAAAAAACCATCCAAGAATTCAAGATTGGCTGCACCGTCCTCACCCACTCTTCATCTACCATCTGAACTATTGCAATGCATGCAACCTCTCCTATAAAAGGAGAGCCCTGGTAGGAAGATAGAGGTGTGCAAATAGAGAGCTATGTGAGGAAATTTTTGAGTGATTTGTAAATCTCAGAAATTATAGTATATTTGGCACCAGTGGACGTAGGCAAATTGCTGAACCACTTAAATATCATCTTGTGTGATTCTCGATAGTATTGATTGTGCACAACAATTGGTATCAGAGCTTTGGTTCGCACTATCCATAAATCAAGTTGGTCAAAATCAATTTTTGACAACTCCAGGCTATTCCTTGCGTCGAGACGAATCCATTGGCGTAAATGGAATCGAAAACGAACGTCGAAGAAGCCCGTAAGCGCCGGTAGAAGGTCGGAGCGTGTACCCACGTGCCCCACTCGTAGCTAGAGGTTGAAGACGACTAGTGCCACGCGCCCCCATGTGCGTCCCGAGGAAGAAGACGCGTGAAACGTACGCTCCCACGCGCCACCCACCCGCATCACGCGCCCTCACGCTCCTCAGAAGCCCTCAGCGCGTGAGTCCCACGCGCCCATGCGCCCTTACGCGCCCTACGTAGTCTCTGCGCATGAAACCCACACGCCTCACGTGCTCCGAGCCCTTCTGGCGTGTGAAGCCCACACGCCTCACATGCCACTGACCACCTTCTGCGCGTGTATCACATGCGCCTAACAGATCTGGACCGTCTGATTTTTAGATCTGATTTTGGGCTTGATCTAAGCCATTTGGAGTCAGATTTCGACGATCAAATAGTGCTTTCCAAATAATTTGAATCATTCCGGACTCATCCGTACGGTTAGAATTTTAAAATTTATCTTCTAAAATTTCTAAATTAATATGGAAGGTGTTGGAGGAGATAGGAACTCTGGAAATGCCAGTAGTTCAGGGCGTAGGTCCACAGTTTCAAATGCCAAGTTTGAAGTTGAGAAGTTCGATGGAACTTCTAACTTTAGTATGTGGCAATTTGAAGTGATGGACGTTTTGATCCAACAAGAGTTGGATATGGCGTTGGAAGAAAAACCGAACGAAATGATGGAAAAGGATTGGAGGAAGCTTAATACCCAAGCTTGTAGTATAATCCGTTTGTGCGTTACCAAAGATCAAAAGTATTTTTTCATGAAAGAGACAAATGCAAAGGAACTTTGGAAGAAATTTGAAGATAAGTTCATGAAGAAGAGCATTGAGAGCCGTTTGCATTTGAAGAAAAGGCTATTCAGATTCTAATTTCGTGAAAGTATTAGTATGTCTGAACATTTGAATAGTTACAATCAGATTTTTGCTGATTTATTAAATTTGGATGTTGAAATCCAAGATGAAGATAAGGCTTTACTTTTGCTAAATTCCTTGCCCGATACATATGATCATTTAGTTACCACACTATTATATGGGAAAGAAAAAATTAGTTTTGACGATGTATCAAATTCTCTGATTAGTAATGAGTATCGGAGAAAAGATAAGTAGGTACAGCTAGATACATCAAGTGAAGCATTGACAGCAAGAGGGAGACCACAGTCAAGGTATCCAGGAAAGAAGAAAGGTTTTCAATTGAAAACTCGGGCCACATCACGTGGTTCATCAGTCGGCAGAAAACTCGCCAAAGATGAGTGTTCCTATTGTCACAACAAAGGATACTGGAAGAAGGCTTATCCCAAATTGAAGGGACAACAGAAGAATCAAACCACCACGGCCAATGTCGCAAATAGAGATGAAGATCTAGACATTGCCTAGTCAGGTTCATCATTCATTTGTCATCCCGATTAATGGATTTTGGATTCCGGATGTACCTATCATATGTGTCCCAATCGGGACTGGTTTACTGACTTCACAGAGATTGAAGGTAGAGTAGTACTCATGGGTAACGATAGTGCTTGTAAGACTCAGGGGATAGGGAACATTCGATTGAAGTTGCATGATGGAACTGTCAGGACTCTGACCGAAGTTCGGTTCGTTCTAGACTTGCGGAAAAATCTTATCTCATTAGGATCTCTGGATTCAAAGGGATTCAGAATCACTATTGAAGATGGAACTCTCAAAGTGGTAATGGGAGTTCAGGTGGCTATGAAGGGTTTGAGGCGAGGAAACTTGTACTTCTTGCAAGGAAGTACTGTTGTTGGAAGAGCTTCTACAGGTTGTGAGAAGCTAGATGAGACTGATGCTGATACCACTAGACTTTGACATATGCGTATGGGACACGCTGGAGAGAAAGATTTGCAACACTCGTTAAGCAAGGCTTACTCAAAGGTGCCAAGACTGGTAAACTTTCTTTTTGTGAACATTGTGTATTGGGGAAACAGATGAGGATCAAGTTCGGAACCGCTGTTCACAATACACAGGGGATACTTGACTATGTACACTCCGATGTTTGGGGACCTACCAAAATTGCATCTTTGGGAGGTAAGCATTGGTTTGTAACTTTTGTAGATGATTATTCTCGTCGTGTGTGGGTGTCTATGATGAAGAATAAAGATGAAGTGCTGAACATCTTTCTTGTTTGGAGGAAGATGATTGAGACTCAAACCGGCAGAAAAATTAAGCAGCTCAGATCAGATAATGGAGGGGAGTATACTCTAGACCCTTTCATGGAAGTATGTCTGAAAGATGGAATAGTCAAACACTTTACGGTATGAGGAACACCGTAGCAAAACGGTGTGGCATAACGGATTAATCGTACTTTGCTAGAGAAATTACGATGTATGTTACTGAATAATGGATTCAGTAAGAAATTTTGGGCTGAAGCTGTGACATATGCATGCCACCTCGTTAACAGACTACCCGTAGCTGCCAATGGCGGGAAGACACCCATTGAAATATGGAAAGGTACACATGCTACTAATTATGACTCTTTACACGTTTTTAGATGTCTTACTTATTATCATGTCAAAGAAAGTAAGCTTGACTCTAGAGCCAAGAAAGCAAAATTGTTGGGCTTTAGTTCTGGTGTAAAAGGGTATAGACTCTGGTGCATAGAGTCTAAGAAGGTAATCATCAGTAGAGATGTTACATTCAACGAATCTGAGATGCTTAGGTCACATAAGCATAAAGATTCCAGTGAAGACAGCTATGATGGCGAAACACCCGGTGATTCGCAGAAGGTGGAGTTTATCACTCCAAATGATTCAAGAGAGGATAGACGAGAGGATGTTGATAGTCCAGTCACAGCAGCTCCAAGTCAAATTGAATCAATAGCAACCAACAGACCGAGACAAGAGAAACGTGTACCGACACGTTATGCAGACTACGTGACATATGCACTACCAGTTAAAGGGGGTGAGATCCCCACCACTTATAGAGAAGCCATACAACCCAATGAAAAGGATGAATGGATAAAGGCGACGGAGGAGGAGATGCAATCTCTTCATAAGAACTAGACTTGGGAACTTGTGTCACTTCCACAAGGAAAGAAGTCAATTGGCTATAAGTGGATCTTTAATCAGAAAGATGATCAAGTTGCTAAAAATAGAATTCGATACAAAGCTAGATTGGTAGCCAAGGGCTACACTCAGACAGAGGGAATTGACTACAGTGAAGTATTCTCTCCTGTTGTGAAGTATTCATCCATTCGGATATTGCTAGCTTTGGTTGCACAATATGATCTTAAGTTAGCACAACTTGATGTGAAGACAGCTTTCTTGCATGGTGACCTGGAAGAGGAGATTTATCTGTCTCAACTAGAAGGGTTTAAAGAAACTGGTAAAGAAAATTGGGTTTGCAGGCTGAAGAAGTCTCTCTATGGATTGAAGTAGTCACCTCGGCAATGGTACAAGCAGTTTGATCACTTTATGATGGACCTGAAATACATTCGTTGCCAATACGATCATTGTGTGTATTTAAGAAAACTTGCAGATGGATCTTTCATTTATTTGCTTTTATATGTAGATGATATGTTGATTGCATGTAAAAGCAAGGTGGAGATAAATCGTTTGAAAACTCAGTTGAGTCATGACCTGATATCTCCCAGGCCGTCAGTTTGGTCAGTCGTTATATGCATAATCCTGGAAAGAAACACTGGCATGTGGCTAAATGGATTCTACGATATATTCTAGGGACCGTAGATATTGGTTTGAAGTTCGAGAAGAGTGAAGATAGTCTAGTAACTGGATACGTTAACTCATACTATGCAGGTGATCTTGACAAACAGCAATCGACAACTGGATACGTGTTCACTATGTCTGGAGCACCAGTTAGTTAGCGATCGAATTTGCAATCTATGAGTGCACTGTCATCCACAGAGGCTGAGTATATGGCTGTAACAGAAGCCGTAAAAGAAGCCATTTGGTTACAGGGATTGGTAACAGATTTGGGTTTTAAGCAACAAGAGGTTACCGTTTACTGTGACAGTCAGAGTGCAATTCATTTGGCCAAGAATCAAGTGTATCACTCAAAACATATGGATTCTTTGTACGTGAAATATTAGAAGAAGAGGACATATTATTTCACATGATTGGCACTGAAGATAATCCAGCAGATATGTTGACGAAAGTCGTCACAGGGATCAAGTTCCAACACTACTTGGAATTGATCAATATTGTAAGTTGCTGAGCACCTTCGGGTGCATTGGCACTTTTGGGTGCATTTGGCATCTTATGGCGCATTTGATAGCAGAAGTCTCTCACGACAAAGAAGGAAGTGCATTCTTTTGAAAAATGAATTAGTTTTGGAAGCAGTCTAGTATGGCACACATCGATGGAGGGGGTGATTGTTGAAAACCACCTCAGTGTGAATGCTATTGTAATTACTGTACCGTCCAAGCTTGAGATTCTGGAAAAACCATCCAAGAATTCAAGATTGGCTGCACCGTCCTCACCCACTCTTCACCTACCATCTGAACTATTGCAATGCATGCAACCTCTCCTATAAAAGGAGAGCCCTGGTAGGAAGATAGAGGTGTGCAAATAGAGAGCTACGTGAGGAAATTTTTGAGTGATTTGTAAATCTCAGAAATTATTGTATATTTGGCACCAGTGAACGTAGACAAATTGCTGAACCACTTAAATATCGTCTTGTGTGATTCTGGATAGTATTGATTGTGCACAACATCAGTATCCAAATTCCCAGTGGCCTTTAGGCGATAATTTTGCTGGTATGTTTTGGCTACAATTCTATGAGTTCATCAAAATCGTCATCACCGGCATGGGTGTTGTTTTCGATTTTGTGATAATAACCCAATGTTCAAGATACGTTTTGAGGTCATGGGGTGTCGACTAACCGTTTCACCCTTGTGGCATCCCTGAAGATGCTTGAGAAATCCAAAGGGTGATTTTTTTTGTCAGGAGAGTCTGGCAAAGTTGTCGCATGAGAAAGGAGAGGAATGAAGAGGTCGAAAGAGATTGTCAAGGACAAAAAGGGAAAACTTATAGCAGCCACAACTAGTAAATGGTGAAATCAAGCATGCATCTAATTAGGCGTAGGGATATTGGATGTTGCAGAAGGCTCATGAATTGGATATTATTTATAGAGTCTACAACATATGAGGGCTTTATCCACAAAATGCTTTGCAGCATAAGGTTGGAAAATTTGCAGGGAATGACTTATTACAATCAAAACTCATTGTCGTATGATGGTAGATAAAAAATTGCCAATAATACTACTTATTTCGACAAAGCACTAGTTTGTGAAAATTAGTTTCTTATTGTTACAAAACTTGTTTTTGCTAATAGGGAAATATTCGGTCAGAAATGGCACCCATAACGGCTCCAACTTTGATCACTATGACTATTTCCCACAAACATAAGTTGCCGCAATATATGATTGGCTTTAATCTGCCTTCTCCTAATTCCCTATTCAAACCTCTCTCGCAGTAAAAAGATATTAAGTAACCATTATCACCCTCATTTAAAAACACTTTTAAGCTGCTCTCCTAAGTTTACCCATAGCAAACTAAAATCAGGAAAAAAAAAAACTTGCCATTTCTATACTGGACATCTTGCCACTGCCCAAACATCACTTGTTGCCAGGCAATTCCACAGAATAGGATGGAATTTCGATTCAAGGATTTTGCACCAGATTTCAGAATATGAGAATATTATATCTATATAATTATTTTATATCTATCATAGTATTATGCAGAGTTTTTTTTTTGTTCAAGTTACACACGTCACTTTATCTGAAAATATCTTAGTTTGGTTCCCAAACTCATTTCAACTCATCTCAGTATTACAATTTTCTCAAATTCTTATACATTTTTTAAAATTTTCATACAAAATATTATAAATAGTTCAATTTTTTCAAATTTTAAAATACTCATAATATTAAAAAGTAATATTTTAATAATATTTTATTTCACTTAATTTATCGCACCATCCAAACACATTTTTTACCTACAAGAAGGATAAGCAAAATTACAAAAAGCTTATAAAGTTTTATAAATAAAAGATAATGAAAAAGAAAAAGAAGCAACTAACCTTGTTTCTGATTATCTATACAAAAAATGTCTTTCTCAAATCCGCTCCATTCAAGATCCCCCAATAATAGTCCAACTGTTTCATTACAGCACTTGAAATATTATTTTTTCTAAAGGACTATTAGCAAATTATTTCATCTCATCTTATCTAAACTATGTATTCAAATTGGGCCTATGTTGCTAACAAAACATAACTATGGGTTTGCAATGTGAAAAAATGGATAATCTTAGAGGGGAAAGAGAGGAACTTGAAGGTATTGAGGCCTAATTTGTTTTTTCAAACCATCTAATCTTATCTCAAACTTATCCTTATATTTTTTTAATATTTTTATATAAAATAAAATAAACAATTCAACTTTTCTAAATCTTAAAACAATTTTTTTAAATCTCAAAATAAAACTAATATTAAAAAAATATTTTACAATAATATATAATTTTTTTAACTTTTATCCCATTTTAACTTATCTCATTTATGAAAACAAACAAAGTATTAATTTCTTCTCTCAATGCTCAAGAAAACAAGGTATTGAGTTGATACATAAAAAAAAAAGGCATTGAGTTAATTTACAGCAAAGTTGCAACTACATGAACCTCTATCCCATGATCAACCAAGCACTTCAGACTCCATATTGTCTTAGAACCCAATCCTTGACAATTGTTCTTCTAGAGTTGTCAGGCTATGACTGGGTGACGAAAGTTTTTCAAATATTTTAAAAATATTTTACTCTTATTCATTACTTTATTATTATTTTTTATCTACTTTTATTACTATTCAATATTTTGTTTTATTACTATTTAATATTTTATTATTACTTTTCACCTACTTTTTATTACTATTCATAAATCTTCTCAAAACTTCTCAACATGCAAACCTAACCTTAGGATTTGGTTGAAAAATATTACAATCCCAATTTGAACAAGGCAATCTAATATTTAGGCTTTATCAAAAGCTAATAGCAATGCAACACGTCAGAAAAGGACTTGTGAGCATTGTGTTCCTCACCACATTATAGTGGAACCCAACTCATCCTTATCCCATTGGATACACTGAACAAGTAGGAGAAGTAAGTGACCTTTGGTGCAACAACGTCGGCCATACCAGCGGTGAATCCTCTTCGTCTATCTCAAACCAGCGAGCTCTAGACCTCCAACACCCTCCCTATTAATTCTGTCCTCATCCGGCAGACCTGAGAATACGAAGTTTTCCATATTTTCATTCTTTCGTGTATTTAAAGATTTTTATCATCTTCTGGGTGTTTGCGTAATGCAATCTTTCGGCCTTGATATGGGAATCTAAGAGCTTTTTTAGAGGTGTTTTGCTTTGGATAAGAGAGATCACTTCTGGTTAAAGGTCAAAAAATTCATGGACGACATCAACGTAGTTAAGTTTTCTTTTCCTTATCTTCTTCCTTTTCTGTTAGGATCTTTCATTCCTCCATCGGCTCAAAAGCCTGACTATATTCTTAGCCTAGGGGCAGGGGCAGGTAGTGGGAGAGAGGGAAGGAGAGAGAGAGAGAGAGAGAGAGAGAGAGAGAGAGAGAGGTATTTCTCTAAAAGATCAGGAGAGAGAGAGTAAGAAGGGGGCTGATGTTGGTGGCCTGAGACTAATCGGTGGTGGGCTGATGTCTGAATGTGCAAAACATTTATAAGCTCTCCATCAAGTTCGGGTAGAGAGAGAGAAGAAAAGTGTATAGCTATTCCCATAAAACGCAAACCATGATTCCTTCTCTATAAGTTGTATGTGGCAAGTCTCTTTTAGTGTTTGCTATTTAGAGAAAAATAGATTGTCTTGCATGAAGACTAACTCAAAATTGTTGTAAAAAGTCAAAAAGGGAGGGGGTAGGGGCATGACCCCCTCTTCTCTCCTTTTTTAGCAGAGTATGCTCCTCCCCTTTTTTTTCCCCTTTAATTTTGTGAATGACCACCCCTGATGCTAGAGTTTCTCATATATATATGTGAGAAATTCATTTGTACATGTAAGAAGAAAGTTTTAGTTATTGAGTAATAAGAGTTCTAAATATTTTTTCTTATAAATTTTCTTACAATGTTATTTTCTTTTTTAGTTTTATAACACGTTATCAATACGAGATTTTGCCAATTTTGAAACTAGTGGCCTTCTACTTCAAGTAAGATTTTCAAGATGAATACGAAATATTATATTGCTGATTATTACTTGACAAAATCTGCATTTATTCTTATAATTTTATAAATATATTTCTTAAATACACATATTTATTTCATTATTTATATATATATATGTAGAAAATTTCAAATCTTACGAAGTTAGAATTCATTGCTCGTTTGCACTCTCAGTTTTCAACGTTTCTTATTTTCCTTCGATTTCTGGGCTGCTTCATGAATTTAAATCTCATCGTCTTCACATCTCTTACATAGATATTCAGCCTTCCAAAATTTTCCATTCTCAATATCTTCTACTTCTTTTTTTGAAAATGGAGCAAATTGTATTTATTAAAAATGAGCATTACAACTGGACTTAAAATATACATTATAAGTCAACTAAACGAAGATTTATTATATCTCAGTACACTAAAAGTGACTGATAGTATCTAGTCCTAGGCAGCATACCTCTCCAAATCAAATTAGAGAGAGAGCCAAACTCTGTCCAAGCCAGAGTTAAGTAAACAAACCAACCAAAACTCCAGCCCGTACTAAGACGAGACAGGAGGAGGAAAACTATAACACTCCGTACCCGTAGGCTTGGGAAAACTACCTGTTCGATATAACCTGTCTCCGAATATAAGTAAAGTCTTCAAAGATTTTCTGAAAAAAAAAAAAAAATTCCCATTTCTAAATCTAACATAAGCATAACCACAAATTCATAATTTAATATATCACCATAACCAAGGGTCCACAATCTCCCAATAATCCCAACATAATGAGATACTAACACTTGAATCAAATAACACTGAAAAAATCACATCAATTCAATGTTTACAATCTTCACATCAACAATGGTACTCTAACATCCTAGTCTAGTTCACAATTATTATTCTTGGTCTTCAACTGAGACATCCACATTATTTGAAAAATACATATAGGTAAGGGGGTGAATTTAACCACAACTCAGTAAGCGAATGACATATACTAGAGTGCAAACATGAGCATTTTTCTATAGTTCAATATGCAGAACAATAAATATTTTTCAGAGTTAACATGCAGAACAAACACATTTTCATACGTAACAGAGCGATGATTTTTAAATCATATAAAACACAGATTACTTTGGCATAACAAACTGAGCATTATCATCATATCAAAACAGAACATCTTACAGAGCAAAGACCATATTTATCCCCGTGGTAGGATTGTGCTAATCGCGGTGGCCAAACCAGGCAGAGATAGAGGTAAAAACTTTCTCTTATTCATTCTTGGAGTCCCGAGTGTGCACACAAGAAAGTCCACGATAAACCACTTTGTTTCCAAAGTGGGTGCACTCAGAAATAGAGAATTTGGTACCAACCCAAACAGGGCAGAGCAGAGCAGAGCCAAGTAGAGACAAACTCAGATACAAACCAGTATATTATGCCAAAGGTTTTCAGAGTCACTAAAATAACAGGGAATTCCAAAATTTTTTCAGATCAATCTTAGAAAACAAAACAAAGTCAGAATATCATTATAAATAAAAGCACAAATAATCAATTTCTCAAAATCACTCTTTCACATTTCAAAGATAGCATGGCAAAAATAATGCTCATGTCTACACAATGCATGACAGAAACATTTTTCTTTCTTTCATATAAGTTTCATGAGTAATGCAAATAATTGACTAAGATTGGTTTTTCTCAAGTTTTCATTTCATAACCAAACATGCACGAATTTTTAGAAAGTCAACCTCAGTCTATATTTGGTATAAAACCAAGCATACGAACCCTACTTACTTGACTCCTAAAGCATATAATTAAAGCTTTGAGTCAGACCTCTAAAAGTCTCGTCACCTATTTATATAAAAAGATATACCAAATATTAATTACCTGTGAGATCCCGAACTTACGTGTATTTTTACACGTTATTTTATTCTCAGTCTTAATTATTTTAATTTATTTTAATAATATTATTAGTTGTGTTTTATTTGTTTAAGATATTTATTCGAGCTATCAATTAGTTAATATTGAGTTACGTTGCTTTTCTTATGTATTTTAATATGAGTTAATTATTTTAATGATTGGAATTTAATTCCTTTATTTTATTATGTGAGTTTATTTGATCTGCTTTCGTTATATTAATTATTGTTTTATTTTTAATATTGCGCTTGGGTTTAATTTATTTCTATTGTTGGGCTTTAAATATTTTATTTTATTGATATTAGATTGTAGTATTTCAAGTCGGCTTTTATTTAATTTATTGTGTTTCTTTTTCTAGTTAGTCTTTTTCTTTTTTCTTTTTTCTCTTTCCTTTTCTTTTCTTTCTTTTTCTTTTCTTTTTCTTCCTTTTTCTTCCTTCCTCTGCTTCCCCAGACTCCCTCGCGTGCGACCCCTCCCTTGTTCTCCTCTCACCTCTCGCCGGTTCTTCCTTCTTCCCCAGGGCCGCCGCCGGCCACCCACCGACGACACCGCCCAGCCCAACCTCACCCCCACATGCCGGCGAGTTCAACGGCACCAGTGGTGTCACCTCCGGCCACCCCACCGCCCCTACACGGCCCCCTACCCGAGATGACTATTTTTGCTTCCCTTGCATTTTTCGGCCACCGCCGGCCACCCCTTGGCCTCTGACCACCACCACTAGACTCCTCACCCTCCGTCGAGCATAAACCACCACCCAAAGCCACCCATCGCCGCCGGTCACCCCCTCCACCCGAAATGGGTCTCAAACGGATCCATCTTCGCTGCGCCGCCGTCCGGCCACCGTAGGCCTCACCACCGCCACCAAAAGACTCCCCTCGCCCAGCCGGTCATTTCCCTAGCTCAATTTCCCCAACCGCGTCCTCACCTTCCCGGTACAACCCCAAACCCGAAAATGGGTTTTCACCCATTTTGACCCGATCCGCCACCTTGTGCCGCCACACCACCACCTCCATGAGATTCCCCACCCTTCAAAGAGTATCTCCCTAAATTTTGGTGTCAAACCGAGCATTTTAGCCTAACGTACATGTGACCGCTACGAACGCTGCAAATTGGCGTTGTTCAAAGATTTACGTTTTTACTGCTATAAGTACTTTCCAAACGAGCTTTAAGATTTAAATATATTTTTGGCATCAATAGTTATTGTGTTTGATTATTGTTGCTATGTGTTGGTTGATGTTGGTATTTGTTGGTTGATTTGATTAATTAAATGTTGGATAATTGCTGCATGGTTGTCTACATTGTGTATTTACGCGCATGCTCATGAAAATATTTGGAAATTAGATTTTTGCATGATTTCGGATATTAATGTGTTGGAAATGGAAACTGGGATTTAAATTGAGTTTAATGGATTTTAATGGTTTTGGACTGAGTCATAACGGGGACGGCGATACGTAACGCCCGTTGTGATCAGCGTGTGTGTGTGGATGACATAATGGGGACAGCGATATGTAATGCCCATTATGATCATTGGGTGTGCATTTCATATCGGGGACGGCGATACGTAACGCCCGGTATGAAATGAGTGTGTATGAATCATAATGGGGACGGCAATACGTAATGCCCATTATGATTGGTGATTTGTGTAAATCATATTAGGGACGGCGATACGTAATGCCCGGTATGATTGGTTTTGAGGATTTTTATTTTATGGAAAATGATGGGTGATTTTATTGGGATTTTATTGTGGACAAATTGGGATTTTGGCGTGTGTGGTTATTTCATTGACTTTGAGCAAGATGATTTTAAGCCTCATGCATATGGTAATTGTTCATGGTTGTTATTGTGGCATTAATGTATTTCTGTCTTTTGGTTTGGTTGGGTTGTACTTACCTACGATGCCATCTTGGCGTCATAGTTTTTTGGATGCAGATTACGAAGAGGCTGAGCCTGAGGAGACGGTTCCGCCGTTGAGGTGATATTAATATTAATTGTTATCTCGGGAAATTTATTTTCCCCTTTTTATAAATATGTATTTGTTTAATTTGTATTCCGGATGACTGTATTAAATCTCCTGTTAGAGAGTTTATATTAATTGGTTTGTAAAATATCTCTAAAAAAATTCTGGTACTTAGAAAATGATTTATTTATCTGCTACGACCTATATTTTATGTATGTCACGTGTGCACACACGTTTGACACTTGTCATTGGGATGTGTGACCCGTGTTGTCATCATCCTGACGCCTCGATTCCCGTGTTTATTTTAAGGGGAATTTGGGGGCGTCATATTACCAGCAACACATTTTCGTTTTAGGAGATTCCAAACCAAGATTTAAAACTATACTTGAGTGAAATCACCCAACCCAACCAGCCACCATGTAATCTGGAAAATTCCCCTAAGATACAAGTAAAACTATTACTTTAGTCATCTCCAATGACCTCAAGCTACACTGAAAAATAAACTCCTTAATACACACCACCAGTTGCTCAAAAAATCCTCCCTTCAACCACTCATAACTTAAAACAGCCAAGAGATAAAATAAAATAACTCCACAAACAACTTGTAAGAATTTTCTAAACAAAAGATCCAAAGCATCTTCATATACAACAACCTAAACAACTCCCAAGAAGTCAACCCACATTCCAACTATCACACTACTTCCATAAAAATATTATACTTATTTGGCAAATTCAAGTCAGACATTATACATCATTCACCACTTCTAGAGAGAAATTCATTCTTTCTGAACTACCAAGTAACACCCATCAAAGATAGTGTCATATACGTTCAACTAACCATTTTACACACCCACAAAAATTTCCAGCGCCACTCATCAACTCCAGTCATCCTGTATCACTCGAAAACACTCCCAACCAACCCATCGGGCAGTACAAAACAGCAACAAATAAAACAACAAATCCTTGAAAATCCACCAAAATCACTTCAAAAGAGATTCAGAAAAAGAAAAGGAATTTTTTATACAATTTACGTAAGAGAAACATCTATTCAAAAAGAACCATCAATCTTACCTGAAAATGAAGAACAACCTGTAAGAAAATAGAGGCTTAAATGATTAAATTCCAGCTTCCTCGCTCGACTTCACCCACCGAAAACACACAAGCTTTCAATGATTAAAAGCCCCAAACCTGCACCCTTTAAGGAGAGAAGAATTGCAAGAAAAAGATGGGATTAGAAGAAAACTTTCCAGCAAGAATTGTAGATGAACAAAGACAGGGGGAGATCGGCAGAAAAGAGACCCCCCAAACAGGGGATAACTGCCATAGAGAAAGATACCCCCCAAACAGGGGATAACTGCATCAAGCGGAAGAAACTGCAATATATGATTGGCTTTTTTTGCAACCATTATCTTTGTCACCTCGATTATATCTTTTTAAATGAGGGTGTCACACCCATGCATCACTTCTTATTAGTGTCAAACCAAGTATTTTAGCCTAACGTATTGGTGACTGCTACGAACGCTGCAGATTGGTGTTGTTCAAAGAATTGCGTTTTTACAGCTGTAAGTACTTTCCAAACAAGTTTTAAGATTTAAATATATTTTTGCATTAACATCTATGTGTTGGTTGATGTTGGTATTTGTTGGTTGATTGGATTATTTAAATGTTGGATATTGGTGCATGGTTGTCTGCATTGTGTATTTACCCACATGCTCATGAAAATATTTGGAAATTGGATTTTTGCATGATTTCGGATATTCATGTGTTGGAAATGGAAACTGGGTTTTAAATTGAGTTTAATGGATTTTAATGATTTTTGGCTGAGTCATAACGGGGACGACGATACGTAACGCCCATTGTGATCAGCGTGTGTGTGTGTGTAGATGACATAATGGGGATGGCGATACGTAACGCCCATTATGATTGGTGTTTTGTGTAAATCATATCGGGGATGGCGATACGTAACGCCCGGTATGATTGGTTTTGAGGATGTTATTTTATGAAAAATAATGGATGATTTTATTGGGATTTTATTGTGGACTAAAATGAGATTTTGGCGTGTGTGGTTATAGTGTAGTTAGTCCCTTGGATGATGGTCAGTTAATTCAGATGGTTGTGTATTATTTTTATTTGGACCTTGGATGACTGTATTAAATCTCCGGTTGGAGAATTTACTTTGGCTTGGTTTGTATATATTTCTAAAATTCTCGTACTTAGATATTGACTTTAATTATTCCACTGCGACTTTTATTTATGTATGTCACATGTGCACACACGTTTGGCACTTGTCGTTGGGATGTGTGACCCGTGTTGTCATCATCCTGACGCCTCGATTCCCATGTTATTTTAAGGAGAATTTGGGGGCGTCACATTACGTATCGCCGTCTCCATTATGACTTACACACACAATGACCATAACGGGCGTTACATATCGCCGTCCCCATTATGTCATCCACACACACTGATCACAACGGGCGTTACGTATCGCCGTCCCCGTTATGACTCAGTCAAAAACTATTAAAATCCACAAACCCAATAATATTGTTTCTCACTTATAAAACTATTCAAACAAATCATTTTATAAACCATAACTCAAGTTTCACATAAAAGCTTCAAATCTTAAAAGTTCATTTGGAAAGTACTTACAGTACGCTCGCTAATAATTTCTGAAGTTACCGAAAATGCCAAATAGCGATTCCGAGCTTCCAACCGCGTACTCGCCGCTAAAATCAAACCCAAAGCACCAACGTATATAGATCATCACAAATACATAAATATTAATATTGGAAAAAACTAAAATAAATATTAAAAAAAACCAGACTTAATTAAATACCAATAAATTATAGTAACACCAATAAAACCAATAAATAAACTTAACAATTTAATTAAACCAATAACGTATATAGAACAATATATATACATATAACCAATTCAAATAATTATCCCAAATATTGCAACCAAATAAATTAATCATTTTACTGTAAATAAATAAAATACAATTATTAACTAACTAAACTAAACACTTGATCATAAATAAAATCATACCACAAAAATAAATTAAGATCAACACATGAATAAATTAAAAAAACACTTAAATTAATTAATCAAATATACGAGTAGAAAGGCTTACCGAATATTCCTCAAAACGGTGAAATATGACGAGTAAAACGGCGATTAAAACCCACTGAAAAGATTGGATTCATGGGGGGTTTTGAAGAAGAAATATTCTAGTTGAAGAGAAGGAGAAGAAATGAATGAAAGAGTTGCTAAAATGGGTGAAACTGAGAGCTAAAGAAATAAAAATGTAGTTTTTAGCAATGGACGCCGACGCCTTATATAGGCACGAAAATGAATGATTGAGAGTGGGAATAAACGGGAAAACTCACATGAAACACACCACAACCAAGGCAAGACAAGCAAGCTATAATAAGAAAGGAATCTTCAGTTTTTCATATGAGAAAAACAGAGGCGAAACAAGGATGAAAATGCCCAGTTTCAGTCAGTTTTGTGGGCATGTGAAGCCCGGATCGACAACGAAATTTGAGGGGAAAAACTCAGTAGAGTACTGGTCATCTTGTGGAGCAACGCGTGTGAGAAACGAGGATGAAAAAGGCTACAAAGTTTGGCTGGTATTCACGGGCGAATAGTGACGAAAACCAGAGGAAGAAAAGAAAAGAAAAGAAAAGAAAGAAGGTGATGTACTGCTTGTGCAAGATGAAGGGCTGAAACACTTAAACCTTAACCCATACGGTGTCGTTTGCTTCTATAGGAAGAGCCAACGCATGAAACAATCAAGAGGCCTGGTTTCACTATTATACCAACTCAAATGACAATGTTTGGTACAATGAAGGGGCTAGGCTAAGGGATTTACGGGCTGGGTTTAAAACTAGGCTTAATCACACATATTAAAACCATCTCTACAACAAAATATATATCTATACAGGATAGCCCAAAACTGAAAAAACCTAAAATAAATTAATTAAAACACATTAAATTAAAATAAAATAATCTACAACACTTAATCTAAATGCCAACATAATAAAATGATGAGATTAACCTAAATGCACCACAAGAATATAATAAGAAAATAAATTAACTTGTAATTAAATCATTTAAATAATAATATATGCCAACTCATAACACCCAAAATTAAATTAGTAAATAAAACATATTTAACATTAAAATATTAAATTACAAAGGTAGTAAAATGACAGGTTCTCATAGGAAAGCGGGAGACAACAGTAGGGGAATTAACCGTCAAGAGAAGGAAAGAAAGAAAATAAAATAAAATGAAAGAAGAGTAAAGCAGCAGACCTGAAGGAACGACGCCGTTTTTCAAGTTTTGAGGGCTGGGCTGAACCGAGCATGGGCTTGGGACGGGCTTGGGTCTTTTGGGCCCGAGTGTTACAAAAACCCCCACGAACAAGTCCGAGGGGGAAACACTCTACAGACCACAGGTCCTAGAGACATTGTTTTTGGTTTTTTTTATTTTTTATTTTAAACCAAACTACACGACAGAAATTAAAAATAAACAAATGGAAAACCAAAATACAAGATCTGATTTCAACCTGAGAGTAATCTAAAATAACACAGGAAACGACTTCGGGGGTGCACGCGCCGCCTCTAAAGAGTGGCAGACGGTCACTGGTAGGACAGCTGGATGTCCCGAACCCAACCACAGCGCGCGTGGTTATAGACAACCATCACCGGAGATGGCGTGTGGCAAAAAAGGTTCTAGCTTCGGAGCGCGCGTGTGAAACATGCGTAGCTTTTTTCGGCGTGAGTTCGCTCAGGCTGGGAGATCGGTGCACTAGGAAGCTTGTAGAAGGATGCGTGAGGAAGGTTAGACCACAGAGAAAAACCAGCAAGTTTCAACTTAAGCATCGCACCTTCAAAACCCAGAACAGAGGCCTCCAACCCCGATTTCATGAGGTCACCGTTCGCCAACAGCCCTAGAGGCCAAAAACCGCCGCTGGTACACCTGCAAAAAGGACATAGAAGGGGAGGAGGGTGGCAGGAGAGAGTACAGGAGAAGAAAGAACAAAATACTAGCCAAACGTGAAGAGGGAGAAGAGAATAGAGATGGAAGAAGGAGAAGAGAATAGAGATGGATGAAGGAGAAGAGGGAAAAAGGTAGAGGAGGGAGGGGAAGAGAGGGGAGGGGGGGAGCTGAAGCTCCCATCCCACCCCGGCAGCGAAAAAGTTGTAGAAAAACTAGGGTTTTGAGAGAGAATATAAGACCAAAGAGAAAGAATGGAGTCCAATTCCACTTCTCACTTCCCAATATCTTCTACTTCAAATCTCGATTTCTCCACTTCAAAATTTTGCTTTGTCATAAAAATCTGGATTATTTTGAATCTTAAAATTTTGGGTCTTCATTTTAAATCTTAAAGATTATTCTATATACAAATTAAGTAATAACAACGAGGCTTAAAATCAATATAAATAAATAAAATTAGACAAAATTTTAAAGTTGAGAGTGATAAAATATAGAAATTATGCAAGTCATCACATAAACAGAATATAGTGCTCTAGACTCTTCGCTCACCTTAATGTTTGAAGAACTTATAATAAGAAAAAACAACCATATATCAGAAAAGTCACATATTGCCCCTGCTATAACAACAAATCGCCAAGTTTAGATGACATCGATCTCTATAATACTAAGATGGAATCAGGACAATTCCATCAAAATTGTTGGACGACTATCATTCTCAAGTCCAAGTACATTGGTATGGAGATTTTCAACAACCAATTGGAGTATGTGAGATCCCAAGCTTTTCGTATTTTACATATTGGTGTTAATTCTCTTTATTGGCTTGTGATTGTGTGTGTTTTAAGTGTTGGACTGTGTGTTTGGATTTCAGGTCGAGCCCCCTCCTTCAAGCTCCCTCTCATTTCCACCATTGCGAACCGACTCCTGAACTCCTCCTCACCATTTTCAGTTGTTGTCGCACCACCTTCGACCACGTGAGGCCACTCCCATCATCGTCTTGCGCCAATTATTTGAAAAAAAAAAAAGGAAAATAGAAGTAAAGTTACCTTCGAAGAACTGCAATTAGGACAATTAATGAAATTGAAAAATAAAATCTAAATAAAAAAACAGTAAAATTAGAAATAGTACTTAGATTAGAAAATATTATCCATAATAATATGAAAAATGCTTTACAAAAGATCTTATAAAAATAAATTTATAAATTGACTTGACTAATTATACTAATATATGTTATGAATTATTAGGGGCGGTCCCCACCCCCTTAATTATTTTGTGAATGACCCCACCACCATTATTTTAAGTCTTGCACAGTAACTTGCATAGTAATTTCAACGCCTATAAATATGAGTTTCAGTTGTTATGAAATTCATAAGAAAATATATAGAAGGAAGAAAGTTTCAGAGAGTTTCTTAAGAGTTTCTTTTATATTTCTCTTGCAATAGTAGTTTTCTTTTTAGTTTTATAACACGTTATCAGCACGAGGTTCTACCGATACTGAAGCTAGTGGTCTTCTACTTCAAGTAAGTTTTTCAATATATTATTTGCAGTTCTCGAAATAAATATTAAAGGTAATATTGTTGAATATTACTTGATAAAATTTTGTTTTTATTCTCATGATAATGTGAATATATTTCTTAAATTCACAGATTTATTTTTGTAATTTATATATATAATTTCAAATATTGAGATTTATTACTATTGACATTTCTAGAAAAAGTTATTTATCCAGGATCCTTGATGAGATCCATTTGGATATGATGATGAACTTCAGAGATACAATCATAGAAGCAAATCATGTGTCCCTGAAGGACCGTGTTGTGTATCTCTTGGTGAAAAATCATCTTACTGTGTAAAATAAATTAAGAAAGAGATATGAACACCAGAAGATGTAATCCTCTCAAAAGATCATTATGACTTATTGCACTTGAAATTGCAAGATTCTAAGAGTGGTATTGAATATTCTGCACCCTTTAAAATCAACTTAATATTAAAATTATACAGTGAGAAAATCACTGATGATAATATTTAAAAGAAGACATATACTATTTTTCATACCTCGAATGTGCTCCTGTAGTAGCAATATCGAGAGCGAAAGTTCAACAAATATTCTAAACTTTTTTTTTGTCTTCTAGTGATTGAGCTAAATAATGAGTTTTTGTTAATAAATCACTAGTTACGTCCTATTAATAATATTAAATTTACACCATTCCCAGAAGTGAACGGTGCATCCTTTCAAAGGAATCAAAAGCGTAGACGTCGTAGAAAAACTATAGAAGTGTTGGTCCCAAAAGCGACAACACTAAAGATGATAAGAATATATCGTATCACCAGAAATAATCCAACTCAGAGAAGGGTAAAGGTCCTCAGAATAATCCTTCATAGAAAGATGAAGATGTTTGTTATAGATGTAGTATGACTGAACAGTGGTCACGTGCCTGTTGTACGGCCAAGCACTTGATTTACTTATACTAAATTTTTATATGTAAACTTATTAATATTTCATCATGTTTTGAAATAATGAAATATCGGTGCCTGGAGCACGATAGAAATTACTTGGGATAATAAAACCTTGTCTAAATTTGATCCTCTTACAAATGAATGTGAACCACAAGTTCAGAGGATTACCTATCTGCAAAGTGTTGAAAATCAATTACATGATGTATTTACTGACACTAAAGTGTTGTAAAATCATATATTACTGTAGTTAATGCTTAAGCAAGAATTGAAATTCCTGAAGGACAAGTTGTTAAAACAGCAATAGATGAGTCTAAGATACACCTGAAGTGTTGAAGACCTATTGATGCAAAAGAAAAAATTAAATCGGTGCTCCTGAAGAGACCGTACCTACAAAATAAGATCTATCCAGACTCTCTGTATAAAATACAAACCTCTTGAATAGGAAACTCCTGAAGAGTACAAAACTCCTGAAGAGTACAAAGCTCCTGAAGAGAAAACTCCTGAAGAGCATAAACCTTCTGAAGAGTATAGACCTCCTGAAGAGAAAACTCTTGAAGAGTATTGATGAGTGCACAAAAATGCACTCTAAATACTCTATTTAAATGTTAAAAGAAATGAGAAAATAATGAATATAACTCATGTTATTAAAATTAATGGTCATTTATCTTGAGATAGATATAAGCATGATTTAATATATTGATGAGAATATAAAATGCCATATTTTCCTCTCTTAATGTTTAATACTTTATTCTTATTTGATGCCTAAATATACTCATTATTCTTATATTTTGATTTAGGACACAAATAGAGGCATTAGGAGCAAATGAAGATAATTGCGGAATTTTAGACAGTTCTGACGTATTTTCGTAATATGGGCATAACTCTCTCATCCAATCTCCGATTGAGCTGATTCAAGATGATATAGAACCGCAAGAGAAATATCTATAACTTTTATGTTTTATGTTTTAAGAGATATCCACTCAATCTAAGACAAAATCGACCATCAAGTGGACGCACCTGCACTTGACGTTCCTGGATATTTTTCAGCCACTTGCATCAAATCCAAATGTCATCATAATATTTTCCAGCAAGCACTCCTACACCAACTTGGAAATGCAATGATCAATTCATATGCAAGATGAAGTGCACTCAAGTTTCTTCAAGACAAATTATTTGACTACAAGATATTAAGTCATACAAGACAACTAATGGGTAGAGAAGCAAAATTGAAACACTCAACCTACAAGCAAAATCCAGCTCATGCATAGTGGGAAAACAAATGATCAAAATGACAACTCACAAGTCATTTGGATTCAAGAATGGCACATGGCAAAACAAGTTGAAATTGTGATGATTTTGTCATGACAACTTGCATGAAGGATGCTTATAAATAGAAGGGAGGGGTGTGTGTTCTAAAAAAATGCTTAGTGTGGGAGGATGCTTTGGAAGAGCCATTGTTTTGAGAGCTTGAGAAAAGAAAAGAAAAATCAAAGAAGAGAGAAGAAAATAATGGTTGGCTCTTCCATATTATCCCTTGAAGAATTTTTGTTACATATTTTCAATATGTGTAACTAAATTCTCTAAGAGGGTTAGGGATGAACTTGTGTGTGTGATGGTATTTGTAATTTATTTTTGATTCATGTATTTGGTCTTTAAATATTAAAACTCTTTTGTTCTATTATTCTCAATTTATTTGTGATGTTTTTTTCGTCTTCAAATAATTATAGAATCTATTTCGTTTATAGATTCAGTCATGCTTTTTCTATTGAGTGGATTAGTTCTATAATTATGTTTGGAGCAATTGATTATCTATATTGATTTAATTCTCTGCTGCAATATCGCCTCTTGGGTATATTGTCGTCGTTGGATTTTCTCAATGTCGATAACAATTTAGGAGAGTTAAGCACGAAGAATGATTTTTCAAAGAGTTACATTTGATTTAAATTTTGGTTATTAATGTTATATCTTCCGATTAAGAATTTGGACATAGAATTCTTAATTGAGTTATCAATGAATTAAGAATAAATTTGAATACCACAAATATACAAGGAATTCCCTACGCTCTACTTTTCATCTCATTTTTATATTTTTCAAATTACTCATTTAGTTTTAATTTACATCACACTCTAAAATTTACTTATCACACTCATTTAATCTTTTTGTTAATTTCATTACTGTTCTTCAATTTCTCAATCCATCTCCCTGTGGAATCGACACCCCAAAGCTATACTGCAAACGACCGCGTTATTCTTTGGGCGTAACCAAGTATAAACTTCCTGAAGAAAAAACTCCTGAAGAGAAAACTCCTGAAGAGTAAAAACCGCTTTAAGAGGAACCTCCTGTAGAGGTATTTTATGAAATGTTTTCCCTTGAAGAGGAACAGGTACCTGAAATAATGAGATCTTAATACATTTCATGAATACTAGAGAAATTCTGGATAGAAGTAAAACTGTTGTCAACAATATATTTTCATATATGATGGCCCTTTACATTACCAGAAGTAATGAAGAAAGTGAGCCAAAAACCGTCGAAGAATGTCGACGTAGAAATGATTGGCCAAAATGGAAAGGAGTTATTGAAACTGAATTAAACTCGCTAGTGAAGCGAGATGCATTTGGACCTGTTGTCCAAACACCAAAGGGTGTAATATCTATCAGATATAAATGAGTATTTATACGAAAGAAAAATGAAATTGTGCGGAACAATTTGTCGCACAAGGTTTCATGCAGAAACCTGAGAGTAGTTATGAGAAAACATATTTCCTTGTTATGAATGCAATCACATTCAAATTTTTAATCGATTTGGTTATTACAAAAGGATTAGATATGCAGTTGATGAATGTGGTCACTGCATATTTATAAGGATTATTAGATCATTACATATATAAAGATATACGATACTTGAAGCATCTAATCCAAGTACATTTAGGAGTATGTACTTTATAAATCTTCAAAGATCTTTATATGGGTTAAAGCAATCCGGACGCATGTGGTATAATTAAATCAACGAATATCTATTGAAAGAAGGATTTGAGAATAATCCTATATGCCTATGTATTTTATCAAAATCCGGATTTGCCATTATTGCAGTTTACGTTGATGATTTACCTTGTTAGAACTCCTGAAAAGATCACAAGGGCTGTTATAAATTCAAGAAATGCATTTGAAAAGGAAAGATCTTATTATTCATTTTATAGATGAGTTACAAGAATTTGAGACTTCTAGCCTCATCTCTCAAATGCATTTGCTCTTCATAAAGCAACATGCCATCCTTATCTAAAGGATTAGGCAGTCGAAATGAAGAGGTAAGTAAGGATTTTAAATCTTTATTCTCTTGCTTTAAGTCTGCAATTTTTCTGTCAGACTCTTGAACGAGTCGTTGAAGTATGGAAACCTTCTCGTTAAGCTCCTCAATCTCACGATTTTTGGATTGTAATCGGTTGGAAAATCTGACAATAGAGGAGGAGTATCGGGTGCCGGGAGTCACCAGCTCATAAACGGCTTCACGATCTGACTTATTAGCCAGATCATTCGCTTGCTGCAACATGGCACCTGCAAAAGATGCAGGAACAACTTGTAATTGAGGTGAAGGATACCTCATATGTTGATCGTGAGAAATATTGAAAGGAAATTGATGAGCCATTGGAAATTTGTAGAATAAGAATGCAAATATAAATGAATTACAGATATAAGAAGAAGATTTGATGCGAACTATATGAAACTAAAGACAGTTCTTATAGAAATGGAAATAAGAACAAGACAAACCATCATCTCTTCAAATCTCAATTTACAAGATATGCTGGATGCATAATTTCAAAAGCCAACGAGATTAATTACAGCTATCTCTATTTTCTTGTAAACACTGAACCTCTGCCGTTAGCTGCTGTTGTTGACTTTGTATTTGAGCTCTGTCTCGTTCCAGCTCTTCTACTCGTGTTTTCAGGTCACGAGAATACCAGTCTACAAATTTCTTCAGCTCCTTATTTTCTTGTCTTAAATCTTTATTTTTTCTATCTTTAGTTGCAAGCGTTTGATGCAACTCAGATATTTGATTTTTTAGATGATCAACCTTACTCATTCTTGCCAGTAGCCTCTGAGGCATGGTTGTAAGAGAGGCAACATATTGAGCACTTAGGGTTCTTGATGCTGCAACAATTTCAGGATCAGATTTACTAGAAAGATATATATCTGCTCCTATCATGGTATTTACGGCCTCAGGAGAAAATATAAGTAGTTGAGGTATAAAAGGTTCATGGTTCAAATCTGGGACATTAGAATTTCTATTAGACATAATATCGTTTTGGATGAACAACAACTGAATCTATGAAGAATGTGAGATTTTTTTTGCTGGAGTAAACCAATGGTAAAATTGGTTATATTTAAAACAACAACCCGAAGCCTTCAAATCTCTCCAAGATCTCGTTTTTCAATAATGTCAAACGGATTTGATTTTCCGCCGAACCGATAATATTAGACCTCAAAGCTTTTACAGCTTTTATCATACATGGATGGTTTCCAATGTTATTTCCGCCGTATATAAACAAGTTCTTCCTAATAACGCCGATTGAGGGAGAGAAAATTTTAGATGAAAATATTATCATGTTCTCTCTAATGCATTATTTAGATGGAAATCATGTTTGAATTCGTAATCTGTTATATATGTTGAAACAATGTTTGCTTATTATTTGAAACACTAATGCATATTAACAGGAGGAGTTTAAGTATTACTGCAGGTATCAGATTTCTACCAAGTCTGTGAACTAGATTTATTTTCTACATCTTCAAATCACTTAGAGATTATTACAATTCATGAAAACAAGTTTAGAGTGTATTTTGATTGAGATCAATGATTCTACATATTCAAGAACGGTGCGGTCTTCCCATGATCAATGATGGTCTAACAATTTTATACGAAGATAATGCTACTTATCATTCAAATCAAAGGAGGTATATCAAAGATATGATCAAGTGATAATCTAGCAAATTTATTCACGAAGGCATCACCAACTGCGACATTCAAGAAAATTGTGCAGAATATTAAAATGTGAAGACTCAAAAATCTATCATCATGCACTTTCCAGGGGGAGTAAAAGTCCTGAAAACTTGTGTTGATTGTACACTTTTTCGTTCGCTAAGGTTTTGTCCCACTGGGTTTACCTTTGCAATGTTTTAATGAGGTAATCTTAAAGCATTTGTGGATACATAAGAAGACTGTATTCTTTTTCCTTCGTCATTGGTTTTCTTCCCACTGGGTTTTTCCTTGGCAAGGTTTTAACGAGGCAGATTCTTTATGGGTGGTGATTACGCCCAAAGAATAACGCGGTCGTTTGCAGTATAGCTTTGGGGTGTCGATTCCACAGAGAGATGGATTGAGAAATTGAAGAACAGTAACGAAATTAACAAAAAGATTTAGATGAGTGCGAAAAGTAAATTTTAGAGTGTGACGTAAATTAAAACTAAATGAGTAATTTGAACAGTATAAAAAAGAGACGAAAAGTAGAGTGTAGGGAATTCCTTGTGTATTTGTGGTATTCAAATTTATTCTTAATTCATTGATAACTCAATTAAGAATTCTATATCCAAATTCTTAATCGGAAGATATAACATTAATAACCAAAGTTTAAATCAAATGTAACTCTTTGAAAAATCATTTTTCGCGCTTAACTCTCATAAATTGTTATCGACATTGAGAAAATCCAACGACGACAATATACCCAAGAGGCGATATTGCAGCAGAGAATTAAATCAATATAGATAATCAATTGCTCCAAACATAATTATAGAACTAATCCACTCAATAGAAAAAGCATGACTGAATCTATAAACGAAATAGATTCTATAATTATTTGAAGACGAAAAACATCACAAATAAATTGAGAATAATAGAACAAAAGAGTTTTAATATTTAAAGACCAAATACATGAATCAAAAATAAATTACAAACACCATCACACACACAAGTTCATCCCTAACACTCTTAGAGAATTTAGTTACACATATTGAAAATATGTAACAAAAATTCTTCAAGGGATAATATGGAAGAGCCAACCATTATTTTCTTCTCTCTTCTTTGGTTTTTCTTTTCTTTTCTTAAGCTCTCAAAACAATGGCTCTTCCAAAGCATCCTCCCACACTAAGCATTGTCTTAGAACACACACCCCTCCCATCTATTTATAAGCATCCTTCATGCAAGTTGTCATGACAAAATCATCACAATTTCAACTTGTTTTGCCATGTGCCATTCTTGAATCCAAGTGACTTGTGAGTTGTCATTTTGATCATTTGTTTTCCCACTATGCATGAGCTGGATTTTGCTTGTAGGTTGAGTGTTTCAATTTTGCTTCTCTACCCATTAGTTGTCTTGTATGACTTAATATCTTGTAGTCAAATAATTTGTCTTGAAGAAACTTGAGTGCACTTCATCTTGCATATGAATTGATCATTGCATTTCCAAGTTGGTGTAGGAGTGCTTGCTGGAAAATATTATGATGACATTTGGATTTGATGCAAGTGGCTGAAAAATATCCAGGAACGTCAAGTGCAGGTGCGTCCACTTGATGGTCGATTTTGTCTTGGATTGAGTGGATATCTCTTAAAACATAAAACATAAAAGTTATAGATATTTCTCTTGCCGTTCTATATCATCTTGAATCAGCTCAATCGGAGATTGGATGAGAGAGTTATGCCCATATTACAAAAATACATCAGAACTGTCTAAAATTCCTCAATTATCTTCATTTGCTCCTAATGCCTCTATTTGTGTCCTAAATCAAAATATAAGAATAATG
Organism: Platycarya longipes; assembly: GCA_036559045.1. Lineage (NCBI taxonomy): Eukaryota > Viridiplantae > Streptophyta > Magnoliopsida > Fagales > Juglandaceae > Platycarya > Platycarya longipes. The sequence goes on along the minus strand of CM071790.1, from coordinate 845,069 downwards.
AGTATATTTAGGCATCAAATAAGAATAAAGTATTAAACATTAAGAGAGGAAAATATGGCATTTTATATTCTCATCAATATATTAAATCATGCTTATATCTATCTCAAGATAAATGACCATTAATTTTAATAACATGAGTTATATTCATTATTTTCTCATTTCTTTTAACATTTAAATAGAGTATTTAGAGTGCATTTTTGTCACTCATCACACCCCCCAACTTACTCATTGCTAGTCCCTAGCAATTTTCATGCAAAATGATGAGAAAGACCAAAGAAAATCACACATAGGGGCCATCAAGACACATTTTTCAAATTTACATATCAAAACAATCTTAGAAATTCAATAACCCTTTCACAAGTAATTCAAATATAGAAATCCACAGAGTGTGTATGTGTTCCAAACTATTTTTATCAAATCAGAGGTTTCGACACATGCAACATTAGAATATCTTAAGCAAAAAGGTTCAACTCCATAACTCACGAGTATAGAAGTGTTTCATGTAAGGGTTATCTCTATGGAGTTGACAAAGGTGTACATTTACTCTCATGGAAATTTAGCCAATTATATATAAGTAACAAGTAAACATTGATCTTATGATAGGAATACTAACAAATGAGATTTCCACCATTCTTTCCACAAGCATACTTCGGATCGGAAAAATCAACACAAAGGGTTGTAATGTGGCTTAGGTTTGGGGTTCATAAGAAGAAAAAGTGAAGAGGTTTCAAAAACTTCCAAGTATACACAAAAGGGAATCTGTTAAATTTTTCAGTAGACTATACTTTCCTTTTGATGTACTTTTCAATTTTTTAGATTTTTGACTAAGTATACTTTTCCATCTTCTTTTGCCACTGGTGTCTTCGCAATTTGATGAACTCTTTCATGAATAATTTGATGGACACATCTAGCACCATGCCATTTTTGTCATCGTTTTCCTTTTTTTTTTTTTTTTTATGATAATTTCACACCTAGTACACACTTGGAAGTAAAATGATAGGAAAATATAGTGTATAAGCTATACTCCAATGTGGAGAGGTATGGATGATGTAGATATGAAAAGAAAAGGCCATATGTGTATATTGGCTCAAAATTGGCTGCTAGGGGTATATGATGAAAATGGTCAGCTTGAAAGGCTCAAACGTTAATCCTAAGTTGACTTTCGTCATATCCCAAGTATATCCACCATCTTACCACAAACCATGTAATGATATTCTCAAAAGAAGTGTCAAATTCAACAGATCAATGGATACTTATCACAATTTCTGTATTTGTAAGCTCTCAATTCTCACAAAATTCACATGAATACTTGAGCAAAATAATTCTTTAGTTACATGTGTCAAATCACCATATTACCACAAAGTTTGGAGAAGTGCATAAATGGTTCTGTGGATGCTTTAGCAAAATGATTTAAGATGGGTTTGTTGAATTCACCAAGATGGTTATGAATGAGCATGAGTATCATGTGTGAAAAGTTGCCTGTGTGAAAAAATTTTGGCAATTTTTTATATATTGATTGAAATATGCCACAGAGTTTAAATAACAGATTTGTATTCCCACCCCCCAACTTAAATGAAACATTGTCCTCAATGTTTAAGAATTAAAATTGAATGGGGAGTAACTAAAAAGGGTAGGATACACCTGATGTGTGATGTGGATAGCTCGCTAAGCGTCAAAAGTGGTGATCTGAAATGACAAAATGAAACTATCCTGCAAACAAAAATAAAGAAAATAGTAGTAAACAAAAATAAAACAAAACAAACAAGATAATAATAATAATAATAATTATTGTTGCATGGTGTGGTCAAAGTTGATAGACCAAGTCTACAACCGGACTATCTTCTACTTCTTGAACTATTCCTCCTGGGTCAAAAATGAAACACTTATTTGCCCAATAAACTCGGTGCTCGAACTTCACAGGTAGGTGGCAAGGTTTAAGATTAACTTTGGTTACTTGCCCACTTGAAGGAATCTGTTTTTCATTTTTCTCAAGAAACTCCTCAAACTTCGGTTGCCAAGCCCGTGTGCTATAATCTTGAGTATTGTCAAAAATTGCACAAATATTAGCTACATCAGATGAATCACTGATAGGATTAAACTCAAAATCAACAATAAAATTCTCAAGGGGATCAGAATCATGAGTTGTGAAAACTTCCCTGTCTATGAGTGAGTCAATCATGTATGTCTGATGGCACTCGTCATTCTTCACAGTTTCTTGTGCCATATGTTGATCATGAGGTATAGACTGAGCTTGAGAAGGGAACTTACCTTGCTCATTTACACTCAAGAAGCTCATTAATTTAGACACCTGGCTCTTTATCTCCTTTTGTTCTTCAACAACTTGCATAATTAAAGACTCAAATTTTTGGTTAGTCTTATCCTGTACTTCAATAAATGCATGCAAAGTGTCTTCTAAAGAATTTCTAGAAGATTGAGGTGCATGGTATGGTGCAAGATATGATCTAGAAGGCTGTGCAGGCTGTGCAAGCTGTTGGTTTTCAGACTTCCAGCTGAAGTTGGGATGATTACGCCATCCTCTCATGTTAGCATGTGTAGGACAGTCTTGGGCATGATGATCTACCCCACCACAGACAACACATGGCCCAAAAGAGTTTGCATGATTAGCCATGTATGTTGGTTTTGAGTTTTTGGTTTTCAATAACTCTAATTCTCTGGTGAGCATTTCAACCTTAGCCTTAAGGTTATCCTCCTCCCTTAGATGGTAAATACCACCACTCAAGTTTCCTGTAGGTCGTGACCTGTTTGTGCTATCAGTAGCACTAGGTCCAGTCCAAGTATGAGCTTTTTCAGCAAGCTCATTGAGGTACTCTATGGCCTCATCGGGATTTTTCTGTAAAAATTCTCCATTGCACATCATTTCCACGAATTGACGTTCCCTGGGCGTAAGCCCTTCATAGAAATAACTCACTAAGCGCCAATTCTCATATCCATGGTGGGGACACATACTCAGTAATTCTTTAAATCTTTCCCAAGACTGGTACAAAGTCTCACTATCCTTTTGTGCAAAGGTAGAGATTTGTCTTTTTAAAGCATTGGTCTTATGTTGGGGAAAGTATTTATTGAAAAACACTTGAGTCATTTCACTCCATGTTCCAATAGACCGTGGTCTTAGTGAGTACAACCAACTCTTAGCTTTATCTTTCAAAGAAAAAGGAAAGAACTTTAGCTTTACCGTGTCGTCAGTGGTATTTTGATTGTGGAATGTTGCAACTACTTCCTCAAATTCCCTAATATGAACATAGGGGTTTTCATTTTCTAGACCATGGAAAGTCGGAAGTAATTGTATCATTCCTGTTTTGAAATCTACATGACGAACATTAGGTGAGAACATAATACAGGATGGTGTGGCTGTTCGTGCGGGATGAAGATAATCTTGGAGGGTTCTAACAGGTTGGTCCACATGTTCACTCATCGCGTCAGAATTGGAAGAATTATCAAACAAGCGATTAGAAAAATTAGATTCTGAATCTGATTCTAGCACGGGTCTACTAGCAAACCGTCCAAAAGCGTCTCTGTACCTGCGCATGCAAAGTAAAGAAAAGCGTAATACTAAAAAAAAAAAATTACGAAAAGAAAAGTAAAATAAAATAAAGATGCAGAAAGCTAAAAAAAAATGAACGAAGTTACCGTTTTTTTTTTTTTTTTTTTTTTTTTTTTTTTTTTTTACAAACTACTAAAAAAAACTACAAATTCTTCTACCGTCTCCCCGGCAACGGCGCCAAAATTTGATTACGCCCAAAGAATAACGCGGTCGTTTGCAGTATAGCTTTGGGGTGTCGATTCCACAGAGAGATGGATTGAGAAATTGAAGAACAGTAACGAAATTAACAAAAAGATTTAGATGAGTGCGAAAAGTAAATTTTAGAGTGTGACGTAAATTAAAACTAAATGAGTAATTTGAACAGTATAAAAATGAGACGAAAAGTAGAGTGTAGGGAATTCCTTGTGTATTTGTGGTATTCAAATTTATTCTTAATTCATTGATAACTCAATTAAGAATTCTATATCCAAATTCTTAATCGGAAGATATAACATTAATAACCAAAGTTTAAATCAAATGTAACTCTTTGAAAAATCATTTTTCGCGCTTAACTCTCATAAATTGTTATCGACATTGAGAAAATCCAACGACGACAATATACCCAAGAGGCGATATTGCAGCAGAGAATTAAATCAATATAGATAATCAATTGCTCCAAACATAATTATAGAACTAATCCACTCAATAGAAAAAGCATGACTGAATCTATAAACGAAATAGATTCTATAATTATTTGAAGACGAAAAACATCACAAATAAATTGAGAATAATAGAACAAAAGAGTTTTAATATTTAAAGACCAAATACATGAATCAAAAATAAATTACAAACACCATCACACACACAAGTTCATCCCTAACCCTCTTAGAGAATTTAGTTACACATATTGAAAATATGTAACAAAAATTCTTCAAGGGATAATGTGGAAGAGCCAACCATTATTTTCTTCTCTCTTCTTTGGTTTTTCTTTTCTTTTCTTAAGCTCTCAAAACAATGGCTCTTCCAAAGCATCCTCCCACACTAAGCATTGTCTTAGAACACACACCCCTCCCATCTATTTATAAGCATCCTTCATGCAAGTTGTCATGACAAAATCATCACAATTTCAACTTGTTTTGCCATGTGCCATTCTTGAATCCAAGTGACTTGTGAGTTGTCATTTTGATCATTTGTTTTCCCACTATGCATGAGCTGGATTTTGCTTGTAGGTTGAGTGTTTCAATTTTGCTTCTCTACCCATTAGTTGTCTTGTATGACTTAATATCTTGTAGTCAAATAATTTGTCTTGAAGAAACTTGAGTGCACTTCATCTTGCATATGAATTGATCATTGCATTTCCAAGTTGGTGTAGGAGTGCTTGCTGGAAAATATTATGATGACATTTGGATTTGATGCAAGTGGCTGAAAAATATCCAGGAACGTCAAGTGCAGGTGCGTCCACTTGATGGTCGATTTTGTCTTGGATTGAGTGGATATCTCTTAAAACATAAAACATAAAAGTTATAGATATTTCTCTTGCGGTTCTATATCATCTTGAATCAGCTCAATCGGAGATTGGATGAGAGAGTTATGCCCATATTACAAAAATACGTCAGAACTGTCTAAAATTCCGCAATTATCTTCATTTGCTCCTAATGCCTCTATTTGTGTCCTAAATCAAAATATAAGAATAATGAGTATATTTAGGCATCAAATAAGAATAAAGTATTAAACATTAAGAGAGGAAAATATGGCATTTTATATTCTCATCAATATATTAAATCATGCTTATATCTATCTCAAGATAAATGACCATTAATTTTAATAACATGAGTTATATTCATTATTTTCTCATTTCTTTTAACATTTAAATAGAGTATTTAGAGTGCATTTTTGTCACTCATCAGGTGGTCATTCAAGGGGGAGTGTTATGAATTATTAGGGGCAGTCCCCAGCCCATTAATTATTTTGTGAATGACCCCACCACCATTATTTTAAGTCTTGCACAGTAACTTGCATAGTAATTTCAATGCCTATAAATATGGGATTCAGTTGTTATGAAATTCATAAGAAAATATATAGAAGGAAGAAAGTTTCAGAGAGTTTCTTAAGAGTTTCTTTTATATTTTTCTTGCAATAGTAGTTTTCTTTTTAGTTTTATAACAATATATAATATTATTGAGTACATGATATTACTTTAGAACGACTTCATGAATCTGACCACTCCTGGGCAAAATATACAATCTGTATGCTTTAATTTGCAAGATCATTGACAGTACATTTAATAACACATTATTTTACTTTTACATGATTTTAAACAAACTTGTTAATTCCATTGACTCTATTCCATTAGTGCACTATTAAAAATCTTATGCTAGTGTACGTAGCCAATTTTTAACAAGTGTCCTCAACCATGCAGCCACCTCATTAATTTCCATCTAAAGTACCATGCAAGCTGCGCGCATGTAAGAAATTAAAATGCGCCCAATTAGAATACATTATACCTGATCAGCACATTAATTTATCTAAGGAATTATTATAATTTCCCAAACATGATGAAGATATTCACGATTATCTAAATTTGACTTTATTAATAAATTGAAAATTCAAACTACTTAATTTTTTAAGACATAAATCTTAACATGAGCTAATTTATTAAACTATATCCCTCTTTATGCCAAAACAATATGGCCTACTTCGATCATCGTCATAGTTTATATTATAAGCAACAAATGCTTTATTGATTCTATAATAATTAATCTACTCCCATTAAATTCTAATTAGACATTTCTCAAACATTATATAAGTCTTTAATTCCTGCAATATCATCTGCATGTAGGGGCGGAACCAAGATTTGAGGGTTGGGGGGGGCAAAATCAAGACATACAAATTTTAATTTCTTTGCGCTACACAAATCTATATATATTATATTATATTAATATTATATATATATATATGAATAAATCAGTATATATTATATATAAAAATTATAATATATGGACAAATTTATGTATATGCACAAGTCAGTATATTATATATATATATATAAATGATAATATATGCACAAATCTATATATTTATATGCACAAATCACAAATATATATATATATATATATATATTAACATATATTACATATTATATATTATGATATATGTAATATGTAATATGCACAAATTAAATCAGTTGACAGTATATAATATATGCGCGAATCACGAATCTGAGCAGTAGAACTATTAACTATTAAATTTGCTAGGCTAGATAACTGTTAAATAAAGAGTTTTTGTTTACTGAAATCATGTTAACTAAATTTACTTGCTTTGCTTGTATTGTGGAGGACTGGCCCCTTGAAGTACCGGAACATTTTATTTTGGTTGGTACACGTTACACTTGGTATAGAAGCATTGGAAGGAACATTCATACATCTTGTTTTAAAGAATTCATGTGAAACTTCTTTTTGAATGTTAGAATTCACGTAAAACTGAAAGCCAATGTTAGAGCCTGAATCTATATGGGGTCAAATTACGGACAATCCAATAAAAGTAGCTAGCTTGCACTGTCAATATTCTTCTTTTAAAGTTGACATGTTTACATTTTCAATTGATTGGATGGAGCTTTAATGAATTCCTTGAACTGCAAAATTTTCGTGTAGCAGGGGTGGAACCATTGGTCTTTACACTGTTTACGTTAGAGTTAGAGTGTTGGACCGTTGGTCTTAACCATGGTGTCTGTGTAGCAGGGGCCAAGAACGCTCATGACTCAACATTGGGGGGGCTAAAGATAAAAAAAAATAAAAACCTATACGAATATGTATAGTACATTGAACTTTTTGAAAAAATTTGGGGGGGCGGTAGCCCCCCCACCCTCCAATGTGGTTCCGCCCCTGTCTGCATGCAAGCCTTTAGTCACACCGGAAGCGATAGTGGGTTCCATGATTGATCCTTGAACAGAGTTATGCTCGAGTCCAAGAAGGTGCCCAATTTCATGCAAAGCAACTGTCTCCAAGTCATATGCATCGGGAATAGCACCCACACTCCAGATCTCATCTGCATCATAATGGAACCTTCCATCTGTTGGCGTAGAAGCATGGTCAATGGTGTTACCTCTTCCATCAAATGGAGACCCGTCTCCATGATCCCCACTAGCAAAACCAATAGTGATATCTGCGTTTGATATGTCTTGAGCCTGTGAGAAGGTGAAGTGGGTGTTTCCTACCCACGTTCGGAATGCTTGTGCTACAGGACTCATGGCTTCAGTTGGGGTTCCTGGGAGAAACGCGTAGGTGAGATGATACTTTAAGGTTGGCCACTTTAGGAATGGGGCACTTGGAGACATGAAAGTATAATGAGAGACTGTATGAAATGAGACCGCCTTTCTGTGGCGATGATGCTTCTTCTTGCCCGATTGCATCCAGTTTGTGCCATCGACGATATCTGCGACGCCACAACGAGGCATTGTGACGCCCCCAAATTCCCCTTAAAATAATCACGGGAATCGAGGCATCAGGTTGATGACAACACGGGTCACACATCCCAACGACAAGTGCCCAACGTGTGTGCACACGTGACATACATAAAATATAGGTCGCAGCAGATAATAAACTCGATAACTAGGTACCAGAATTTTTTTAGAAATATTTTACAAATCATTTTAATATAAATTCTACAATAGGAGATTTAATACAGTCATCCGAAATATAAATTAAACAAATATATATTTATAAAAAAGGGGAAAATAAATTTCCCGGGATAACAATTAATAATAATAACACCTCAACGGCAGAGCCATCTCCTCAGGCTCAGCCTCTTCATAATCTGCATCCAAAAACTACGACGCCAAGATGGCATCGCAGGTAAGTACAACCCAACCAAACCAAAAGACAGAAATACATTAATGCCATAACAACAACTATGAACAAATTACCATATGCATGAGGCTTAAAATCATCTTCCTCAAAGTCAATGAAATAACCACACATGTCCAAATCCCATTTTAGTCCACAATAGAATCCCAATAAAATCACCCATCATTTTTCATAAAATAAAATCCTCAAAACCAATCACACCGAGCGTTACGTATCGCCGTCCCCGATATGATATACACACACACCCGAAATCATAGTGGGCGTTACGTATCGCTGTCCCCATTACGATTCACACACACTCATTTCATACCGGGCGTTACGTATCGCTGTCCCCGATATGAAATGCACACCCAATGACCATAACGGGCATTACGTATCGCCGTTCCCGTTATGTCATCCACACACACACGCACGCTGATCATAACGGGCGTTACATATTGCCGTCCCTGTTATGACTCAGTTTAAAACCCATTAAAATCCATTAAACTCAATTTAAAACCCAGTTTCCATTTCCAACACATGAATATCCGAAATCATGCAAAAATCCAATTTCCAAATATTTCCATGAGCATGCGCGTAAATACACAATGCAGACAACCATCCACCAATATCCAATATTTAAATAATCCAATCAACCAACAAATACCAACATCAACCAACTCATAGATGTTAATGCAAAAATATATTTAAATCTTAAAACTTGTTTGGAAAGTACTTACAGTGGTAAAAACGCAATTCCTTGAACAACGCCAATCTGCAGCGTTAGTAGCAGTCACCGATACGTTAGGCTAAAATGCTCGGTTTGATACCAAAATTTAAGAAAATACTCTTTGAAAGGTGGGGAATCTCATGGAGGTGGTGGTGTGGCGGCACAACCACTAGAAGGTGGCGGATCGGGATCAAAATGGGTGAAAACCCATTTTCGGGTTTTAGGTTGTACCGGGAAGGTGGGGTAGCGGTTGGAGAAACTAAGTTAGGGGGTTGACCGGCTGGGCGAAGGGAGTCTTTTGGTGGTGGTGGTGAGGCCTACGGTGGCTGGATGGCGGCGCGGCGAAGATGAATCCGTTTAAGACCTATTTCGGGTGGAGGGGGTAACCGGCAGAGATGGGTGGCTACTGACAGTGGGTTATGCTCGCCGGAGGGTGGGAAAGTCTAGTGGTAGTGGTTGGAGGCCAAGTGGTGGCCGGTGGTGGTCGGAGGCCCAGGAGTGGCCAGCGGTGGCCGAAAAATGCAAGGGAAGCTAAAATGGTCATTTTAGCTAGGGGACTCACGGGTCGGCTAGGGGGTGCCGTGAGGTGCACCACCGGTGCAGGGGAGGTCGCCGGCGTGTGGGGAAGGCAGTGGGCTGGGCGGTGTCGCCGGTGGGTGGCCGACAGCGGCCCTGGGTTGAGGGAGAAGGGACGGGCGAGAGGGAGAGGGAATAGGGGAGGGGGACTCGCGCTGGGTCTGGGCCGAAAAGCAGAGGAAGAAAGTAGAAAAAGAAAAGAAAAAGAAAAGAAAAAAGAGAAAAAGGAAGAAGAAGGAAAAATGAGTCCAACTAGAAAAACACAATATATTAAATAAAGGCCAATAAAAAATACTACAATTCAATATCAATAAAATAAAATATTTAAAGCCCACCAAAAAAAACAAATTAAACCCAAGCGCAATTTAAAAAATAAAACAATAATTAATATAACGAAAGCAGATCAAATAAACTCACATGATAAAATAAAGGAATTAAATTCTCAATTATTAAAATAATTAACTCGTTAAAATAAAAAAGAAAATAAACGTAACTCAATATGAACTAATTAATATTCACTAACCTCTCAAAATTTTAATGTTCACTAACCTCATACAACAATTTGTGTCACCCTAAAGTAACTCTCAAGTTTATCTTCCCAACTTAACCATCAATAAACATAATTTACCCAACCAAAAGTTAAATCTCCACTTACAAGTATTATCCAAATTTTCAAGTCATCACTAATTCCTCAAAACTTACACAAGGATTGAACCTCCAACTACATTGCATTTCATCATGCTTTCGCACGCACTCTGATAACTCGCTAAATTCATAAAAATTTAAGTCCTCATAAATTATCACCATTGAGCAAAAACTGGCTCAACACTTATTACAAGAAATCATTTGCCACATTTACAAATCCTAATGCTTTGTCATTTCACAATTCAAATTATGCTACCCAATATTAAAGCCTAAAAATTTCTAACTCCCAAATCACTAATACACTTCTTCATCATTATAACTGTAATAGACCAAATTTTTTCTAAGGTAAATTATTTATGGATATTATTATAAGGAAATTTATTTGATGTATTTATTTACTAGGAAATTAGAGTGGGAGATTTAATTGAGGAATGTGAGATAACACTTGGTATTGGGAATTATGCATTCTCGGATTTATCTGTCGAGTTTTAGTGAAATGGGAATAAGTTATTCATATGAGGTCCAAATGAGGTGATTCAAATTTTATAGAACCTTGAGAGATAGATCTAAAACTTTTATGTTTTAAGTTTTCTGAGATTCGGAAAGGATCAATAACTTATTTGGGAATCAAGTAGGCAGCTCTGGAATGGGCTTAAATGGAACCCGAGTTGGATGAATTGAACTAATATAGGGCATGTAACGAATTAGGCAATTGGTTTTGAGATTCTCTGGGATTAGGACATGTGTAGGAATAGTTGGAAATGGATGGAAAGTTGATTTGGAAGCCAAGTGATTAGTTAGTGTGATGGAAACACAAGGGGAAACCAAAATCTAGTTGATAGGTGACTAAGTGGATCAAATTTGGCTCTACCTTAACTAAACTAAGAAGTGGCCTTCTAGAACTTGTTAAATGGAGACTTAAGGGAGTTAGGAAGTAACCAAATGGGTGGAAAAATCTGGAGAGGGGCGTGTGACACAAGGAGAGGGCTAGAGATGAGAGGTGCATGCATGGTTAGGTGAAATGCCACCTCACCTCTTATCCTTTTAGCTCACTTCTCAGCCATGGATCAAAATGGGCAGCCAAAATATCTCAAATGTGAGCCCATGGATGACTAATCCAGCTGCAAAGTCTAGGATTTGGGAGGCTTAATCCTCATCATGAGATTTGTTTAGATAGACACCTCATCATCCATGCAAATCTGGCAACGAGTGCACCTTAGGGTGTTTTTCCTTTTCTCTCCCTCATGTTGGTCGGCCACCACCCTATAAATAGAGCCTTGAGAGCTTTCTAAGCTCCTTTAGAAGGAGAGAACACTTTCCCCTTTCGAAGATACACCAAAAAACCCTCCCAAAACCTTAAAGAGTTCAGTTGTGAGCTAAGTGAGTGAGTTTGGAAGAAAGCTTGCAAGAAGTTGGTTGGATCCATTCTCTTGAACTTTGAAGAATTTGTAAGTCCATATTCTAGCTTAACTTAAGCATGGAAATGGTTTATTGAAGTGATTGAACTATGTTTACTAGCATTGAACTCTTAAGAACATGATTAAGTGACAAAGTGACATATGAGTAAGGTTGGTTTTAACTTGTCTTGTAAAAATATTCATTATAATTGTAAGAACATAGATTTAAGTTTTTAAGAAGCCAAATAGAGTGTAGTAAAAAGATTGGCAAGTTTTGAGTAGAAAAACTCCTAGAGCCGTGATCTCGCTCGAGCCTCGCTCGACATGTGAGTTGAGCAAAGGAAAAATATGACCCCTCGCTAGAGTTTGGCTCAATACTCTATTCGAGCGAGTTCCAACCCGAGACTTCGCTCGATACTCGCTCGACATCCCGCTCGAGCGAGATGCTCTGTTTTGTTTAGACTCAGGGTTTTTCCCAGAATAAAATCGATGTTCCAAATGGAAAGGGTTATGAGTGAGAAACTCATATGAATAAGAGAGGAACCACTAAAAAGAAAATGAAGTACAAGAATAAGTTAGTCACGTCGTGACGGGGACGGCGAGACGTAACGCCCGGATGACGGACATGCCGATAGGGACGGCGATACGTAACGCCTGTCGTGTTATAAGAGTGTATGGTCTTCATGGGGACGGTGATACGTAACGCCCGTGAGATTGATCAGAATAGCGGGGAAGGCGAGACGTAACGCCCGTGAAACTGATTTGAATAGCGGGGACGGCAATACGTAACGCCCTCAGTGATATAGGTATATGATCTGTGTCAAGACGGGGATGGTGAGACGTAACGCCCGGAAGGTTGACACGAGACTCATCACAACGGGGACGGTGAGACGTAACGCCCGGATGATTGATGAGTGTATGTGATGGGGACGGCGAGACGTAACGCCCATCAGTGATAAGAAAGAATAAGAACTTTTAAGAAAAGGGTGTAATTTAGTATAAGATTATGTTTTCGGTTGAGTAAGAAAAGTACCAGTTAGACAGTGGTCTTATGAGGTGTATCTGAGGGTAAATTTCCCTAGTCATCAGTGGTGATAATATTATAGTTGCTTTTTCCCTGTTTCGTTTAAGCTGTTTATGTACTTACTGAGATTTCAAATAAAATCTCACTCTTTTGTGGCTCTATATATTTTTGTGCATATCAATTTTATACAGGATTTGATGACCAGTAAGGGGACAGCCCCGAAGAGGCAGGAAACTTCGAGGAGTCCTGAGGGACTCTCCGACTATAGTCCTTATATGGACATTTCTTTTGTTTCCTTCGGACCTCCTATCAGTAATCAACCTTCAGGAGTTTGGAGCCTTGACGCATCCACTTTTGCTGAGGAGAGGCGACGCACAGGATGCTATTTAATTTTAGGACTAGATGGCTCATTGTCCATGTGTGGAGTTTGTGTGACTTCACAGGGACAACTACTCCAGCGAGACTTTAGTGTTAGTATGGATAGGTTTCGCTATGGGAGAGAATTCCCCGAGGTTAAGAAGGAAAAAGAGTGAGGTGAAGGAAAGTCTTTTGGATGAATGTAATATGTTTTGCTGCTAACTTGCTACAATTTGGGTCTTGTGTATGTAAATAAGTACAATGTTAAGTTTTTAATGAATGTTGTGAATGTTGTAAATGTATTTCCCATGTGATATTTAGAAAGTTTTATATCTAAAACCTGATCCGCTGTGAATTAAGTGATATATGCATTTTATTTTTGTTAAGTACGAGGGTGAGTAGCCAAGTGTTACTTATCCAGACACCTTAATTTACGTTAAATCCCAGACGTAAATTGGGGGCGTCACAATAACTCCTCACTCTCATCATAGATTAATTATCTAAATCCGTATTCTCTTAATCGAACCTTCATTACCTATGAGATGGAATAACCTCGAATATTTAAATTCTTATGTGAATTCAAGCCACAACTAAATTCCTTAAGATACCTCGACAAATGTTGCTAACCATTAAATTCTCCAAAATATTATACTTAAATTATCCACTCCTAACAATTCGCCCAGAAACCTAAAATTTGGATCTCTAGAATTTATTTCTATTACATCAATTCAACCCTATCACTTAACAAGACAACTTCCATCAAGTCAAACACAAATCAAAGACAAGTACTCTCCAAAAATTTCCACATAATTATTATACATCGATCTCTAAGCATCCACAAACATCAAAAACTTCACGAAGGAAATAATTCATCACCTACTATCATAAGTATTACTAAGACAGATTCCATAATAATATATTAATGATCAACAATTTCACACTCACAAGAAGAGTTTATCTAAAGTATACTTCCAACAATCTCCCAGAAAATAAAATTAGAACTTAAAAACTCTAGCACTTAGTAAGACCCAGCTAATACATATAAACAGTATATAAAATATCGATAAGGAAACGCAATTGCATAAATACCAACAAATTATCAAACAAATCCATCTCGCAATTATAAATAATAATATACCCAAACACTAAAGAAAACTCAAGTAATTCACATAATTATTATATAAAAACACAAAAGAGGAAAAAGATTTAATAAACAATTAAGTAAAAGCCACTCATTCAAGAAAACAAGCCCACCTCCTTTAATAAACACAAAGTCACAAAATACTATTATTAAATAAAAGAAGGAGATTAAATTAAAATAAGAACAGCAAATAAAATCATAAATAAAACTTTGAAAATCTCTACTAAACCCAACTCTTAAAAAGGATTTATTGTAGAAATCTCTAAAATTTAAAACCTTTAAAAGAAACGAACCATAATAAAATATTTAAATCGATAAATTAATTAATAAATAATTAAATAAACACAACCAAGTCGCCAAAACAAATCTTCTTGCCAAAATAAATAAATAAACTCTCAAAATAAAACAAACGAAAAGGTGAAAAGATAATAAATTTAAACTTATCTCAAAGCATATGCCTAAAAAGAAAACATGGCAGCGATTCATTTTAAATCTTTGCCTAAATAAATTTCAAACTTTCAGAAATATATATAAAAGACAAAAATCATAATTAAAATAGAAGGATAATAAACAAAATCCAAAGCTATCTTGTAAGAAACCTATGAAATAAAATAAAAATCAAATTCTAATGATAATTGAATAAAAGTTTAAGAAAACAAAATAACCCACAACAAAAGAATTAAACTTTAAAATAAGGAATTTTATCACACAATTATTTAAAAATATCAGATTCAATAAAAAGATTGATTTAGAATAATAATCTAATCCGAAATATCCAAATTCCAATTTAAACAAAAACAAAGGCATACATATAAAATAATTAAATAATTAAATAAATACTCGACAACTTAACCAAATAAAATCAACTAACTAAAATCTTAACTGCTACCCAATTACAATATTAAACAAATATTAAAATAAAATAAAACAAAACAAACCAATCAATCAGAACTGATTTAATTATAAAAATAAATAAGCATAAACATTAAAATAAAAAGCACAGCACAACGAAATAAATATCGATAATCTTACCATGTAAATCAGTAGAAAAACTTATAGAACAATTAAAATAATAGAATAAAATAAAATAACCAAATCATAAAACAAATAAATTTTTAAAACCACAAGTTTTTCTAGTACAATTCCTAGGTAACTTGCGGATTTACCCAGAGCCGAACTGCTCTGATACCACCTATGTCGCCCTCAAATTCCCCTTAAAATAATTACGGGAATCGAGGCATCAGGATGATGAAAACACGGGTCACACATCCCAACGACAAGCGCCCAACGTGTGTGCACACGTGACATACATAAAATATAGGTCGCAGCGGATAATAAACTCAATAACTAGGTACCATAATTTTTTTAGAAATATTTTACAAACCATTTTAATATAAATTCTACAATAGGAGATTTAATACAGTCATCCGAAATATAAATTAAACAAATATATATTTATAAAAAAGGGGAAAATAAATTTCCCGGGATAACAATTAATAATAATAACACCTCAACGGCGGAGCCGTCTCCTCAGACTCAGCCTCTTCATAATCTGCATCCAAAAACTACGACGCCAAGATGACATCGCAGGTAAGTACAACCCAACCAAACCAAAAGACAGAAATACATTAATGCCATAGCAACAACCATGAACAAATTACCATATGCATGAGGCTTAAAATCATCTTCCTCAAAGTCAATGAAATAACCACACACGTCAAAATCCCATTTTAGTCCACAATAAAATCACAATAAAATTACCCATTATTTTCCATAAAATAAAATCCTCAAAACCAATCATACCGGGCGTTACGCATCGCCGTCTCCGATATGATATACACACACACCCGAAATCATAATAGGCGTTACGTATCGCTGTCCCCATTACAATTCACACACACTCATTTCATACCGGGCGTTACGTATCGCCATCCCCGATATGAAATGCACACCCAATGACCATAATGGACGTTATGTATTGCCGTCCCTATTATGTCATCCACACACACACGCACGCTGATCACAACGGGCGTTACGTATCGCCGTCCCCGTTATGACTCAGCCAAAAACCATTAAAATCCATTAAACTCAATTTAAAACCCAATTTCCATTTCCAACACATGAATATCCGAAATCATGCAAAAATCCAATTTCCAAATATTTCCATGAACATGCGTGTAAATACACAATGCATACAACCATGCACCAATATCCAACATTTAAATAATCCAATCAACCAACAAATACCAACATCAACCAACACATAGATGTTAATGCAAAAATATATTTAAATCTTAAAACTTGTTTAGAAAGTACTTACAGCGGTAAAAACGCAATTCTTTGAACAACGCCAATCTGCAGCGTTCGTAGTAGTCACCGATACGTTAGACTAAAATGCTCGGTTTGACACCAAAATTTAAGGAAATACTCTTAGAAAGGTGGGGAATCTCATGGAGGTGGTGGTGTGGCGGCACAACCACCGAAGGTGGCGGATCGGGGTCAAAATGGGTGAAAACCCATTTTCGGGTTTGAGGTTGTACTAGGAAGGTGGGGTAGCAGTTGGGGAAACTGAGCTAGGGGGTTGACCGGCTGGGTGAGGGGAGTCTTTTGGTGGCGGTGGTGAGGCCTACGGTGGCCAGACGGCGGCGCGGTGAAGATGGATCCGTTTAAGACCCATTTCGGGTGGAGGGGGTAACTGGCGGAGATGGGTGGCTACCGACGATGGGTTATGCTCGCCGGAGGGTGGGGAGTCTAGTGGTGGTGGTTGGAGGCCAAGGGGTGGCCGGCGGTGGCCGAAAAATGCAAGGGAAGCTAAAATGGTCATTTCGGCTAGGGGACTCACGGGTCGGCTAGGGGCTGCCGTGAGGTGCACCACCGGTGCAGGGGAGGTCGCCGGCGTGTGGGGAAGGCAGTGGGCTGGGCGGTGTCGCCGGTGGGTGGCCGACAGCGGCCCTGGGTTGAGGGAGAAGGGACGGGCGAGAGGGAGAGGGAACAGGGGAGGGGGACTCGCGCTGGGTCTGGGCCGAAAAGCAGAGGAAGAAAGCAGAAAAAGAAAAGAAAAAAGAGAAAAAGGAAGAAGAAGGAAAAATGAGTCCAACTAGAAAAACACAATAAATTAAATAAAGTCCAATCAAAAATACTACAATTCAATATCAATAAAATAAAATATTTAAAGCCCACCAAAAAAAACAAATTAAACCCAAGCGCAATATTAAAAATAAAACAATAATTAATATAACGAAAGCAGATCAAATAAACTCACATCATAAAATAAAGGAATTAAATTCCCAATTATTAAAATAATTAACTCGTTAAAATAAATAAGAAAAGCAACGTAACTCAATATGAACTAATTAATAACTCAAATAAATATCTTAAACAAATAAAATATGACTAATAATATTATTTAAAATAAATTAAAATAATTAATATTGAGAATAAAATAACGTGTAAAAATACACGAAAGTCCGGGATCTCACAGGCATCATCATGTTTGAGACCGTTTCACTATCTAAAGTCCCAGTGGCTTTTAGATGAAAATTTTGCTTGTATGTTTTGACAGCAAATTCTAAGAGTTCATCAAAATCATCATCATTGGCATGGGTGTTGGTTTCGGTTTTGTGATAATAACCAAATTGTTCAAGGTACATTTTGAGGTCTTGGATGCCTTCGACCTTTTCACCTTTGTGGCATCCCTGAAGATGCTTGAGAAATCCAAAGGATGATGTGTTTTTGTCAGAAGAGTGTGGCGGAGTTGTTGCATGAGAAGGAAGAGGAATTATGAGGGCAAGGAGGAGGCCAAGAGTGATCATGGAGAAGAGAGCAAAACTTTTAGCAGCCATGACTAGTACTACTAAATGGTGAAATCGAGCAAGCAAATAAGGTGTAGGGATGAATGTTGCAGAAGGCTCATGGATTGGATGCTATTTATAAGCTGCCAATAACGGTGTCTAGTATGTTATATTTGGCGAGATCGTGTGATATGGATTGTGAAAGCAGGCCCATTTTTCTTAGACGGCATATTAGTCAATTGAAAATGACGCGGTATACGTTTAATAATTTGGACCAACAAGTTTGAAATATTCCATTTATATATTAATTTGGACCTAGAAGCAACTTTGAGACCGTATATAGGACGTCAAGGTTTCTAATTAAGAAATTGATGTAAGACCCACAGTTATTTAGGACTCGGACTAAAGTTTTAAATTTCGTTTTGATGATCATTTCGATTGTGGTATTAGAATGAAATATTTTAGTATCGGTCTGTTCCTGTGTGCCATTTCAGGATTAATTATATATTATATATAAATATTTATATGTATATATAAATTAACAACTAATAGAATAAATACATATATATGTAAGTATGTATCATATATAAGTGTACATATTAGAAGAAATGAAAATTTATAAAATGAATATAGGTTAAAAAAATACAAACTTGAGTTGAGACACAAAAATAAAATAAAATAAAATAAAATAATAGATAAAAAATGGGGACATATTTAAAATTACAAAGTATATAAATATATTTTATATTCTAAAATTAATTAAATACCATCTGAATTTAAAATTTTAAAAAACTTTCATTCAAACACAAAAAAAGAAAAGATTATAAAAATAGTTCAAAACTAAATAGGGACTGGAATGGCCGGAATTTGGACCAGAACGGCCTGAAATTCAACCAGACTGACTGGAATAGACCGAAACGGGCCGAAATTTAGATCAAAATAGAACAAGAAAGTATAATGCACCGGATAGTATATTGAAATGGAAAATTCCGACCACTCCAATCAAAACAAAATGGAATTTAAAACCTTAACTTGACGGTCTGTTCTTTGTAGTATTTTTTGCAGTAACAAAAAAATGATGCAAATAGGTAAAAACGATAGGAATAAAAGTTTTACTTCAATGCGAAAAATCGGGGCGTGACATTTACTGTTAATGTGTTTAATTTGACCAAAAAATACGGTTATTTGCGATATTGTCTTTGAAGATGTAATAAGTCATCTTTAGTGATACATTATTAACCGACGGAACATTTTTGGATGTAATAGGTCGATCTTATTGTAGTGTGTAAGTTGCCATAATAAGTTGTCTTTAGTAAAATCCCCTAATTAATTTTAACCCCAGCCTTTAATTTTTCCACAGTACTTTATCAATTTGTCCTCTCTTTCTCTCTTTCTCTTGAGTTCTCCACGGGGGTTTCCGATCATTGCCAGAGTTGTCATCTTCTCACTGCCTTTTGGGCTTCTCGCTGATGCCGATGAGTTTCCCTTTCAAAGTTTTAGACTCTGTCAATCTCTCTCTCTGTAAGTCTCGCTCGGTATCCTCCTTTTCTCTCTACATATGCCCTGAATGCATGTAAATATTGCTTGAGACTTCTTTTGTTTGGCCGACATTTACAAATTAGGCATATTGATTTTAAGTGATATCCTGAGTCGTACATAATCTCTCTCTCTGATCCTGTTTTGCCTTTTATAAATTGTTTTTATATTAGCAATAATGAGCAGTAATGGTAGGCATATTGCTTGTGGATTGGTAAAGTGAATCTTTTACCTTGCTGGGAGGTAGCTTTTCCTTTTTTCTTTCAAGTATTTTGTGTAATAAGTAGCTAGTGCACGAACTCCTCAGAAAGTGATCTCATTTAAATCTCATATTTGGGAAGACATCATTTTAGGGAATTTCTAATGGCTTGTCTGATATAAGTCTTGACTCTTGCATGCCTAATCATTCGTTTAATTAGTAGCAAAGAAGGATGCTTATGTTGTCTGTCCCTTTGCAAATAATCCTCTAATCCAAATATCAGTGAAACCCAATTATTGCAGTACATGCATGCTCTGACCAATGCATGAGCTTTTCTTTTAAACCATATTTAGAGGAGGTGGAAAGCACTACTTCTTTTGCTTTTCTCATTTATATTTTTGCACCCCATTTCTGACTAGCTAGAAAACGAGCCATTCTAATTCACATCACATGATGCTGCTTTTATTTCAACCATCGATAACCTCCTAACAATATATAAGATCCATTTTCACATCATGACCTTATAATTTAGATGGCTCAAAAGTTTTGTTCCCAACAACTTCATCTAGTTCTAATAATAATAATAATAAAACCTTCTTAAAATTCTTATCCGAACTCCAAGGATTAATTCAAAACCTACATGTCCAATCTAGACAATAAAATTCTCCCGACTAGCTTGCTTCAACGTGTTTGAGATTATGGATCTAGTTGGTTCATCCATTATCGATTAAAACTTTACAAGGACATAACAGAAAGAAAAAAGCATAAACTATATATAATATCTGATCTCCTAGTGAATCCAACATGAGCAGATTTGGAAACCATTTGAAAACAGAGACAATAGGAAGGACCATAGTGTGGAGTATTGAATTAGTTAGGTGAGAATAACTTATGCCATTGTGATTTCGACTACTATACTATTACCAACTTTTATTTACCTACCAGTAGTGGGACCTGTGACACCCCGTACTCGTAGGGAGTCTTGAAATCCAACATGTTTAATGTGACCTGTTTTCATCTACAAATACTATTTCTAAATATTTTTCAATAATCCACTAATAATTTCTCATCTCCAAATCTTAACAATCCAATCCTAAATATATCCACAGAGTTCATAATTTAAAAAAAAATATTACCATCGCATAGGGTCCACAATCTTCCCATCACAAGAATAAAAATATTCCACTAACACTTGAATCTAATAATGCTAAATAGCGTAACATCAAATCATTAAATACAGCCTTCATTTCAACCAACGGGTAACCACTTATCATGGTCCCAACATACTAGTCTTGGTCCTCAGTTGAGACCTCTACTTCATCTGAAATGTATATAGATAAGGGAGTGAGTTCAACTACAACTCAGTAAGCAAAGTACCTATACTAGTGTGTAAAGCATGAGCATTTTAAATAAAAACTTCTTATGCATGATGACATAAAACTCTTATTTATAGATAATAGCTCCAAAACTATCATTAAGCAAAAAGCTGAACGAACATATATTTTTTTCATAGAGTTTAAACAGAAACCAACTTTTCAAACAAAACACTTTGGCACAAATAACTGTCACATCTCATCTTATCAACATTCCAGAACATGTACCATGTTTAACCCCCGTGGTAGAGTTGTGCTATCCCCGGTGGCCAAACCAGGCGGTATCATATTGTGAGACTTTCCCTTATTCGTTTTCGGAGCCCCGAGTGTGCACACAGGAAAGAAACACATAAAAGGATCACTTTATTTCCAAAGTAATTGCACTCATATCATATCATATCATGGTAGTACCAACCATATTACGTGAATCCATATAATTATATCAGAACTATATTCAGAAATAAAGACAAACAGATAAGTATGCCAAAGATTTTCCGTATACATATCATATCAAGCCACGTGTTTTTCACTCTCTTATCCATTTCCATATAAGCCAGAAACAAAACAAAAACATATTATTTCACATGTACAAGAAAGCATCAAAATTCATGTTCGCTCTTATGCATATCTCAGAAACATGTCAAATATTGCTCATGTCTACACATTTCATGTCAAAAAAAAATTTTCTCTATCATATAAATTTTCATGAGCGAATACAAAAAACATATACTGAGGTTGTTTTTCACGTTTTTCTTTTAAAAGCAGAACATGCACATTTTATAAAACCAACCTCAAATCATTTTTCGTTTTATGCAAATCTAGCATAGGAACCCCGCTTACTTGACTCCTGTAGTGAATTATCAAAGCTTTAAGTCTGACCTCTAAAGGTTTTGTCACCTATTCATAAAAATATTCCCCGATGTTAATGACCACTCCAAATGGCTTTAATCTAAAAAATTATAAGCTAAACTACGATGCCTGCCTAAATTCATAATCTCTAGCCGACAAAACCCAAGTAACTAGCCGCCCAAAATCATTTAATAGCATGAATAATATCTCTAACAAATTCATTATTCTAGCTCACTACGTATACACCTCAAATAACTCCAAAATACCTTGGAAAATAATTTCTTATTTCACACAATCAGCCACCAATAATCCCCTCAACAAACAACTCATAAGCTCAGGAACAACCAAGAAATAAAATAAAAAATACTCCACAAACAACTTGTAAGAGTCTTCTAAACAAAAGATCCAAAGCATTTTCATTCACTAAACAGCCCACTTTTCGTATCCAACGATTCCCAAAGAGTCAACCAACACCTCCAACAAACACAACCTCCATAAAAGTGCTAACTCAGCACTCCTTGCTAGGCAAAAATACGTCATTCCCCATTCCCAAAAATCCAATATTTCTAAAATAATAAGCAGCACCCAACAGAGATATTGTCATATACATTTCCACAAAAATTCATAAGCCATAAAATCCAACATCTACTCATCATCTTCATTTATTATGGATGAACCCAAAACCACTACCAAACAACAAATAAAGAAGCATTACACAACAAAAAGAATGTCAACAAAATCCCTGGGCAGCCATCAAAATACTCTTCAAACCGATCCAGCAATTAAAAGAAAATTCCTTTAAACAATTCACTTAAGATGAGCATCCATTTAAAATCCATAAATCTTACCTGAAGAGAGGAAATGGAGAACGACTCGGGGAGAACAAAAATAAAAGCTACGAAATGGGTTTCACTGAGCCCTTGTTGGTGCACCTAGCAGCACCGAAAGTTAAGGGCAATGGGTGCTCTGTTTTCAAAACAAAAACAGGGGACGGACGGGGATTGGTTTTGATAGTGGAGGGGCTGTTTTGTAGTCATGGCCTGGAGATGGAACTGGCTGGGTTTTCATGGATGAGGTTCCATGGAGGTTGCGGCAATGATGTGACGGTGGTGGTGACGCACCGGAGGAACTTTGGTTTTTTTGAATACTCTAGACGGTGGAAAGAAGATGCGGCACTGGTAAAAGGGTCACGGAAGCTTGGGTTTCTTCGTGCATGAGGGGAAGGTTGCTTGAACTATTTATATGAGTGTTTAAACTCAAATCCCTAGAGAGGAAAACAGAGAAAAAAAAAGACGTGTACCATCTGAACTATTGGTTGCACCGTCCTCGCCCACTTTTCATCTACCATCTGAACTATTGCAATGCGTGCAACCTCTCCTATAAAAGGAGAGCCCTGGTAGGAAGATAGAGGTGTGCAAATAGAGAGCTAGGTGAGGAAATTTTTGAGTGATTTGTAAATCTCAGAAATTATAGTATATTTGGCACCAGTGGACGTAGGCAAATTGCTGAACCACTTAAATATCGTCTTGTGTGATTCTCGATAGTATTGATTGTGCACAACAATTGGTATCAGAGCTTTGGTTCGCACTATCCATAAATCAAGTTGGTCAAAATCAATTTTTGACAACTCCAGGCTGTTCCTTGCATCGAGACGAATCCATAGGCGTAAACGGAATCGAAAACGAACGTCGGAGAAGCCCGTACGCGCCGGTAGAAGGTCGGAGCGTGTACCCACGCGCCCACTCGCAGCTAGAGGTTGAAGACGACTAGAAAACACGTGCCACGCGCCCCTATGTGCGTCTCGAGGAAGAAGACACGTGAAACATACGCTCCCACGTGCCGCCCACCCGCATCACGCGCCTCAGAAGCCCTCTGCGCGTGAGTCCCACGCGCCCATGCGCCCTTACGCGCCCTACGTAGTCTCTCCGCATGAAACCCACGCGCCTCACGAGCTCCGAGCCCTTCTGGTGCGTGAAGCCCACGCGCCTCACATGCCACTGACCACCTTCTGCGCGTGTATCACATGCGCCTAACAGATCTGGACCGTCCGATTTTCAGATCTGATTTTGGGCTTGATCTAAGCCATTTGGTGTCAAATTTCGACGATCAAATAGTGCTTTCCAAATAATTTGAATCATTCCGGACTCATCCGTATGGTTAGAATTTTAAAATTTGTCTTCTAAAATTTCTAAATTATTATGGAAGGTGTTGGAGGAGATAGGAACTCTAGAAATGCCAGTAGTTCAGGGCGTAGGTCTACAATTTCAAATACCAAGTTTGAAGTTGAGAAGTTCGATGGAACTTCTAACTTTGGTATGTGGCAATTTGAAGTGATGGAAGTCTTGATCCAACAAGAGTTGGATATGGCATTGGAAGAAAAACCCAACGAAATGATGGAAAAGGATTGGAGGAAGCTTAATAACCAAGCTTGTAGTACAATCTGTTTGTACCTTACCAAAGATCAGAAGTATTTTGTCATGAAAGAGACAAATGCAAAGGAACTTTGGAAGAAATTTGAAGATAAGTTCATGAAGAAGAGCATTGAGAGCCGTTTGCATTTGAAGAAAAAGCTATTCAGATTCTAATTTTGTGAAAGTATTAGTATGTCTGAACATTTGAATAGTTACAATCAGATTCTTGCTGATTTATTAAATTTGGATGTTGAAATCCAAGATGAAGATAAGGCTTTACTTTTGCTAAATTCCTTGTCCGATACATATGATCATTTAGTTACCACACTATTATATGAGAAAGAAAAAATTAGTTTTGACGATGTATCAAATTCTCTGATTAGTAATGAGTATCGGAGAAAAGATAAGTAGGTACAGCTAGATACATCAAGTGAAGCATTGACAGCAAGAGGGAGACCACAGTCAAGGTATCCAGGAAAGAAGAAAGGTTTTCAATCGAAAACTTGGGCCACATCACGTGGTTCATCAGTCGGCAGAAAACTCGCCAAAGATGAGTGTTCCTATTATCACAACAAAGGATACTGGAAGAAGGGTTATCCCAAATTGAAGGGACAACAGAAGAATCAAACCACCACGGCCAATGTCACAAATAGAGATGAAGATCTAGACATTGCCTAGTCAGGTTCATCATTCATTTGTCATCCCGATTAATGGATTTTGGATTCTGGATGTACCTATCATATGTGTCCCAATCGGGACTGGTTTACTGACTTCACAGAGATTGAAGGTGGAGCAGTACTTATAGGTAACGATCGTGCTTGTAAGACTCAGGGGATAGGGAACATTCGGTTGAAGTTGCATGATGGAACTGTCAGGACTCTGACCGAAGTTCGGTTCATTCCGGACTTGCGGAAAAATCTTATCTCATTAGGATCTCTGGATTCAAAGGGATTCAGAATCACTATTGAAGATGGAACTCTCAAAGTGGTAATGGGAGCTCAGGTGGCTATGAAGGGTTTGAGGCGAGGAAACTTGTACTTCTTGCAAGGAAGTACTGTTGTTGGAAGAGCTTCTACAAGTTATGAGAAGCTAGATGAGACTGATGCTGATACCACTAGACTTTGACATATGCATATAGGACACGCTGGAGAGAAAGATTTGCAACACTCGATAAGCAAGGCTTACTCAAAGGTGCCAAGACTGGTAAATTGTCTTTTTGTGAAAATTGTGTATTGGGGAAACAGACGCGGATCAAGTTCGGAACCGCTGTTCACAATACACAGGGGATACTTGACTATGTACACTCTGATGTTTGGGGACCTACCAAAATTGCATCTTTGGGAGGTAAGCATTGGTTTGTAACTTTTTTAGATGATTATTCTCGTCGTGTGTGGGTGTCTATGATGAAGAATAAAGATGAAGTGCTGAACATCTTTCTTGTTTGGAAGAAGATGATTGAGACTCAAACCGACAAAAAAATTAAGCGGCTCAGATCAGATAATGGAGGGGAGTATACTCTAAACCCTTTCATGGAAGTATGTCGGAAAGATGGAATAGTCAGACACTTTATGGTACGAGGAACACCGCAGCAAAACGGTGTGGCAGAACGGATTAATCGTACTTTGCTAGAGAAATTACGATGTATGTTACTGAATGCTGGATTCAGTAAGAAATTTTGGGCTGAAGCTGTGACATATGCATGCCACCTCGTTAACAGACTACCCGCAGCTGCCAATGGCGGGAAGACACCCATTGAAATAT
Organism: Platycarya longipes; assembly: GCA_036559045.1. Classification (NCBI taxonomy): domain Eukaryota; kingdom Viridiplantae; phylum Streptophyta; class Magnoliopsida; order Fagales; family Juglandaceae; genus Platycarya; species Platycarya longipes. The sequence continues at coordinate 818,897 of CM071790.1, read as the reverse complement.
GGAAAGGTACACATGCTACTGATTATGACTCTTTACACGTTTTTAGATGTCTTACTTATTATCATGTCAAAGAAAGTAAGCTTGACTCTAGAGCCAAGAAAGCAAAATTGTTGGACTTTAGTTCTGGTGTAAAAGGGTATAGACTCTGGTGCATAAAGTCTAAGAAGGTAATCATCAGTAGAGATGTTACATTCAACGAATCTGAGATGCTTAGGTCACATACGCATAAAGATTCCAGTGAAGACAACTATGATGGCGAAACACCCGGTGATTTGCAGAAGGTGGAGTTTATCACTCCAAATGATTCAAGAAAGGATAGACGAGAGGATGTTGATAGTCCAGTCACAGCAGCTCCAAGTCAAATTGAATCAATAGCAACCAACAGACCGAGACAAGAGAAACGTGTACCGACACGTTATGCAGACTACGTGACATATGCATTACCAGTTAAAGGGGGTGAGATCCCCACCACTTACAGAGAAGCCATACAACCCAATGAAAAGGATAAATGAATAAAGGCGATGAAGGAGGAGATGCAATCTCTTCATAAGAACCAGACTTGGGAACTTGTGTCACTTCCACAAGGAAAGAAGTCAATTGGCTATAAGTGGATCTTTAATCAGAAAGATGATCAAGTTGCTAAAAATAGAATTCGATACAAAGCTAGATTGGTAGCCAAGGGCTACGCTCAGACAGAGGGAATTGACTACAGTGAAGTATTCTCTCCTGTTGTGAAGCATTCATCCATTCAGATATTGCTAGCTTTGGTTGCATAATATGATCTTGAGTTAGCACAACTTGATGTGAAGACAGCTTTCTTGCATGGTGACCTGGAAGAGGAGATTTATCTATCTCAACTAGAAGGGTTTAAAGAAACTGGTAAAGAAAATTGGGTTTGCAAGCTGAAGAAGTCTCTCTATGGATTGAAGCAGTCACCTCGGCAATAGTACAAGCAGTTTGATCGCTTTATGATGGACCTGAAATACATTCGTTGCCAATACGATCATTGTGTGTATTTAAGAAAACTTGCAGATGGATCTTTCATTTATTTGCTTTTATATGTAGATGATATGTTGATTGCATGTAAAAGCAAGGTGGAGATAAATCGTTTGAAAACTCAGTTGAGTCATGACCTGATATCTCCCAGGCCGTCAGTTTGGTCAGTTGTTATATGCATAATCTTAGAAAGAAACACTGGCATGTGGCTAAATGGATTCTACGGTATATTCTAGGGACCGTAGATATTGGTTTGAAGTTTGAGAAGAGTGAAGATAGTCTAGTAACTGGATATGTTAACTCATACTATGCAGGTGATCTTGACAAACAGCGATCGACAATTGGATACGTGTTCACTATGTCTGGAGCACCAGTTAGTTGGCGATCGAATTTGTAGTCTATGATTGCACTGTCATCCACAGAGGCTGAGTATATGGCTGTAATAGAAGCCGTAAAAGAAGCCATTTGGTTACAGGGATTGGTAACAGATTTGGGTTTTGAGCAGCAAGAGGTTACCGTTTACTGTGACAGTGAGAGTGCAATTCATTTGGCCAAGAATCAAGTGTATCACTCAAAACATATTGATTCTTTGTACGTGAAATATTAGAAGAAGAGGACATATTACTTCACAAGATTGGCACTGAAGATAATCCAGCAGATATGTTGGCGAAAGTCGTCACAGGGATCAAGTTCCAACACTGCTTGGAATTGATCAATATTGTAAAATGCTGAGCACCTTCGGGTGCATTAGCACTTTTGGGTGCATTTGGCATCTTATGGCGCATTTGATAACGGAAGTCTCTCACGACAAAGAAGGAAGTGCATTCTTTTGAAAAATGAATTAGTTTTGGAAGCAGTCTAGTATGGCACACATCGATGGAGGGGGTGATTGTTGAAAACCACCTCAGTGTGAATGCTATTGTAATTACTATACTGTCCAAGCTTGAGATTCTAGAAAAACCATCCAAGAATTCAAGATTGGCTGCACCGTCCTCACCCACTCTTCACCTACCATCTGAACTATTGCAATGCATGCAACCTCTCCTATAAAAGGAGAGCCCTGGTAGGAAGATAGAGGTGTGCAAATAGAGAGCTATGTGGGGAAATTTTTGAGTGAATTTTAAATCTCAGAAATTATTGTATATTTGGCACCAGTAGACGTAGGCAAATTGCTGAACCACTTAAATATCGTCTTGTGTGATTCTGGATAGTATTGATTGTGCACAACATCAGTATCCAAATTCCTAGTGGCCTTTAGGCGATAATTTTGCTGGTATGTTTTGGCTACAGATTCTATGAGTTCATCAAAATCGTCATCACCGGCATGGGTGTTGTTTTCGATTTTGTGATAATAACCAAATGTTCAAGATACGTTTTGAGGTCATGGATGCCTTTTACCGTTTCACCCTTGTGGCATCCTTGAAGATGCTTGAGAAATCCAAAGGGTGATTTTTTTTGTCAGGAGAGTCTGGCAAAGTTGTCGCATGAGAAAGGAGAGGAATGAAGAGGCCGAAAGAGATTGTCAAGGAGAAAAAGGGAAAACTTATAGCAGCCACAACTAGTAAATGGTGAAATCAAGCATGCATTTAATTAGGCGTAGGGATATTGGATGTTGCAGAAGGCTCATGAATTGGATATTATTTATAGAGTCTACAACATATGAGGGCTTTATCCACAAAATGCTTTGCAGCATAAGGTTGGAAAATTTGCAGGGAATGACTTATTACAATCAAAACTCATTGTCGTATGTAGGGCTGAGCATCGACTAAGTCGGAGTCGGAAATGGAATCCTCCGACTCCGACTCCGACTTTGTCGGAAATGAAATCCGACCTCCGACTCCGATTCCGACTCCTATACACTCCGATCCGACTCCGACTCCGACTTTGTCGGAGCGAAGTCGGAACGGAGTCGGAATTGGACTTTTTTGTTGGACTTTTGTATTGGAATTTTTTTTAACTCATTTGACATTTCAATTTTACAATTTCAAACTAATAAATCGAAGTTGGACTTCAATATCATTACATAACGAAATACAAAGCCAAAAGTCCAAAATTACAAATTCCAACCAATTAAAATTACAAAACCAAAGTCAAATGTCAATAATAAAATAAAATCATTCTTACAAATTAACAATACAATATACATAATCAAAACCATTCTATCATCTATCATGGTTAATCATTGAACCCATATTTCATCATCCTGGATATGCAAACAACACCCATCACGACGTCACGTACCATCATTAAATCTATATTCTGTCATCTATCACATCATATAGATGATTCATCCACATTCCACAATCATCCACATTCCACAATTTATCTTTCCAAATTTCAAATTATCATCCAACAACAAAAGATAAATAATAGAAAACAAACAAACAATAGTTTCCATATTTCAACAAAATAACTAATACAAATTATAAATTACATATCATTTCAAATTTCCCACTTGTGCTGCTGTGCCTGAAGAAAAAAAAACAAAATTAGTAAGGAAATAAGATACCACATAAATTTCTACAAATAAGAAAATAAAATTAAACAAATAAAAAAGTACACAAATTCAACAACAAAGTACCTCAAACCTCAATCATCTTCATTCTTCATGTAGTAAGTTCGCCATATTAGTAACCAATTCTACATTAACATATTAAAATATAAGCTATTAGTATTAAAAAAAAAAAGACAAATCAAGTGATTTAACATATTTAATTAAATTTGAAATATGTTACCTGAGTCTAATTTATAACTCTCTGCATCATCAATTAAAGCGAAATGATCTTGACTCAAGCATATGTGAGTAGACTTCAACCAGTTTTGCGTACACACAAGGGCCTTCACAGTTCTTGGAGCCAAAGAACTTCGGAATGGATCCAAAATACGACCTCCCGTGCTAAATGCAGACTCCGAAGCAACAGTGGTAATTGGAATGGCCAAGATTTCTCTTGCCATCATTGAAAGAATTGGATATTTGGTAGAGTTGACCCTCCACCAAATTAAAATATCAAAACTCTGTGAGGGGATCTCAACAGCTTCCAACAAATACCGTTCTAACTCCGACTTAGTATCCAACATACTTGAACTCTTGTTTTTATGGAGATCCGTGTATATGTCGTCATCAATAACGCTATTGCTATCCCTTTTTAAGATACAAGTATCACTCTGAGCACTAGAAGCATCATCTCTAGGACCACTTATGCTAGTGTACTCACCATTGAACTCTGCATATTGTTCATATAGTCGGGTAAAATCATCCTTAAGGATTTCAACAAATTCCTCACATTTATCCTCACCCAATGCTTTTTTGAACCAATATTCTTGGGCTTCCAATTTGCACCGTGGATCAAGAATCGCAGCAATAAATAATAACCTGTTTATTTTTTCAATATTACCCCAGTATTTATCATATTTTTCTTTCATTCTCAAGGCCATTGAACTGAAGCGTCTATTATTACTCTCGCAAAAACCCATCAAGTTTTTATGAATGCCAGCGAGCTCTTTAAAAAACAAATTCGAAGTGACATATAATGTACCAGAAAGACGCATTGTGACATTATAAAATACTCCCAAGAACTTCGAAAAGTTCTCTATTGCCTCCCAATCATCATGCACGGGAGCTCCCAATCCTTTTCTCCCATGCCCATCTTCAGACAAATAAACCCTTGAGTACGGGTCATCATCAAGCAAAAGTTGTAAGGCTTTTTTATACTTGCTAGCCACATCCAACATAAGAAAAGTTGAGTTCCATCTAGTGGGTACGTCAAGACATAAGAAACTATGACATGGAACTTTTGACCTTTCAACACAAGTCTTGAAAGAGGCAAGTCTTTGAGGAGAAGACTTGACATACCTAATCAAATTACGGATCTTGCTGATTGACTCATCAACTTCGCTTAAACCTTCTCGGACAATAAGGTTTAAAATATGGGCAGTACACCTCATGTGGATATACGCATGATCCTCAACACACTCCAATCTTCCAACTTCAACTGTTTTCAACCAATCAATAGCGGAATCATTAGTGGAAGCATTGTCTACAGTTATTGTAAACAATTTGTCAATCCCCCAGTCAAGCATACACTCCTCCAATGCCCTACCAATTGTTGACCCTTTGTGATCACCAATACGAGAAAATGAAATTATCCGCTTATGCAACTTCCAACTACTATCAATAAAATGAGCCGTAACACACATGTAATTGATGTTTTGGATAGACGTCCAAGTGTCAGTGGTCAAGCTCACTCTTTGCTTAGTAGTTAAAAACATTTTTTTCAAACTATCCTTTTCTCCCAAAAACAGTCTCATGCAATCCCTCATTACCGTAAAACGAGAAGGAATAGGAAACCTAGGATCAAGAGATCTAACAAATTCTCGAAAGCCTTCACCTTCCACAACTGAAAAAGGCAACTCATCAATAATCACCATCCTAGTTAGGGCAGCCCTAATTTTTTTCTCATTGTACTTTGTCATCCCTAATTTCTTTTCCCCTTCCCCTCCATCAGTTCTTGCCTCTAGGATCAAGAATTGTTGATTTTTTCGTTTCTTAGGTCCTTTAGGGCAAAGATCAACGTGAGTTTTCAATGCTGAGGTACCCTGCCTCTTAGGATGACATTTAAATTGTTTCCCACAATGGTTACAAGTGCATGTGGGTTCATCAGGATCGCAATCCGTATCTTTTGTGAAGTTATCCCAGACAATAGATCTATTTTTTGGGGGATTTCTTTGACGAGCAGAGCAGGTTGTTTTAGAAGTGGGATGAGTGGCCGTCGCAGAGTCTAATTGTTCATTAGACTCTGCAATCATGGGAGATGGAGGTTCTTCCATAGGGGGAGGTGGTGGTCCTGCTGGACATGATGCAGCGGTGGATGTAGGAGTGCTTCCAGAGCCTTGAATATTCATGATTTAAAACTTAAAAAAAAAAAGAAAAAGAAATAGAGGATATCTTATAAATCTTTGGATTGAAGCAACAAAGAATATCTTACTCTACAGTTATTGTAATAGTCTAGGTATGTCAATTAGCAATCAAGGAATTTCTTATTTCTATATTTATTTAAAATTATAATTTAATGTTGCTGCTTTCTATTTGTTTAAATTGAAAATTAAAAAAAATCAATTAGTTGCTAATCTTCTGAAATTGTTCTATAGCTGAAGATTTTCTCTTAATTTTGTTAACATCAAGGATTCAAGTGGTAGAGATGAGATCATTTGAAAAATACTTTGGTAGGAACAATACTTTCCAAATAATTAATTAATAGTTGAAAAATATGTTTAATTGTAGTTCTTATCTTAAATTTATTAATACTTTAAGAATACTGTGATAAACAACACTTGGGAGGTTACAAATAAATATATTAAATCCAAACACAAGTGCAAATAAAATCTCAAACTGAAATCATTATTCAGACAATACAACCAATTCTTAAATCCTATACATAACTGGTACAACTATTGTCAATCACTACTTGCATTATCAATTCATAAACAATGCCGTGCTATTAATTTGAATGGATTTGGATGGGCAGTGCAAAAAATTGGAGTTACAATATTAGCAAGAAAAAGGTACTCCTGCTGAATCACCAAAAAATGAAAGAAAATTGTTAATCATCTTCAAACATGAAATTTATGATTTGTTTAATATACATATTTCTGAGAAATGTAAAATTTCCCATAGCTTTTTGACAGCAAGAGGCTCGATGCTATTGATAGGTAATGTTCATAGGATGTATACGCTAATTTAGTATGCATTAATAACTAGTTTATTAACAACAACAACAAAAACACTTGTTCATAGGATGCTATTGGAACTCAAAACAGCCAAATTTACAAATAGAACAAAAACAGGGGAGATGAGGACGGTGCTTACAAGGGTATGAAATCGAGAAACAAGTTACAAAAACGCAGATCAATCAAAATCCAAAACCCATTGCAGATCAATCGAAATCCAAAACCCATTGCAGATCAATCGAAATCCAAAACCTAGACCAAAGTCACGAATAACGGAATAAGCAGTGCGCACCTCTGGAGGAGAGCAACAGTAACTCCGGCAGCAATTCTTGAACAACTGAAGCAGGCGCGGCTGCGCGGGGGGAGATTCTGAGGTGCGCACTGCGCATTGGAGCTCCGAGACACCGAGGAAAGGAAGACTGGAAGAGAGCATGAGAACATTGAGAAGGCCCGAAGGGTAGGGGCGCACGGATAGCTTATATATGCATTTAATGTATACCGTTAGATCTAGGTTAAACCTAGATCTAACGGTATATATTAAATTTATAAATAAGTTTATAAATAAATTAAATAAAAATAGATAATTAAAAGTAAAAATATAATATAATTAATTCAAAATAAATAGTATAACTAATATTATTTTATTATAAAATTAAATATGAAACTGAAAGTTTATTAAATATTTTTAAAGAAACAAATTATGTTAGTAAATGGAATTTAAAAATAATTTTAAATAATTATAAGTTTTTTAAATAAAACAAATTCTTAAAACTTTATGCAATAGTATTATGATATATTATATGATATTTTATTATTTATTAACTTATAATACATCACTACTTATATGTTAGTCTTTAAAAACACATTAGTAAATATACATTAATATTGCTATTAATGTACATTGGCTAATACATTGATATTTATACATTATCCAACATACTATTATTTCATTTAATTATCAATCTATGGTTGTAATAGTCTAGGATTTAAGATTAAGGATTTAGAATTTAAGGTTTGAACTTTGGTATTAATAAATGTCTATTATATTATTAAGAAATTATTTTGAATAAGTTTATACTTATAAAATTATACAATAGTAATTATCAACATTATGATATTTTATTATTCATTAACTTATAATATATCACTATTTATATGTTAGTCTTTAAAAACACACTAGTGTTTATACATTAATATTACTATTAATGTACATTGGCTAATACATTGATATTTATACATTATCCAACATACTATTATTTCATTTAATTATCAATCTATGGTTGTAATAGTCTAGGATTTAAGATTAAGGGTTTAGAATTTAAGATTTGAACTTTAGTCTTAATAAATGTCTATTATATTATTAAGAAATTATTTTGAATAAGTTTATACTTATAAAATTATACAATAGTAATTATCAACATTATGATATTTTATTATTCATTAACTTATAATATATCACTATTTATATGTTAGTCTTTAAAAACACACTAGTGTTTATACATTAATATTACTATTAATGTACATTGGCTAATACATTGATATTTATACATTATCCAACATACTATTATTTCATTTAATTATCAATCTATGGTTGTAATAGTCTAGGATTTAAGATTAAGGGTTTAGAATTTAAGGTTTGAACTTTAGTCTTAATAAATGTCTATTATATTATTAGGAAATTATTTTGAATAAGATTATACTTATAAAATTATACAATAGTAATTATCAACATTATGATATTTTATTATTTATTAACTTATAATACATCACTACTTATATGTTAGTCTTTAATTTTGTATATATTAATATTACAAATTATTACATTAGTAATTCTTAATATATTAGTGTTTATAATTATATATGTCTATTATATTATGAGTAAGTCATATTTGGAAATAATAATTAATATGACTTATTATGAGTAAATTATTTGGAAACAATAATTAATTTAATTATCTATTTATAATAGTTGTATTTGAAAAATACATATATTTGTTTTTACAAATTATATGCAAAATGTCGGAGTCGGAGTCGGATATATAGTCGGAATCGGAGTCGGAATCGTAGTCGGAGTCGGAGTCGGGTTACAAATCGGAGTCGGTATGTCGGAGTGGGATCGGGTCGGAGTCGGAGTCGACAGGACTCCTTTACCGATTCCGTTTCCGACTCCGATTAAAGTCGGAGTTTTTCCTCCGACTCCGACTCCGACAAATCGGAGTCGGAGCGGAGTCGGAGCGGAGTCGGGGCGGAGTCGGAGTCGGAGTCGGATTTTCGGATTTTTGCTCAGCCCTAGTCGTATGATGGTAGATAAAAAATTGCCAATTATGCTACCTATTTCGTCAAAGCACTAGTTTGTGAAAATTAGTTTCTTATTCTTACAAAACTTGTTTTTGCTAATAGGGAAATATTCGGTCAGAAATGGCACCCATAACGGCTCCAACTTTGATCACTATGACTATTTCCCACAAACATAAATTGCCGCAATATATGATTGGCTTTAATCTGCCTTCTCCTAATTCCCTATTAGCAACCACTATATCTTTTAGCAACTGGAATCTATTTGCAACCATTATCACCAATATTGAATTTTTTGGCACAACTCTACATCCTCATAACTAGTTGTTATGGATGATCTTAACAATCGAAAAATCTAGTAATTTACGAGCCGCTACTGCAGGCAAACCATGAATCTTGCAATAATACATCTCCACAAAAGATTTATTTTGGCAAAACAATTTCTTGCTAATACTAATATTGTCAAGTGCTTATGAAGTTATATTTATGCAATTTTCTCAGTTTTGATGTAAAAAAAAAAAATTGTGACAAGAATTTTAGTTAGTAATTCCTTTTCTCTACTTATAGTTTAGCCAAAAATAATCTATATTGATAGAACAAAAAAAGTTGCAGCAACAACATATTGCCACAAATAGAAAAAAAAAATCAAAAAAAATTATAGACTAGAGAACCAATGAACAGAGAATGAGTCCATATATAGAAAAAGAATGACATGTAATCAGCCTAAAAGCATAAATATGAAAGCAATGGAGATCCAAATTCAGCAAAATATCAAATGATGATCTCTAACAAAATTGTACAAACTGTGCAATCAATTTCAGAAACTCAATGTCATCACCAACTCAATGTACAAACCCAAATATTTATGTTTGTGTTGGCATCTTCTCAACACAAATATAAACTCATGTTGCATGACAAAACATGACCTCAAAAATTCAGATTTAGAAGAGAAGCAATTACTAAATCAAGACATATTTAATGTCTACATGGACTCACTAAAGAAGAAGCACTTGAAGTAAAGACAAATGCAACATGCATACTTTATGGTCATTATTCATGATAAGAAAATCCATCTTTTCACAAAGAAAGCCAAAATCAACTTTCTTAAACCCAAATAAAATGTTCACACAGGTATTTAGTAAGTAAAACTTCAATATTTTTATGTAACACAGAACTCAATGTTCAAGGTGCAATTATAACTGAAGCAAACAGTTTTCTTGAAAGATATACATCAAGTTTACACAATATCTTGTGGACTTGCATAATCCAAATTAGTAGGAGAGGATGATTTGCAACTTGTTTATGCACTGAACTCACATTTAAAAAAACCTTCCAATTTCCCATGAATGAAAGTAATACTATACTGTTCAATTACTAAATATCATTTGCAAGAATGTAGCCCACCCCAAACACTAAAAAATAAAAAAGACTTGAGTGGATAAAAGAAGATAAACATTTTTATTCAATATATTATAGTAAAACAAAATTGGTGAACATTGCCATGCAGCATACCAATCAGTAATAACATAAAGGTTAATGTTCTCCTAATAATAGCAGTGGAAGTTGAAGAAAGATTGCGGGCATAATGATTGGTGCAAAATTGCAAGTGTACAGTATCGTAGTTTTATAATAAAATAATAAGACGAGTATCGTCCTCACGGATTGATATTTTATTATTGACAAGTACCAAAATTATACTCATCTTGACTTTATTTAGAAAATTTACTAAGTTGCAATTTGAAATAAAATTAATTCTAAGAAAACATTCAATGGAAAAGAAAATTGTAGTTTTATAATCAAATTACTGAGAATAAGATTTCTAGGAAACCGATTTCACCTAATCCTTCACAATGTTTTTCTCATCTAGCTAATTAAAATGAATTTTCTCTAATTGTTAGAAAATCAACAAAATTCATCCAATGGCTTCTTTCGATAGTCAATTGGAAAAATTCTTGATCATAATTTTACATAAGAGTGTGTAAATTAATAAAGCAAGAAATCATTAAGGCCAACGATTTTTAATATTACATAGGTTTATATAAGTTTTTGGATCTCTATATTTACCTATGCTGAAATATTCAAGTTCTATCCTATAATCCCTTCTTTTGATAGCAAAACACAATATTATAAAACTCATCTAATTAATGGTCAATTAATCAGAAGCAATATACTCAGAATAAATCAAATAAATATAAAAGAGAATTACTTCAAATTAGCATAAAAAATAAAGTATTGTTTGGAACTAGATTATATCGTTGTTTTAGAATAAAGAAATTTAGTTCATTCTAAAAATTAAATTCAATATAAATGAATTCACCATAATTTTCTAAAAAGAATGGAAGAAAAAGAATACTGAAAAAAATACTCTTGCAATACCAAGATGCATTCCCGTTCTTCACTGCTTCTCGACTACTTCTTCTTTCTCTGTAGGTTCCTTCCAGTCAGTGGCGCTACAGGTGGGGTTTTTCTTCACTTTTGTTTCCTTTTATATTCTCCTACCACTTGCACGTGCTTGATAAAGATCACATCGCCCATTCTTTTTTTATTTTAATTTTTAAACTTTTGAACTCATCATGGAGGCAGGTAGGCGCATCATCACGTCTCTTTTCCTTTTTTTTTTTTCTTTTTAATTTTCACGTTGTCCTTAATTGCCCGCATGCTGTACGTGTATTAAATAGAAAATAAAATGCACCAGCCCCTGCTTTCTTTTTGAATTTCAACTTTTACTTTGTGATCACTTGTTCCGTCGTTTGCACTCTTTCAGTTTTCAACGTTTCTTATTTTCCTTCGATTTCTGGCCGGCTTCATGAATTTAAATCTCATCTTCTTCACATCTCTTGCATAAATATTCAGCCTTCCAAAATTTTCCATTACATCTCAATATCTTCAACTTCTTTTTTTGAAAATGGAGCAAATTGTATTTATTAAAAATGAGCATTACAACTGGACTTGAAATATACATTATAAGTCAACTAAACAAAGATCTGTAGTATCTTAGTACACTAAAAGTGACTAACAGTATCTAGTCCTAGGTAGCATATCTCTCCAAATCAAATCAGAGAGAGAGCCAAACTGTAACGCCCCCAAATTTTCCTTAAAATAAATACAGGAATCGAGGCATCGGAATGCTGACAACACGGGTCACACATCCCAACGACAAGTGCTAACCGTGTGTGTACATGTGACATACATAAATAAAAGCAGCGGATATTTAAGGTCAATAACTAAGTACCAGAATTTTAGAAATATTTTACAAACCATTTAACATAAATTCTCGAACAGGAGATTTAATACAGTCATCCTAAATACAACTAAATAAATACGTATTTATAAAAAAGGGGAAAAATAAATTTCCCGAGATAACAATTTTATAACAATAATACATCACCGGCGGAGCCGTCTCCTCAGGCTCAACCTCTTCATTATCTGCATCCAAAAATTACGACGCCAAGATGGTATCGCAGGTAAGTACAACCCAACCAAACCAAAAGACAGAAATATACTCATGCAACAACACAACTCATGAACACGACTCCAAATGCATGAATCTCAAAAGAACATCTTTTTCAAAATAAATAAGATAAACACACGCCAAAATCTCATTTGGTCCACGATAAAACTCCAATAAAATCATCCATCCTATCCCAGAAAATAATATCCGCAAAACCAATCATACCGGGCATTACGTATCGCCGTCCCCGATATGATAAACACACACACCAATCATAATGGGCGTTACGTATCGCCGTCCCCATTATGATTCACACACACTGATTTCATACGGGGCCTTACGTATCACTGTCCCCGATATGAAATGCACACCCAATGACCATAACAGGCGTTACGTATCGCCGTCCCCGTTATGTCATCCACACACTATCAATCACAATGGGCGCTACGTATCGTCGTCCCCATTATGTCATCCACACACACACGCTGATCACAACGGGCATTATGTATCGTCGTCCCTCGTTATGACTCAGCTCAAAACCATTAAAATCCATAAACTCACTTTAAAACCCAGTTTCCATTTCCAACACATAAATATCCAAAATCATGCAAAAAATCCAATTTTCAAATATTTCCATGAGCATGCGCGTAAATACACAATGCAGACAACCATGCACCAGGTAGCCAATAATTAATAAATTGCAACAATAATCAAACGCAATAACTGTTGATGCCAAAAACATATTTAAATCTTAAAACTCATTTGGAAAGTACTTACAGCGGGTAAAAACGCAAATCCTTGAACAAACGCCAATCCGCAGCGTTCGTAGCAGTCACCGATACGTTAGGCTAAAATGCTCGGTTTGACACCAAAATTTAGGGAGATACTCATTGAAGGGTGGGGAATCTCATGGAAGTGGTGGTGTGACAGCACAACCATCGAAAGGTGGCGGATTGGACTCAAAATGGGTGAAAACTCATTTTCTGGTTTGGGGTTGTACCGGGAAGGTGAGGCCGTGTATGGGGAAACTGAGTTAGGGGGATGACCAGCTGGGCAAGGGGAGTCTTTTGGTGGTAGAGGTGAGATGCACGGTGGCCGGACGGCGGCGCAGCGAAGAACAACCCGTTTAAGACCCATTTCGGATGAAAGGGGTAACCGGTGGAAATGGGTGGCTTTGGGCGGTGGGTTATGCTCGCCGGAGGGTAGGGAGTCTAGCGGTGGTGGTCAGAGGCCAAGGGTTGGCCGGCAGTGGCCGGAAAATGCAAGGGAAGTTAAAACACTCATTTCGGGTGGGGGCCATGTAGGGGCGGTGGGGTGGCCGGAGATGACACCACCGGTGCCCGTGGACTCGCCGGCATGTGGGGAAGATTGTGGGCTGGGCGGTGTCGCCGGTGAGTGGCCGACGGCGGCCCTAGATAGAGATGAGAGAACCGGTGAGAGGGAGAGGAGAACAGGGCTCGCGGTCTGGGCCGAATTCCGTGGGGAAGAAAAGGAAAGAAAAGGAAGAAAAAGAAAAGAAAAAAAGAAAAAATACTAACTAGATAAAAAAAAACATAATAAATTAAATAAAAGCCGACTTAAAAAAGAAAAAATACTAACTAGATAAAAAAATAAAATATTTAAAGCCCAACAATAAACCAATTTGATTTAAAGAACATTTTAATTATAAAACACTAATTAATATTTAAGAAAGCACATCAAATAAAATCACATAATAAAATAAAGGAGATTAAATTCCACTCATTAAAATAATCACCTCACATTTAAATTAATAAAGAAACAACGTAACTCAACATTTAATTATAAAAACAACATAAAACTAACACTTACTAACGAATAACTCAAATAAATATTTTAAACAAATAAAAACACAACCAATAATATTATTAAAATAAATTAAAATAATTAATACCGAAAATAAAATAACGTGTAAAAATACACGTAAATCTGGGATCTCACATTTTCCCCCCCTTAAAAAGAATTTCGTCCCCGAAATTCGCTCGGCTGCAACTAATAAAACTCCAATAACTCACCTACCACACAGCTCAACACTCACTCCAAGTATTAGCACAATCATCTATTTTCCTCAATTACACAATGAATGTTATTCCCTCATAACCGTATAGTCTCCAAATAATATTTCATCTCTAAGACTCCTGAGGTAGCCAATTAATCTTAACTCCATATATATCAAAACCTTAGTACAACCTCTCAAAATTTTAATGTTCACTAATTCCATACAACAATTTGTGTCACCCTAAAGTAACTCCCAAGTTTATCCTCCCAACTTAATCGTCAATAAACATAATTTACCTAACCAAAAGTTAAATCTCCACTTATAAGTATTATCTCAAATTTCAAGTCATCACTAATTCCTCAAAATTTACACAAGAATTGAACCTCCAACTACATTGCACTTCATCACGCTTTCGCGCGCACTCTGATAACTCGCTAAATTCATAAAAATTTAAGTCCTCATAAATTATCACCATTGAGCAAAAATTGGCTCAACACCTATTACAAGAAATCATATACCACTCTTTCAAATCCTAAAATCTTAATATCTTATAATTCTAATTTTACCACCATGGTTGATACCTAAACTCCAATGTACATCACCTAATAATCCTGTCAACTCTACTTAATTTAATTAGCATAATAACCACAATACAAATAACTTTCCCAACTGGACCTTCAATACACATGAGATGGAATAATCTCAAATATTTTAATTCTTATATGACCTTAAGTCACAACTAATTCCTTAAGACACCTCAACAATTGCTGCTAACCATTAAATTTCCTAAATATCATACTTAAGTTGCTCATCCCAATTAATTCGCCCAGAATCCTAAAATTTATCTCTTGAATTTATTTCCATCACGTCAATTCAACTCTATCGTTTAACAAAACAAATTCTCCTAAGTCAAACACAAAACAAAATAAGTACTCTCCAAAATTTACATACACACAACTATTACATAACAATCTCTAAGCACCTACAAACAAAAACTATATCAAAACTTCACCAAAGAACAATTGATCATCTACCATCATAGGTATTCTTAAATCGGATTCCATAATAATATGGCAATGGCTAAAATTTTACACTCACATGAAGAGTCGACATAAAATACAATTCCAATAATCTCCCAAAAATAAAATTAGAACTTAGATACTCAAACACTCAGTGAGACCCAGGTAATAAATACACATAAACAACATATAAAATATCGATAAGGAAACGCAATTGCATAAATACCAACAAATTATCAAACAAATCCATCTCGCAATTCTAAATAATAATATACCTATGACGCCCCAAAATTCTCCTTAAAATAAACAAGAGAATCGAGGCGTCGGGATGATGACAACACGGGTCACACATCCCAACAACAAGTGTCAAATGTGTGTGCACACGTGACATACATAAAATATGGATCGCAGCGGATAAATAAATCGTTATCTAAGTACCAGAATTTTTAGAAATATTTTACAACCATTTTAATATAAACTCTCCAACAGGAGATTTAATACAGTTATCCGAAAATTTAATTAAACAAATACATATTTATAAAAAGGGAAAAATAAATTTCTCGAGATAACAATTTATAATAATATCACCTCAACGGCGGAGCCGTCTCCTCAGGCTTAGCCTCTTCATAATCTGCATCCAAAAAACTACGTCGCCAATATGGCATCGCAGGTAAGTACAACCCAACCAAACTAAAAGACAGAAATACATTAATGCCACAACAACAACCATGAACAAATTACCATATGCATGAGGCTTAAAATCATCTTCCTCAAAATCAATAAAATAACCACACATGCCAAAATCTCATTGGTCCACAATAAAATTCCAATAAAATCCATCATTTTCCATAAAATAATATCCTCAAAACCAATCATACCGGGCGTTACGTATCGCCGTCCCCGATATGATATAAACACACACCCGAAATCATAATTGGGCGTTACGTATCGCCGTCCCCATTATGATTCACACACACTCATTTCATAGCGAGCGTTACGTATCGCCGTCCCCGATATGAAATGCACACCAAATGACCATAACGGGCGTTACGTATCGCCATCCCCATTATGTCATCCACACACACTGCCAATCATAATGAGCGTTACGTATCGCCGTCCCCATTATGACTGACACACACATAATGACCATAATGGGCATTACGTATCGCCGTCCCCGTTATGACTCAGTCAAAAACCACTAAAATCCATTAAACACAATTTAAAACCCTGTTTTCATTTCCAACACATGAATATCCGAAATCATGCAAAAATCCAGTTTCTAAATATTTTCATGAGCATGGGCGTAAATACAAAATGCAGACAACCATACACCAAATAGCCAACAATTAAATAATCCAATCAACCAACAAATAGTAACAATAATTAAACACAATAACTGTTGATGCCAAAAATATATTTAAATCTTAAAACTCGTTTGAAAAGTACTTACAGCGGGTAAAAACTCAAATCCTTGAACAACTCCAATCTGCAGCGTTCGTAGCAGTCACTGATACGTTAGGCTAAAATGCTCGGTTTGACACCAAAATTTAAGGAGATACTCATTGAAGGGTGGGAAATCTCATGGAGGTGTTGGTGTGGCGTCACAACTACCGGAAGGGGGTGGATCGGGGTCAAAATGGGTGAAAACCCATTTTCGAGTTTGGGGTTGTACCGGGAAGGTGGGGTAACGGTTGGGGAAACTGAACTAGGGAGATGACCGGCTGGGCGAGGGCAGTCTTTTGGTGGCGGTGGTGAGGCCTACGGTGGCCGAACGGCGGTGCGGCGAAGATGGATCCGTTTAAGACCCATTTCGGGTGGAGGGGGTAACTGGTGGAAATGGGTGGCTACCAACGGTGGGTTATGCTCGCCGGAGGGTGGGGAGTCTAGTGGTGGTGGTCGGATGCCAAAGGGTGGCCGGCGGTGGCCGAAAAATGCAAGGGAAGCAAAAATAGTCATTTCGGGTAGGGGGCCATGTAGGGGCAGTGGGGTGGCCGGAGGTGACACCACCGGTGCCGTTGAACTCGCCGGCGTGTGGAGAGGCTGGCGGTGTCGCCGGTGTCGCCGGTGGGTGGCCGACGGCAGCCCTGGGTTGAGGGAGAAGGGACCGGCGAGAGGGAGAGGAGGCAGTGGAGCGGGGTTCACGGCCTGGGAAGGAAAGGAAGGAAAGAAGAAAAAGAAAATGAAAAAGAAAAGGGAAAAGAAATAAAATCCACTAGAAGAAAAACACAATAAATTAAATAAAAGCTAGTCGAAAATACTACAATCAATATCAATAAAATAAGATATTTAAAACCCATCAATAGAAATAAATTAAACCCAAGCGCCATATTAAAAATAAAACAATAATTAATATAACGAAAGCAGATCAAATAAACTCACATAATAAAATAAAGGAATTAAATTCCAATCATTAAAATAATTAACTCACATTAAAATATATAACAAAAGCAACGTAATTCAATATTAACTAATTAATAACTCAAATAAATATTTTAAACAAATAAAACACAACTAATAGTATTATTAAAATAAATTAAAATAATTAATACTGAGAATAAAATAACATGTAAAAATACACGTAAATCTGGGATTTCACATTCTCTCTGGCTTAAAAAGAATTTCGTCCTCGAAATTCGCTCGGCTGCAGCTTATAAAACTCCAATAACTCACCTACTACATCACTTAATACTCACTCCAAGCATTAGTACAATCATCTATTTTCCTCAAATACAAATGGATGTTATTCCATCATAAACGTATAGTCTCCAAATAATATTCCATCTCAAAAACTCCTGAGGTAGCCAATTAATCTGAACTCCATATGTACAAGAATCTCAGTATAATCTCCCAAAATCTTAATATTCACTAACTTCATACCACACTTTGTGTCACCCTAAAGTAACTCCCAAGTTTAACTTTCTAAATTAATCCTCAATAAACATAATTTACCCAACTAAAAGATAAATCCTCACTTACAAGTATCATCCCAAATTTCAAGTCACCACTAATTCCTCAAAATTTACACAAGAATTGAACTCCAACTATATTGCAAATCATCACGCTTCCGCGCGCACTCTGATAACTCGCTAAATTCATAAAATTTAAGTCCTCATAAATTATCACCATAGTAAAAATTGGCTTAACATCCATTAGCAAGAAATCATACACCACTCTTTCAAATCCTAATACTTTATCATCTCACAATTCAAGTTATGTCACCCAATATTAAAGCCTAAAATTTCTAACTCCCAAACCTCTAATACACTTCTCCATCATTATAACTCATCACTCTCATCATAGATTAATTATCTAAATCCGTATTCTCTCAATCGGACCTTCATTACCTATGAGATGGAATAACCTCAAATATTTAAATTCTTATGTAACCTCAAGTCACAACTAATTCCTTAAGACACCTTAACAAATGTTATTAATCATTAAATTCATCAAACATCAATCTCAAATTGTCCATCCCAAATCAATTCGCCCAAAAGCCTAATATTTAAATCTCTTGAATTTATTTCCATTACATCAATTCAACCCTATCACTTAACAAAACAACTTCCATCAAGTCAAACACAAATCAAAGACAAGTACTCTCCAAAAATTTCCACACATAATTATTATACATCAATCTCTAAGCATCCACAAACATCAAAAACTTCACAAAGGAAATAATTCATCGCCTACTATCATAAGTATTACTAAGACAAATTCCATAACAATATATTAATGATCAACAATTTCACACTCACAAGAAGAGTTTATCTAAAATATACTTCCAACAATCTCCCAAAAATAAAATTAGAACTTAGAAACTCTAGCACTCAGTGAGACTCAGCTAATACACATAAACAGTATATAAAATATCGATAAGAAGACGTAATTGCATAAATACCAACAAATTATCAAACAAATCCATCTCGCAATTATAAATAGTAGTATACCCAAATACCAAAGAAAACTCAAGTAATTTACATAATTATTATATAAAAACGCAAAAGGGGGAAAAGATTTAATAAACAAATAAGTAAAAGCCAACCATTTAAAAAAAAAAAGTCCACCTCCCTTAATAAACACAAAGTCACCAAAAACTTTTATTAAATAAAATAAGGAGATTGAATTAAAATAAAAACAGCAAATAAAATAACAAATAAAGTTTTGAAATTCTCACAAAACCCAACTCTTGAAAAGATTTATTGTAGAAATCTCCAGAACTCAAAACCTTTAAAAGAAACGAACCATAATAAAATAAACAAATTAATTAATTAATAAATAAATACCAATAAGTCGCCAAACAAATTCACCTGCCAAAATGAATAAATAAACTCTCAAAATAAAACAACGGAAATGTGAAAAGATAATCAATTTAAATTGACCTCAAAGCATAAACCTAAAAAGAAAGCATGGCAGCGATTCTTTTTAAATCTTTGTCTAAATAAATTTCAAACTTTTAGAAATATATAAAATGCAAAAGCCATAATTTAAATTAAAAAGATAACAAACAAAATTCAAAACTATCATGTAAGAAACCTATGAACCAAAATTAAAATCAAATTCAAATGATAATTGAATAAAAGCTTAAGAAAACAAAATAACCCATAACAAAAGAATTAAACTTTAAAATAAGGAATTCCATAACATAATTATTTAAAATATCAGATTGAGTTAAAATAATAATCTAATCCGAAATATCCAAATTCCAATTTCAACAAAAACAAAGGTATATATATAAAATAAATAAATACTCAACTACTTAACTAAATAAAATCAACTAACTAAAATCTTAACTACAACCCAATTATAATATTGAACAAACATTTAAATAAAATAAGACAAAGCAAATCAACCAATCAAAACTAAGTTAATTATGAAAATAAATAAACAACATAAACATTAAAATAAAAAGCACAATACAACAAAATAAATATCGATAATCTTACCATATAAATTAATAGGAAAACTTAGAGAGCAAATAAAATAAAAGAATAAAATAAAATAACCAAATCATAAAACAAATAAATTTTTAAAAACTACAAATTTTTCTGGTACAATTCCTAGGTAACTGTGGATTTACCCCAGAACCGAACTGCTCTGATACCACCTGTGACGCCCCCAAATTCCCCTTAAAATAAACACAGGAATCGAGGCATCGGGATGATGACAACACGGGTCACACATCCCAACGACAAGTGTCAAACGTATGTGCACACGTGACATACATAAAATATAGGTCGCAGCAGATAAATAAATCGCTATCTAAGTACCAGAATTTTTAGAAATATTTTACAAACTATTTTATTATAAACTATCCAACAAGAGATTTAATACAGTCATCTGAAAATTTAATTAAACAAATACATATTTATAAAAAGCAGAAAATAAATTTCCCGAGATAACAATTTATAATAATATCACCTCAACGGCAGAGCCGTCTCCTCAGGCTCAGCCTCTTCATAATCTGCATCCAAAAAGCTACGACGTCAAGATGGCATCGCAGGTAAGTACAACCCAACCAAACCAAAAGACAGAAATACATTAATGCCACAACAACAACCATGAACAAATTACCATATGCATGAGGCTTAAAATCATCTTCCTCAAAATCAATAAAATAACTACACATGCCAAAATCTCATTGGTCCACGATAAAATTCCAATAAAATCCATCATTTTTCATAAAATAATATCCTCAAAACCAATCATACCGGGCATTACGTATCGCCGTCCCCGATATGATATACAAACACACCCGAAATCATAATGGGCATTACGTATCGCCGTCCCCATTATGATTCACACACACTCATTTCATAGTGGGCGTTACTTATCCCCGTCCCCGATATGAAATACACACCTAATGACCATAACGGGCGTTACGTATCGCCGTCCCTGTTATGTCATCCACACACACTGCCAATCATAAATGGCGTTACGTATCGCCGTCCCCATTATGACTGACACACACACAATGACCATAATGGGCATTACGTATCGCCGTCCCCATTATGATTCACACACACTCATTTCATAGCGGGCGTTACGTATTGTCGTCCCCGATATGAAATGCACACCCAATGACCATAACGGGCGTTACGTATCGCCGTCCCTATTATGTCATCCACACACATTGCCACTCATAAATGGCGTTACAAATCGCCATCCCCATTATGACTGACACACACACAATGACCATAATGGGCGTTACATATCGCCATCCCCATTATGTTATCCACACACACAAGTTGATCACAATAGGTGTTACGTATCGCCGTCCCCGTTATGACTCAGCCAAAAACTACTAAAATCCATTAAACACAATTTAAAACCCAGTTTTCATTTCCAACACATGAATATCCGAAATCATGCAAAAATCCAGTTTCTAAATATTTTCTTGAGCATGGGCGTAAATACACAATGCAGACAACCATACACCAAATAGCCAACAATTAAATAATCCAATCAACCAACAAATAGCAACAATAATCAAACACAATAACTGTTGATGCCAAAAATATATTTAAATCTTAAAGCTCGTTTGGAAAGTACTTACAGGGGATAAAAACGCAAATCCTTGAACAACGCCAATCTGCAGCGTTCATAGCAGTCACCGATACGTTACGCTAAAATGCTCGGTTTGACACCAAAATTTAGGGAGATACTCATTAAAGGGTGGGGAATCTCATGGAGGTGGTGGTGTGGCAGCACAACCACCGGAAAGTGGTGGATCGGAGTCAAAATGGGTGAAAACCCGTTTTCAGGTTTGGGGCTGTACCGGGAAGGTGGGGCCACGGTTGGGGAAACTGAGTTAAGGGGATGACCGGCTAGGCAAGGGGAGTCTTTTGGTGATGGTGGTGAGGCCTATGGTGGCCAGACGGCGGTGCAGCGAAGATGGATCCGTTTAAGACCCATTTCGGGTGGAGGGGGTAACCGGCGGAGATGGGTGGCTACCGACGGTGGGTTATGCTCGCCGGAGGGTGGAGAGTCTAGTGGTGGTGGTCAGAGGCCAAGGGGTGGCCGGCGGTTGCCGGGAAATGCAAGGGAAGCAAAAATAGTCATTTCGGGTAGGGGGCCGTGTAGGGGCAGTGAGGTGGCCGGAGGTGACACCACCGGTGCCGTTGAACTCGCCGATGTGTGGAGAGGCTGGTGTGTGGGTAGTGTCGCCGGTAGGTGGCCGACAGCGGCCCTGGGTTGAGGGAGAAGGGACGGGCGAGCGGGAGAGGAGGCAGGGGAGCGGGGTTCGCGGCTTGGGAAGGAAAGGAAGGAAAGAAGAAAAAGAAAAGAAAAGAAAAAGAAGAAAGGAAAAGAAAAAAAGAAAAAGAAAAAGAAAAGGGCAAAGAAATAAAATCCACTAGAAGAAAAACACAATAAATTAAATAAAAGCTAGTCGAAAATACTATAATTCAATATCAATAAAATAAGATATTTAAAACCCATCAATAAAAATAAATTAAACCCAAGCGCCATATTAAAAATAAAACAATAATTAATATAACGAAAGCAGATCAAATAAACTCACATAATAAAATAAAGGAATTAAATCAGAATCATTAAAATAATTAACTCACATTCAAAAAAATAAGAAAAGCAACGTAACTCAATATTAACTAATTAATAGCTCAAATAAATATCTTAAACAAAGAAAACACAACTAATAATATTATTAAAATAAATTAAAATAATTAATACTGAGAATAAAATAACGTATAAAAATACACGTAAGTCCAGGATCTCACAATACCCAAACACTAAAGAAAACTCAAGTAATTCACATAATTATTATATAAAAACAAAAAGGGAAAAAGATCTAATAAACAAATGAGTAAAAGCCAGCCATTTAAAAAAACAAGTCCACCTCTTTTAATAAATACAAAGCGACCAAAACTTTTATTAAATAAAAGAAGGAGATTGAATTAAAATAAGAACAGCAAATAAAATCACAAATAAAACTTTGAAATTCTCTACAAAACCCAACTCTTAAAAGATTTATTGTAGAAATCTTCAGGACTTAAAACCTTAAAAAAAATTGAACCATAATAAAATAAACAAATTAATTAATTAATAAATAAATACCAACAAGTTGCCAAAGCAAACCCACTCGTCAAAATAAATAGATAAACTCCCAAAATAAAACAACGGAAATGTGAAAAGATAATAAATTTAAATTTATCTCAAAGCATATACCTAAAAAGAAAGCATGACAGAGATTCATTTTAAATCTTTGGCTAAATAAAATTTTCAAACTTTCAGAAATATATAAAAGACAAAAGCCATAATTAAAATAAAAGGATAATAAACAAAATCCAAAGCTATCTTGTAAGAAACCTGTGAATTAAAATTAAAATCAAATCCTGATAATAATTGAATAAAAGCTTAAGAAAACAAAATAACCCACAACAAAATAAATAAATTTTAAAATAAGGAATTCCATAACACAATTATTTAAAATATCAGATTCAATAAAAATATTGATTTAAAATAATAATCTAATCCGAAATATCCAAATTCCAATTTAAACAAAAACAAAGGTATATATATATAATAAATAATTAAATAAATGCTCAACAACTTAACTAAATAAAATTAACTAACTTAAATCTTAACTACTACCCAATTACAATATTGAACAAATATTAAAATAAAATAAAACAAAACAAACCAACCAATCAGAACTAAGTTAATTTTGAAAATAAATAAACATAAACATTAAAACAAAAAGTACAACACAACAAAATAAATAACGATAATCTTACCATATAAATTAGTAGGAAAACTTAGAGAACAATTAGTATAATAAAATAAAATAAAATAACCCAACAAATAAACAAACATATTTTTTTAAAACTACAAACTTTTCTGGTACTGTCCCTAGGTAATGTGCGGATTTACTCCAGAGTGGAACTGCTCTGATACCACCTGTGACGCCCCCAAATTCTCCTTAAAACAAACACGAGAATCGAGGCGTCGGGATGCTGACAACACGGGTCACACATCCCAATGACAAGTGCTAACCGTGTGTGCACACGTGACATACATAAATAAAAGCAACGGATATTTAAGGTCAATAACTAAGTACCAGAATTTTAGAAATATTTTACAAACCATTTAACATAAATTCTCTAACAGGAAATTTAATACAATCATCCGAAATACAACTAAATAAATACATATTTATAAAAAAAGGGGAAAATAAATTTCCCGAGATAACAATTTTATAACAATAATACATCACCGGCGGAACCGTCTCCTCAGCCTCAGCCTCTTCATAATTAGCATCCAAAAACTACGACGCCAAGATGGCATCGCAGGTAAGTACAACCCAACCAAACCAAAAGACAGAAATATACTCATGCAACAACACAACTCATGAACACGACTCCAAATGCATGAATCTCAAAAGAACATCTTTCTCAAAATAAATAAGATAAACACACGCCAAAATCCCATTTGGTCCACGATAAAACTCCAATAAAATCATCCATCCTATCCCAGAAAATAATATCCGCAAAACCAATCATACCGGGTGTTACGTATCGTCGTCCCTGATATGATAAATACACACACCAATCATAATGTGCGTTACGTATCGCCGTCCCCATTATGACTCACACACACTCATTTCATACCGGGCGTTACGTATCGCCGTCTCCGATATGAAATGCACACCCAATGACCATAACGGGCGTTACATATCGCCGTCCCCATTATGTCATCCACACACTATCAATCACAATGGGCGTTACGTATCGTCGTCCCCATTATGACTGACACACACAATGACCATAATGGGCGTTACGTATCGCCGTCCCCAATATGTCATCTACACACACACGCTGATCACAACGGGCATTATGTATCGTCGTCCCCATTATGACTCACCTCAAAACCATTAAATCCATAAACTTAGTTTAAACCCCAGTTTCCATTTCCAACACATGAATATCCAAAATCATGCAAAAAATTCAATTTTCAAATATTTCCTTGAGCATGCGCGTAAATACACAATGCAGACAACCATGCACCAGATAGCCAATAATTAATAAATTCCAACAATAATCAAACACAATAACTGTTGATGCCAAAATATATTTAAATCTTAAATCTCATTTGGAAAGTACTTACAGCGGGAAAAAATGCAAATCCTTGAACAAACGCCAATCCGCAGCGTTTATAGCAGTCACCAATACGTTAGGCTAAAATGCTCGGTTTGACACCAAAATTTAGGGAGATACTCATTGAAGGGTGGGGAATCTCATGGAAGTGGTGGTGTGGTAGCACAACCACCGGAAGGTGGCGGGCCGAACTCAAAATGGGTGAAAACCCATTTTCGGGTTTGGGGTTGTACCAGGAAGGTGAGGCCGTGTATCGGGAAACTGAGCTAGGGGATGACCGGCTGGGCAAGGAGAGTCTTTTGGTGGTAGAGGTGAGATGCACGGTGGCCGAACAGTGGCTCGGCGAAGAACAACCCGTTTAAGACCCATTTCGGATGTAGGGGGTAACCGGCAGAGATGGGTGGCTTTGGACGGTGGGTTATGCTCGCCGGAGCGTGTGGAGTCTAGTGGTGGTGGTCGGAGGCCAAGGGGTGGCCGGCGGTGGCCGAAAAATGTAAGGGAAACTAAAACATTCATTTCGGGTAGGGGTCGTGTAGGGGCGGTGGAGTGGCCGGAAATGACACCACAGGTGCCGGTGGACTCGCCGGCGTGTGGGGAAGATTGTGGGCTGGCCGGTGTCACCGGTGGGTGGCCGACGGCGGCCCTGGATAGAGATGAGAGAACGGCGAGAGGGAGAGGAGAACAGGGCTCGCAGTCTGGGACGAATTCCGTGAGGAAGAAAAGGAAAGAAAAGGAAGAAAAAGAAGAAAAAGAAAAGAAAAGAAAAGGAAAAAGAAAAAAAGAAAAAAGACTAACTAAATAAATAAAAATACAATAAATTAAATAAAAGCTGACTTGAAATATGCAATTTAATATCCATAAAATAAAATATTTAAAGCCCAACAATAAACCAATTTAATTTAAAGAAAATTTTAATTATAAAACACTAATTAATATTTAAGAAAGCACATGAAATAAAATCACATAATAAAATAAAGGAAATTAAATTTCACTCATTAAAATAATCACCTCACATTTAAATTAATAAAGAAACAACGTAACTCAACATTTAATTATAAAAACAACATAAAACTAACACTTACTAACGAATAACTCAAATAAATATTTTAAACAAATAAAAACACAACCAATAATATTATTAAAATAAATTAAAATAATTAATACCGAAAATAAAATAACGTGTAAAAATACACGTAAATCTGGGATCTCACACAAACTCTGTCCAAGCAAGAGTTAAGTAAACAAACGAACCAAAACTCCAGCCCGTACTAAGACGAAATAGGAGGAGGAAAACTGTAACACTCTGTACCCGCAGGTTCGGGAAAACTACCTGTTCAATATAACCTGTCTCCAAATACAAGTAAAGTCTCCAAAGATTTTATGAAAAAAAAAAAATCATTCTCATTTCCAAATCTAACATAAGCATAACCACTAATTCATAATTTAAAATATCACCATAACAAAAGGTCCACAATCTCCCAATAATCCCAACATAATGAGATACTAACACTTGAATCAAATAACACTAAAAAAATCACATCAATTCAATGTTTACAATCTTCACATCAACAATGGTACTCTAACATCTTAGTCTGGTTCACAATTATTATTCTTGGTCTTCAACTGAAACATTACATTATCTGAAAAATATATATAGATAAGGGGGTAAGTTTAACCACAACCCCGTAAGCGAACGACATATACTAAAGTGCAAACATGAGCATTTTTCCATAGTTCAATATGCAGAACAATAAATATTTTTCAGAGTTAACATGCAGAACAAACACATTTTCATACATAACAGAGCGATGGTTTTTAAATCATATAAAACACATAATACTTTGGCATAACAAACTGAGCATTATCATCATATCAAAACAAAGCATCTTACAGAGCAGAGACCATATTTAACCCCTGTGATAGGGTTGTACTAATCCCAGTGGCCAAATCAGGTAGATACAGAGGTGAAAACTTTCTCTTATACATTCTCGGAGTCCCGAATGTGCACACAAGAAAGTCTACGATAAACCACTTTGTTTTCAAAGTGGGTGCACTCAGAAACAGAGATTTGGTACCAACCCAAATAGAGCAGAGACAGAGCAGAGCAAAGTGAAGACAAAGTCAAAAACAAACCAGTATACCATACCAAAGATTTTCAGAGTCACACTAAAATAACACGGAATTCCAAAATATTTTTATATCAATCTTAGAAAACAAAACAAAGTCAGAATATCTTTATAAATAAAAGCACAAATAATCAATTTCTCAAAATCGCTCTTTCACATTTCAAAGACAGCATGACAAAAATAAAGTTCATGTTTATACAATGCATGACGAAAACATTTTTCTTTCTTTCATATAAGTTTCATGAGTAATGCAAATAATTGACTGAGACTGGTTTTTCTCAAGTTCTCATTTCATAACCAAACATGCACGAATTTTTAGAAAGTCAACCTCAATCTATATTTGGTATAAAACCAAGCATATGAACCCTGCTTACCTTACTCCTAAAAAGTATAATCAAAACTTTGAGTCCGACCTCTAAAAGTCTCGTCACCTATTTATATAAAAAGATATACCAAATATTAATTACCAGCAATATGTTTTCATTTTAGGAGATTCAA
Source organism: Platycarya longipes (assembly GCA_036559045.1). Lineage (NCBI taxonomy): Eukaryota > Viridiplantae > Streptophyta > Magnoliopsida > Fagales > Juglandaceae > Platycarya > Platycarya longipes. Next base: position 790,656 of record CM071790.1, on the reverse strand, counting down.
AACCAAGATTTAAAACTACACTTGAGTGAGATCACCCAACCCAACCAGCCACCATGTAATCTGGAAAATTCCCTTAAGGTACAAGTAAAACTATTACTTTAGTCATCTCCAATGACCTCAAGTTACACTGAAAAATAAACTCCTTAATACACACCACCAGTTGCTCAAAAAATCCTCCCTTCAACCACTCATAACTTAAAACAACCAAGAGATAAAATAAAATAACTCCACAAACAACTTGTAAGAATTTTCTAAACAAAAGATCCAAAGCATCTTCATATACAACAACCTAAACAACTCCCAAGAAGTCAACCCACACTCCAACTATCACACTACTTCCATAAAAATATTATACTTATTTGGCAAATTCAAGTCGGACATTATACATCATTCACCACTTCTAAAGAGAAATTCATTCTTTCTAAACTACCAAGTAACACCCATCAAAGATAGTGTCATATACGTTCAACTAACCATTTTACACACCCACAAAAATTTCCAGCGCCACTCATCAACTCCAGTCATCCTGTATCACTCGAAAACACTCTCATCCAACCCATCGGGCGATACAAAATAGCAACAAATAAAGCAATGAATCCTTGAAAATCCACCAAAATCACTTCGAAAGAGATTCGGAAAAAGAATAGGAATTTTTTATACAATTTACGTATGAGAAACATCTATTCAAAAAGAACCATCAATCTTACTTGAAAATGAAGAACAACCTGTAAGAAAATAGAGGCTTAAATGATGAAATTCCAGCTTCCTCGCTCGACTTCACCCACCGGAAACACACAAGCTTCAATGATTAAAAGCCCCAAAACTGCACCCTTTAAGGAGAGAAGAATTGCAAGAGAAAGATGGGATTAGAAGAAAACTTACCAACAAGAATTGTAGATGAATAAAAATAGGGGGAGATCAGCGGAAAAGAGACCCAAAGAAGGGACAACTGCCGTAGAGAGAGAGAGTCTGATGAAGGTGACAATTTGTAGCAAAAGAGTAAAATGAGGAGAGGATCTATCATGAAGAGAACCGTCGGAGACGTGGAGCTTGGCGAGAGGAAATCGGGATACATTAGTAGGGGAATTAACGGTCGAGAGAAGGAAAGAAAGAAAAGAAAAGAAAAGAAAATGAAAGAAGAGTAAAGCAGCAGACCTGAAGGAACGACGCCGTTTTTGGAGTTTTGAGGGCTGGGCTGAACCGGGCATGGGCTTCGTCTTTTGGGCTCGATTGTTACAAAAACCCCCACGAACAAGTCCGAGGGGGAAACACTCTACAGACTACAGGTCCTAGAGACATTGTTTTTGGTTTTTTATTTTAAACCAAACTACACGACATAAATTAAAAACAAACAAATAGGAAACCAAAATACAAGATCTAATTTCAACCTTAGAGTAATCTAAAATAACACAGGAACCAACTTCTGGGGTGCATGCGCCGCTCTAAAGAGTGGAGGACACTCACGGGTAGGACAACTGGATGTCCCGAACCCAACCACGGCACGCGTGGTTATAGACAACCATCACCGGAGATGGCGCGTGGCAAAAAAGGTTCTAGCTTTGGAGCGTGCGTGTGAAACATGTGCAGCTCTGTTCGGCGTGAGTTCGCTCCGGCTGGGAAATCGGCGCACTAGGAAGCTTGTAGAAGGATGCGTGAGGAAGGCTGGACCACTAAGAACTTCAAACCAGCAAGCTTCAACTTAAGCATCGCACCTTCAAAACCCAGAACAGAGGCCTCCAACCCCAATTTAGTGCGGTCACCGTTCGCCAACAGCCCTAGAGGCCAAAAACCGCCACTGGTACACCTGCAAAAAGGACACAGAAGGGGCGGAGGATGGCAGGAGAGAGAACAGGAGAAGAGAGAACAAAAAACCAGCCAAACGTAAAGAGGGAGAAGAGAACAGAGATGGATGAAGGAGAAGAGGGAAAAGGGTAGAGGAGGGAGGGGAAGAGAGGGGAGGGGGAGAGATGAAGCTCCCACCCCCACCCTGGCAGCGGAAAAGTTGTAGAAAAACTAGGGTTTTGAGAGAGAATATAAGACCAGAGAGAAAGAATGGAGTCCAATTCCACTTCGCACTTCCCAATATCTTCTACTTCAAATCTCGATTTCTCCACTTCAAAATTTTGCTTTGTCATAAAAATCTGATCCATTTTGAATCTTAAAATTTTGGGTCTTCATTTTAAATCTTAAAGATTATTCTATATAAAAATTAAATAACGACAACGAGGCTTAAAATCAATATAAATAAATAAAATTAGACAAAATTTTAAAGTTGAGAGTGATAAAATATAGAAATTATGCAAGTCATCACATAAACAGAATATAGTGCTCTAGACTCATCGCTCACCTTAATGTTTGAAGAACTTATAATAAGCAAAAACAACCATATATAAGAAAAGCCACATATTGCCCCTGCTACAACAACAAATCACCAAGTTTAGATGACATTAGATGCATACCATGGTGTGTTTGAATACCTTGATCAAATTCATTTCTATGATTAAAAAAAATTAACTTGATCTCTATAATACTAAGACGGAATCAGGACAATTCCATCAAAATTGTTGGACGACTATGATTCTCAAGTCCAAGTACATTGGTATGGAGATTTTCAACAACCAATTAGTGTGTGTGAGATCCCAAGTTTTTCGTAATTTACGTATTGGTGTTAATTCTCTTTATTGGCTTGTGATTGTGTGTGTTTTAAGTATTGGGCCGTATGTATGGAATTCTGGCCCAGCCCATATGTAGGAGACTCCGCTTCTCAAGCCCTTAAGCTGTGCGTTTAGCTGTACTAGGAAAACCCTAAGTCTATCTCTTTCACCTCAGGTTTTCATGTGCCGCACAGCCCCCTCCTTCAAGCTCCCTCTCATTTCCATCATTGCAGACCGACTCCTGAACTCCTCCTCACCATTTTCAGTTGTTGTCGCACCGCCTTCGACCACGTGAGGCCGCTGCCGTCATCGTCTTGCGCCAATTATTTTTTAAAAAAAAAAGGAAAATGGAAGTAAAGTTACCTTCGAAGAACTGCAAATAGGACAATTAATGAAATTAAAAAATAAAATCTAAATAAAAAAACAATAAAATTAGAAATAGTACTTAGATTAGAAAATATTATCCATAATAATATGAAAAATGCTTTACAAAAAATCTTATAAAAATAAATTTATAAATTGACTTGACTAATTATACTAATATATAATATTGAGTACATGATATTACTTTAGAACGACTTCATGAATCTGACCACTCCTGGGCAAAATATATAATCTGTATGCTTTAATTTGCAAGATCATTGACAGTACATTTAATAACACATTAATTTACTTTTACATGATTTTAAACAAACTTGTTAATTCCATTGACTCTATTCCATTAGTGCACTATTAAAAATCTTATGCTAGTGTACGTAGCCAATTTTTAACAAGTGTCCTCAACCATGCAGCCACCTCATTAATTTCCATCTAAAGTACCATGCAAGCTGCGCGCATGTAAGAAATTAAAATGCGCCTAATTAGAATACATTATACCTGATCAGCACATTAATTTATCTCAGGAATTATTGTAATTTCCCAATAATTTCCCAAACATGATGAAGATATTCACGATTATGTAAATTTGACTTTATTAATAAATTGAAAGTTCAAACTACTTAATTTTTCAAGACATAAATCTTAACATGGTCTAATTTATTAAACTATATCCCTCTTCTTGCCAAAACAATATGGCCTACTTCGATCATCGTCATAGTTTATATTATAAGCAACAAATGCTTTATTGATTCTATAATAATTAATCTACTCCCATTAAATTCTAATTAGACATTTCTCAAACATTATATAAGTCTTTAATTCCTGCAATATCATCTGCATGCAAGCCTTTAGTCACACCGGAAGCGATAGTTGGTTCCATGATTGATCCTTGAACAGAACTATGCCCGAGTCCAAGAAGGTGCCCAATTTCATGCAAAGCAACTGTCTCCAAGTCATGTGCACCGGGAGTAGCACCCACACTCCAGGTCTCATCTGCATCATAATGGAACCTTCCATTTGTTGGTGCAAAAGCATGAGCAATTGTGTTACCTCTTCCATCAAAAGGATGCCCGTCTCCATGATCCCCACTAGCAAAACCAATAGTGATATCTGCGTTTGATACGTCTTGAGCCTGTGAGAAGGTGAAGTGGGTGTTTCCTGCCCACGTTCGGAATGCTTGTGCTACAGGACTTATGGCTTCAGTTGGGGTTCCTGAGAGAAACGCGTAGGTGAGATGATACTTTGACGTTGGCCACTTTGGGGCACTTGGAGACATGAAACTATAATGAGAGACGGTATGAAATGACCCCGCCTTTCGGTGGTGATGATGCTTCTTCTTGCCCGATTGCATCCAATTTGTTCCATCGATGACATCTGCTACGCCACAACGAGGCTTCATCATGTTTGACACCGTTTCAGCATCTAAAGTCCCAGTGGCCTTTAGATGATAATTTTTCTGGTATGTTTTGACTGCAGATTCTAGCAGTTCATCAAAATCATCATCATTGGCATGGGTGTTGTTTTTGGTTTTCTGATAATAACCAAATTGTTCCAGATACGTTTTGAGGTCATGGATGCCTTCGACCGTTTCACCTTTGTAGCATCCCTGAAGATGCTTGAGAAATCCAAAGGATGATGTGTTTTTGTCAGAAGACTGTGGCCGAGTTGTTGCATGAGAAGGGAGAGGAATGACGGCAAGGAGGAGGCCAAGAGTGATCATAGAGAAGAGGGGAAGACTTTTAGCAGCAGCCATGACTAGCTAGTACTACTAAATGGTGAAATCGAGCAAGCAAATAAGGTGTAGGGATGGATGTTGCAGAAGGCTCATGGATTGGATGCTATTTATAGAGTACTAGTATATATGTTATATTTGGCGGGATCGTTTGATCTCAATTGTGAAAGCAGACGCATTTGTCTTGGGCATATTAGTCAATTGAACATGAAGTATACGTTAATAATTTGGACCAACAAGTAGTATGAAACATTTTATTTATTTTGGACCAAGAAGCAACTTTCGGCGGAGACCGTATGAGTTAAACTTGGGCAACGATGCAAGTCTTTGTACGTACCTATATATTGCCTTCTGGTTTTCCCGTTCGCAAGCATCGCAACAAAACATTTTCTTTGGCGGTGGAAAACTGACTGCCACGTCGGAATTAATTCTCAAATCAAGATTATTCCAATGACTACACGTACGTATCACATGCAAATGCATAATCGGCTTCTAAAATAAGTTTAAGAATGTCATCTGTTAACATGTTGTTAATCATGTATATACATACATATATATATATATATATATGTTTACAAACTATAAAATAAATTAAGAATCAACCTTTTTTTTTTAAAAAAAAAATTGAAAATAAAGTACTTACATTCGAGAACTGCAAATAGGACAGTTAATTATTATTATTTAAATAAGAATAGAAATAATAATTAAACTAGAAAAAATTATCCATAATTTGATAAACTAATATGATAAATATTAATTAGTAATAAAAGAATCTCACAAAAATATATATACAAACTGATGTGGACATACAACGTGTTAATTAGATTAATTAGAAAGTTACTTTAGAATTAATATATTGTATAAAACCATGTAATTTTTTTTTTTTTTTTATAATATCTTTTTATATCTATAGCATTTATAAGCATTAAGATAGAAAAATAAAAATAACAAATCATATCAGGTTGATCAGGCGGGGAGGTGTGAGATTTCCTACATATATAGAACGTAGAATTCATTGATTAGTTCCGGTCTACTATATTGCGCGCCCGAGGAAAAAAGGGGCGAAGGACCGACTAATTTACATAAGAAAAAATAAAGATTAGCTACTCTCAAAAGACCACAACTAATGCATTATAATTAAATACATTAATGCTGAACTCACATAGATTAGGTCCCGAGAGTCTCTACCCATACTCTTTATCTTTTTATTTTTTATTTTGTGATTAAATAAGTATTTTTTTTTCATGTAAATTTTTTCAAAATAATTAATGATCATATAAAAATAATATATGAAAAATTTTAAAGGCATTTAGCCTTTTCAATAGAATTTGTAGATATATATATTCGATCGATCGATACATCAATCGTAATCTGGAAAATGCATGCAACAGCCTAATTATTTTAATGTACAAAATTGATCAGCAGCTTAATTAATTGCTTGATTTCAATTATCTTAATTAGTACTACTCATGGCTACTAATTAAAGTTTTTTTTCCCTCTTCAGAAGTCAAACGATCAAAAAAACTGTTTTAACATATAGACATGATTTGGATTCATGAGTGAGATGAGATCATCTCATTTTATCTAATCTCATCATTATAATTTTTTCAAATTTTAACACAATACAATAAATATTTCAAAATTTTCAAATATCAATTCAATTTTATTAAATGCCAAAATAATAATAATATTAAAATTTTAATAATATTTTTCAACTTTTATTTAAAACCATCTCATATTATCTCATTTCACTATCCTAATAAACACTTAATTAATCACATGCAAAATGCATGTTATTCATGATGTATGTCATGTACTAGAGATATATAAAAGGTGTTGATGTAAAAATATGTGGTTGGCATTGTCTTGTGAAAAACCTGTATAATAGAGTTGTAATCAATGGTGGAAATGGTCAACATGAAGAAGATATAAAAGGATCGAGCAAAGACCCATAAAGTGATCTTGCTCGATCCTCGCTCGACCTGGATGTCGTTCGAACGAAATTCAGACAGAAACTTCGCTCAACCCTCGCTCGAATTGTCGCTCGAGCGAAATTCAGACAGAGATTTCGCTCAACCCTCGCTCGACATGTCTCTCGAGTGAGTATCATGACAGATCAGATTTTTTAGGGTTTGAGCGCCGTTTCAGATAGAGGCCTATAAAAGCATCATTAAGCTCTCTTCTCAGGGTGGAGAAAAATATAGCAAAAACAAGAGTGTCTCCTCAAGAATCCTTGAGAGAAATTCATCCCCACATTCAAAGAGATTTCTCTCTTGGACTACATATCTCCACCACAACACACTCAAGATTAAAGTTTTGGTAAGTCCATTGGAGTAGACGTGTTCATCAAGCTGGAAGAGTTCTTCAAGTTGTTTTGATGAAGAAATCAAGTTGTTCTAGTAAGAAGCTATAGAAAGGTCAGAGTTCCGGCACTACATGCGTATAGAGATTGAGTGGGTCACTTGTGGTATTGCAAGCCAACTTTAGTTGCTACAATAGGTTTGTAAGTGTTTATAATTTAGTTGTAACAAACTAAAGTTTTTATAGTAGATTTGAGGTGGTGTCTTACACCCGGAGTGGTTTTAGATTTTAAAGAGTTTCTTCAAATGAGTTTCCACTTCCAAACCAAAATCAGTATGTTGATTTATGTTGTTATGTTTAATTTATTGGTTGCTTGTGTTGAATTAATTTTAAATTGTCATAGTTTTTGAACTACACCTATTCACCCGCCCTCTAGGTTTTGTAGGGTGCTTGACCACTTCTTTTTCAATTGATATCAGAGCGGGTTCACTCTGCTAGGATTTATTTCCTGAGTGTGATCCTGCTTTAGTGGTCTCAATGGATAGGTCTCAATCTCTCACATCACCACCATACTTTGATGGTGGCAATTAAGCGTACCAGGAAGTTTGAATTTGAGCTTTCCTCAAGTCCGTAGATGAACGTGTGTGGGTCTTTTTGACTAGAGGATGGAAACAACTTGTCAATATCATTGAGGGAGTAGAAGTTCTGATCAATGTGGATGATTACTCAAAGGATGAGTTGAATGAAGTTAACTTGAATAGTAAAGGCCTGAATGCAATTTTTATGGCTGTGTCCCAAGAGGAGTTCAAACGAATCTCCATGTGTAATACAAGCAAAGAGGCTTGGGACATTCTTGAGATTACTCATGAGGGAACTAGGGCTGTGAAAAACTATAAACTACAAATGCTGACCACCAACTTTGAGGAACTTAGAATGAAAGAGGATGAAACTTTCGATGTTTTCTATACTAAGTTGAACGACATTGTGAATTCTCATTTTAACTTACGAGATTAAATTCCTGAAAATATGATTGTGAGGAAAGTCCTCAGATCTCTCCTCGAGAGATTTCGTCCCAAAGTCACTGCAATAGAGGAAAGTAAGGACCTGGACACCATGAGAATTGAAGAGCTGGTAGGTTCTCTGCAAACCTATGAACACACTCTACAAATGGATATTAAAAACAAATTCATTGCTCTTAATACTACTCGGGAGGAGTCGGATGAGTCTTCCGATGAATTAACTATGAGTGATAAAGAGAGAGCCTTTTATGCTAAGAAATTTAGAAAAATGTTTGCTGCTAGAAATAACAGAGGCCCAAGACATGAGAAGAAAAAGTTTGAAAGATACAATGGAGGCTCAAGTTCAGAGAATAAAGAAAAAAGTTTCAAGAGTTACACTAGAGCTAATAAAGACAAGACACAATTTCAGTATCATGAATGTCATGGGTTTGGACACATTCGCTCGGAGTGTGCAAATTATAAGAGGAGCAAAGATTGCCTCCCTAAGTGAAAGTGAGTCTGAGTCAAGTGACTCATCTAACAACTCCACTCTCAAAAGGAACCTCAACTACATGGCATTTACATCTTCTGTTGGGGGCACAAATCAGTGCAGCGAACAAGTTTCTGATGATTATAGCATATCTGGAAATGAGTCCGAGTGTGAAGATCAGTTGCAAGAGATATATTAGAAACTCTACTTGGAGTGTGTAAAATTGAGAAAAGTCAACAAAGCACATATTGAAAAGACAAATCTGTGCAAACAAGAAAATAATGAGCTTCAAGGCAAATTGGATGAAGCCTACATGTTGACTGATCAGTTGCAAAAGAAAAATGACTCCTTGGAAGATGTTGTGAAAACTTAGGAGAGTAAGTTAACCTAGTTGAATGACAGATTGCAAACATTTTTCAATGAAAAACAAAATCTGGACAAAATCCTAAGTCTTGGGAAGCCCTCAAAAGATAAGAGTGGAATAGGATATGTTGGAGGGAAATTCGAAGTGGGTGCAAGCTCAAAAATCCCTCAGAACAGCTTGATAAAACAACTTTTGTCCGTACATCTACTCATAACAAGGATGCTTACGGATCTGAAAAAGGGAAAGAAACTGATACCTCCACCTCATGAGAACCAAAGAGCCTACAACACTAGGTCAGTGTATCATCACTATGGGAAGATGGGTCATGTGAGAATGGACTGTTTGAAATTGAAAAGACTCACCATGAATGATCCTAGACTCTCCATAAGTAGTAATGTGCATAATTCAAATAGGAGCAAAAATGTCAAGAATGCTCCCAGGTATGGCTCATCCTTCAGGGAACAAAAAAACTTACAAATAAAACCACGTATGGAATAATTGCGGTAAGTTTGGTCACATCCGGCCAAATTTCTATGCACTAAAAGGACATCAAGTGAGAAATGGAAAGAGACCTCCAATACGAGGTCATCAGAATTTGTTGAATCAAGTCATGGCTCTCACTAGACAAAATGATCAGTTGAATGCCAAGATAGACCACCTGACCATTACCCAGAAGGGTAAACAAGTTACCTCTCCAAAAGTTGAAAGGGTGTGGATCAAGAAGGAGGAATAAAACACATGTCACGTTGCTCTTATTGCTCTAAAGACTCAGGACACCTCACTATGGTATCTTGATAGTGGATTTTCTCGACATATGTCTGGTGATCAAAGCCTTTTTAAAACGATTGAAGAGTACAAATGTGGGACAGTGACATTTGGAGATGGTGGAAAAGCAAACATAATTGGGAAAGGTGAAATTAGCATCTCTGGTTTGCCAGTGTTCAGGGAAGTTCTATTTGTTGATGGATTAAAAGTAAACCTTCTCAGCATAAGTCAAATGTGTGATAATAGTGCTGAAGTTCGATTCTCAAAAGAAATGTGCATTGTTTCTGATAACAGTGGACATTGTTTGATGCAAGGAATCAGAACCTCTAATAACTGTTATGATGTTTCTCTTAGCTCACAGTAGAGCTGTAATAGTGCTAAGAGAGAGGCCACTACTCTTTGGCATCAAAGACTTGGACATGTGAATCATAGAAATCTGTCTAAAATTGCAAAGAAAGAAATGGTGGTAGGGCTGTCCGAGCTAGGTAATGTTGAGATCTCTGTTTTTGTGTCATGTCAAGTGGGAAAACAAGTTAGAGCAGCCCATAAGAACATAACAGATATCTTGACCAAACGACCCTTAGAGTTGTTGCACATTGATCTTATGGGACCCTTCTAGGGTGGAGAGTTTGGGGGGAAAGAAATACATACTGGTGGTGGTAGATGATTTCACCAGATACTCTTGGGTAGAGTTTTTGAGGGAGAAGGGTGAAGCTCCTGAAGTGATAAGAAGCTTGTGTAAGAAGCTTCAAAATGAACAATGGAACCATGTTGTCAAAATTAGGAGTGACCATGGACGAGAATTTGATAACTCAAGCCTAGAAAAATTCTGTGATGAACAAGGCATCAGTCAAGAATTCTTCGCCCCTATTACTATACAGCAAAATTGAGTAGTTGAAAGAAAAAATCAACTCATCCAGGAAATGGCTCGGGTCATGATGCATAACGAGAATGTTTCTACTCATTTTTTGGGGTGAAGCGATAAACACAGCATGCCACATCGTGAATAGAGTCTACCTTTGACCTAGCACTTCCCAGACACTATATGAGTTGTGGAAAGGAAAAAAACCCAATGTGAAGTACTTCAGGGTGTTCGGAAGCAAGTGTTACATTTTGAGAGATAGGGAAAACCTAGGTAAATTCGACCCTAAGAGTGATGAGGGAATATTTCTTGGTTATTCAAGAAACAGTCATGCCTACAGATATTACAATCTACATACTCAAACTGTCATGAAATCAACCAATGTGGTTGTGAATGATACTCCTAAAGAAAAGTTGAATCGAGATCTAATTGAGACACCAAGTGAAACTGAATAGAACTCCAGTGAATTTAATGAAGGTCTAGAAACCTCATCAAATGAAAATGTTCATATCCATAAGAAGCCCTCTTCGAGAGTGAAGCTAAATCATCCTCAGGATAACATCATCGGGAATATAGATGAAGGGATGAGGTTGAGAAAGAAAGTGATAAGTCAATTAGCTCACTCAAGCTACATTTCTCAGGTCGAACCAAAAAGGGTGGAAGAAGCCTTAACAGATGAAAATTGGACCAATATCATGCATGAAGAAATTAATCAATTTATGAGAAATGATGTGTGGTACTTGGTTCCAAGGCTTGAAAAACACAATGTTGTAGGTACCAATTTGATTTTCAAGAATAAATCTAATGAAAATGGTATGATTGTGCAGAACAAGGCAAAATTGGTAACACAAGGTTATGCCCAAATGGAAGAAATCGACTTTGATGAACATTTGCACCGGTTGCAAGACTTGAGTCGATCCGAATACTTTTGAGCGTTACTTGTCATTTGTGTTTCAAACTCTACTAAATGGATGTTAAGAGTGCATTTCTCAATGGAATTCTTCAAGAAGAAGTGTACGTCGAGCAACCGAAAGGTTTTGAGGATCCAAAATATCTAAATCATGTCTATAGGTTTTGAGCAACCGAAGTGCATTTCTCAATGGAATTCCTCATCCAAGTGACAAGATTTATTCCCACATAAAAACATCCACCTGAAGTGCTATTTCTATCATCAGCTGAGGCTGAATACATTACTGCTGAGAGTTGTTGTACTCAATTGATGTGGTTGAAACAAATGATATGTGACTATGACATTACTCAAGGTGTGATGAGCGTCTATTGTGATAATACCAGTGCCATCAACATCTTTAAAAATCCTGTCCAACACTCTAGGACCAAGCACATTGACATTAGGCATCATCTCATTCGGGAACTTGTGGAAACACATGTGGTTACTCTTAAATACATTCTCACCTAACATCATTTAGCCGACCTTTTTATCAAACCCTTACATGACATTCACTTTGAATGCCTTAGAAAGGCTATTGGTATATGTGCCTTGACATAAGAGGTGTAACATGCATTTCATACATTGCATACATTTCATTTTTTGTTGTTGTGTCTTTCTTCTGTGTCGTTGATTTATTTATTTGTTTTTGTTTATTCCCATCTAGTATATCTCTGAGATATGGCTGTATTACTTGCTTTTCTTGATCAAGATTCCTAGCCTTAGTGCTAAATATTTCTCCTTCAAGCATGTGTCATTTGAAAATTATATCATAGGCTTGTGTTGCAAAGGTGTGAGACATGTGTGTCACTTGTAATTTGTGCTTTGCAACACACACTACACCCTTAGCTCAATCTCTTGATGTTTGACCACATATGAGTTTTTGGGGAGGCAATCAAAAGTGTCAGGAAGTCCTACTTGTGTTCAGAATTGACCTCGAGCTAGATGACCTGTGCAAAAACCCATATACCTCAAATGAGAAAAGAAAATGAAAAGGCTCTCCCTCTTATTTATATAAAAAAAAAGGCATAGAAAAGAAAAAGAAAAAGAAATTTGAAGAGAAAAGAGCTATAATACCATTCATGAAATAGGTTTTAAAACACAAATATTAGGTCCTAGCAGCATTGTTTTTGACTTTCTGAACCTTGAAAGGGTCTTCCAAGCATTTATGGTTTCTTGTTCAGCCCAACCCCACTCACGCCTCTGGGTTAAAATTTCTTGATTGAGCAAGAAACCTGTCTAAACACGCATGCTCATATTACTTGTGACACCTCGTTCTTATTATTTGTGTGATTTTTGAAAATATGATGCAATTTTACTTTTGACATATTGGAAGATTTCTTGTGGTGTCTTCCCTTATGTTCGGAATGAAGCCCTGTGGTTGTTTGTGTTGTAATTGTGCTTAAACTGGAATCAGGGTGTATCTCACTCGAGCTAGAATCTCGCTTGATGTCTCGCTCGAGGGTTTAAAACTCGCTCAAGTGAGAATGCCTTTAAATACTCGCTCGAGCATTTCCAATCTCGTTCTCACCAGTTCCGTTTTCCCTCCTTTTCTCTCACATTTCTCTCCTCCCAAACACTCAATCCACGCCGTTTCTTCCTCATTTCAACCACAAATCACCATCCTACTCAAGTAAGCATCGGTTCATTTACATTTCCATGTCTTTTCTTTCATTTTCCCATTCCATTCATATAAATGTTATATGGGTTGATTTTGGATTGGGGGTATTTCGATTTTTTAGGGTTTTGGAAACCCTTTGTGTTTCTTTTTGTAATGTTTATTCACATTGCACTGTTGTTGTATATAGGGAGTGGTGACATTTTCGTAGAGTCTTAAAATCTCATGTTTTTATGACATGCACAACACTTGTTCAATGAAATGCCTTACTGGCAATTTATCTGGCATTTTGACCTTAATTTGGTGCATTGATCACATAGACATAATCTAGGTCTCATACATGGTCTGTACACCTCATGAGGAGCATTGTTAGGCCAATTTTTAGCATTTTAGGCATACATTTTTGGCATACACATTGTTATCTATGCCCATCTCTTGTTAGGAATCTTAGGCATACTCGTTAAGCATATCATTATGTCATATGCCTCACCGTCTATGCTTGGTCCGTTTACAGTTGCCATGGCGTCTCGACGTGTCCATCCTTTGTAACACAGCTACACCCGCTCCTTAGACTTATTTCCACAGTCCCTAAGCTGAGGACCTCTACACAGATATTTTCTCGTCACGCCCTCCATATGGAGCGTGAGGTCCTCCTCGCTGAATTCCGGGAAACTTGTCCCATTGTCCCTCAGATTTTTAAGTCGCGCTAGTGGCTTGCCTTAACTACTGGTCATCCCGCTCCTTCGGTGGAGTTAGTCAGGGAGTTTTACTCCAATATGCAAGACATTTCATCTGATGGCTCATTTCAAGTGGGTCTGTGGAACATCCTTTTCTGGGCGACTCCAGACCTTATGGCAGATTTGCTAGGGGCCCCTCAAGTGGCTAATCCAATTTACCCTAGGACCATGCAGTTGAGTCAAGCACATCTTTCTGGTGCTAATCCCCCTCCTGTACCTCATGCCCAGAGCGGTCCTTCTGCACCTAATGTTGATTCTAGCTCGGCTCCTTCCAGCTTGACTCTGGCACCGCTCTCCACTAAGCCAACCATGCAGATGGTCATTGAGTTTCTCATTAGCATTCAGCAGTTAGTGACTAGCTTGGATACACACATTGATGCTCGTTTTAACAGTCTTCAGACTCAGGTTACTTGCATGAATACTCGCTTTGACAGTCTCAACACTCAAGTTCAAAGAATTCAACAACAACTAGATGATGAGGCCGAAGAGGGTGACGATTGAGCCCCTTTACCATTTGTAACAAAGAAGGGGAGCTAATTTAGAGGGAGCTAAGTCGTAAGGGGAGTAGGGGAGCTAGCTAATTTGTATGGGGAGTAGCCAGTGATAGCTCTTGCTTATAGCCATGCTGTATTTTTTTTAAACTCATTGTTGTGATCTTTTGTTGAACTCATGGTTATTGAATTTTCATTATTAAATTAGTGTGATTTGAGTATCTTTACTTGATCTATTCTTACTGCACTTAAATTTTTTTTGGTACGTTTACCTGTTTGTTAAGTGTGCAGAAATACATTTTGTGCTCAAGAGATTTTATGTGGAAATCCTAATGTGGTGTGATAGGATTAGATCTAATATATAGGTTAGAGGTTTTGTCACAGAAATGTCAAAGGGGGAGATTGTTGATGTAAAAATATGTGGTTGGCATTGTCTTGTGAAAAACTTGTGTAATAGAGTTGTAATCAATAGTGAAAGTGGTCAACATGAAGAAGATAAAAAAGGATCAAGCAAAGACCCACGAAGTGATCTTGCTCGACCCTCACTCGACCTGGCACTTGAGAGAAATTCAGACAAAAATTTCGCTTGACCCTCGCTCGACACGTCGCTCGAGCGAGTATCATGACAGATCAGATTTTCTAGGGTTTGAGCGCCATTCCAGATGGAAGCCTATAAAAGCATCATTAAGCTCTCTGCTCAGGGCGGAGAAAAACATAGCAAAAACAAGAGAGTCTCCTCAAAAATCCTTGAGAGAAATTCACCCCCACATTCAAAGAGATATCTCTCTTGGATTACATATCTCCACCACAACACACTCAAGATTAAAGTTTTGGTAAGTCCATTGGAGTGGAAGTGTTCATCAAGCTGGAAGAGTTCTTCAAGTTGTTTTGATGAAGAAATCAAGTTGTTCTTGTGAGAAGCTATAGAAAGGTCGAAGTTTCGGCACTACATGCGTGTAAGATTGAGTGGGTCACTCATGGTGTTGCAAGCCAAATTTAGCTGCTGCAATGAGTTTGTGAGTGTTTCTAATTTGGTTATAACAAACTAAAATTTTTACAGTAGACTTAAGGTGGTGTCTTACACCTAGAGTGATTATAGATTTTGAAGAGGTTCTTCAAATGAGTTTCCACTTCGTAACCAATCAATGTATTTATTCATGTTGTTATGTTTAATTTATTGGTTGCTTGCGTTGAATTAATTTTAAATTGTCATAGTTTTTGAACTACACCTATTCATCCCCGCTCTAGGTTTTGTAGGGTGCTTGACCACCGCTTTTTCAAAATAAAATATTGGGCTACAAATATACAGAAGATCGAGGATGCAATATATCTTCTATATTAAACGTCTAAATGCAAAAAGCAAAAGCTACCATTTGGTTTGTCCAGTTTTCCCTACTTCTGTATTTAATTTCTCTCTATCATAACTAAGTTCTGCTATTACTGACGATTTTTTATTTGTTTTTCCTTTATCTTCATCAGTTCAGTTACCTCCCGTTTGGCTTTGTTTTCTTTATTTACCATTTTATTAGTCACTTTCTTTTTTCAAGTTTTGTTTACTAGCGTATTTATGCTTTTGCCTTTACTTTTCTTTTAAAATATGGTTTACGAATAAAAGTTATAAAACAATTTTTATTCATTAAGAAATAAATACACTTAAATCTAATTAAATCTATAGGAAAAAAACCCCCAATAAAATAAAAAAGACTAAAAGAAAAAAAATAGAAACTTATTCTAGCTTTGAAGATCTCTTAAAAAATATGAATCTCTGTTCATATCTTTAGGGGGGGAAAAAAAGCAAAAAACGTAGAAGATGAAAACAATGAGAAAGCAAAAGAAATTCACGCTGATATCTATAGAAAAAAAATAGATTAAAAAAAAATTAGGTTACAAGTTTTTAGATTCAGATCTATAAAAGATTTTGACTTAGAAAGTAAAACACTTTAAAAGAAATACCCAAGTAAATCAGAGATCAAACTGTTAAAATATGTCCCACATGAAAGGGCAATATGGACATTATTTGGACTTAATGTGATAAGGTAGTTATTGGCTTTAGAAATCTGATGCATGGTTACTGTGAGAAATAATAGGGGAAGTTATTTTCCTATGTGCCTACTTTTATGGGGAGTAGGATAACTGCTTCTTTTAAAAAAAAACAATTTACGTAGGAATTGTCCTCTCTCTACCCACACTTTTATTTTTATCAGATTTCCCCATATGTTCTGGTGAAGAAAAGAAATGGGGTTAAGTGAGAGAAATAATTTCTACAAACTTTCTTCAAGGAGATTTCATTATGGCTGATTCCAGTATGTTTTTTATGAAATGTTTATTTCTGCATAAAAGATGATTATGTGATTTTTATGATAGTTGAAGATTCTTATCTCAAAAATTTATGTATTTATTTTCTAACATGTGGTATTAGAGCATGGTTGAAACTATCATGATTTTCCTTTTAATATAGAGATCGATTCCTTTAACTTTTCTTTGTTCGATCTCGCTATTTGTTTTATGTGCAATATTTTGCGTTTATAATCTTCGGAATTTGCTATTCACTGATTCCAAAATATTTTTTCTAATGTTTGCCGGATTTAATGAAATATTGATTCCGCATTAGTGGCCGAATTTATTGGGTTTTTATGTTATTGGAATATTATGATTCCGTATGGATATTTATAAGCATGTGTCAGTTTTGATTTCGTATGAGTTGATTCTGAATTTATTGGCTGCACAATGATTTCGTTTACTCATAATTCAAACTATCGAATCATTGGTATAGATGTTCCTTTAACTGTTTTGACCCTTGACGTTTGCTGGCCATCTTCTTTATTTTATTGGGCTCATTTTTTGTTTTGTTTAAATGATTACTTTTAGTGAAAGCATTTGAATATTATTTTTCCTGTATGGTTTAATGCATGCCAACCAGTTTTGATTTCGTATGGGCTCACTTATATTGGGTTAATAATTGTATTTATGCATGCATGGGCTGGATTTTGCATGTAATTGAGATAATTAAAAGAGCTAGGTCCTGAACTTAGAAAATAATGTTAAATACTGCATGCTTACCTATTGAAAAAAAAAAAACTCTCTTTCATGATAATATTTTTATTTTGGGATATTATTTATCTGTTTTGAATATGAACAGATTTTTTGCTTCATTATTTATCAATCAATATTTATATTATGGTTAGCATGTTGTCACCAAAGTGATCTTGCTGGAAAAAGTTATAAATATTGAATTCAATTAAGACTTTACAAAATTATTATGGAATGATTATTTGATTATTATGGTTTGACCCAAAGGTGCACCAACTTTCAAGTAGTCATTAAATTAATTAGGTTAATTGATAGAATGAAAGTGAGATTGGAATGGATGCCCAAAGGTGACAAACCAATCAAATTTTAAAGGGTTATTAGTTATGCCTAAGTGAATGAAAAATCATCATTAAATTTGAATATTAGTATATTGCATAAGTTAATCCAAAGATTGAACGCACTATTACTAATGGAAGTGATTTTCTCAAAGTATCAATGTTGTGATGATTTTATTGCAGTGTCAGTTCCTGTTTCGCTTCATTCGCTAGCTTCTTCTGTTCCGATTTTTAGTGGAACTAATTTTTTGACTGGAAGGAACAGATTCAGTTTCACCTTGGTGTTCTGGATCTTGACTTAGCACTGCGAATTGACAAACCGACTGCTATTACTGAAACAAGCAGTTCGGAGCAGCAAGCTTTGTTTAAGTCATGGGAAAGATCTAACAGATTAAGCATCATGTTTATGCGAATGTGTATTGCGAACAATATTAAACCAACCCTTCCTCAAATTGAAAATGCAAAGGAATATTTCAAGGCTGTGGAAGATCGGTTTCGTTCGGCAGATAAGTCCCTTGGAGGGAGATTAATGGCTGAGCTTACCACCATGAAATTTGATGGTAGCCGTGGAATGAATGAGCATGTCTTTGAAATGACCAATCTAGCTGCCAGACTCAAATCTCTGGGTATGAATGTTGATGAAAGTTTCCTTGTTCAGTTCATTCTGAATTCCTTGCCTGCTCTGATGGGACATTTCAGATTGACTATAACACTATTAAGGAAAAGTGGAATGTGAATGAATTGGCTAGTATGTTAATTCAAGAAGAGGCAAAGCTTAGGCAACAAGGACAACATTCAGTTAATATTATGAGTCATGGAGTTGGAAACAAAGGAAAGAAACCAAAGAAGAGTTTCAAGAAAGGTCCATTGAGGTTGGGGGACCTTCTCATGTTAATGGGACCCGCAAAAAGGAACATAATGGACCGAAATATTATTTCTATCATGGCTATGGGCATTTACAGAAAAATTGCCCGAAACATAGAGCTTGGTTCGAGAAGAAGGGTAAGCTTTTAGCTTATGTATGTTTCAAATCAAATATGACACAAGTTCCTTCTAATACATGGTGGATTGACTCTGGTTCTACTATTCATGTTTCAAATTCGATGCAGGGATACCTTTCGATCTAGAACATAAAGGAAAATGAGCATTTTATAGTCTTGGGAAATGGAACTCAAGTACCAGTTGTTGGTGTTGGAACTTTACATTTGTTTTTAGAGTCAGGCCATTGTTTGGACCTATTTGATACTTTTTATGTTCCTACTATTTCTAGAAATTTAATTTCCATGTCAAGACTTGATTATGATGGTTATGCTTTGTATTTTGAACATAAAGGTTTTCATTTGTTGAGAAATGACTCATTTGTTGATTCTGGTGTTTTATCTGAGGGGTTATATAGATTTAATCTTAACAAGGTTTTTGCTAAAACACTCCTCACCCTGCATCATGATGTTGGAACTAAACGTAGCAGAGTTAATGAGAATTCTTCTTTCTTGTGGCATAAAAGACTGGGTCATATATCCAAAGATAGAATTGAGAGATTGGTAAAAGATTGGATTCTTTCAAATCTTGATTTTACTGATTTTGATGTATGTGTGGATTGCATTAAAGCTAAGCAAGCCAAACATACAAAGAAAGGAGCCACAAGAAGTGGAAAACTTCTAGAGATTGTCCATACTGATATTTATGGACCTTTCGACTCACCGTCATTTGGTGGAGAAAAGTATTTTATCACTTTCATCGATAATTTTTCACGTTATGGTTATGTCTATTTGTTGCATGAAAAGTCTCAAGCAATAAATGCTTTAAAGGCATATATTGTTGAAGTTGAGCGACAATTAGATAGAAAGGTGAAAATCATTCAATCTGATAAAGGTTGTGAGTATTACAAAAGGTATGATGGAATAAGAAAATGTCTAGGACCGTTTGCTAAATTCCTAGAAAAGCATGGTATTTGTGCACAATACACAATGCTTAGTACGCCTCAGCAGAATGGTGTGGCCGAAAGGCGCAATCGTACTCTTATGGAAAGGGTTAGGAGTATGTTAAGTAACTCCTCAGTACCCATTTCATTGTGGATGGAGGCCCTTAAGACAGCCATTTATTTGCTTAACCGGGTTCCTAGTAAGGCAGTTCAAAAGACTCCTTTTGAATTGTGAATGGGAAGGAAACCGAGTTTGAGATATTTTCATATTTGGGGTTGTCCAGCAGAGGCTAGGATCTATAATTCGCATGAAAAGAAGTTGGATTCTAGAACTTTAAGCAGGTACTTTATTGGTTACCCAGAGAAGTCCAAAGGGTATAGATTTTATTACCCTAACCATAGTACGAGAATTGTTGAAACCGGAAATGCCAGATTTCTTGAGAATGGTGAAATTAGTGGAAGTGATGTATCACGTAATGTGGTCATTGAAGAAGTTCGGGTACCTATCCAGATACCCATAACTTCAAAGGAAATTGTTGTTTCTCCAGTTGTCGAACAATATAAAAACATTGAACAACAATCTAGTGATCAGTCACTCCATAATGAGAATGTCACCAATGAACCAGTTGCAGAACAATCACAAGAAATAGCATTAAGAAGATCTCAAAGAGAAAGGAGATCAGCTATTTCAGATGATTATTTGGTATATCTGCAAGAATCTGATTATGATTTAGGGACGAATAAAGATCCGGTTTCTTTTTCACAAGCCATTGAAAGTAGTGATTCTGAAAAGTGGATCAATGCTATAAATGATGAGTTGAAATCAATGGAACAAAATGAAGTTTGGGACGTTGTTTATTTGCCTAAAGGTTTTAAGACAGTCGGATGTAAGTGGGTCTTTAAGACCAAACGAGACTGCAATGGTAATATTGAACAACATAAAGCTAGACTTGTTGCAAAAGGTTTCACTCAAAAGGGAGGCGTTGATTACAAAGAGACGTTCTCACCTATATCGAAGAAGGACTCTCTTAGGATCATAATGGCTTTGGTGGCTCATTTTGATTTGGAGTTACACCAAATGGATGTGAAAACTACTTTTCTAAATGGAAATTTAGATGAAGAGGTTTATATGGATCAACCTGAATGTTTCTTGATTAAAGGAAATGAGCATATGGTATGCAAATTAAAGAGTCAATTTATGGACTTAAACAAGCTTCCAGACAATGGTATCTTAAGTTTAATGATACCATCACGTCCTTTGGATTTAAGAAAAATACCGTTGATCGGTGTATATATATAAAGGTCAGTGAGAGCAAGTTTATTTTCTTGATTCTGTATATTGACAACATATTGCTTGCCAGTAATGATCTTGGTTTGCTGAGTGAAACCAAGAGATTTCTTTCTATGAACTTTGAAATGAAAGATATGGGTGAGGCAACTTATGTGATAGGAATTGAAATATTTTGCGATAGATCACGTGGATTATTAGGTTTGTCTCAAAAAGGATCGATAAAGTTCTTGAAAGATTTCATATGGCTGAATGTGCAGCCACTCTTACTCCTATATGTAAAGGGGACAAGTTCAGTGAAAAGGACTTTCCACAGAATGCATTAGAAAAGAAAAGGATGGAAAATATTCCTTATGCATCTGTTGTTGGGAGCTTGATGTATGCTCAAACTTGTACAAGACCAGACATTAGTTTTGTAGTTGGAATGCTCGAGAGATATCAAAGTAATCCCAGAATGGAGCATTGGAAAGCTGCAAAGAAAGTTTTAAGATATCTGAAGGGAACAAGACACTATATGCTCACGTATCAAAGATCTGATCAGTTGGAGGTGGTTGGTTACTCCGACTCAGATTTTGCTGGTTGTGTTGATACTCGAAAGTCAACTTTTGGTTACTTGTTTCTATTAGCTGAAGGAGCAATATCATGGAAAAGCGCCAAACAGACTATCATAGCAGCATCAACTATGGAAGCTGAATTTGTGGCATGCTTTGAGGCCACAGTTCATGCTTTATGGTCGCGAAATTTTATCTCAAGACTTGAAATTGTCGACAGCATTGCCAGGCCGCTGAGAATGTATTGTGATAATTCCGCAACAGTCTTTTTCTCCAAGAACGACAAATATTCTAATGGCGCTAAGCACATGGAGCTCAAATATTTGGCCGTTAAGGAGGAAGTTCAGAAACAGACAGTGTTTATAGAACATATTAAGACTGAGCTCATGATTGCAGATCCTTTGACTAAAGGGTTAGCACCAAAGACATTTAAGGAGCATGTTGATCGCATGGGTCTTTGTTGCAATCCCTGAGGTATGTTTGTGGATCTTATGTTTTTCATTCTATAACATCTATAGAGATATCACTAATTGTGTTTCTGACTTTTTTCCTGTTTACCATCAATTACGTAATTATGAAGATGGATCATTGATGGCAGGAATCGTCTTTGACAAAGACATTATGGGGACATTACAGTTACTTCCTATTATGGATTATGATTAAATGATTTGCTAGCGTTGTAGTGCATGGAAGGAAAGATGTCGTTTTATTGACATTTACCGCCATGACTCATGTTGGTAAGTTATTTAATTATGATATTATTGTAATCTCACTAAAGTGTGAATAAGCTAATGTTATGCGCATATTATGTTTACCTTGTCAATCCAAATAAGTGTCATTCATATGGGCCAAGTGGGAGAATGTTAAAATATGTCCCACATGAAAGGGCAATATGGACATTATTTGGACTTAATGTGATAAGGTAGTTATTGGCTTTGGAAATCTGATGCAAGGTTACTATGAGAAATAATAGGGGAAGTTATTTTCCTATGAACCTACTTTTATGGGGAGTAGGATAACTGCTTCTTTTAAAAAAAAAAACATTTTACGTAGGAATTGTCCTTTCTCTACCCAACCTTTTATTTTTATCAGATTTCCCCATATGTTCTGGTGAAGAAAAGAAAGGGGGTTAAATGAGAGAAATAATTTCTACAAACTTTCTTCAAGGAGATTTCATTATGGCTGATTCCAGTATGTTTTTTATGAAATGTTTATTTCCGCATAAAAGATGATTATGTGATTTTTATGATAGTTGAAGATTCTTATCTCAGAAAATTTATGTATTTATTTTCTAACACAAGCACCTTGGAAAATTTATACTCAAATCTACGTGGAAAAAACCATAAAGAACAATTGCGAAAAAATAAAAAAAAAATAAAAACATAAACACTCGGATCAGAATAAGATCTCTTAAAAAATATTAAGATTTGTTCAGATGTAGCAACAATAAACAAATCTAGAACTACAACAAAACAAGGATGGAAAAAAAAAACACACAATCAGGTCTGTTCAAAATTGTAGGGAATAGACAAGATCTCTCAATTTCCCTATCAATCCATGACGAAAAAATAGACAAAGAGAGGCGAAGAGCAACTGTGAGCATGCAAACGAGAGAGTCGTAATTGGGAGCAATGGCCGTGCACAGAGAGAGAGAGAGCAAACCTTAAAAAGGCAAATGTCTGAGAGGGTGGATTTGAGGGGGGTAGGTAGAGAGACATATCAGATGGGAGATTTTGGAGATGAGAGAGCGTGAGAGAAAGAGAAATTTATTCCTATTTGGATTTGGAGTTGAGATGAGATGAGTTTTGAAAGTTGAATAAAATATTATCATTATTATTTTGGGATTTGAAAAGGTTGAATTGAGATTTGAAAAATCTATATTAGAATTTGAAAAAGCTATATTGAGATTTGTATTTTGTATGAAATTTAAAAAAATATAATGATGAGTTTGAAATGAGATGAGATGAATTTGCAATCCAAACGGGGCAAAAAGAATAAATTTTTTTAAACTGTTAAAAAGAATAAAATTTAAACATATGAATTTCAAATATTTTGCACATGGTTTAATTCTGCTCATAGGAATTAGATCAAAATGTCTAGAAAATAGATTTAATGTTGTGTTGTATTTTATTTGTTCCTATTTTCAGTGTTGAACTTGTAAATATTGAATTAAATTTTTAATTAATAATAAAAATGAGTTTTTAAAAATATCAATTTGGGTTGCTCGACGTACACTTCTTCTTAATGGATCCTATTCAAAAAGGCACTTTTGACATCCATTTGATAAATCTTCAAACACATATGGCAAGCAATACTCAACAATATCATGATTAACTCAAGTCAGGCAACCAGTTCAAAGATCTCATCAAAATCTATTCTTTCCATCTAAGCATATCCTTGAGCAACTAATCTAGTCTTATTTCATGCAATGATACCATTCTCATTAGACTTCTTTAAAATCCACTTGCTACCAACCACATTATGATTCTCAGGTTTAGGAACTAAGTACCAAACATCATCCCTCACAAATTAATTTATTTCTTCATGCATGACATTTATCCAACTCTAATCATTTAGAGCTTCTTTAACTCTTTATGGTTCAATCTGTGAACGTAACATGAGTGAGCCAATTGATATATCACTTTCCTCTTTAGCCTCATTCCTTCATCCAAGTTACCGATAATGTTATCCTGAAGATTGTTTAACTTCACTCTTGAAGAGGGCTATTTAGGAGCATTGATTTTTGTTTTATTTTTTACTAGAAGATGTCTCAAAATTAATTTTCATTAAACCCACCAGAATCTTATTCTCTAGTTTCAGTTGGTGCATTACTTGCTCTTTCTTGCTTAGTGCCTCTCTAGGAGTATCATTTGCAATCATATTTGTGGATTCCATGACTATTTCTAGAATAACCAAGAAAGATTCTTTCATTACTCTTCAAATGAAACTTAGCCAAGTTTCCCTATCTCTCAAAATGCAGCATTTGCTTCCAAATATCTTAAAATACTTTACATTTGATTTCTTTCCTTTCTACAGTTCATATGGTGTCTTGGATGTGCTTGGTCTACGATAGACTGTTCACAATTGGATGGGCTATGTTTACAACTTTTCCCCAAAAGTGAGTAGGTACGCTCTTACTATGCATCATTACACAAGGCATTTCTTAGATGACTTTGTTCTTTCTTTCAACCACTTCATTTTTCTATGGAGTGATAGGAGCAGAGAATTCTTGACTAATACCCTCTTCATCACAAAATCTCTCAAAGTATGAATTTTTGAACTCTCTTCCCTGACTGCTCCTAAGTCTGACTATGGAATTACCTTGCTCATTCTGAAATTTCTTGTACAATGTTCTAACCACATTAGACAATTTAGTACTATTTCCTCTCAAAAAATCAACCTAAAAGTATCTAATAAGATCATCTGCCATCACTAGTACGTATTCTTCTTTAGGCTATCAGTTCTAGAGGGTTCCATAAGATCAAGGTGCAACAACTCTAATGGTCGTTTAGTCAGGATGGTTGTTATGTTCTTGTGAGCTGTTATAACTTGTTTCCTCAATTGACATGACTAACAAATAGGAGTCTCTACTTCACCCAGCTTAGTTAATCCTATTACCATTTCTTTCTTGGAGATCTTAGACAGATTTCTAGGACTTACATGCCAAAGTCTTTGATGCCAAAGATCAGTAACCTCATTGTTAGCACTATTGCAACTATACTGTGAGTTGGAAACAATGCCATAGCAATTATCAGAGGTCCTGACTCCATGCATCACATAGTTTCCATCATTATCCAGCGTAATGCACACATTTTGGAAAAGCGAAACTCAGCACCATTATCACACTTTTGTCTGATACTAATTAGATTCACCCTCAAGCCATCAACAAAGAAGACCTCCTTTAGGACATGTAATCCAAGAATGACAATTTCACCTTTTCCAATTATTTATGCTTTTTCATCACCTCCAAATGTCATTCTTCTACATTTATACTTTTCAAAAGGTTTAAATAGGGTTCTATCACTAGAGATATATCAAGAACACCTACAATCAAACTACCACAAGGAGGTGTCTCTTGTCTTTAGAACAATATGTGCTACATGACATGTATCTCTTCCTTTTTGATCCACAAATTTATGGTTTTTGGAGAATTAGCCTTCCTAGTCTTTTGGCTAGTAGTCAATTGGTCTAATTTTACATTGATCATATCATTTTTTAAGTTAAGACCATGACTTGACTCCTGAGATTCTGACGCCCTTTTCTTGAGTCAGACTTTTCAATTCTTTTGGGATGCCTCCTAAGCTCAAAAAAGTTTGGACAGGTGTGACCAATCTTACCACAACTATAACACACATGGCTTGCTTTGTGAGCTCAGGTTTTCATGATAGTTGAGACATACTTAGGAGCATTGATGATATTCTTACCCCTTTTTGGAGGATAGGCAGGGGTGTAGGGGCTTGCATAGTGTCTCTTCAATTTAAAGCAATTTGGTCTAACATGATTAGTCTTCTCACAATGATGACATATAGGATTCGTGTTGTGAGCTCTTGGTCTCTTGGGAAGTGGAACTAACTTTTGCACATGTAAGAGTTCTTACCTTTTTTCAGATGGGTGAGCACTCCTATTCTCAATCAACAAAGGAACAAACACAACTTTTCCTACATTATTTTAAGAGGTTTATGAGGTTGAAGGAACATTAAATTTTTCTTCAACATGGCCTAGACTACTCTCTTCACCAGAGGACTTTCATAAACTTAGGATTTGATCAAGCTTTTGTGTCCCATTGGATAATTTTTGAAGCTTACTGTTTAACAAAATCATCCACTTTCTTGAGTTTTCACTTTATCTTCAAGAGACACACTCCTTCTTAGGAACTAATTTGTTAGATTAATTGCTTCATTTAGTTTGCCTTCAAATCTTGTATTTTCTCATTTGCAAATTTATATTTTCTCAATATGTGCTTTGTTGAGTTTCCTCAATTTTACACAGCCTTATACAACCTTTCAAAGTTTTCTTGCAACTCTATTTTCAAGGTTATCGCTTAAGCTCCAGGTCGAGTAAGGGTTTAGTGAATTCTTTGTATGAGTTCTGCTTGAGCTCCATGTTAAACTTTTGTCAAGCAATTTTTTTGTATGAGTTTTACTCGAGTTCCATGTTGGCGCATGTTGAACGAACTCTTTATATGAGTTTCACAAGATCAAGCTCTATGTTGAGCATCTGTCAAGCAAACTCTTTGTATGAGTTCTACTCGAGCACAATCTCAAGTGCCTTTTGGGCAAACTCTTTGTATGAGTTCTATTCGAGCCATGTTGAGCTCCCTCGACCTTTTTTTCACTTTAACTCACTTTAACACTTAGTTATATCACAATTTTACAAATGTTTTTATAAGAATATCCCAACCCTAATTTTATTTTAACAGAAAATGTATGAATTGATCCCATTTTGTTTTCAACGTAAAACTTAATATTAATTAATTTTTGTCTAATAATTATTAGGGTTGAAACTATCCATGCATTTACCCTTTTTAGCGTGTAATACAAGTTAACACTAAATCATTTGAATAAATTATTAAGACTACGTCTGTGAAATCTCTCAATAAATCTTAAATATCACAAACTATAGCTAGCAACGTCTCATGAATCTGACCCATCAAGGGCAAAATATTCAATCTGCCTTAATTTAATTTGCAAGATCATTAACACGTGTCATTACACCTTCGACCCTAATCCATTAGTGCATTGTTAAAAATCTTATGCTAGTGTAGCCTCTTTTTTTTTTAGAATTGTTATTATTTTGGGTTTTTCACTATTAGTTTTCCAGTTTAATTATTTTTTTTCCTTGCTTCTCCTTAAATTCTTGGCGTTTCATAATATTTTTAGCATATACCCCTATTCTCGGCCTTCACTGATCTCTAGGAGAGTAAATGGTCCGGTCCGGTCCGAGAAAGTTGTGGATCAGTTCTATTCGGTCCAAAAATTTTCCTACCCTAGACCGGACCGAATAGGATTGGTCCATATCGGTCCGGTCTATTCCAGGGGTACCCCATATGATTTAATGGACTAAATTTGATCCAAAATCTTTTAATAATTAAATATATTTTTGTGGCCTAAGTTTATAAATTATTAAATATATACTAGTACTACTTTCATAAAAAAATAATCATATTTGTCAATTGACAATTTCTAATCTCATCTAAATATTAAACAAAATATATAATTATAACTTATAGTCTATAGACTTAATACTTATACTATAAGTTATAACTAATATTTTATATTATATATAGCTCATAGGTTGATTAGTTTATTTAATTTTTATAAGTCATATCAATTAATCAATAATATTAATGATCATTGATCATATTTCATATATAGTTAATAACAACATTAATAATTAATATTTATAATTGTTATATGTAATCATAAGAGTAATTATTAATTAGTTAATAATAATTTAGTGATACATCATAGGTTGGTTAACTATAACTAATAATACTATTACATAATTTATATTAGTATATTATAAATTTATATGTTAGTGAATAGTGATAAATTAATAATAATATATTAAATAATAATAATACACTTATTACTTATAAGTTATTACTAATATTCTATATAGAAATACTATAATTTATAATTTTATACTACAACTATTATAATATATTAATATTATAAGAGTATATATTATATATTAATATGTTATACTACCACTCTTAATCTATATTAATATTAATATTAAAATTTATATACTATTACTTGTATATATATGTGTGTGTGTGTGTGCGCATTCGATTTTGTCCGGTCCATAAAAAAATTGGACCGGACCGGACTGAATTCCATCCGGTCCAGTCTGACCGGTCCAATCCAACCTACCGGTTCGATTCAGTCTTTTTTACAACCCTACTAATCTCGTCCAAGACTAGCTGAAAGGTGGTGCTCTAATTTTTTGTTTTTATGTAAAATGAGCATTTGGTACTCTTAATTTCTATATTTCAAAAATCTATAACTAGGCATATTGAGGCAAGATCCATGAAAATGTAATAATTGTCCTCAACAATGCCAACTCATTAATTTCATCTAAATCACCATGCAAGTCAATATATAAATTAGAACACAAACTTGTGACTTTCCCTGTCCCATCTATTGGAGAATCTCAATACTACCTCATGTTTATTGACAACTACACTAGGACGGTATGAATTCACTTTTTGAAATTAAAATTTGATTTGTTCAAGAAACAGAAAGCAGTGGTTGAGACAAAGGTAGACTTGAAGCTGGAATCTTGAAGTCTGACAATAGTGGAGAATACAGTGATAGAGGGATAAATGAGTACTATTTAGTACACATTATCAAAATGGAGAAGACCATTCTCAAGACCCTAGAACAAAATGATGTTCTTGTCTTAGAACTTTTGATTGTGTTTCTTACATTCATATTGATTATGATTCTCGTAGTAAGCTTGATGCCATGTCAAGAAAATGCTATTTCAATAGTTATGGAGATGGAACATTTGACTATCAATTTTAGAGTTGGGAGAATCATCACAAACAAGAATGTAATTTTCAATGAGAAAGTTATGTATAAGAACAAATCTAGTAAAACAGCCGAGGCAACCCTTAGGAGTTTGAGTTTGTGAATTTGGATGACCTACCCGAGGTAGCAGTGCAGAGCAGAGGTGAGTGATGAGGGCAGTGCACCCAATGGGCCCATTCCAATTATTTTGTAAACAAATCTTGAGTTTTCCACACTTGCAATTCCAGTTCACAGGTCTATTAGGACTATCAGACCCCCATAACAATTTCCACCAATCTCAAACCACATTCTGCTAATGATGGTGGTTATGGTGCCCATGACTCTCCCATGAGATTTAGAATGACTCATGACACCGGGATGATCATTACATGTGTTAATCATCCTATCGCTTAGTACTCCCAAAGTGTGTGAAGCATGCATAAGTATACAATTAAAATTAATCATAACAAAAAATAAAAAGGCATTCATTCTAATACTAGAAAATTTAAAAACTTACAACCAGTCTAAAATATAACTCTTCAAGAGGAGATTATACAGTCATCCCAAACAAAAAAGCGACAAAAGACAATTAACAACATTCGAAATCATAATCACACCCTCTATCATCAAAACAATCTACTCATCCAGCAGAGCCTACCCCTTGGGCTCATTCTCATTCTCTGCATCAAAAACTACGAATCCATTAGGTGGACCAAATACACTACATAATATGCGAATTTCATTTAGTAGCAATCAGCGCACAAACAAATAATTACAATCAACAATATGTTCAATTATTCTCAACCAAGCCAAAATAAAATCCACACCAATTTCCTTTCCCAGAAAGGAAGTCCACAAATACACTCAACTACCCTTTCCCCAAAAGGCAACTGCCCTTTTCCAAAAAGGAATGCAACGTAACTAACTGTCATTTCCCAAAAATGACCTCATCATCAAACCATCTTTTTCCAAAAAGAATTCATCAACGGACCGTCCTTTCCCAGAAAAGCAACTACTCCTCCGATAGAGTCTGCCCCTCGGGCTCATCCTAATTCTCTGCATCAAAAACTATGATTCCAAAATACGGAATCGTAGGTGGATCAGATACACTACATGATATGCGAATCTCAATTAATAGTAGTTAGCACACAAACAAATAATTACAATCAACAATATGCTCAATTATTCTCAACCAAGCCAAAATAAAATTCACATCAATTTCCTTTTCCAGAAAGGAAGTCCACAAATACACTCAATTGCCCTTTCCCAAAAATGCAACTGCCCTTTTCCAGAAAGGAATGCAATGCAACTAACTGTCATTTCCCAAAAAAAACCTCATCATCAAACCATCTTTTTCCAGATAGGAATTCATTAACGGACCGTCCTTTTCCAAAAAGAAACACATCCACAGTTGTCTTTTCCCAGAAAGGATCTAATCAACAATCCGCCAAAAACCCAATTTCTAACTCACAACACACTTTCAATTTATTTATGAACTCTATATCATGGTCTCCTTTAGGGACTATCCATACATCCGTACTCTCTTCATCACACTACAGGTAATGACCGTGCATGTGACTTCATAATGAGTGATGCCCAACTAACCACGTTTAGCGAGTACCATGACCAGACATCTCCTAGCTCTTGCCATCAAAGGAACCACAGAGTCGCCAAAAGAGCGTAACCATCTTGTCTGATCTCGTTGTCACCCAGTGCCAACTCAGGGGATATCACGTCAGTATATTAGTTCCACTGAGATAATGTCTCATCTCGACTTAGGGTCGTAATACACACGCACCCACTACGACCAGAACAGACCAGACCACCCAAAAGTACCCATCCTCAAGACACCTCACAATCCAAAAATATACAGACCAATCAAATAATAGTGTATGCAGATAGACAATTATTAAATGGCATGACAATATTACATAACAATGCAATAATTCAACCAAACATTTATAAATTCAACAAATAATTTCCACAACAAACCAATCACAATCAATCCTTACGGGGTGATTTCATCCTCTATTTAACAGCCTTGAACCTCACAAATCTACTTCCAAATTTTATTATTTTTATTAAATAGATACCAACACTTCAAGCTACCAAGAAAAGTTAGTAATAAAAAACAAATAAATAAATCGACACAAAACACAAACCACAAACGAATGCTACTTACTAAAAGTTCGATAAAAATTCTGAATGATCACAAAAATGTCGAAACGTCAACTCACGCCTTAATCAACAAGCACATCGTTAAAATCGCGCCCATCATACCAACATAAATAAAATATCATAAATAAAACAACTCAAATTCTAATAATAAATATTATTAACAAAATAATTAAAATACTTAAAACATAAATAAATAAAACTACCTAAATAAATTAGAAACAACACATAAATTAATTAACCAATAAAACGGGTAAGGAGGCTTACCGATGATATCGCAAAACGGCAATAATGGCGTCCAAAAAGCGAGAGAAACAACTACTAAAAAAACCACTAAAATTTTGGATTTGAAGCGGGGGGAAGAGGAGAAATTCAAGTTGGAGTTGAGAAGAAAAAGAGGTCTAAAAGGGATGGTTAAGCACACGATTTTAAGGGGAAGAAAAGCATTTTCGGGTGTGGGTTTTGCAAGGGGTCGACGGGCCTAAAACCGTCCACTAAAGCACTGATTTTGGGCGGGAAAAATCAAAGCATAGCATACTGAAACCGAAACAAGGCAAAGGTGAGCTGCCATGGAAGAGAATGCTCACTTTTATAGATGAAAACAGAGGAAAAAAAGCGGGCTGAGCTCACGGCTTTCACAGCAAAAGGATGGATTTTTATGCACGTGAAACACAGACTGGAGACAAAATAAGTGGAAAAGTATTCAGCAAAGTACTAGGAATCTGAAAGAGCAACGCGTGGTTGAAATGGGTGAAGGAAAAGTTGAAAAACCTGAGCTTGAGGCTTCATGGGTTGTTGCAGGAAAACAGGGGAAAGAAAATAAAACAAAAAGTAGAATAAGAAAGAAGATAACGAAGAAGAAGAAGCTGGCGGTCGCACGCAAGAAGGCCTGAAATTCAATTAATCAAGGATCAAAACGGTGCCATTTTAAGCGACAAAGGGGGCTGGTTTCAAGTGGTCACGGGCCGGGCTCAAACGGGTTGGGCTTGGGTTTGCAAGTGATCTAAAAACAAGGCCTAAAAACATATTAGAACCCAATAACAAAATTGAAATAGCCCAATTCCGCAAATCACTTAAATAAAATAAAATAAAATACATTAAATCAATTATTAACATAATAAAATAAAGATTTTTAATTCAAGTATTAAAAGAAATGCATCACAATAAAATAACAAGAGAAAATAAATTAGCTCACTATTTAAACATAAAAATAATTAAAAGATAATAATAGCAAACTAATAATTATAATCTTAATAATATACTTAAAATAAGAGATCTAATAATACAAAATGATCATTAGATAAAAATAAAACACAACCAATTAGACTATAATAAAACTAAAACAATTAAACTAATAAAATAATAATACTAACCATTCAAATGAAAAGACCAATATTAACGATTAAATAAAATAATTAGAAATACTATAATTAAAGAATTTCACAAAAACTTGTAACAACATTAAAACTAAAACCATTAAACCAACAATAATATCAATAACAATTCAAATGATGAAACCGATAATAAAATTTAAATAACTAAAAGTACTAAAATCAAATATCTCATAAACAACCAACATAAATCGCAAATAAAACAACATAACCTGCAATAAAATAAGCAAAATTAATCATTCATAAAATTTATTAAAATAAGTTAAAATAGTGAACGATAACAATAAAATCAATGCATAAAAATATAAAAAATTTGGGATCTCACAGTGGTGAGCCATAGACTTATGAGGAAACTTTCCAAGATAAGAATTTGAGCAAGTGAGAGTCAGTCATGAAGGACAAAATAGATTCCCTATTCCCTATTAGGAAATTAGACATGGGAGCTGATAGAACTTCTAGTCGAGAAGAAAGCATTGCACAACAAGTGGGTATATGGGTGAAGATTAAGCACAATGACAGTAAGATGTACAAAGCAAGATTGGTTGTAAAAGAAATTCAAAAAAAAAAAAGCATTGACTACTCTGAGATTTACATCTTGAGCAATTAGATGTCAAGATAATTTTTCTTCATATACACTTAGAATAAGCGTCTGGATGCACAAGCCAGAGGGGTTCAGAATACAAGTGAACGAGAGCCTAGTTTGCAAATAGAGGAAAGGCTTATAACGTTTGAAACAATCTCCCAAGCAATAGTATAATAACGTTGACAGTTTTATATGTAGTTCAAAGTACATCAGATGTGAGGTAGACCATTGTTGCTATGTTGGGTACCTTGACAACTCTTATATCATTATGTTGTTATATGTGGATCATATGGTCATTATAGGGTCTAGCATTAAGAAGATCAATAATTTGAAGAATTTCAGAGTTGTGAAGCAAATCTTTGGTATGACGTCCCCAATTTACGTTTGAGATTTAACGTAAATTGAAGCGTCAGGACATGTAATACTAGGCTACATACATCTTGCTCATGTCAAAAATAATGCGCATGTACTTAACTTACTAACAATATGTAATGTATATTGCAGCGGAATAAGGTTAATTCCAAGTAATCGGTAAAGAAATCTAAATCTTTGTGAATATCACATGGTAAGCTATATTAAAACTTATAACTTTATAAAACATAAAGTATAATGTACCAGATTCTTAACAGTACACGTCATTATTTTATAACCCAAAAGAACAAGTACACAACTACCCTCTTCACCTACAGGGGTTCATCAGAATTTTCCAAGCAGTCTGGGTCTTGTATTGAGCCATTTATTACTGCACTAATGCCTATCATTATAGGAAAAATTAAAAGAGTGAGATTTCCAGAAAATCTCAATAAGTGCACAGATAACGTACTGAAAACATTGTCAGCATATACAGGTAATGCCACAAATGCATGTATCATGATCATAAGACTTATGACATAACTTATGCACCATACACCTTTTTGCAAAAAATTTCATATTTTAATAAAAAAAATTTAGTTAACACGTGCAAAATTTTTCGTGACTTTGTCATAGATTTTTCTTGAAATTCTTATTATTCAGTGTCATTGTTCTTATTCACATCAATCTTGGTATGACAGCAGATCGAAATGTCTTCACTGTCATACTTATTCTTAACCTCGATAGCAGATCAAAATGCATTCACCGTCGTATTTCTTAACATGACGGCAGATTGAAACGCCTTCACTATCAGCTTTCTTGGTCATGTTCTCTTTAACGGCAGATCGAAACACCTTCACCGTCTCGACATGACTTTTCAACTTTTGACGGTAGATTGAAATGTCTTCACTGTCAATTTTCTTAACCTTGACGGCAATTCGAAACGCCTTCACCGTCGGGTTTTCTTGTTCATGTTAGTCATACAAAAGATCTAATCGCTTTCACCGTCCTGACAGAAGTTTTCATCTTTCTTATTCTTATTTTTATTTCTTTTGAAAAACAAGATGATCCAAATCATAGGACTTGTGTCATGAATGGATATGCATACAAACTTAGACTTTTTCATGCATGACACATGATTTTCGCAACATATAAAGCATGCATTTTCAAGACAAACATATATTACACATGTGATCTTAATTCTTTTTAAATAAGTCATGAATATTCTACTAAAGAAAGAGTTAAAAATGAACAAACCCTAACCCTAAATAGGTCTAGGCCGAAATTCTTGATAAGGAAAAGCCAAATTTTCATTTCTTCTCTCATAACTAATTTGTATTTTCTTATTATACATCGAAACTTCATAATCAAATTATAATTCTCATTAACCGAAACCACTAATATTGTCTTTGAAAATCTTTTTCTCCACTTGTTCTTCATCACATAATTTCTTTCCAAATTAACTACTTGTATGCAACTATTCTTAAAATATCAAAAGGTATGCTTTCATAATTCCTCTAAAACCTAGGTTATAAGACATATTATCCATTAGGAGTCAAAACTTAAAGATTCTCCCAAAAGACTTGGTGTAGCCGAAAACCACGTACTTTTAAAAATACAATTTTTATTCTTCAAACATATCATGCCATAGATTAAATCCCTTGACCGAAACTCTCACTTTATTCCTTGAAATATTTCCTTAAGCATTTCGCCATATATCTCTTCAAGTATCTCTTGAATCAATGTACTTGGACTTGAGAATGAAAAAAAGAAGACTTCCACTAAATTCTTAAAAAGAACCCACACAAGTATGCTAGAGAGAAGTGTTTGAAAGGTAAGGAAAATGAAGAAAAGATATAGAGAGATGAGGGGAGGTATTGGTCGAGAGCTTGGAGAGAATAGAGTGAGTGTGTACCATGTGTGCTTGGTCAACTCCTATGATAAAAGAAATGGCAAAATCTCAAACCATGGTAAGCCATGCCATGTGTCCACTTAGGGTATTAGAGTTCTCATACCTCTCTTAGACTTAGTTGGCATGATATGACCAAGTCCTTATCCCAAATCTAGGAAGTTCCTAGAAGATAAGTCAAAGTCCCATTTGGCTACCTCATTCCCACCTTATTCTATTTTAGCCAAAAATCATCAAGGAAAACACTATATTTTTCCTTCCAATCAAATCTTATCAATTGTCTAATATCTTGTCAAAGAAGTAAACTAAAGTGGAGTAATAAAAGACAAAATTGCAAGTCAGTTTATCCTTCCCAAATACTCCAATCCAATTGCTTCCAAAAGAGTGAGAATATTCTCCATATTCTCTACTTGTTTGCCTTAAATTCCATACTATTGACTTCCTAAATTAACTTTACATGCTTGAGTTTCTTGAAAATGCATAAGTCATATATTTCTTTTGTATTAAAAAAGATAAAGTTAGGCAAAAATCAAATCCTTGTCCATCCTTGAAATACTATACATACAAGATAAAAACACATGTGACATTCGATTATCCCCCTTCCACTTCTATCATTTTCAAAATTCACAAGAGGAAAAAGTACTTAATCTTGCTTACCTCTCTTCCCTACTTCCACTTGTCACCATCTCTCAAAAGGTAAATTCTTGTATATATAAAAAAAAAAAAAAAAGTGTTAGGTATATGCCAAACCGAAACCACCAATAAGAAATCCCATGTCTATCTACAATCATCACTTGACTTTGATCAATTATTCTTCAACAGAAATGGACTAAAAAGAAATGGACTAATATAGAGAAATAAAATAGCAAAAATCTAAGTCGGTTTCTCCCTTAAAACCCGTCCAATCCATTGGTCTCAAGAAGAAATATCATTTACTTGATTCACTAAAACTCTTATGCCATATCATCTTAAAATTCCAAAAAGGCATATGCAATCTTAACATACCAAGTGTCTCAAATGATATTTCAAACACTTATATATTTTTTAAAATAATCCCTCATATCTGAAACTTCATATATATATAAAAAAAAACCAAATTTATTTACTTGCATTTCTCACTTCACATGCAAAACTCCTTGAGAATTTTAAAAATACTTTTTTGCGTGCCAAGTGTCCTAAAACAAAAGTCTCAAAAATTCCACAAAGCCTTAGGCACCTCCTTTAAGTCTTCCTATGGCTTTACTTGGATCTTTCCACCATTTTGGGCTTAACTTATCAATATCCTATGCAAGGAAAGGCTTAAATAAATAAGGAATATATCTCCAAATATTTTCAAAGAATGACTAACATAAAACGTCCATTCCCAGCATGAAAAAAAAAATCCAATGGGAGAAAAAAAAAAAACAGGGTTGTCACATCCTCCCCTCCTAAAAAAAAAAGATTTCATCTCGAAATCGTTAAGATCATAGTAATCTGAACACAGATCCAATCATTAGGAAAAATTTTATATCTCTAATACTAGTAGTTGTGGATTCTTCTGAAAATGAGTAGAATTGTACGTTATCTTCTATTCTCAAAGAGTCATGCGAGAAATAAAATATTGCGTCCACATCTGAATCATAATACATATTGACTTTTATCTCGTTGAGTTTGCACATTATCTCTTAAACCTCTCGAGCCCCGATCCGCCACCCTCATCGTGGAGATTTATTCCTCCTCTCGAGCCCCTTATTGACTCTCTAAGCCATGCATTCAATACCCCACTTGATCAAGCCCCCTTATTATTAGATGGTTTAATCGAACCACCTGAGAGATAATGAAGTTTGTAGCCTCAAATCGACACATGATTTTGAAGCTATGAGGCTGTGGTGGATCTTGATAAGCAGGACCTCTGAAATTGGGCGTCAATGGTGTGTTTATGGCTAACAGGTCTGAGGCAAATCTTGAGATGTTATATATATATATATTTTTTTCATTCGTGAGTTTCTTTCCCCTAAATTAATCTCACCAATTTCTTGTTAAATCTCATTAGCATGTAAGAGGGGTGAATTTTTTTATTTCTCAGTTGGAATAAATTTTCCCCTGAATTAATCACATCCAATGACTGTTACATGGTGAAGAAATAATACGATAATGTTGCAAAATGAACAAATCCTGGATCTTTGGTTTTCGAATGCAATAATTTCTGAATCTGTGGTTTGAGATATGCTTACAATTGATATTAATAATTTCTATGTACAAATAATATGTTTATCTCAACAGGAGAAGCATTATCCTGAGTAGCCACAAATTGACAATTGATTTGTTTGTAACTCATATGTAGGACTTCCTTATCTTAAATTTGTTATCTGAACCCTGTAATACGAATCATTTCAGGTATCATGTCGCCTCACAACTGATTCCTTTGTTATTTTGTCCTATTTACAGCTTATAAAATAAGTAGCAGGTTAGAACATTTTAGGGCTTAGGGGCATGCTTTATTGCAAGGGAGGTAGTTTTGCTACCCAAATTGCACCTACAAATGTGTTTCCTGACCTGAATACGTTGATTTCATATAGTAAGCATTAAAGCTCCAAGGTCACTCGTAAAGAATCAGAAGGTTACGCCAAGGTATAATATTCTAGATCTGATCCCTTAGCTTTAGACTAGTACGTAGCATTCTGTTTTAATGCATTGCATTAGAATTATGCCTTTCTTGCTAATTCTATTCTATTTGCTAAACTTGTTGGAATTATATGTGGTTCAGTTTGTATGACTTTCAGTTGCTGAAATTGCTAACATGGGCCACTCATACTTCCATTAATGAAGGAAGATATATAACATGGGGTTAGATATCATGGAGGTCATACTATACTCATCCTCCCATGTGCGAGGAAAAGAGTTTTTTTTTTGTGTTATGTTTATTAAATAGTGTGTGCTAACTAAGCTACTTAATTATACTTGTGTTATCAGGTTTATAGCATAGGTTTTGATGTTTTACATTGCAAAAGAAATCGAGGTTCTTCATGGTTTTGAATTTGATGTTTTACGCTGCATATTTAGCTCAATTTTTTGATGATAGTTTGATTGTTAACTAAATTTGATAAGAGAAATCAAAATTATCATTCAAATAGAGGAAGTCTTGTGCTTGGATTGCAGCAGAGATCCATTGAATTCAATTCAGTGTTATTGAGAAGCATAAGAATATAAAGTATGTTGTAAATAATATTGTACTTAAATCATTAAGAGTTTCCATTTAATCTGAGTTTCTATTTAATCCTCCCCTTTTTTCTTCCCCACCCTGCTTTCACTGGGAATGATTTCTTTATTGAAGCAGGTTTTATATTAGTAAGCTAATATCTACACCTGCAATCACATTCAAATTTTACACAAGCATAGATGCATCAAATCACACAATTTAATTTCTGAACTTATCACCCCAATTCTCTAGCAGATTGCTCAACCATAGAAGTAGATGGTTACTCTTTTTTTTTTCATAATATGATTTCTGTAATGTTGTAGCCTGCATCAGAATTTAAGTTTGCCATAGATTATACAAGCAACAAGTTAATTGGACTAACAAGTAAATGTATATGGTAAAGGCCTTTCCATTTGTTTTTATAGTTTTTGTTTTAGTCTTGTTTTGTTAAATTGTAGTTGATCGGTTTGTGGAGCTGATATAAATGCTATCGGTTTGTGGACATTTTGTGAGAACTTTATTGGATATTATTTATTTGATGATAGTTTTATTTGTTAGCTAATACCATCTTCTCTGACGTATGCAATGTAAAGGGTAATGTCATGTACGCTGCCATTAAGTAAAGTTCTTGTTTTGAATTGTCTTACATTGAATTGCTGTATGTGGGCTACATTTTGACTCAAGGGAAGTTTATGAGATTTTGAGGTCTTTAACTCTTCAACAATGTGATATAACTTTTACTTATTTGCTTGAACATGTCTTTTGCCATCTTACCAGTAGGGGTGTTCATCCGGGTTCCGGATTCCCAAATCCGGAACCCAGATTTAAAATTTTATTCAATTTTTAAAAAAAAAAAATTATTTAAAATATTAAGAAATATATTAAAATTTCAAACCGGGCCGAGTACAACCTGGCCCGATGAACAGGCCTACTTACCAGATATGACCCAAAACAACGACAAGTCAAGTTGGAGCAATTCGATTGGGGATCAGTAGGGCTTGGCAAATTTGGGAACTAGAAATGCATCCTGCACTTAGAGCTGGTGCATTCTCTACATACCCAAGGAGCCTCTTGTTTCCCATGGAAGGTTTTTGGTGTTTGCATTACTTATTTTTCATTCATATAGTGCATTTTTTGCATTACTTTTTTTAATTCATATAGTTTTTTTTTTTTAAATACAAATAGAATTTAGGCAATTGTAAAAAGTTATATATTTTGCTTTATGACTCTTCAATACTTCTAAGAGAAGTGAGATACTAATATTTGTAAATTTTGTGTTTTATATTAATGTTTAATTGCATTTATATATTAAATTTTGTGTTTTATATCAAAATTTATGTAATAAAATTTCGTGATTATGTTTAATTGACACTATCTGCGGCGACCTCAACTCGTGACAAAAAGTCTTTGATTTTGATTTTGTATGAAACGTCCAAATTGCAGCAAATAGCACCTAATATTTGCGAAGGAACCATTGCGACGAGAAGTTAGGCTTATGTCACGCCCAGATAGCCGCGATTAATTCGCGATCTTCAAAACGCGGCAAATAAGTTTTTGCCTCGATTTTGAGAATTTTTGCGACGACTTCAGTCGTCGTAAAAGGCCTTATATGTTGTAGTGTCTATAACTCTCGCTTGGTACCCCTTGTTTCTCTCTACATACGCACTGAATGCATGTAAATATTGCTTGAGACTTCTTTTGTTCGACTAACAATTACAAAATTAGGCATTTTGATTTCATGTGATCATGAGTCGTTCATAATCTCTCACTCTGTGTGATCCTATTTTGCCTTTTACAAATTGATTTTATATTAGCAACAATGAGCAATAATGGTAGGCATATTGTTTGTGGTTTGGTGAAATGAATCTTTTACCTTGCTAGGAGGTAGCTTTACCTTTTTTCTTTCGCCAAGTATTTTGTGTAATAAGTGGCTAGCCATAAACTCCATAGAAAGTGAAATCTCATCCAAATCTCATGTTTGGGAAGACATCATTTTAGCTAATATCAGACAAGCCTAATCCTCTAATCCAATCAAAATAGATCCCTAATCATGCCTAATCATTCGTTTAATCAATTGCAAAGAAGGATGCTTATGTTGTCTGTCCCTTTGCAAATAATCCTCTAATCCAATCAAAATAGATCCCTTATTTTTTTTCACATGTTTTTACATTAAAATTTTTCATAATTATCTTTCTTAAACATATTTATTTTTATGTTTTTTGCAACCAAGAGAGACGTGCACAACATTTAGACCTCATATATACCATGTAATAGTAAAGTTCAATGTACTGTCCGCAACAAAAAAATATAAAATGTGAGGTCCCTTATATGACGCATTCACCTCTTTAAATTACCAATATGTTTGGAATGACCGAGAAATATTTGATCCTAGTATTCTTTGATATTTTATTTTTTTCTTTATTTCTTATCTAGACGTAGAATATCAGTGAAACCCAATTATTGCAGCACATGCATGCTCTGGCCAATGCATGTGCTTTTCTTTTAAACCATATTTAGAGGATGTGGAAAGTACTACTTTTGCCTTTTCTCATTTATATTTTTGCACCCCATTTCTGACTAGCTAGAAAACGAGCCATTCTAATTGACATCACATGATGCTGCTTTTATTTCAACCATTGATGACCTCCTAACAATATATAATTCACCGCAAAAGGCCTTATTATTGCGGGAAATAACCTTTCTGCAGCGATTTTGTGGGGCCGATGTTTCGCCGCTTAAGTCGGGGGTTACAAGACTTTGGCTTCGAAATGGCCGAAGCGCCGATGTTGGGAGACTTTTTGCGGCGAAATCATGTCGCCGCAAAAAGTCTCTAAACCCATTACAGCGGATGGGATAAGTTTTTTTGCAGTGAGTGAAAGACAATTTGAGGCGACCTAAAATCGCCGCAAATAGTTTTTTACAAAAAAAAAAAAACTAGTGAACCAATTTCACTTATTTCACTAGTATTTTGTTAAACTACAATATAATAAACTCTCCTGTGATATCTGATATATTCTAAATAATGACTATCAAAACAACATCTAATTAAAAAAATTATCACATAAAAGCTCAAAAGTTGTGATTAACTAGCTTGGAATTAGTAGTGAGAATTAGCAACAAAGGTAAATTGTAAACATAGTCTGGAATTTCCTAATTTACAAACAAGCCTATTGTAACACCCCCTTCCCGTAGATTAAGGAGTAATGAAATTTTCTAAAACTTTCATTCCGACACAAGATTTTTGATTTTTATAATGAAATAAATAACGTTTATTCTAAAGAAATGGAGTTCTAAAAAATGTCTTCGAAGAAAAACATTAACTGACATTAAACTTGTGTCATAAAAACATGTATTTCTAGAAAATGCCAAAAATATAATAATTGCTCAATTTACTCCTGGCCTGCTTGCTCACACTGGTCATCTTTTTCACCTGGATGGTTTTAAAAATAGGAAAATAATTAAAATGAGTCGATGACTCAGTAAGAAAATCTACAACAACGTAAAATAATACTATAGGATATTTTTTTTATAAAACTTATGCTGAATTCTGAAATATGATTGTACATGTTAATGTTGATGACATGCATGACTGACTTGATTGACCGACTGACTTAAGTGACTGGTCTGAATTAACCGATAGGTTGGACTGTTCTAAACTGACTAATTGAACTGACTTAAATGATCTGATTTGACTGTACTGATTTAACTGACCTGATCTAACTGAGCTGATTGGCCAATACACTTAACCCTGTGTACAAGATTGTGCACCAGCCCCACGTCCTATTGCAACAAGGGAAGCTACTGATAGTACTCTATCGTACTATGGTAGACCACGCTTAGGTCCGTGACTTACACATCCACCCTGATCTGATATGCATTGGTACCATGCATCTGATGGCTATCTAAAATAACTGATTTATTTAACTGAAACTAACTGAACTGTTTTAACTGATTGATTTAACTGGATGACTGTTTAATTAATTTCTGATCTGATTTAGTCTTATACTTAAACTTAACTTAACTTATGTGACTTATGTGGCATGATATGCATAATACATACTATCTCATAAATAACTATAATTCGCTGAGTCTAAACATGATACTGATGACACGATCGTATGCTGTGCTGAATGACATGCTTGCATGATGTGAGAAGTATTTGAAAATGGCTATCAAAGAACTGGTTTTTCTAATAATATAAACTAATGTGAGGATCCTAGTTTTGTGATCAAATTCACTTACCTCGAAGCGTTACTTCCTAAATTCTCATTCATAACTATGAGTGTCCATCCAGGTTTCGGATTTGAGAATCCAGAACTCAGATTCAAAATTTCCTTAAACAATCTTTAAAAAAAAAATCAAAAGTATTAATAAATAAACAAAATTTCAAACTGGGCCGGGTACAACCCAGCCCGCATGAACAGGCCTATTCATAACTCATTACCTATATGAAAAAATTAAACAGTCACTAATCTATCTCGAGAGTGTGTCTTAATAATCCACTTGATTAAACTCATATTGTAAGCTTAATTAATTAAATATTCTATTTAATAGGAAAATTAATAAAGTCTAATATCATAAAATACTTATAACATATTTGTAACTTTAAATATAATTTCATAAAATACTTGAACTATATTTAATTATACTAAAATAAGTTATGAAAACCTAAATTCTTAAAATAGATTTACTTTCTTAATACTTAACATAATCATCTGATCTTACAATAAATCTAATAAATACTAACACCATTTAAAATATTCTTATCATATTTCCTTATTTTAAAGCAAAATCTATAATAATAACATTAAGATCGATTCCATACAATAGATTTAAAGTATATAAAAATATTAAACACTTATTATTTATTATTAAAATCTATTAATAAAAATTAATAATAAATAATATAGTTAAATCCTTTAATTATTTATAAAAGAAAACTCTTTGGCTAACATATCTTTTTCAAGAACTAAGCCTGATTTCAAATATAAATCCCAAACCAAGTTAAAATAATACAAATGTTTGTGTAATAAAATAAGTCAACCTCCTAAACAAGCCCATCGTAAAACATCATTCAATATAACATACTAGAATTGCTACGCTAAAATAATACTTAGTTTAAACCCACATGCTACTGCTGTCGAAAGGAAAAAAAGAGGAGGAGGAGAGGGCGGCGGCAATGGGCTTACCAAGAAAAAGGGTTCGCCGGGCTGGCTGGTCGGCACTTTCTGGCGCCGTCGGTGGTTCTCCGACGTCTAGTGGTGGCTGGGCTGTGGTTCAGTGAAATGGGGCTAAACGTGCTCTGTTTTGAGGGGCTGAAAACAGAGGCTACGTTGATATCACTTGGGCTGGTTTGTCGACATGATGTGTGGCGCCAAATATGATTGTCGTGAGGGAACTTGGTGCGTGTGGTCTTTCCCGTGAAGAGGGAAGGTGCGATGGCTAACGGCATGCATGGAGGCGTGTTGGTGGTGTAGAACAGGGAGCGGCACTGCTGCATGTAGGAGGACGGTGGCTCACGTTCGGCTACTTCTGTGACTGATAAGCTGTCTACAGCGGCAACCGAGAAGGGGAGTGACTATCCATGGCATCTCATGGAGTATGCTTTGTTTTTGGTGTGTGAAAACAGGGGAGGATGGTCCTCGATTAGGTGGCTTTCCAAGGGCAACCGCGTGGTGCCTCCGATAGCTGTATGACGTGGTGGTTGTTCACTTGGTGGCAG
Organism: Platycarya longipes; assembly: GCA_036559045.1. Classification (NCBI taxonomy): domain Eukaryota; kingdom Viridiplantae; phylum Streptophyta; class Magnoliopsida; order Fagales; family Juglandaceae; genus Platycarya; species Platycarya longipes. The sequence goes on along the minus strand of CM071790.1, from coordinate 746,372 downwards.
GGCATGAGGTGCTACGGCTAGTGGTGCGAAATCGGGTCTGATGGTTGTGTGATGGTGAGAGTTTCTTGCTCTATTTGGCTTATCGTGATAAGATAGGTGGCTAGATGAGTGCTTCGAGTTGCTTCATGTTTTCTCATGGCTATGTGGTTCTCGGTGTTGCTATCAGTCATCCGTGCATTGGGGCGTTCATGGCTCTTGCCGTGATCAAGAGAGGGAGCTAGTGGAAGGTTAGTTGCCGCTGTGGTGGAAGGAAAACCGTTTGAAAAAAATAGTCTTAATATACCAACTGAGTCCGTGAATGAAGGGGTCGAGGGAAAGGAGCGTGCATGGGATTGAGGTTTTCCTCAGTATATGATGGTGTGAGGACGTCGGTTACATATTTAAATCAAGCCGATAAACGTGGCTTAAGTTGGTTACAAGAAAATCTCTAAATCCTAGGAAGATGAAAGGTAAAAACAAAAACATAACATAAGATGCGTAAAAGATCGCGTAGGTTTCAAAATGTTTAAACTAATAAAGATAGATTATTATACAACATTAATAATAGCTATAATAATTTTTTTATTAAAAAATATGAACTTATTAATGCATAGCATACGATAAAATTGATAATACTAATAAGTAAAATAATACCTATACTAAAATCCAAAATGAAAAAATATATATTACCTATTAATTAATCCCATATAATTCGATTAAAAAAAATGCTAATAGTAAAAAATAACATAAGAGAATATTATTAAAAGTTAAAAGATCAAAAATATTCGCATGTAACCTCCAAAAATAAAACATCTGGGTCGGGATGTTACACCTATATATGAAGGTTGCTCAATCCTTACCACACTGATAAAATAAATTAATATTAGAACTAGAAGATAAGTAAACAAGGTAAGACTGCTCACAATCACATGAATATTAAAAAATAAGAACTCAAAATAATAACCATTCATAAGTCTGAATCTGTTATTCTCACACAATAATTGTTGTATAAGTACACTAATATAAACCATGAGAACATAATAGAATTCAAATGCTACACTTGTGTAGATTTACCATTACCAATTGCCTCAATGGTATCTAATTTGCCTCAAATTGATAAAGATCCACAAATAAAACATCAAAGCAATTAAAATGCATGGTTTTGACATGAATAAGCTGACATGATTCATAGTAAAAATTAAAATTTTCTAATGAAGAAAATACTTCTATTCATGTCTGGTTTTAGACAGCAGTCGGTCCTGTGTTTCTTGACCAATGGATTGGAAGTAAAATGCGTTAGAATATAATGAAAGAAAAAAAAGCAACTTGTTTCTTCAATCATATTTGAGTGAGCTAAAAGTGTGGTCAGAATAGCCATTGTAGGAAACCTGAGGGCTATACAAACAAATGCATAGTGAGAGACGACAAATAGAAAGAAAACTTGAAAAATAAAGCTATAGAGAGAGAGAGAGACATCAGTAGGAACACACAGAAATTTGCATAACACATTGAGACCGCCACCTATATCCCATACATATGCAACAATTGTAGTAAACATTTTGTCTTTTTTTACAAATGCTCTTTTAGTTTTTGTTTTATCATTTTTGGCCTTCACTATTGTACATATATATTTTCAGACAACTAAAACTTCATATATGTGCAGATCAACAAGAATCATGGCAAGAAACAACAGATTCAGTATATTCAACATCCAATAATAAAGCAGCCATTTAGTTAACCAACCACACATGCTGTGTAGTTTCAATCTTGTCTGTCCCGTTGCAAACAAGAAGCAAATAATGAACTGAGCATTCTATAATAAGTAGGGAAAGCAAATGAATTCTCAACAGCTCCAACTACTCAAGGAGATGACCTATGGCACCCTGAAATTAAAATCACAGACAAAAGTCTTATTTATGTTTTAAAACTCTTATCGATCATGCTTAATGAAATCTTATTTAAGTTCTGAAAGGAATTTAAGTTTAATGAAAGGAATTTAAGTTTTGAAAGGAAATTAAGTTTAATGAAATCTTATTCAAGACAAAAAAAAAAAAAAAAAATCATAACATTCAAGTACACAAATCATAACCTTCCTTGACACTCAATGTACCCAAAACTTTACAAGCACCTACTGAGTAATGTGCACACTTCTACCTATGCCATTTGCCACTCACTAATGCACCTATCAAATCATGAACAAAAATTAAAAATAAGAAAACAAAATCAATAAGTGGAACTGCATAAGCTTCTAATAAAACATAATTCTACATCACTCCAACAACAAAAATAGGGAATAAGAATTAAAAGAAATTAGTAGCCCATAACAACCTTACTAGAAAAGAAATAAAAAATAAATACAAGAAAAGAAGAAGAAAGAAAGAAAGAAGCCAAAAAACAAAAGGGGAATAAATTTCGGCAACCAACATTTGTTTAAAATAAATACTTTGTTTGAATAATATCATTCTACCAACATGTCTTTTATTTATTTTATTTCTTTCACATTTATTTTCACCTGTCGGACATGCACGCCAAGAAACCCAGCACCAAAGCTGAATTCATAAAATTTATTAACTTCAAATGTTAAGAGAGTAACATTATGAATACTCCAAAAGTAAGGAACATATTTATATGGCTTTGTAAACTATAGTTCAGAGTTGTAAATAGTCAAAGTTGTATATTACAAAACACAACAAAATCATGAAGCACAATCTACAAAAATGTTTAGTTCAAAATGTATGAAGTGCAGACTACTTATCAAAATAAAAAATGAAGTGCAAAAATACTTACCCTAACAATGCTCTTATATTTTTGTTATATGGCTGCACAGACTAGCCGCCATATAAGTCAAATATTTTCACTCTTGCTTTGGCCTCTATTTCCAAACTATATAATTTATGAAATTCATATAACTTATCCAACTATTTTTGTGCGGTTTGTGTACATTCAGATTTTATTATTATTTATATCTTAACAAACGCCACGTCAACATAGACCACATAGTGAAATGATCAAATTACTAGAATTACTACATGATCATATAGTACTATAGGAGAAGAAAAAAGTAGCAAATGTCTTGAGACATTCAAAAGGAAAACAGAACAATATAAATATAGGACTAGTGCTGAATGACACAACCCATTAGCTCTAAAGTTATTAACTATTACTATGCATGGACTGTTACAGTAAAATAACTACAAGTCCCGAACATGCATAATAAACATAACAAGAAAATGGATGGCATACCTGGGCACTCTTTATAGTGCTTATGCATTGCACTATCTCAGGAAACACAGATAGAGTGAAATAATTGAAACAAGAAGCAAAATAGCATTCAGACAAGCCATAACAAATGTGTGGTAAATGAAGTGGACTCTGATTACCTCTGAAGTTAAGTTGGCATGAAGGGAAGTTCCCTAAGAGTCATCTAAAACCTTGTTGAGTCTTGAGCAAAGTTATTTGATTCAGGAAAATGCTGATATTTTGACTATCCATAAAGATACTATACTTTTACTAAACTAATAACACCAATAGAGAAAAAGGCCAAGAAGGATACCTATCCATGGGGAGCAAGGTGAGAGGGAAGTTATGAAGACATTTATAAATTGTTTTGTTGTTCAACAATATCATTTATATTTGCCACAGGGATGCAAGATGTCATGCAATCTAATATTTTCTCATGTGGAACAGAAACATCTTCAATTTCATTGGATTCTGCACACAAGCAAGTATGCCAGACTACTAGTATGGTTCAATAAATATATACAAGTTACAAATTTAAAGAAACAAAAATAAAAAATTGGCAATTGGCATGATAGCGGGGGAGAAACAACAGTCAGGTTTTACAATGCTTTTTGGCAATTATGAATATTTTCAGGTTTTATAACTCTTCATTTGCCATAACCTTTTGCATTACCTGTCAGTACTATGGATATTAAATAGCAATGTACATGGTTATAATTGATTCACTGCAACCGATAAAAAAAAATTAACTAATGCACTAAAACTCAATTTACAAAAGAGTTTGTATACTTCCTGTGTACATGGGGTTCGCCTACTTCACTCGATGAATAAAAGTATCTTTCTTACTCATAACAAAAAAAATGCAGCAAAGTTGAGATAAGAAATAAAACAATATCATGTAGGAGAAGCATCAAATAAAAAAGATTGAAAAATATTATGAAACCAAAGACCTAAAGAGTTGGTGAAGGATACGTCCATTACAAGAGAATCATGAAAGAAACACAACTGTTTTATGGGTTTCATAATAAGAACCAAAGAGAAGGAGCATCATGAAGTCATCAAAGCACGAAAAATAAAAAACTAAATTTTTGATCTAACATCATCGATGGAAACCCACCTAGATTAATACTTTGTTGTGGGGGAAAACAGAGGAATATATCCAGGAAAAAAATATATAACAAGGGGTAAAAAAAAACACAATAAATTTTAATAAAACACTATAATCCACTGGTACAAACCCTAATCCTCTACTATTATAAAAACCTAACCAAAAATCTCTCAATCAAGCTAAAATCACCAATAAACATACAAATTTATGAAAACAAACTTAAAAGGATAAGTAACAGAGAGAGATAGAGGAATGGATAGAGAGAGAGAAAACAACGACGAACGAAGAGAGAGAGCACTACAAGAGTGAGAGACGAACGAAAAGGGAAGACACGAGAGAGACACCTGCTTAGCTAGACGGCGACAACCCATGTACGGTAGCGACGAAGGGGGCATAGTCACACACAGAGAAAGGGAGAGAGAGGGAGGGTTTGGGGGAAATCGCTAGGGGGGGGGGGGGAGTATGTTATCGCGGTGACAGATAAAGAAATTAGGGATTCGGGGAAAATGGGGATATTGGATTGGGGGCCTGGCAAAATATTTAAAAGACTATTTGCGATGCTTCCGTATCGCCGCAAATAGCCTTAAATTTTGCCGCAAAAAACCAGATTACCAGGTCTTGCTTGGATTTTTCCTAAATGAAAAGTAACGCTTCAAGTGCCGTTTCCGTCGTTTTCAATTACAGCAAAGAGAAAAGCGTTGCTATAGGCATTATTTCTTGTAGCGTCCATTTTCACATCATGACCCTATATTTTAGATGGCTCAAAAATTTTGCTCCAAATGACTTCATCTAGTTCTAATTAGGGGTGTTAATCTGACCCGACCCGACTCGATATCAAGATTTCCAACCCGACCCGATTTCGTTCCTATACCGACTGTTCCGATTTCGATAACCCGATTATCCAACCGATAGTGTATTTTTTTAAACGAAAGTGTATTTCAGATTCTCGATCTAAGATATCACCCCTTAGAGAACTTGATCCGTGCGATTGGAGAAGTCGATCTGGGCGATCAGGTTATCGGAATCAGAGATAGACCTTCGTGTGGTTTTCTGAGGCAGCCATTGAAGAGCTATACGGTTGAAGATGCTAGGTCGTGTTGATTGGTCGCGTTGATGGGTCGTGTTGATCGCGTTGATGTGTTGTTTTGGTCATTGGGGGGTAGGAAGTCGCGGCTGAGTGGGGCCTCGAGCACTCTGGACTTGCCGGTGACCTGTGGGAGCTCAATGATCGACTAGCTTCAGTGGACGAAGCTGAAGGTTTCGAGGTGAGGTCTATAAGAGTAGTCTGTATTGTAATTTCGGTATCGGGTATTACCCGCTTCTGATTTCACTCTTAACGGGTCAAGTGATTCGAGTCGAAACTGTTCGGAAAATCGGTCGAGTCGGCAATTCGGTTATTTTGAACCGCCCTAGTTCTAATAATAATAATAATAATAATATCTTCTTAAATTCTTATCCGAACTCCAAGGATTAATTCAAAACTTACATGTCCAATCTAGACAATAAAATTCTCCCGACTAGCTTACTTTAACGTGTTTGAGATTATAGATCTAGTTGGACGTTCATCCATTATCCGTTAAAACTTTACAAGGACATAACATGAGCAGATTTGGAAACCATTTGAAAACTGAGACATTAGGAAGGAACATAGTGTGGAGTAATTGAATTAGTTAGGTGAGAATAACTTATGCCACGTACCACTACTGACTTTTTTCACCTACCAGTAGTGGGACCTATGCTAAATTAGAATATTGTAAACACTAGGATTTTGCACTGCTTAAGAATGTGGCCCCAAATGCCACAAGAATTGCATGAAATGGTATCAACTAAAGAGAACTCGAAAAGCAAACAAGATGCAATGTGAAACAAGCTACAATGTGAAACAAGCAGCAAACTAAAAAGGAACAAATACATGACAGTGACCTGCCTACTCTGCTGTTGTCCCTTGGCAGAATTGCATAGAAAATGTTTACTTTAATTTGTAATGGTTCACGCCCCTTGTACAGACATAGCATACTTGCTTTATCTTTATTTTAGCTGCTTTCCATCGGTATAAAGCCAAGAGGCACTATGTAATGAACTAACAAGGAAAATAGAGAAGCATTTTCCCAAAAGCCTTCATCTCTATGCTGTCATTCTCATCGATTCCTCTTCTCATTTCATTGTTGCATTCTCATACATACTTCTAACAAAATGTTAGTTGGTCCAGGCCTTACAATTTCTGCAATTTTTTATCATGTCTATTTTCAGTTTCTTGATCATGTCTATTTAGCATGCATACATATCATCAACACTCATCATGGTGATCATACCTCATTCTTCCTTTATATCAAAGTATTCAAATCCACAACATAATATAATCTTTAATCTAGTAAGATACTTAGACTAAACACATATTTTGCCAACAAATAAACAATACATTTCCTTCAAGTAATCTACCACACATGATCTAATATGCTACAAGTTAACCTTAATCATATATGCATTTCTTTAATCCACCTCATATTGATTTCTTTAAAAATAAATTTACTAAATCCACCCATCATTTTATATTCTTAAACTTAAAAGAATCATAAACTTAAACATGGATTCCTACCTAACTAAGCATGTCATTTTCACTAAGGAGTTTCATTTTAGCATACACAACCAAGGATTCAAACAATACAATCAAATTCCCTCAAAAGTATATTAAAATTGCTAAGGGCAAAATAAAAATATACTTACAATACTCCTAGTTAGCTTAGATGAAATCTGAAAATATATTAAGCATTTTATTAGATTAATCTAAGAACATAATATTTTTAAAGTGAAGATTTCTACACGAGAACATGGATGTGGTGTGTGTATTCTTCTCTAGGTTTCTATGCTTGAACTACTTAGAGATTTCACTTACATCTTCCAAAGCAATTTCTTTTTCAAGAACACTTGCTCCTAGCTCCACTAGACTTAGGATACTTTGATTTAGGAGGTAGAAGAAAGTAAAACAATGGTAAGGGTATAGAGAATTGCTTAAGGCTGAGAGGTGTGGGGTGGAAGGATGGGTGTGTGTGTGTGAGCAAGAAAGGAAAAGGTCAAGGCAAATAGGCCATTCGGCCATGGGGTTCTTCCCTAGGTCTAGCCACTCATTTCCCTATGCTTTGGTGTGACATTTTGAAAGGTTGATTGACTTCTATCTCAAGACCATTCCAAGATCAAATCTAGCCCATACTTAGGTAGATTTTGTCCTCCCCCCGACTTCTTACTATGGCCGGCGCCCTCCATGGGGTTTTGGCCTCCTATTTCCATCAAATCACTCCTCCATCACCTCATGTGTCAATCCAAAGAATTTCAAGATCAAGTTTTTTTTTTGGGAAATGGTCAAGCATGGTTCGGCCATGCCTCTTTTGGTTTCAACTGAATCCTTCTCTTCTTCTTCCATGGTTTTCTCTCTTTTCATCATCTATCCATCAACTTGTCAAGTCACCACTCTTCTCTACACTCTTACACATGTGTCTTTTCCCTTCTTACACCAATCTCATATGTTCCTTCAACTAGATTTGGTAAAGCACTAGGAAGACTCCAAATGAAGCCCACGACAAGGCTTCACCCGAACCCCTCTTGGTTTTTCTTTTCCTTTTTCCTTTCCTCTCTCTCATGATACCACTTCTCACTTGTCAATCACCTTGTCAACTCACTCTTACATGATCTACTCTTACATGACTCACTAGGGTTTCTCTAGAGGTGACATGTGTCTCTTGTGTGGGCTTGATGGATCATGGGTCAATCTTATGGGCTTGTGGGCTTGCTATTCCTTTCTTGGCCCACTAACTCAAGTTAGGCTTTCAAGGCTTCAATCTTAAGCCCAAGCCTTCATCCTCACTTCTCAATATTATTATTAATAATTAAATTAATTACTTAATTAAAATAATATGAAATAAAAATCTCAGGTCGTCACATCGACAAACTTTTTGAAGTAGAGTGTGACACCTTTGTAGTGGGCATAGGGGCAATCTTGTTTTAAAAGGGGTGGCCAGTGGATTTTTCCAGTGAAAAATTAAATGAATCAAGGCTCAAATGGACCACTTATGAACTGGAGTTCTATGCAGTGATAAGGGCTTTGGAACACTGGGAGCATTACCTCATTCAGCGTGAATTCATCCTCTACAGCGACCATCATGCTCTGAAATTCATAAACACCCAAAATAGCTTGAACCAAATGCATGCGACATGGATTGGTTTTATGCAAAAATTCACTATGGTGCTCAAACACAAGTCGAGACAGCAAAATTGAGTAGCTGATGCTCTCATTTGGCGTGCATCCGCACTCGCCATCATGAAAATTGAGATCACTGGTTTTGAACAGCTCAAAGAATTATATGCTGATGATGGGGACTTTGCCGAGATTTGGAAGTAGTGTAGTTCAAGAAAGCCCAAGTCGGATTTTCATGTGCAAAAGGGTTATCTCTTTTGGGGGAATCAACTTTGTATTCCTCGCACCTCACTCCGTGAGCATGTCTTACGTGAATGAATTGCATAGGGGAGGCTTAAAGGGACACATTGGGTGTGACAAAACCATTTCCATGGTCGTTGAACATTATTTTTTGCCCCATTTAATAAGAGATGCGAGAAGGTTTGTTCAAAGGTGCCCTGTTTGCCAAGTAAAGAAGGATCAAGCTCAGAACACTGGATTGTACACGCTGCTGCCCATCCCTTAATTACTTGCATTGAGACTTTTCGTCGACGATTGGACGTTACATATCAGATTACTTCTTATTATCATAATTTAAATTATCATTTTTAAATAATTGAAAACCTACTTTTTATATTTTACTTATCTCTCAATTATTTGATGTAGCCTTTAAGATTAAAAAGATAGGAGAATAGTATATTTTTCATATGGAGTATGTTATCATACCATGCAACGATCGATATTTGTTGGATATATATTGCCTCATATTACAAAATTTGTTCTGGCAAAATTAGCATTTTCGTCAAAGTGGAAAATGAAAAAGCACTAGTACTAATTCTTTCCAATACATCAATTTTGATGATACAAAATTAATAGGTGTATTTCGAAATTGATGGTCTATTAAAAAAATTAATGATACAAACAAACAATTAATCAAAAAGACAAATAACACAAATAATCAACACAACAATTTTGATCACAAAGTGCAAATTCATTTGAATAATGTATTCATAATTTAAAATTACTCTAGGTGTAAGTCCCCCCCTCAAATCTATTATAGGAACTTAAGTTTGTTACAACCAATTTAGAAGCACCACAAAACATTTGTAGTGACTAATCTCGGCTTGCAACTACATGAGTGACCCACTCGATCTTCACACGTATTGATTGCCAGAAGTTCGACCTTTCTATAGTTTCCCATGAGAACCTCTTGATTTCTGCATGAACGGCAGTTCTAAACCTTTTGGCCAATGAACACATCCACACCAGTGGAATCAAAACTATTTAATCTTAAAAGGAATATGATGAAATGCAATTTCAAAGAGAGACTTAACTTTGAATGTGGAGGAGAGTTTCTCTCAAGTGCTCTTGGAAGGAACTCAGTTTTAGCTCAATTTCTCCACACTTGGAATAGAAAAATAGTTTTCTTTTATACCCAATAAAAAATATGGAGCACAGACACTAGTTTAAGTGACCATTCTAAACATTTGTTGTGCAATGTTGAGAGTGTGTTGAACTCACATTGTATTTCCAAAGTCACACGAGCTCCAAGTTAAGCGCGAGTTTTGCAAACTCTCTGTTTGACTTGTTGCTCGAGCTCAATGTGAGCGAACTCTCTAAATGAGTTTGCTCGAGCTTTATATTGAGCAATCTCTCGAATGAAGTCTTTGTATGAGTTTCACTCGAACGCCATGTGAGCGCATGTCGAGTGAACTCTCTTTATGGGTTTTGCTCAAGCTCCATGTCGAGTGCCTATCAAATGAACTCTTTATATGAGTTCCACTCGAGCACAATGTCAAGTGCCTGTTGAGCGAACTCTTAGTATGTGTTCCGCTCGAGCCATGTTGAGCTCACTTCAACTCATTTCCACTTTAACCCACTTCAACACTTGTTACAACACAATTTTTTTAAAAAAATTCACAAGAATATCCCAACATGCTCAATTTTACATTAAAAATCTCCCCTTTTAGTATTTTTGTGATAAAACCTCTAACATATACATGAACCTAATCCTGACACACCCCACACAAGGTTCCCAAATACAGGTAGAGTCTTGAATAAGCTTGAATATTTATGCAAACACCTAACAAACAAGTAAATGTACCAAAAAGGATATGCAAGAAATATTCACACATGTGTAATCAATGTCTGCTAACAAATTCAAAAGCAAGAATTCAAGAATAGACAAACAAGGACATGAAAAGTGTAGTTTTCATCAAAAGACAACCTTCACCAAGAATTTATCAAATATTGAATTTAATAAATAAATGTAGCAAAATCAAAATTGTGTTAACGAAAAAAAACTTTCATTATGATCGGATGCTACACACCCTAGTTGTATCCTCTCCTACACCATATGCTAGTATTGAGGAGATCAAGATGAGCATCGATCGGGCCAAGTAATCAAGTACCGTCAGTATGTTTGGCTTATTAGAATCTGGTGCAAAAGTGGATGGTGCTGAGCTAGATGGTTGAAAGTTGGATGGCCTAGAATTGGATGATTGAGAAGTTGGTGCAGGAGGATACTCAACTACCGAAGTATGAGGGCAAATGTGTGCAAGCATCACCTGAATGGTCTTATGGCCTAGAGGAGGCTTAAGAGGGATTCTAGGCTCTTGGGGAGGAATATCGATAGACTAAGACAAGCAAAAGGTAATCCAATCTGTACTTTGTTGGATTGAAAAGACACAAAAATGACCCTTCAAAGATGACTTCCCAACTCAATAGGAAATTCATTGATTAGAGCATAAAGCAGAGTGACTCTATAAAAGGCTACATCACTCTGATTAGAAGTAGGGTAAAGGTTAGTGAGAATGATCCTATTGATAAGGAGATAGTCAAGTGGGAATTTAATAGTGTGCATTGGTGTCCTACCATCCCAATTAATCGCATATCCACATAAGAATTTGGTGATGGTTGGCTTGCTGGGAGTAAAGATTCTTGTATAGGGATATTCGAGGTTGGTCACACGATGGACGTTAAGCAAATCAGTTAACACGCCCGGAGTCACTCGGATTTGAATGTTCCATAAACTAACCTCAAAAGAGCCATCATCAAAGATGGCATAAATGTTGGAGTAAAATTCCCAGACTAACTCCACAGATGGAGCGGAATGACTAGTGGTTAATGATACCCATTGACAAGACTGAAAAATATGACAAGATGGCCTCGTTAAGCTCACTTGGAGATATCTCATGCTTAATAATGGGTGTGCAGTGAGAAAAATTCTGAACAGTGAGTTCTTATGCCTGAGCATTATGGAAGCGTGCTTGGGTAGGAGCAGGAGGATTTTATCAGGGACGCCCACATTGAGACATGGTAGCACTTTATAGATAGTGAAAACAATAACAATGAGACAATGTCTTAGCATAAACTTTACAAAATATGATACATGATGCTGAAATGGATGTAAAAAGAACTAGTGGGAAAGAAAGATGGTGCCCACAAGGACCCAATGCCAAAACATGTAAAATAAAAAACCCAAAATGAAAATCCTAAATGTAAAAACATGTAAAACAAAAAAAAAAACAAAATAAAAACTAAGTAAATATGAAATGCTCAAGGAGACATGAATATGAAATGCTTACTGTGATTAATAGGAGATTTCATAGAGAAATTGAGTGGAAACCATAGGGAGATCTGAGGAGAAAAGGGGAAATTGCACGAACGGAATAAAAAATGGTTGAAATGCATGAATGCCTCGAGCAGCGCTGGGAAAGATATTTAAACATTTGCTCAAGCGGAGTTTAAAACCCTCGAGCAACCACTCGAGTGACCATCGCTCAAGCAAGAGACAACTGTCTCGAACGCAGCATCGAGCAACGAGCATATACAATCTGTTTGGCTCAATTAAACATTTTGAATTCACAATACTTGACTCCAAGAACTTGTGAAGTTAATTTTAAAACCAAAATAGACGTCAAATGTTTAGGAGCATCATATTTTCATAAATCAGGCTAATAGCAAAACTGAGTATCATAAGGAATATAGACGTGCATGTTTAGAAGGTCCTTACTCAATCAAGAAATTTCAACCGAAAGATGTGAGTGGGATTAAGTTGAACAAGAAATCATGAATTCTTGGGAAGCCTTCCAAGAAACAGAAACTCAAACCCAATACTGATAGGACCTTAATGCTTCTGTTTGAATTCCTATATCAGTAGTGGATACTGCATGACCCTCCCTCTTTTTTCTTTTTTCTTTTTTTGTAAACATCCTCATTTATCTTTTTCATTGATATGTAAGATATTTTTATATATAAGTAGAGTTCCCTTACACCTTTGATTGTCTCTCCATGTTTTGAACCTTTATAACCCATACAGGTATATGATACAATTTTCAAAAGACACATGCACATAGATTCTTAGAATTGCCAGCGCTATGTCCTCTATCACATCCATGTAATGTACGAAAAAAATAATAATAAGGAGAAAGAAAAAAAAATACAAAACAGAAGTACAAAATATGCATGTAATGCATGTTTTAGCACTTAGGTCAATGCACAAATACCTATAGCCATTCTAAGACATTCAAATCGAAACCCATCCAAAGGTTTGGTAAAGAGATTGCCTAGTTGTTGTTCAATGGGAATGTGCTCCAGAGTCACAAGTTGTGTTTCCTCAAGATCTCGAGTAAGACAATGCTCAATGTCTATGTGCTTCATCTTAGATTTTTGGACAAGATTTTCTGAGATGTTTATGTCACTAGAGTTATCACAATACACACTCATGACACCTTGAGTAATGCCATAGTCACACAACATTTGCTTTGTCCAAAGCAATTGTGTGAAACAGCTTCCAGCAACAATGTATTCATCCTCAGCCATGCACATGGATATAGATTTTTGCATCATGCTCATCCAAGCCTCAAGATTAGTGTTTACACAAAAACATCTTCCAAATGTACTTTTTCTACCATCCAAATTAACTGCCCAATTTGCATCAGAGTAGCCTGCAAGCTCAGTAGTTGAGTCCCTAGAGCACTAGATCCCATAATTAATTGTCCCAGTTGCATAGATTAATATGCATTTGATAGCTATAAAATAGGATTCTTTGGGATTGGCTTGAATTCTAGCACTTTCCCCAACATTGAATGCAATGTCTGGTCTACTAGTAGTGAGATACAATAGACTCCCAACCATGCTTCTCTACAGTGATTATTCAACACTTTGGCTTGTAAAATCAGCACTAAGCTTGACACTCGTGCTCATAGGGGTTTTGGTATGACTTTTCCCATTTAACCCTATATTTTTATCAGATCCTTTGCATATTTGGATTGGGATGCAAACATACCATTGTCCAACTGTTTCACTTGGAGGCCTAAGAAAATTGTTAGTTCACCTACCATGCTTATTTCAAATCCATTTTCATTTATTCTGCAAATTCAAGAGCAAGCGCATCAATAGATGATCCAAACACAATATCATCCTCGTAGATATGAGCAACCATTATATAGTCTCCAAATTTCCTTATGAATTGTGTCATTTTAACAACTCCTCTTAAAACTCTGTGACCCAATAGGTATGTAGTCAACTCTCATACAAAGCTCTAAGAGCTTGTTTTAGACCATGTAAGACTTTATTTAAGCTATAGACCTGATTTGGATACTTTGGATCCTTAAAACCCTTTGGTTGCTCAACACACACTTCTTCTTGACTGATCCCATTCAAGAAAGCACTCTTGACATCCATTTGATAGATCTTCAAACACAATGGCAAGCAATACTCAACAATATCATGATTGACTCAAGTCTGGCAACCAATCCAAAGATCTCATCAAAATCTATTTCGTCTATCTAAACATATCCTTAAGTAACTAATCTTGTCTTATTTCACACAATGATACCATTCTCATCAGACTCACTCTTTAAAATCCACTTGCTAACAACCACATTATGATTCTCAGGCTAGGAACTAAGTACCAAATATCATTCATCAAAAATTGATTTATTTCTTCATGCATTACATTTATCCAACTCTAACCAATTGGTATTTCTTTAACTCTTTTTGGTTCAATCTGTGAAATTTAACTTCAATTAGCTAATTGATTTATCACTTTCCTCTTTACCCTCATTCCTTCATCTAAGTTATCAATAATATTATCCTAAAGATGGTTTAACTTCACTCTTGAAGAGGTTTCTTTAGGAGTATTGATTTTTTTACAAGAAGATGTCTCAAAATTTTCATTAAACTCACTAGACTCGTATTCTCTAGTTTCACTTGGTGCCTTTACTTGCACTTCCTTGCTTAGTGCCTCTCTAGGAGTATCATCTACAACCACATTTGTAGATTCCATGATAGTTTGGATGCGTAAATTGTAAATCCTATATGCATGACTATTTCTAGGATAACCAAGAAAGATTCCCTCATTACTCTTCAGATGAAACTTAGCCAAGTTTTACCTATCTCTCAAAATGTAGCATTTTTTTTCAAATACTCTGAAATACTTTACATTTGGTTTCTTTTCTTCCCACAGTTCATATGGTGACTTGGGTGTGCTTGGTCTATGATAGACTCAGTTTACAATGTGGCAAGCTATGTTTACAACTTTTCCCTAGAAGTGAGGAGGTACGCTCTTACTATGCATCATGATACAAGGCATTTCTTGGATGACTCTGTTCTTTCTTTCGACTACTCAATTTTTCTGTGGAGTGATAGGAGCAGAGAATTTTTTACTAGTACCCTCTTCATCAAAAAATTTATCAAAATATGAATTTTTAATTTCTCGACCATGATTGCTCCTAATTCTGACTATGGGATTTCTTTGCTCATTCTGAAGCTTCTTACACTGTGTTCTAACCACGTTAGACAGATGAGGACTCCTTCCTCTCAAGAATTTAACCCAAGAGCATCTGGTAAGATCATCTATCATCACCAGAATGTATTATTTTCCCCCATAGGCCATTGATTCTAAAGGGTTCCATAAGATCAAGGTGCAACAACTCTAATGGTTGTTTAGTCAGGATGGTTGTTATGTTCTTGTGTGTTGTTGTAACTTGTTTTCCCAATTGACATGACTCACAAATTGGAGTCTCTACTTTACCCAGCTTAGGTAATCCTATTACCATTCATTTCTTGTCGATCTTAGACAGACTCTTTGGACTTACATGCCCAAGTCTTTGATGCCAAAGATCAGCAGCCTCGCTGTTAGCACTATTGCAACTATACTGGGAGTTGGGAGCGATGCCATAGTAGTTATTAGAGGTCCTAACTCCATGCATCACACGGTTTCCATCATTATCAGACACAATGCACATTTCTTTGAAAAAGCAAAACTTAGCACCATTATCACACTTTTGACTGATACTAATTAGATTGACCTTCAAGCCATCAACAAACAAGACCTTCTTCAGGACAGGTAATCCAAGAATTTCAATTTCACCTTTACCAATTATATAAGCTTTTCCACCATCTCCAAATGTCACTATTCCACATTTATACTCATGATCAACAGCTTAAAACAAGTTTCTATCACCAGACATATGTGCTACATGACACGTCTCCTCCTTTTTAATCCACAAATTTTTTTATTTTGGGAATTAGCCTTCCCAGCCTTTTAGCTAGTAGTCAATTGGTCTAACATTACATTGATCATATCATTCTTTTAGTTAAGACCATGACTTAACTCCACTAGTTCTAATGCCCTTTTCTTAAGTAGGACTTCTCAATTCTCTTGGGATGCGTCCTAAGCTCAAAACAATTTGGTCAAAATTAGCCTTCCCAACCTAAGCTCTAGCCATGTTGAGCTTCCTTCGACCCATTTTCACTTTAACTCACTTCATCATTTGGTTATCACAATTTTACAAATATTTTCATAAGAATATGTCAACACACTAGTTTTCTTTTAACAGAAAAGTGTATGAATCGATCCCCTTTTTTTCAACGTAAACCCTAATATTAATTATTTTTTTGTCCTAATAATTATTAGGGTTGAAACTATCCATGCATTGAAATTTTTTAGGGTGTAATAGAAATTAACAATAAATGATTTTAATGAAGTATTTGGACTACTTATGTGTAATATCTCCGTAAATCTTAAATATCACAAACTACATCTAGTAATTAATATATAATCTTGAGTACATGAAACACAATGACTCATGAATCTGATCCATCAGGGGCAAAATATTCAACCTAATTTAATTTAATTTGCAAGATGATTAAAACATGTCATTACACATCATTATATTACATCATTTTGATAAAAAAAATTAATTCTGTTGACCCTATTCCAATAGTGCACTGTTAAAAATCTTATGCTAGTGTAGCCAATTTTTTTTTCTTTTAGAATTGTTATTATTTTTTGTTTTTTATTATTAGTTTTCCCATTTAATTACTTTTCCTGGCTTCTCCTTAAATTCTTGGCATTTCATAATATTTTTAGCATCTTTCCCTTTTCTCAACCTTCACTTATCTCAACCAATACCAGCTCAAAGGTGGTGCTTTGATTTTTCATTTTTATGTAAAATGAGCATTTGGTACTCTTAATTTCTATAACTCGAAAATCTATAACTAGGTGTACTGAAGCAAGATCCATGAAAATGTAACAATTCTTCTCAACAATGTAAACTCATTAATTTTCATCTAAACCACCATGCAAGTAAAAAACTAAATTAGAGCACTAAAGTCAAGAAAGCTAGAACTAGCATACACAAACTTGTGACCTTCCTCGGTCCCATCTATTGGAGAATCTTGGTACTACCTCATGTTTATTGATGACTACAATTGGAAGGTTTGAGTTTATTTTTTTGAAGTTAAAATCTAATGTGTTCAAGAAATGGAAAGTAGTGGTTGAGATAAAGTAGGCTTGAAGTCAAAATGCTTGAAGTCTGGAAATGGTGGAGAATACAATGATGGAGGGATCAAGAAGTACATATAGAACATGGTATCAAAATGGAGAAGACCATTCTCGGAACCCTAGAACAAAATGATATTGTTGAGACTACATGCTACATCACCATTGACATTTTAGGCAGATGCCCTCAGCACTGTTGTTATCTTGATTAATCAAGGGCTTTTAGTTATGTGGGAGTGCAAACTCCCTGAGGAGATTTAAAGGGTAAAGAGGTGAAACATTCTCATCGTAGAACTTTTGATTGTATTTCTTACATTCATATTGATTATTATTCTCGTAGTAAGCTTGATACCAAGTTAAGAAAATGATATTTCATTGTTATAAAGATAGGAGTTTGACTATCAACTTGGGAATGAGTAGAATCAGAAGATCATCATGAGCAAGAATGTAATATTCAATGAGAAAGTTATGTATAAGAACAAGTCTAGTAAAACAACAGATGCAACCTCTTAGGAGTTGAGTTTGTGAGCCTGGATGACCTACCCGAGGTGGTAGTGCAGAGTAGAGGTGTGAGTGCGAGGGGAGTGGGCCTTATGCGCCCATTTCTATAATTATATAGACAAATCCTGAGTCATCCACACCTGCAATTACTAACCCCCATGGCGGTTCCCACAAATCTCAAACCACATTCTGCCAACTGATGGTAGTGAGCCGTAGACTAATGAGAAAACTTTGCAATATAAGAATTTGAGCAAGTGAGAGTCAGTTATGAAGGATGAGATGGATTCCCTATTAGGAAACCAGACATGGGAGCTGATAGACCTTTTAGTCGAAAGAAACCGTTGCACAACAAGTGGGTATACAGGTGAAAACTGAGCACAAGCACTAAGATGTACAAGTCAATATTGGTTGCAAAAGGATTTCAGGAGAAAAAAGGGATTAACTACTCTAAGATTTACATCTTGAGCAATTAGATGTCAAGGCAATTTTTCTTCATGTAGAATTACAATAAGACATCTAAATACACCAGCCAGAGGGATTCACAACACAAGGGAATGAGAGCCTAGCTTGCAAATAGAGGAAAAACTTGTCGGGTCTAAAACAAAGTCCAAGGCCAATGTACAATAACGTTGGCAGTTTTATGTGTAGTTCAGGGTACATTAAATGTTAGGTGGACTATTGTTGCTATGTTGGCTACTTTGATAACTCCTATATCATTCTGTTGTTGTATGTGAATGATATGCTCATTATAAGGTCTAGCATTTAGGAGATTAATAATTTGAAGAGATAGTTGGTATGGCAGTTTGCAATAAAGGATTTGGGAGCTGTGAAGCAAATTCTTGGTTTGAGCACAATCAGATATAGGGTCAAAGGCACGCTAAAACTATCACTAGTACAACATATATAAAGAGTATTGAGCAGATTCTATAGTTACATCAGACTTAGTAGGAATCAGTCACCTAAGTCAAAGGAGGAGCATGGCTACATGATTAAGGTTCCCTATGCCTCAGTTATTGGTTCACTTATGTATGCTATGGTATGTACAAGACTAGATATTGCTCATACAATGGGAGTTGTGAGCAGTTATATGAGCAACCCAATAAGACAACATTATGAGGCAGTTAAATGAATTCTGAGGTACCTAAGAGACTACTTAGAAACATTTCTATGTTTCACACTAGCAAATATGAGAATACAGGGTTATTCTGATACTAACTTGGTTGGTGACACTGACAACAATAACATGATCACATATTTTGTAAACACTCTGGATCCTACTACTGTGAATTAGGGTTTAAACATACAAAAGATAGCTATGTTACCTACCACAAATGTTGAGTATGTTACCATGCTAGAAGCTTCAAAGGAGATAATTTGGTTACCGAGTTTCTTGGAGAAGTTGGATAAAAGGAACAAGAAGGGAACTCTCTATAGTGACAATCAGAGTGTCATATTCCTTGCAAAGAGTCCTGCATTTCATTCGATCTCACTTGATAATGGCCAGTTGATAGTTGAGAAGATGTGTGGAAGCAAAAACATTGCAAATATGTTGACAAATGGTGTTACGCTTGAGAAGTTGAAGTTGTGCACAACTTCTGCTGGTCGTCTAACTTGAAGATATGGGCTATGAGTTTTAGAGGCCGAAATTTCAGTTTTGGGGTAGATGGCAATGTGTTTGCTATACTAGTAGGGGTGGACAAAAATGATTTCATTTTTACTAGTATAAGTTTTTTTTTCTATTGTTTTCAATTACTTGTGTATTGTGTGTGGATTTTCTCTTTTATTTGATTTTTTTTTCTAGGTTGTGACAGTCGTGTGTGGGTGGTGAACCGTGAGGCCAGCTATGGGACACGGAAGTGGGGGCCTAACCATGGGATGCGGTGGTAGGCAGCACCAATATGTACCAGTATCAAATTGGGAGAATTTGTCAGGTTAGTGGAGCCTAGTTCATTCTTGTGGCTGCTCAATTTGATTAGCTGACTCAAAAAGGATTTATCACTTTTTTTGTTGTGGATTTTCTATGAGGCTTGGGCCAGTTGCTCCCAGGGAAAGTCTTGACTGTATTTGTGACTCGAGATTTGCCAAACAGAAAGTTTCCTCCACGTTTGCACAATAATCAGTTTGCTTCACGGTTGAGTAAAAACTATCACCTGCATTTTTGCTCCACGTTTGCAACAACTAATAATTAAGCTGCTCATCATTGACTATATTTGCTCCACGTTTATGGGACGAGCTTAAGCTAGAGCTCGAGTTGAAAGTTTAGCTTATTGAGTTGAGTTTGAATAAAGAAAAATAAAAAATATGAGCTCAAACTTGGGCTTAAGCTCTAGTATTTTGAATCGAGCCGAGCTCGACAAGCCAAAGAGCGACTCAAGTCGACTCGATTACATCCCTAGTTGAAACTATCACTAGTACAGTATATGTAAAGATTACTTAGCAGATTCAATAGTTACTATAGGCTTAGCTGGGATCAGTCATCAAAGTCGAAGGAGGAGCATGACTACATGATTAAGTTTCCCCATGCCTCAGTTATTGGTTCACTTATGTATGTTATGGTATGTACAAGACTAGATATTGATCATATAATGGAAGTTGTGAGCCAGTAAATGAGCAACCCAAAAAGACAGCATTATAAGGCAGTGAAATGGATTTTGAGGTACTTAAAATACTCTAAAAAAACTCTTTGTGTTTCACGAGAGCAAATCCAAAACTATAGGGTTATATTGATACTAACTTGGTTGATGACACTGACAAGAGGAACAAGACCACATGTTTTGTGTACACTCTGATTGCTACTATCGTGACTTAGGGTTCAAACTTACCGAAGATAGCTGTGTTACCTACCATAGGCATTGAGTATGTTACCGTACTAGAAGCTTCAAAGGAGATGATTTGGATACATAGTTTCATGGAGAAGTTGGGTAAAAGGAACAAAAAGGGCACTCTCTACAGTGGCAACCAGAGTGTCATATTACTTGCAAAGAGTCCTGCATTTCATTCGATCTCACTTGATATTGAGCAGCTGATACTTGAGAAGGTGTGTGGAAGAAAAAACCTTGAAAATATGTTGACAAATGGTGTTACATTTGAGAAGTTGAAGTTGTCTGAATTTTCAATTAGTCTTCTAACTTAAAGACATGGGTTATGAGTTTTAAAGGCGGAGAATTTCAATTTTGGGGTAAGGGTGGGTGTTACGGCAACGATTTCGATTTTACTAGTTGAGGTTTTTTCTATTGTTTTCATTTACTTGTGTAATGTGCTGTGGATTTTCTCTTTTATTTGATATTTTTATGGGTTGTGATAGTTGTGTGGGCAGTTGACGGTGGGGCCTGCTATTTGTTAGTTTTTCTTTATTTCTTTTTATTTTATTTTATTTATTTTTATTTTAATTCCTTTTATCTTCTTGTGTTGAATGAATGAGAATACAATGAAAAAAGAAATTAAAAAAAAAAAGAACATGAGGCTGGCTTTGAGGCATTCGGCTTTGAATAAAAAGAGATCACTGCATTTGGTATTGGAAATTGAGAGAGGAGCAGCAGAATTTGCTAGATAAAATTAAATGCTCTAGATTCATTCTTATTATATTTACAATCTTATATTTTATGCTCTTTTATCTATAAATTTATTTTTGTTAGGTATTTCAATTTAATTTAGATAGTAGAATCTTTCCATTTTTTTGATTTTCCAAATAGTAATTAACTTAGTAAATTTTAGTATTCACTAGCATAATTAATCTCTGTGGGTTCGACATTTGTTTTCCTTAATATAAACATCTACTACTTATTATAAATCTATACATTTGCAGATATTTTCACACGAACAAGTTTTTTGCACCATTATCAAGGATTAATTATTTGTTATAGATATTGATACTATCTGAAATTTTCAACTTTGGATTTTATTTTATTTTTGAAATTGATTTAAACAAATCTTAGTTTGGTTTTTCTTTTTAGTAATTAGAAGTGCATGCCCCAATCTAAATAATTAAAGCATACACTTTTCGATCCCAAAATTGAAAGAACCTTACGTTGGATTAATAAAGAGAAAAGAAAGAGGCAAATGCATCTGTACTTAATATGGTCAACCAGGAGCATAAGGCGTTAAGAGACTATGCTATGCCGTAAGTTAATGGGGCTACATCTAGCAAAATGAGGTCGGCCATACAAGCCAATAATTTTGAGATCAAGTCATCTATCATTCAAATGATACAATAGATTGTCTAGTTCGGGGGGTTATCACAAGAGGAACCTAATATCCATATTATAAATTTTTTCAAAATTTGTGAGACTTTTAAACACAAAAAAGTGATAGATGATTTTATTCAATTATGGTTTTTTCCTTTCTCACTTAGAAAAAAATTGAATTCTTTGCCACTTGACATCATTACTACATGGGAGGAGTTGGCACAAAAATCCCCCCCCCTGCGGGGGGAAAGATAGCAAAACTAAGGAATAACATTACCACATTCATTCAATTTGAGGGTGGAAAGGTGCAAAGATTTATTGCGAAAGTGTCATCATCATGACCTTCCAGCATGGCTTCAAGTCCAAACATTTTATAATGGTTTGGGAGCTACAAACATGTCCATGGTTGATACAATAGCTTGAGGACCTTTAATGAGTAAAACTCACGAAGCAATTTTATTAACTTTTGGAAGAATTTACATTCAACAACTATCAATGGCATTCGGAGAGAGCAATGCCAAGAAAGGCAGCTGGAGTCATTGAACTTGATTTTATTGCTACATTAGCGGCACAAATGGAAATTTTATTTAAACAACTAGGTAAGATGAATGTTAATGCTATTGAAACTAATGTTGATTGTGATCATTGCGCAGAAAATCATTCAAGTGTAGATTTCCAAGTAGGGAATCTTTTTGCTCAATAAATTCAAAACAAGCTAATTACATATCAAATCTTCAACATCAAAATATTCCATACTCGAACACGTTCAATCCCAGATAGAGGAATCACCCTAGTTTTTCAAGGAGCAATAATCAAGGGCTAGTTAGACCACCTTAATAGTATTCACAGTAAGAGAAAAAGTCAACACTTGAGGACGTGTTCATGCAATACATGCAAAAGACAGCTATAGCAATTCAAAACAACAACTCAATTTTAATCTGCAATCTTGAGGCGCAAATTGGTCAAATCTCAAACATGCTCACCAAGAGGACTGAATTGGTTGTATGTTGTTTGTTGTCTGTTATTTATTGGGATTCACATCTCACCTCGTTGGATTGTGCCCACCCTACGGTCCCCATTTTATGGGATCGTAGTTTGTGATTGCAGAAATGAAAGTTGGCCCGAGGTACAGACTCCACATGAAAGGAAATTTGTTGGGAGGATGAAGATCGAGATTATGATCTCGAGAGCAGTGTTGTCTATCTTTTTCTTTTGAAAGACTGTATAATCTCTTGTTGGAGAAATTGTTTTAAATTGATTTGTAATTTTTAAGAATCTCTGGTACTCGACCGACTGACCTTTATTTATTTTTCCGCTGCGATATTTATTGTACACTTAGTGCATGCTTCACACTCTTCAAACACTCTTCGATGGGATGATTGATCCATGAGATGATCGTCTTGATGTCGCGAGTCCTTCTAAATCCCAGGGGGGATTCGTGGGCGTCACAATTGTATTGTGACTTGTGATTTGCTAGATAAAAATTTGATTCACGTTTGCACAATAGATAGCTCAAGTGAAACTCAGGTAGTCGACATGTCGCTTGAGTGAATATCAGACAGAGAGTTTGCCTGATCAAACAATGCAGTAATTGTGAAATTATGGTTTCCGCCAGGAGTATAACCAATCTGATCTTAGACAAATTTTAGGACTAAACTGATATGCACCGACATTGAAAATTTAAGAACTGATACAGACCGACTCATCATTGAAACTAAAACTTTCATTTTTTTCAATTTCGCTCCAGTATGGCCCAATTTTTCCGGCTTATCGTTTACTCTGTGGCACTAACTACATAAGTTGAGACTTGAAAGTTGGTTCCTATAATGCTTAATCTCTTCATAGGAACTTTTTTTCATGTTGTATTAATTAGAAATTTGGCTTATAAAATAATTAATTAAAAGAAATATATATATTTATATATATACTGGTCAAGTTTAGTTCAAACTAGTTTTCAAAGATAAAAACCAGTACCAAACCAGTTTCAGACTGATTTTGGTTCTGAAAATTCGATGCCAGACCGGTTATGAACTAAACCAAACCAACCAACTCGTTCAGTTCAACTGGTTCTTCAATTTTTTTTACACCCTTAATTTCTACTGTATAACCACATAGACACATACACATATGTTTATTATGATCAATATGGCCGTTCTTAGTATTGTAATTTTGTCCCATAGTATACATGACAATTGTCTATTGCAATATCATCGTCATAGTTTATTTTGTAAGCAGGAAATGCTTTATTCTATAGTAACTTTTTTGCATTAAATTCTTAGACGTTTTTCAAACACATTACAAGAAAAATGAGCATTTATGACGAGTTATTTTCGATGAAAATGACTACTTGTGGCGAAAATAGACTCATCTTAAGGAAATAATCTATTTCGTAATTGATAGCAAATAAACAATTTTCTTGTGGTGTCATTATACACGACCTCAATTCCTGCAATATCATCTGCATACAAGCTTTTGGTCACTCCTGCAGAGGTACTAGGTTCCATGACTGCTTCTTGAACTGAACTATTCCATAGTCCATGGAGGTACCCAATTTCTTCTAAAGCAACTGTCTCCAAGTCATAAGCACCCCGAGTTGCACCCACACTCCAGAACTCATCTGCATCATAGTGGAGTCTCCCATCTATTGGTGCAAAAGAATGAGCGATGGTTCCACTAAGTCCATCGAAAGGAAACCCATCTCTATGATCCCCCCAACCAAAATCAATAGTGATATTTGTGCTTGGTATGTCTTGATCCCGTGAGAACATGAAGTTTGTGTATCTTGCCCATGTTCAGAAAGCTTGTGCAGTGAGATTCATGGCTTGTGTTGGGATTTTTGGGAGAAACCAGTAGGTGAGATGATACTTTGAGGGTGGCCACTTTGGGACGCTTTGAGACATGAAACTTATTGAGAGACGGTATGAATTAAGCCTTTGCGGTGGTGATGATTCATATTCCCTAATTGCATCGAGCTTGTACCATTGATGAGATTTGCTCCGCCACAACGAGGTGCCATCATCTTGGATTCTGTTTTAGCATTCAAAACCCCAATGGCCTTTAGATGATAATTTTGCTGGTATGTTTTGATAGCTGATTACAAGAGTTCAACAAAATCATCCCATTGGTATTTGTGTTGTTTTTGTTTTGGTGATAATAACCAAACTTTTCAACGTACAAGTTGAGGTCATGAATACCTTTGACGTTCTTAACCTTGTGGCATCCTTGAAGATGCTTGAGAAATCCAAAAGATGAGTCAAACGAAATTGTTGTATGAGAAAAGAGGGTAAGGAGGAGGTTGAGAGGGATCAAGAAGAAGAAGGGATGACTTTTAGCAGCCATGACTTCTAAAAGCATAAATCAAGCAATTAAAGTGCATGGATGCATTGGCGGATCTATGTGAGGGCAAGGGGACTATGGTCCCCCCAAATATTTGAAAATATATATATAATACTAGTTTTTTTATAATATAATAGAATGACATCAATTTTACGTTGTGTTGGTCCCTCTCTAAAATTTATATTGGTCCCCTCTTTAAAATTATTTTAATCTTATTTTGATCTGATTTAAATATAAAATAAAGAAAATTCCTCTTATATAAAATAAAATAATATAATAATATAATAACAAGTTTTTATTTTAGATGAAAATAAAACAAGTCTCCAAACACTGCACACGCAGCTTTCCAATGCTGTAAGCCTGAAAGCACTGCAGCACATAGTCTCCTCAGTCAGCGTCCTCGTAGTTACAAGATTGTACTCCTTCAGGTTAGGGGGCCAACTTTGCCCTTGGGTTCAAGCGGTGGCGAGCTAGCGAGTTTTCTAAGGGGGCTAACTTTTCTATTACACAAAATATTTATGTAAAATAAAAAAATATATATTATAAATACATAAATTATATATTAAAATTAAATCTTCATAATTTGTCAAATAATATAAAAATCCAACTTAATGTCTTTTTCAGAAATTAACATTCATCCATTATTATTTTTGGAAATATGAAATATTTAAAAATTATTTTCTTCGTAAAAATTATCAAATAATCTTTTAAAATATCATCTTGCATTCTAATATATAAGTTAGTCGGTCAAATTTAATATAGAATATATCTATTTCGGTATCTTATTAAGTATAGAATATTACAAATGAAACCTTAAATAAAATGTTCTTTATTCAATAAAATGTAGAGAATAAATTAGCTCTACTAATTTGTATATAAATTATTAATCTTAACTGATTTTTATGATATTTTCATTTTAGATTTTATATTAAGAAACTTAATAATGTATAATAAAAAATTAGGATACAAATTAATAATTTATTGTTTAATTTAATTAGAGAGATATTTTATGTATAATGAATTTTTATAAATTTTATAAAGTATATGAGCATAAAAAAATTATAATTTTTTGGGGTGGGCCAATTTTTATGTACATAAAATTATAAATAAAATTTATGCGCTATTTTGAATTTTGAAAAAAGCTTAGCGGGTTATTTTGCTGCTGCAAGCCCCATCCCATTTTTATTTTTATTTCGCCATTTTCGTTTCGCTTCACAAGTCCTTCGCATTTCGCAAGTCGCCATTTCCATTTTGCTTCGCAGTTCGCAAGTTCAGTATGATTATTCCATCTCGTCTGGTATTTTGTTTATTTATATTTTGTTTATTTAGTTGAAATTAGTTTTTTTGTACTTTTTGTATCTAACTTTATTTTATGTATTTTAATTTTATTTTAGATTTAGGTTCATGAATGATATTTAAATTAAAAACGATCGATTCATTCTTTAAAAGAAATGAAGTTGATCTTTTAAAAAATTCTTTTAAAATTCTAAAGATTGAACTTGAAGAAAAATTCTTCTAAAACTTCAAGGATTAAAAACCATGACTCATTTTGATTTTGTTTCTTTAAAAAAGTGCAAATTACAATTACAGAGATTCTGTATTTCTTTTGTTTAATATATTTGTATAAGTGTCTTTATATTATTTTAATAGTATATTATTTTTAACATATCATATATTTTTTAATATGTAAGTTATATTAAGCATATTTTATTTTTATTTTAGATTTTATTATTAGATTGTTCTATATAAAAAAATGTATAAAAATAAAAATAAAAGATATTATATGTAATGAAACGAAGATCGATTTGAGAGACGGCTGTCGCCCCCTGTCCCACCATTATTATTTTAAATCTTGCAATAGTAGTTTCTTCTTTAATTTTATAATACGTTATCAACACGACGGTTCTACCAATTTTAAAGCTAGTAGTCTTATTCCTCTGTAAGTTTTTCAATATATTATTTGCAGTTTTTGATATATTTTATTGATGATTATTATTTAAAATCTGTGTGAATTTATAAATATATTTTTTAAAATACACATATTTATTTCATTATTTTTATGTGTAGAAAATGACAAATCTTACAAAATTGAAATTTGTTGCTCTTGATATATCTGGAGAAAATTACTTATCTTGAATACTTGATACTGAAATCCATCTTGATGCGATAAACCTGGGTGAAATAATTAAAGAAGGAAATCAAACGTCCTTGCAGGACCGTGCTAAAGCAATGATTTTCCTTCGCCACCATCTTTACGAAAAATTAAAAACTGAATATCTTACAATAAAAGATCTCTATATTTTGTGGAACAGTTCAAATGAGAGGTATGAACACCAAAAGACTGTCATCCTCCCAAGAGCTCGTTATGAATGGTTGCATCTGAGGTTGCAAGATTATAAAAATGTTAGTGAATATAATTCCACACTTTTTAAAATAAGCTCAGTACTAAAATTATGCGGTGAGAAAATCACCGATGATGATATGCTAGAGAAGATTTATTCTATTTTTCATCCCTCGAATGTGCTTCTGCAACCGCAGTATTGAGAGAGAAAGTTCAAGAAATATTTAGAACTTATATCATGTCTTTTAGTAGCTGAGCAGAACAATAAACTTTTATTAAAAAGCCACTAGTTACGCCCTACTGGCTCAATATTATTCTCTGAAGTGAATGGTAATAGGTTTGCATCATTCTTAGAAGTGAATGGTGCATCCTTTAGAAGAAATCGGTGACATGGACGTGGTAGGAGAAATTATAGAAATATTAATCCCAAAAGTGACCACAGTAAAATGAATAATAATAATATACCATATCACCAGAAGTGGTACGAATTCAGAAAGAGGTAAAAATCTCCAGAATAATTCTTCAAATAGAAATGAAGAGGTGTGCCATAGATGTGGAATGACTGGACATTGGTCACGTACCTGTTGTACGGCCAGACACTTAGTTGATTTATATCAAGTATCTATTAAAGGAAAGAATAAAATGCATGAAGCAAATTTAGTAGAACCATCAGATGATTTATTAGATTCAGTAGATGTAGATGTTACTCATCTTGATGTTTCTGATTTCTTTAATCATCCTAAAGGTAGAATTGACCACTTAATTGGAGATGGAAGTGTTCTACTCAATTAATGTATTTTCTTTCCATTATCTGTGATAAAAGTTTTGTATATTTTTGTAAAATTATAGATCACATTGATAAGTTTTTTATCTCTTAGTTGAATGATAAAGATATATGTCTGGCTGATAGTGCTATAACTCACACAATTCTCAAAGAAAAGAAATATTTTCAAAATCTAACACTAAACAAAGCCTATGTCCATACCATATCAGGTTCATCAGATTTAATTAAGGGCTCCGGAAGAGCTTATATAGTGTTGCCTAATAGCACCAAAATTTTTATTGACGATGCTCTATTCACTTCACAATCCAGAAAAAATTTATTGAGTTTCAAATATATACGTCGTAATGATTACCATATTGAAACGATCAATGAAGGCAGTAAAGAGCAGCTTCTTATTACTAAAACAATATCGGGCCAGAAGCTCGTATTAGAAAAATTGTCTGCTCTATATTCTGGATTGTATTATACAAAAATGAAAACAATTGAATCATATGTAGTAATGCACCAGAAGTGCATTGACCCCAAAATATTTATGACTTGGCATGATCACCTTGGACATCCAGAATCTTATAATGATGAGACGAATTATTGAAAATTTGCATGGGCATTCTTTAAAGAATCAAAAGATATTTCTACCCAATGAATCTCCGTGCTCTGCATATTCTCAAGGTAAGTTGATTAGCAGACCATCTCCCTCAAAAGTCATTGTTGAATCTCCATCTTTTTTACAAAGGATTCACGGAAATATATGTGGGCCTATTCATCCATCAAGTGGACCATTTAGATACTTTATGGTTTTGATTGATGCATCTAGTCGATGGTCACATGTTTGTCTGCTTTCCACTAGAAATGTTGCATTTGCTAGACTTCTTGCTCAGATAATCAAACTACGAGCACAATTTCCTGAGTATCCAATTAAGACCAATCGATGGGATAATGCAGGTGAATTTTCATCTCAAGTTTTTGATGATTATTGTATGTCAATAGGAATAGAAGTTGAACATTCTATTGCCCATACACATATTCAAAACGGTTTAGCTGAATCTTTGATCAAAAGATTTCAGCTAATCGCTAGACCTTTACTTATGAAATCAAGACTTCCTATTTCGGCTTGGGGACATGCTATACTTCATGCAGCATCATTAATTCGTATTAGACCATCTGCATATCATAAATATTCTCCATTACAGCTTGTATTCGGTCAACAATCAAATATTTCTCATCTTTGTACTTTTGGATGTGCTATATATGTTCCAATTGCACCTCCACAGCGTACAAAAATGGGTCCTCAACGTAGACTTGGGATATATGTTGGTTTTGATTCTCCATCTATTATCAGATATCTTGAGCCCCTTACAGTAGATATGTTTAAAGTACGTTTTGAGGATTGTTATTTTGACGAATCCACTTTTCCATTAATGGGTAAAGAAAAGTCGGTGCTTGAAGTACGACAAGATATTATTTGGAATAATAAGACCCTGTCTCAATTTTATCCTCCTACAAATGAATATAAATTGAAAGTTCAGAGGATTATTCATTTATAAAATGTTGCAAATCAATTACTGGATGTATTTACTGACACTAAAGGTGTAGTAAAATCTTATATTTCTGCTGTTAATGCTCCAACAAGGATTGAAGTCCTTGAAGGATAAATTGTCAAAACAGCAATAGGTGAGTCTAAGACACGCTTGAAGCGTGGAAGACCTATTGGTGCAAAAGATAAAATTTCCAGAAAGAAAAGAATACAAAATGAATTTGGTGTTCCTGAAGAATACGTACCCACAATACAGGTTACAAATATAATTGGTACTCATAAAAAGCTCAAATCTTCTATTCCAGAATCTTTTGAAGAGGAAACTCCTGAAAAGTATAAATCTCCTTAAAGGAGACCTCCTGAAGAGGTGTTTCATGAAATGTTTTCCCCTGAAGAGGAATAGGTACCTGAAAATAATGAGATCTCAATACATTTCATGAATACTGGAGAAATTCTGGATAGAAATAAAACTGTTGTCGACAATATATTTTCATATAAAATGGCCCTTGACATTACTAGAAGTAATGAAGAAAGTGAGCCAAGAACCGTCGAAGAATGTCGACGTAGAAATGATTGGCCAAAATGGAAAGCAGCTATTGAAGCTGAATTAAATTCGCTAGCAAAGCGAGAAATATTTGGACCTGTTGTCCAAACACCAAATGGTGTAATGCCTGTTGGATATAAGTGGGTATTTGTACGAAAACGTAATGAGAAAAATGAAATTGTGCGGTATAAGGCATGGCTTGTCGCACAAGGTTTCCTGTAGAAATCCGGGATTGATTATGAAAAAACATATTCTCCTATTATGGATGCAATCACATTTAGATTTTTGATTAGTCTGGTTGTTACAAAAGGATTAGAAATGTTGTTGATGGATGTGGTCACTGCATATTTATATGGATCGTTAGACCATGACATATATATGAAAATCTTTTAAGGATATAAAATGCCTGAAGCATCTAGAAATACATATAGAAATATGTATTCTATCAGACTACAAAGATCTTTACATGGGTTGAAGCAATCCGGACGCATGTGGTATAATCGCTTAAGCGAATATCTATTGAAAGAAGGATTTGAGAATAATCCTATATGCCCATGTATTTTTATTAAGAAATCAAGATCTGGATTTGTCATTATTGCGGTTTATGTTGATGATTTAAATATTGTGGAAACTCCTGAAGAGATCTCAAGAACCGCTACATATTTAAAGAATGAATTTGAAATGAAAGATCTTGGCAAAACAAAATTTTGTCTCGGCCTGCAGCTCGAGTACTTGCCAAATAGAATTTTTATTCATCAATCCATGTATACTGAGAAAGTCCTAAAACATTTTTATATGGACAAAGCTCATCCCCTGAGTACTCCAATGATTATTCGAACACTTGATGTGAAGAATGATTCATTCCGTCCTTGTGATGACGATGAAGAAATTCTTGGTCCTGAAGTACCACATCTCAGTGCAATTAGAGTTTTGATATATCTTGCAAATTGCACTCGACTAGATTACATTTTCAATTAATCTGCTTGCAAAATATAGTTCTGCACCAACTCAAAGGCATTGGAATGGCATTAAACATGTCCTTCGTTACCTTCATGGTACGGTTGATATGAGATTATTTTATCAACGTGGATCAAGTCCACAATTGATTGGGTATGCAGATGCAGATTATCTTTCAAACCCACACAGAGGTAGATCTCAAACTAGATATTTATTTACTTATGGAGATACTGCCATATCATGGAGATCTGTTAAACAGACACTATCTGCTACTTCTTCAAATCATTCAGAGATCATTGTTATTCATGAAGCAAGTCGAGAGTATATTTGAGTGAGATCAATAATTCAACATATCCAGGAAAAGTGTGAACTCTCTATGATCAATAGCCCAACAATTTTATATGAAAATAATACTGCTTGTATCACTCAAATCAGAGGAGGATATATTAAAGGTGATAGAACCAAACATATTTCACCTAAATTCTTTTATACTCATGAATTTCAAGAGAAATGTGAAATTGATGTCAAGCAGATATGATCTAATGATAATCTAGTAGATTTATTCACAAAGGCATTACCAACTGCGACATTCAAAAAGATTGTGTATAACATTAGAATGCGAAGACTCAAAAATCTATTGTCATGCACTTTTCAGGGAGAGTAAATGTCTTGAAGACTTGTACTGATTGTACTCTTTTTCTTTCGTTAAGATTTTGTCCTACTGGGTTTTCCTTTACAAGGTTTTAATGAGGTAATCTTAAAACACTTGTGGATATATAAGAAAACTGTACTCTTTTTCCTTCGCAATTGGTTTTTCTTCCCATTAAATTTTTCCTTGACAAGGTTTTAACGAGGCAGATTCTTTATGGGTGGTAATTCAAGGGGGAGTGTAATGAAACGAAGATCGATTGGAGGGACGGCTGCCGCCTCCTATCTCACTCCTAAAATTATGTGAATAACTCCATCACTATTATTTTAAATTTTGCATAGTGACTTGTATAGTGACTTGCATAATAATTTTAATGCCTATAAATATGAGATTCAGTTATTATGAAATTCATAAGAAAATATAGAGAGAGAAGAAAATTTCAGTTATTAAGAATTCTTAAAGAGTTTTTTTATATATTTTTCTTTTATAATAATAATAATTTCTTTTTAAATTTTATAACATTATATATATTATTTTAACTTTATTTTACCCTCCTAAAACAGATTTCTAACTCCGTCGGCGCATGAATGGATGTTGCATAAAGAAGCTCGTGAATTAGATGCTATTTATAGACTGCTACAGCGTCTAGCTAATATTCGCATAAATTGTAATAGCATATCTATTTTTCTTGGGCGTATTAGTCAATTTAACATGAAGCAGACGTTAATAATTTGGACCAATTAAGAAGCTGCTTCCGGTCGAAACCGTACGTAGGACACGTCAAAGCTCGTAATTTATTGACGAGGAATTGGGATAAGAACCAAGTGACACAGTTAGCCGGCAGCTTTAGAGCACTGATATTAGTTTATCAGTACTTCTTAAATTTTGAAAGAAAATTTGTTAAAATCCATCTGCATCGAATTCACTATATACTTTTTATTTTAGCTTGAAAAATGATAGATACAGCCATAGAGTTAGGGCTGCACAGCCGATCCGACCCGACCCGAGAATCCAGTTTCCGACTCGACCCAAAATGAGTCTTCCTTCCGCATACCCGTTAACCAATTAGTCGATAACCCGATTTCAACTAACAATCCACTTATTTCGTCTGATGGATTTAAGGGATGCTCATCGAAAAACAGAGCCACAAGTGATAAATACCATTCTGCACTTCGAGTCTCTCTACCGAACCCTAAAGATCGCAACTGTAGCCTCTATGGATCCTCAAGCTCGAAGCCACCTAACAGTTCCGTTCCACTCGCTTCGCCATGCCGCTCTGATTCCTTGCAATCGGCGTTATCTTCTGAAAGGATTGCGTCGTCATTTATCCTACTCTACCCCCACACAAATCTGTCATTCGTTGTGTCTCTTTATCGTTCGTCTGTCGCTCAACCCCCCTCTGGTTCCTTTGCAACGCCGGCGCTGGTAAAGAGTTTTTGTGTTTTGTGGATGTATCGGTTCTTAGGAGAATCAGCGTGTTTGTTTCCCGAGAAAATTATATGAGGTGGGCTGAAATGAACCGGCTTGAGAAGATCCGGATTGGATATCGACTGAACCATCGCCCCTAGAAAAATCTCAGTGAAGATTTATACTTTCGTGAATAATCCTATTCCTATTCATAGATAGAAGGGGGTATCAAATCAGCTAACTGATACCGATTGTTTGCTTAATGAGTCGGGTTTTCGAGTCGGGTCGGATCGGCAAAATGGACGGAACGGAAGGTCGAGCATTTTGAACAGCCCTACATGGAGTTGTAAGCGACATGCAGTCATTTAAAAAAAAAATGAATATATATAGGATCTACGTGAAAAAGTTAACTTTTTTTCTAAAATAACTGTACGACATTAATAATTTCACGACTGTATGTAACATTGTCCTTTTAATTTTTATCTACAGTAAAATCTATTTTATTTTTCATATATAAAAATCTACTGTAACTTTACATCCCATTATTTTATTAATTTCCTTCCCGGGCTCCAGTGATAGAGCCTTCCCACGACCTCGTCTCTTCTCTCCCTCGAATACTCATCCTTCCATTTTCAGTTCTTCCCGTTGTCTGGTCATTCCCGTCGGCACCAACTCTTCTTCGTTAGCACGTCTTTGTCGCCGGTGAGGGTTCCGTCTTCATCTCCCATCATCATCTCCAAATTTTCCACTCCAAACCACGACCTCTTCTCCAGATTCTCCACTCCAAAAAGGGGTTTTTCTCTCCAGGTAAACAGGTAAACAAATTGTTTTTTCATTTTCTCCACTCTAGTTGGACTGATTTAGGCTTTGGAAAGTTGGGTTTTTGTTTAGGGTTTTCGGCCTCTGCTTCGAAGAGCTTTACAGGTTCGCTTCGTCTCTTCCTTACCTTTTCAGTGGTTCTAGTTAAGAACAATGCCGTCTTCCCCACTCTATTTTTCTTCTGCTTCTCTTAGTTATTTCAATTGATTTTTATGTTAACTTTGCGCCTTTATTTGCTTAGTTAGAGTATTAGAGATGGAAATTTAATTGTAGTTTCGTGCTTAGGCAATTCGAGAATACTTGAGTTTATTGAGACTATTCAATTTTGAAACATATTATTCATTCCATCAAATTCTTTTTGGAAATGTAATGATGCCTGCTGGTGTTAGGTTATCTCTTCTCTGCCTCTTCAAATTGAGCAATAAAAAAATGGAGTATATAGATAGTCTTCAGTTCAAAGGTTTTTTTTGTGTTTTTTATAGTTGTAAAAGTGTTTTTGATGGTGAATACTGATGTTAGGCTTTGGCAAGTATGAGATAAAGGTCTTATCGCGTTTGATTATCCATTGGACTGTTTCCATCAGTGCATCCCATTGGACTGTTTTTGCTTATCGTTGGTTGTTGAGATTGCTTATCTTTTTGCTCTTCTTTGGTAAGCTACTTGCTTATCTTTTTTTAGCAGACTTACATAATCTTCTTAGCAAAGCTCAAGAAACTGCAGTTCTCACCAGGTCCAGAATCATCCGAATGTCAGCTTTTTGCCCTTGACGATATACCTTTTAATTCCTTGGCATTTTCATCGATGTTTGTAACCTTGAATTTGGTATGGATCAGTTTTGAACCAAAAAACTGTATCATTGTTGTCAGATTCTGTATAGACATGAATTCTATGTTGTGGGGTCACATTCATCTTTTGGCTGCAGTATATTCAAGATGTCAAGACTGGAAAACCAAGGTTCCACTATGGTACAATCAACAAAAGGTATGTTCATCTTATAGTGGGGAGACATCTAGATTTTGGGAAATTATTAACTGCATAATATAGTCCCAAAGATAATGTTATAATGTTATGTTTGGTGAAGTGAAACATAAAGTGTAACTCATTTTTGTGCGCTATTAGATCATGCCTATAGTGAGCATTATCACGGGATCTTCTTTGCTTAAAATCAAATTTAAGGCTCTCCTATTCATTTTTAGTTGCATTTTCTCTCTATCTTTGGCAACTGATGGGCAGAGCAGAAACATTACATTGGATTTCACTCTCCCAGAAACAGCTCTAGTCATATCCGTAAGGATTAGGAGCTGAGTTGTTTTTGGTTGCTTCATTAGTCCTTATAAATAGGGTTTTACAATCAGCTTCTTATAGTGGCAGTGGAAATAACCTAGTATCTGTGATATATCATTTCTTCCTACACACCAACCACTAAAATAGTTTAAACTAATTTATATAAATTCAGGTCAATGTCTTGAATGATGTTTTATATATTTTACATGATTGCTGATCACATTTTTTTCCAACCCCTTTTCTCTCTCCCAAGTTATTTTACTGGAATATGATTCTTTGCTAATGGATGTTCTCAGGCCTAGCACAAGTCCTTTTGATATTCATGCATTTACTCTTGGTTACCATCTTCAGTGCTGACAAGACGGTGAGCCCCTTGTGATTTCATGAAGTGGAAAAACAAATGAACATAACATGTTCAACAACCGGATTTGCCGATGTTTTTGTTTTTCTAGATTGTGTAGTTGATAGGCAACACTCCAATGGTATATCTCAACCGTATTGTGGATGGCTGTGTAGCACGTATTGCTGCCAAGCTTGGGATGATGGAGCCCTGCGCTAGTGTTAAAGACATGCATTTAATCTTTTCACTTATCTTTTTCATTTTGTTGGTATATTTGATGATCATATTTTGGAGCAGGTAGTTTTATGCAAATAAGTCTGAAATTATGTTGCATGGCATTTTAATGAATACATGCTATTGTAAATACAATGCAGGTTTAAGTTGTAAATACTTAAGAGATATTAATGAATACAAGTCTGAAATTATAGTTTTATACTTCAAGTCTGAAGTTGTAGTTGGAATTATATTTGGAAATTAATGAAATATATGAAGGTATATTTGGAGCAGGTAGTTTTATGCTACACGGCATTTTAATACCTCTTAGTATTTACAGAAAAAAAAAATATATATATATATATATATGAATAATAAAAAATAATAATATTTTATTATTATAAAGAATGAGATAGCTAATTCAATATAGGGTTCATGTTTTAAGTGATTAGCTAAAATATGAAAAGTTGTATATTCTTCAAATTTTGAATATGAAGATAGCCAATCCAATGTATTTATTTTGTTTAAAAGCACACATATCATTACATTGTTTGTTATTTTGTTTATTTAGTTGAAATTAGTTTATTTGTATTTTGTGTATCTAACTTTAATTTATGTATTTTAATTTAA
This sequence comes from Platycarya longipes, assembly GCA_036559045.1. NCBI lineage: Eukaryota > Viridiplantae > Streptophyta > Magnoliopsida > Fagales > Juglandaceae > Platycarya > Platycarya longipes. Next base: position 709,563 of record CM071790.1, on the reverse strand, counting down.
TTTTAGATTTAAGTTCATAAATGATATCTAAATTAAAAGCTATTGACTCATTCTTTAAAAGAAATGAAGTTGATCTTTTAAAAAATTCTTCTAAAATTCTAAAGATTGAACTTAAAAAAGAAAATTCTTCTTAAACTCCAAGGATTAAAAACCATGACTCATCTTGATTTTGTTTCTTTAAAAGAGCACAAATTATAATTACAAAGATTTTGTATTTATTTTTTAATATATTTGTATGAGTGTCTTTATATTATTTTAATAATATATTATTCTTGACATATCTTATATTTTTTAATACGTAAGTTGCATTGATTATATTTTATTTTTATTTTAAATTTTATTATTAGATTGTTCTATATAAAAAAAAATATAAAAATAAATAAAAGATATTATATATATTATTTTAACTTTATTTTGCCCTCCTAAAACAGATTTTTAACTCCGTCGGTGCATGAATGGATGTTGCGTAAAGAAGCTCGTGAATTAGATGCTATTTATAGACTGCTACAGCGTCTAGCTAATATTCGCATAAATTGTAAAAGCAGACCTATTTTTCTTGGGCCGTATTAGTCAATTTAACATGAAGCAGACATTAATAATTGGACCGATTAAGAAGCTGCTTCCGGCCGAGACCGTACGTAGGACACGTCAAAGCTCGTAATTTATTGACGAGGAATTGGGATAAGAACCAAGTCACGCAGTTGGCCGGCAGCTTAGAGCACTGGAATTAGTCAAATTTTTTTTTTTTTAAATATAAGTTTATACACAATTTGTTATATTAAATATGAGCGGATAAAAATTAAAAAAAATAAAAGCACAAATTATTTCTAAAAATAAATAGTAAAATTTGAAAACTCTTCAAAATTAAAAAGTTATTTTTCACTTTTGAAAATAAAATATACTTTTATTCTCTTCTCCTACTTTCTTCAAATTATATTTGATCAGATATGATAAATTTTGTATTGATATATATGCAAATTTATATGTTTTTTTTTTTAAATTAACTAATTTAATACCAGTACTCTTACTACTCCTCATCTACGGTTCCTACCCATATAGTGGTCTTTCCCTTTTCTTTGGCAATAAAACATTTTCTTTGGGATTGAAAATTGGCTGCCACGTCGGAAATACTAACTCTCAAATCAAGATTAATCAAATTATAACGACGATACGTACGTATCACAATTGCATGCATAAAACCATAATCGGCTTCTAAATTAAGTTTAAGAATACCATATGCATCTATTAACATTTTTTTTTTGTCAAAAGGAAGGTATATGCATCTATTAAACATATATGTTATGTCATGAGTACGTAGATATATTATATTTCTGCAAACTAAAAAATAAGTTTAAGAACACACTATTATTATTTTAATTAAAGGAAGATTGAAGTAAAGTTACCTTCGAATAACAGCAAAAATGACAATTAATGAAATTGAAAAAACAAAAAAAGAAAAGTTAAAATTAGAAATAGAAATAGTACTACTTAGATAAAAAAAAAATATTATATATCCATAATTTGATAAAATAATATGAGAAATGTTTTACAAGAAATCTCACAAAAGTAAATTTATAAATTAGCATGACTAATTATATAATATATAATTAATTTCTGTTAATTTCGTTGGATCCCTAGTGTTGGAGATCACTACTTCGATGAGAAAAGCTAGAGAAATATAAAGAGAGAGCTAGGAAAAGGAAGGATCAAACTCGGGAAAGTAGTGATCTCCAACACTAGGGATCCAACGAAAAGGAAGGTAACTTTACTTCAATCTTCCTTTAAAAAAAATAAATTAGCATGACTAATTATATTAATATATAATTAATTTCTGTTAATTTCGTTGGATCCCTAGTGTTGGAGATCACTACTTCGTTGAGAAAAGGAAGCTAGGAAAAGGAAGGATCAAACTCGGAGAAATATCAATTTGTCTCCTTTTTTCTATCTAATTCTTCAAAAGTTTGTAAAAGAGCAAATATGTTGAGGACAAGATGGGTTCTTGCAAGGTTCCTTACAATGTTCCTTTGCTTTGCTTTTTCAGTGAGAGTTTTTTTGTGCCTCAATGTCTTTCTATGGGAGATAACGCCAGCCAAACAACACTTCTTCTTGTAAATGGTTTTGAAACATTGGGAAACCGATGCCAGAAAAAAATTTTGGAATATTTTTTGAGGTTAGTTGTCGAACTTCAAACTTCAAATTTGTTAGAGGTTTTTAGTTGTTAGAACTTCAAATCTTGACAAGTTGGAAGGTTTTGAGGGGAAGGATTTTTTTTTTTTTAATGTTCATAGCCTAATGTTCATACTTCCTAAATTTCTCTTTAAAAAAAAATTGACTGAATTTGCCTCAATATAATCGGGCCGAGTTCGAGTCGAGTTTGGGCTTGACTCTTGTATGTGCTTGAGCTCGAGTCGAGCTCGGCCTTCTATCAATGCCAAATGAATCGAGCTCGAACCGCATATTGGGCCCATTTATAAATAAGTTGAGCTTGGGCTCAACTCGAGTGGGATTCAAACTTACACTCAGATTGCTACTATCGTGATTTTGGGTTCAAACTTATCGAAGATAACTGTGTTACCTACCATAGGCATTGAGTATGTTACCATGCCAGAAGCATCAAAGGAGATGATTTGGTTACAGAGTTTTTTAGAGAAGTTGGATAAAAGGAATGAGAAAGACACTTATTACAGTGACAAATAGAGTGTCATATTCCTTGCAAAGAGTCCTACATTTCATTTGATCTCACTTGATATTGACTAGCAGATACTTGAGAAGATGTGTGGAAGAAAAAACCTTGCAAATATGTTCAAAAATGGTGTTATGCTTGAAAAGTTGGAAGCTTTATGCAATTTCAGTTGGTCTTCTAACTTGAAGACATGGGCTATGAGTTTTAGAGGGGGAGAATTGCAATTTTGGGGTAGGGGTGGGCAACATGACAATGATTTCGATTTTACTAGTTGAGGTTTTTGTTGTTGTTTTGGTTTACTTGTGTAATGTATTGTGGATTTTCTCTTTTATTTGATATTTTTTTGGGTTTTGATAATGGTATGTGGGCTTTGACAGTGGGGCCCTCTATGGGACACGGAAGTGGGGGTTTTGATAACTGTAATTTTTACATTATTTTTATTATCTGTTTACTTATTAAAATTGTTAGTTTTTCTTTATTTCTTTTTATTTTTATTTTAATTCCATTTATCTTCTTGTGTTGAAGGAATGAGAAGACAATCTTAGATTTTGGGGCATTCGGCTTTAAATATTAAGAGATCACTGCATTCAGTATTGGAAATTGAGAGAGGAGTAACGGAATTTTCAAGGTAAAATTAAACACTATAGATCTATTCTTATTTTATTTATAATTTTAGATTTTTTACTCTTTTATCCGTAAATTTATTTTTGATTAAGTATTTCAATTTAATTTAGATAGTAGAATCTTTCTATTTTTCCGATTTTTTAAATAGTAATTAATTTAGTAAATTTTAGTACTCAATAGCATAATTAATCTCTGTGGATTCGACATCTGTTTTCCTTAATATAACCCTTTACTACTTATTATGATTGTATGCACTTGCAGATATTTTCACACGAATAAATTTTTGATGCTGTTGTCAAGGATTAATTATTTGTTATCGATATTGATACTATTTAAATATTTTGTAACATCTCAGCTAAGATATTTAGGGTTTAAATACGAATATTCAATCTTTCATATTATTATATAATTATTTTATTATTAATATTAGTAATATCTGTTTTATCACTTGTTATGGCATTAATGAGTTCATAATTTAATTATCGATTATTATAGAAATTATTTTAATTATATTGTTAACATTATTCTATTAAAGCACTGCAACACATAATCTCCTAAATCAGCGTCCTTGCAATTAGGGGTGGGCAGCGGGTATCCGTACCTGCTGACCAGCCCGCATTCCGCCCTGCCCAACACGGCGGGGGCAGGTTAACCCGTCAGACTACAGTGGGCAGGGTGAACCCCGCCTGCTTTTTGGGTATAGGTGGGGGCGGGGGGCGGTAGAGGTGTGACCCCATCCCACATTACCCCGCCTCCGCCCCCACATATATATATATATATTAAATATTAAATATAATATATATTATATATTATATATTAAAAAAACCCAGATGACTCAAAACGACATCGTTTTGTAATTGGTTTTTTTTTTTTAAATTTACTTACATAAAACGACGCCGTTTTATATAAAACGGCATCGTTTTATGTAAATGAATTAAGTTAAATTAAGCCCTCCCCCTCCCCCTTTTGAACTCCCGTCTCTCATTCTCTCTTCACTCTCATCTCTCTCTCGTCTCCCTCTCACTCTCTCTCTGAAATCGTCAAAGGCCCGAACCGTAGCCCCTAAAAACGCACTTCAGGCCACCGTCGTCATAGCCGCTGGCCATCGTCGCTGCCAAGTGCCAAGAATCCGTCTCCGTCGTCTTCGATATTTCTCCGGTTCTCCCTCTCAGCCTCTCTGATATTTCTCCACAAAGGTAATCACCTAAATCCTAATCTCCAATTTTTTTCGTTTTGATTCTTGAAATTTTGAAAATATATGATTATGTTGAAAACTTGAATTTGTTGAATCATTGATTATGAGTTTATGGATTGGATTGTCTGATTGTGTTGAGTAGTTCTAGGGTTCGGATGGATTGTCTGATTGTGTTGAATCGTTGATTGTCTGATTGTGTTGAGTAGTTCTAGGGTTCAGATGGATTGTCTGATCGGGAAATGATCCAAACTTAAAATTCAACGTATTCATGAATATTAGAATGACTCAAATTAAGTACACAAGTTTTAGCTAGCTTGTTCTTACAACCAAATTAATGATAGAAAATTATTGTGGAGAGAATGTTGCCAATTAATTTAATCTAGTAGCTATCATATAATATATATATATATTAAAAATCTTATGTGCAATTATTTTTGACATTTGATCACTAATATAATTGACTATATAATCATTTTTTTAACATAAAATAACTGTGTTAGCTAGACAAAACCTATGGAAAGGGAAGTAACTAAAAAAAATTAAGAAACTATTTTAAGTTTTGAAATAACCCCCTCAAGCTATATATGTGGCTCCACTACTACTATCTATTGCTATGCATCAGTCAACCGAGGCTTGCTCCAGAAGTTAAAACTCATAGCAATAATAATAATTATAATAATGAAGATGATGTTGATGTTGATGTTAATAATAAAAATATATCACATGCATAAAAATATATCACAATTTGTACGTTAACTTATTTTTCTTTCGTTGTAAGTAAAATACTCGTAATTTGGTAATTTCTAAAGTCATAACTTCATTCTCATGTCTCCTGCAATTTCATAATCTAAGTTAACCGCTTGTTGTGCTAGGCTGTTAGCTGATGAGCTACATTTTTTGCATTCCTATTGGCATATTTTACTTTCCAAGTTGTACTTGCCAAGATAGACTTTACATCATCAACCAGTGAGCATAGGATACCTTGATTCTGCATCTCGTTTTCCACTGCTTTAACAACCAGCAACGAGTCTCCTTCAAAAAGAGCATTTTCCAACTCAAACTCAGTATATATTATATATATATATATATATATATATATATATTATATACAAGTTTATAACCCACGCAATGCGCGGAGTGTCATTTTCGCTGAATTTTGTAAATTTAAATAATTTATTATACATAATGACTATAACAATTATTCAAAAATTATATATCAAATATATATAAAATAGACAATGCACATATAAAAAAGAGTTCATTTTATCAATAAATATTTCATGATCAATTTACAATATTTTAGAAGTTGCTTACTTTGGCAAGGCAAGCTTAGTATATCCTCTTGCAAATTAAACTTTCTAAAAACCACATTCGAATATTCCATCGTATCAAATCACCTATAATAAATTACCTCTCTATCTTTAATCGTTTGCAAAATGTATCGATACAAACTGGTTTTCATCCCCACATGACTGCTTTTAATTTTCCTATATTTAATTATAGATACGGACTGGTTTGATATATTAATGTGAATCATCCAAAATAAAAATACATATATATATATTAATAAAAATACATATATATTTATTATATATTAATAAAAGGTCCTCAAGATTAGGTGAATTGTCATGGACATGGCAACATAAATTGGATTGAATTACGAAAACAAAATGATGTATTTTGATGGCTTTACAGGCTCTACTCATTTGAAGTTCAAACTCAAGATAAACGAACCAATCTTAATTATCTCCAATCTATACTCTCTTTTCATTTTATTTCTTCGAAGTCCATATTTGTGTCTCAGACAAACAACTTTGTTTCACCTCTTCTCTTAGATCACAGCCTTCTTCCATCGATCACCACAAATTATCTCCTCTCTTCCAGATCATATTCAATCTCAATCTATTGGGCGCTCAAAAGGTCTAGATTAGAGGCTTGATCATGTGCATAAATAGTTGAGATGATATACTTTCTATAATACTCACATTATATAATTTCTAGATTATATACTTTCCATTATAGAAAGTATATATACATATCAACAAACTAATACTCACACATATCCTTCAGGTGTTCAGCACATTATATCCCATTTGATTGTCATATTTCCATGTGTGTCAAGTGCAACATAGGCATCTAAAGAAGAAAAACCCAGCCAAAACATGATATATAAGAAAAGGAATTGTCAACTTTATTTAAAAATTGAGAATTAGAGGTTGAAAAAAAAAAGATAAACTAAGAAACAGAGGCAATTTTTAAACTTGTTCTAGTAGTAAAATTTTTAAACTTGTTCTAGCAATTTTTAAACTTGTTCTACTATTTTCATTCACCAAAAGAAAAAATGAAAAATACCTAAATCAACTTACTCCACCAAATTATCATTGCTTTAGCACCATTTTTTATACTTAGAAAGTGAGCCATAGCAAACCTTCATGACTCCAATGAAGATGCAAATTAGAAACCTAAACAGAAAAATAACTCTGGTTTTTTTATGTCAAAAGAATAATTCTGTGCTCAAAAGGTCTAGATTAGAAGTTTGATCATGTGCATGAACAGTTGAGATTATGAATTATTAGGTCTTGGTTTCCATTATAGAAAGTATACATGATATCAACAAACTAATACTCACAACATATCCATGTGTCCAACTCATCATATCCCATTTGATTGTGATATTTCCATATGGGTCAAGTGCATCATAGGCATTTTAAGAAGAAAAACCCACCCAAAACATGATAAATAAGAAAAATAGTTGTCAACCCTAAAAAATGGAATCAGATGTAGGAAAAGAAAAAGGATAAATTAAGAAACAAAAGCAATTTTTAATCTTGTTCTAATAGTAAAAACGCCTAAGGATTTAAACAACAACTATTTTAGAATGAAACTTGAAAGATATATTAGACTTCTTTCTACTATTTTCATACACAAAAAAAAAAAGAACAGTTAAATCAACTTACTCCACCGAATTATCATTGTTTTAGCACCATTTCTATATCTAGGAAGTGAGCCATAGCAAACCGTCATGACATTAATCAAGAAGCAAATTAGAAACCTAAATAGAAATTCAACAAATGTACTGGAATATATTTCAGGAAACTTGACATCAAAATTTCAAATAGGATCCAATTTTCACTAAGGTAACTTTTGTAACTTTTGCAGTAGGTATAGAAAGAAGCCCTACAAAATTAATTACAGTGTTCTCAAAATTTCCATGCATTTATTAGATTAAAAGGCAAAGTATTTAGTCACTCACATGTTCAACTGCATACCAAGGCACTAAATAGCTAGAGGAAAAAGTATCTCCGGCAAAGGCAATGCCTGTATATCGTGTTGCCTGAAGCATATTCTTCAAATTCTCCATCACATGGACATAAGCAAAAAGCACTCATCTTTATGCTTTTGGTAGTGACTGTTAAAAAAAAAAACCAACCAAATGGGAAAATCATGATTTAAAAAAAAATTATGAGAACAAATCACAGAAAAAAGTTGAGAAATCAATGGAAACAACATTTCCTCAAAATACAAACCCAAAACCAAACCAAACGTACATATTGCATTCTTTCTTCTTCTTTTTTTTTTTATTATGTTTATTTTTTTGTAAATTTACTATATGAAGTTACCACGGAATGTAGTATCATATTTCATTCAAATTCAAGAGGAGTAATCAAGTTCAACTATTTGTTTCATTCAAATCCTGATGCAGAGAGTATTTTTGACTTCAAATTTTGTATCTGTCTCATTCCCACCATAAATTCTCTCTTTCTCTATTGTTTCTAAGTGTCTTTGTAGTTTTTCTAAAGATAGAGAATCTTGAATAACTCCACTGAATTATCTTTGTTTTAGCAGCATTTTCTATTCTTGGAAAGTGACTTGAATGATTATATAAAGAACAACAAAATCTCAATTCGATAATGCAGCATGTTCTATATAAATGATTTTATAAAATACTGAAAATCTAGAATTATAGCCCGGTTTCATCATCAAGCTAAACATGGTAAAAGAATATGAAAAATACTAGAAATTTAATATGACGAAAGGAGAGAAAACCACCTTAGTCATTTCATACAACAAGAAAATCCTGGAAAATCCTGAAAATATTATTACAATCAGTCAATAGGTCCACATCCCCAAGAAATGAAGTTGAATTAATGGCAAGACTATTGTTATTTGTAAGTTTTTAAAGGCTGAAAAAGTATACATGGATGGAAACAATAAACAGGCAAAATATACCATATTTGGCAACCTATTGAAGTGAAAAAAGTGCAAAAAAGCATAAACAAAAGCGCAACGGTGAAGTTGGCGAGGAAAGCTATCATGGGTGAAAACCAAAAGCCCATTTTCCGGGCGAAGATTTTCTTCCTATTTGAATGAACGGCTATTTCCAAAGAATTAAACAACAACAACAACATATAGCAGAGACTAACCTGATCCCTAATCTCCTCCCCAGCTTTTCTCTTAACCGAACCACATCATCCCCACTCACTTCCTTTTTTGTTTCCATACGGTTACTCAACTCACATTTCTTTTCCTCTTAGCAGATTCTCTTCCTCTCTCCTTCTTTGTTTTCAATGCAGCATTTTGTAAGTGATTTCACTTGCAGCAGTACCGACGTCGCGAAGCACACTTATAGAGCACGGTGCAACCCACTGTAATGGTGAAACCTAGGGTTAATTCCAATCCAACCCAACACGACACAAATGTAAAATCAACACCCAGATAATAAAAGAGAGGGCGAGACAGAGAGAGATGTAGAGAAAGGTTACCGGCATGTGGAGTGGAAGACAACCAAAATCTAAAAGCTTCAAAATTAACTGCTCCTCTTAGTAGAATCATGATCCTTAAATTTGGGTGTTATTTGTCAAATTAAAGCCGATGGCTTATGAGAAAGATGAGATTTCATGCTCTATGACTGTTTCAAATGGTCACCAATTTTGGAGAACGCCTCAGTGGGATTTTTGCTTACAAAATTGATTATGATTCAATCATGGAAATGGGCAAAGAATGGATTAAAAACCAAATATATATATTTACCAGATGAGTTCGTGGTGTTGCATCCGCTGATTTTTCGAATGAGTTCGTAACGGTCCCAACCTGCCCATTTCATCGAAACGAAAAGAAGAGAGAAGATGTACGCAAAAGAGAAACAAAGACGAAAAGAAACGGTATGCTATAACTGTTAAGCCGATTTATGCGGAAGTTTAACGGTTTGAGTGCAAGTTGATAAGTGGTTTTTGATAACGTGTCAAGTATGGCTCCGTGTGATTGAGTGCTTCATTGTCACGGTTTTAATCGAATTTCACGGTTTGATTGACAACTCAGACTAAATGATTCCGCTTTTATATATATAAATAGATATATTATATATTATATACTATATATTACTTTATATTAATATATTAGTATATATTATATGGATGAATAAATCGGATCAATAGAAAATACAAAATTTTCGACAAATAAAATTATTATTTGAAAAATAAAATCACTACTAACCATACATGTTAACTATAAGTCTATACATCTCAAAATAAAAGAAATAAGAATATACATACACACACATATATATTTGTGATGTCATGTTAAATTAATAGGCAAAATGAGTGATATAATCATATAAAATAAATAATTAATATAGTTTGATGCATTAGGTATTATTTGAAAGTTGGACAATTAAGTCTAATTTTGAATTGAGATTTGAGCCTATTATATTTTGTATGACCATTTGTGTTGCATTTATTATAATTTCAGATTTGTTGTAAATGGAAAGTCCAGAGGATTCTAGTGCGAGCTCCTCAGAGGGGGCCCTGGGTACCTCCGGCCCTAGCTCTAACCCTAACCCTATCCCGACCACTACCACTACTACTACCACTACCCCTAATCCTACTAGTACTCCCCTTCCGGTTGAGACCCCTAACCCTACCCTTACCACTACCACTTGCCCCGCCCCCAAGCAGCCTAGCAAGAAAACCTCATCCATAATTTGGGCTCATGTCACCAAGATAGAAGGTGGTAACCTCAATGACCTAAAAGCCAAATACAACTATTGTGGCAAATTTTATGGGTGCCACTACAAGACATATGTCACTTCCCAAATAAAATTGCACTTGGAGGAACAATGCAAGAAATCCTCAATTTTGAAATATTTGGAAGAGAAGAGCCAATCTAGGCTTGAAGTTGGATTTAAAAAAATGGGTGAAGGGAGTAGTGGGGAGTTGGCATTAAAGGGGTACATAAAATATGATCCTAACGAGGCTAGGACACACCTAGGTCGCATGATTGTTATAGATGAGATGCTTTTCAAGTGGTTGATGCGAAAGGGTTCCAAGCCTATTCTAGGTACTTGGAACCAAAATTCAATATTCCTTCTCGCTACACAGTGACAAGAGATATTAAAAAACTTTATCGGTCAGCAAAAGAGAAGTTGAGGGGTTTATTGGTGGGGGAGAATGTTTGCCTCACCACTCATTGTTGGATTTCTTGTAATAATCTTAATTTTATGTGTATGATTGTGCATTGGGTTGATGGGGGGTGGACATTGTATAAGAAAATTCTCAAATTTTGTCAAACCACTTATCACAAAGGTGAGACGATAGGGAAGGCCTTAGAGGCCACTGTAAAAGAGTGGGGGTTGACTTGGGTTTGCACTTGCACGGGTGGGGATTATTTGCATGTGCGATATGCAGCACATATTCTTAATTTTATTGTGGGTGATGGCTTGGATAAGCTTGGTGACTCGGTTGCTCGGGTTAGGACTGCTGTGAGATGGGTTAGATCTTCTCCTACTAGATTGACTAGGTTCAAAGTTGCTGCAACTACTATGGGTATAACGTGTAAAAAATGTCTTTACACTGATTTGTTTACAAGGTGGAACTCAACATTTTTGATGTTGGAGGCGGCCCAGGAGTATAAGTTGGCATTTGATACATTGGGTAATGAAGATATACAATATGTCCAGCATTTTGATGAAAAGTTGGGGCACCCTTTGTCTAATGATTGGGAGGTTGTATGTGATAACTCGGATTTTTAGATATCCGCTTAACTTTCATATGTGGGATGATTATGTTTTTCCAAAATTATTTTTAGGAATTTTTGAGATATATGTATAGGATTTTTTATATTGAAAGGTTAGAAATAGGGTTGGGTACAAATATGGCTTGTTTTAAGGTGGAAAAGTGCCTAACCCGAGATCTCGTTCGACTCCCGTTTGATGTCTGGCTTGAGCGAGATACAGGGACAGACTTAACGTCTTTTGGTAGAACGGTCATAACTTGCTCATTTGATGTCGGATTTGAGTGATTCAAGAGGCTTTAGAAAGCTAAGAGGAATATATACAACTTTTATGTTTTTATTTTTAAGAGATATGGACTTAATTAAATAAGAAATAGAGATTGAAGTGGTAGATCTGAATTGGAGATAGATAAGCATTGACTTTGAAGTTGACTAAGAACTTTGGATAAGATTAAGCCTTTGGATTATTTTCTCAATTATCCTAAGATCTGGACAAGTATGTAGAGATGTGGAAAATGAGGAGATTTTATTTAGTAAATTTCGTGTGAAATAAGAGGAATCATCTATTCAACACTTGGTGTGCTCGGATTGGTGTTCTCGGGCTTATCTATCGAGTTTTATTAGAAAAATCATAACTTGGTCATATAAACTCCAAATGAAGTGATTCTAGTTCCTATGGAACCTTAAGAAATATATCTAGAACTTTTATGATTTGAGGTTTTGGAGAATCGAAGTGTATCAATGAATTATTTGGGCTGGAATGGGACTGATCTGTTTTAAGTGCAAACTGGAGCCCGAAAGTAAATCACTCCACCACCTCACTTTAGATGCTCAAATTTGATTGGTTTTCCTCATTGCTATCAGCTAGATACACGTATGAAAGTATGTGTTAAGTGGAGGAAGAGCTTCTAGAAGAATAATTAGTCTAAAACCAAGCAAAAGTGAATAACTAATCTGATTGGCCAAAACAGCCAACTATTCCCCTTATTTCCAACCAATTGGTAACCAGATCTTGGGAAGTAGGTGATAAGATTTTTTTCCAGCCACTCTAAGGGTACTAAGGAAGTCTGGGACGTGGGGCCAAAGGTGAAGAAGAGGTTCTAGAAGCTTTGGGGGTGCAAGAAAGGCCAATTGCCGGTTGAGCTTATCTTAGATATTTTAGGCTTTTTAGATTTTACTTTTATATCTATATTTAGTAATTATTTGGGCCATTGATCTAAGATGATTTTAGATATGGAAGAAGCATAGCCATGGGATGAAAATCCTTGGAGATCATGAGAGATATGGATGATCATTGGACTAGGCCAAGGTTGGACAGCACATACCCTTACACAGTTTGATTTAACCAATTGCCTTGATTTGTTTTCCTTCCCTTTTTCCCCAAGCCATCGATTCCTCCATATATATAGTCATCTTCAGTCCATAAGGGATCTTTTGGGAGAAGAAACTCACGCCCAACACAAGGAAATAAGTCAAGAAAATAGCCTTTTAACCCTTGAACCTCCAAACATCACCTGAGTGAGCTAAGTGAGTGTTTTGAGGAGAAATATTGCAAGGACTAGTTTGATCATTCAACCAAGCTTTGGAGAAACTTGTAAGTATACAATTTAACTTAATCTTGGCATAGAATAAGTAGATTGTTGATGGAATTAAGTTTGTTGTTAGTTGGAGCTTAAACTAGGCTTATATAATATGCTTGAAATCTATGGTGTTTTGGATATGATTATGTGATGGTAAAATGTTAGGAAAATTATAAGGACATAGATTTATGTTTTAATAAGTAAAAATAAGGTTTATGTGAAAAGATTGCTTGGTTGGTTTAAGTTGAAAAATCCCATGAGCCGTGATCTCTCTCGACTGTCGCTCAACAGGTGGGTCGAGCGAAGGCAAAATATGAACCCTCGCTAGACTGTCGCTTGATACCCCGCTCGAGCGAGTTCCAACCCGTGACTTCGCTTGATGATCGCTCGACACCCGCTCGAGCGAGATATCCTATTTTGCTTAGACCCAGGGTTTTTCCTGGAATAAAATTAGTGTCTCAAATGAAATGAGTTCTAAGTGAAAAACTCATAAGAATAAGAAAAGATATAGTATGGCCCGACCACGAGTAATAACAGTGGCATGGCCCAACCAAGGGTAATAATAGTGGCATGGCCCGACCACGGGTAATAATAGTGGCATGGCCCAACCACAGGTAACAATAGTGGCATGGCCCAACCACGGGTAATAATAGTGGATATTAGTAAAGACTTGTGAGAACAAGGGTTTTAAGATAAGAACGAAAAACATATGCATGTATAAATATGTTAGTCATGTCATGACGGGGATGGAGATACGTAACGCCCGTATGACTGACGTGCCGACAGGGACAGCGATACGTAACGCCTATCGTAAGAATAAGAATTATGTCACTACGGGGACGACGATACGTAACACCCGTAGGATTGACATGACTAGCGGGGACGGTTATACGTAACGTCCGCTATGATAAGAATGTTTACGTCATCATGGAGACGGCGATACGTAATGCCCGGATGACTGATAAGTTGACGGGGACGCCTGTCATATATGTTAAGTATGTTCCGTATCATTACGGAGACGGCGATACGAGACTCATCATTACGGGGACGGCGATACGTAACGCCCGGATGACTGATAAGTTATATGTGATGGGGACAGCAATACGTAACGCCCATCGAAGATAAGAGATAAGTAAGACCCGACATGGACGGTGATACGTAACGCCTGTCGAGGTTATGCAATAAGTAGATCCCGATGGGGATGGCTATACGTAACGCCCATCGAGGATAAGAAATAAGGGAAACCTACAAAGTTAAGAAGTAAGGTGAAAAGTATAAGTATTAAGTATGTGATGGTGGGTCTAGATAAGATCTAAGTTTGTATGGGAAGATGGGTAATTGACCTGTATAAGTCCCATAAAGCATTCTTATAAGTGATATGTTGGTGAGTATGACTATGTATGATAATAATTGATGTTATCTGTGCCTTATTTCGTTAACTGTGTACTTACTGAGATTTCTTGTAAATCTCACTCTTTTATGTTTTGTCTATCATTTCTTATGGAATGATAGATGTTGTTGCAGGGATAGATAAATTGCATTGAGACTCGGTTAGCACTGGAGATTTTGAGGTACCTGAGGGTCCTATAGAATACTCCTCTCCGCTTGAGATGATCTCATGTACGTGATCAAGTAAAGAAGTAAGAGTACTGGTTGATGGTGGGATATGAGATTATGTTTTGAGAAAACTAACTGGGTTATGTAAGATTTAATACAATATGTTTTTGTAAATACGATGTTATGAAAAGTGTAATTTTAGTATGCCATGTGATCTATTTATGCAAGAGTTAGATCTCTTTGCATATATTGAGAATTTACTTCTTCCAGTTGCGATCGGCGTTGCATTTAATTAGTAAGCTTAGATGCATGCATGCTACTTTTTATGTTTACGTAGGATAAGTAGCCTTGTGTTACTTGTCTGGATGCGTCGATTTATGTTGTAATCGATGCGAAAAATCGGGGTGTTACATTGTATCTATTTTTGTAAAGTTTCTGAGGGTTTTTTACGATGTTACTAAGGTTTTATCTGGTTTTCTATATCCCACGGCACATCAATTTTGTCAACAAATAGCCAAGGTGAAAGAAAAATTAGATGATATTGCAGCGGGCAGTAACACCACATTGCGGGAGATGTCTAGGACCATTATGGAGAAATTCGACGAGTATTGGGGGGAAGAGTTTGATAAAGCCAATATTTTGTTATATGTTGCATGTGTCCTTGACCCACGGTTTAAGGTAAAAGGCATGGTAATTGGGTTGACTGATGCAATTGGCAAGGATTGTGCGTCAGTTGTTGCATCTCAGGTTCAAGAAACACTTGGTAGATTATTTGATGAGTTCACCATCGTGGGAGGTGGTAGTATTGCAGCACCTACAGCCACAGGTAACCCCCCACCAGGTGCAGATGCTAGGCGTGGAAAAAAAGGTAAAATGGACTGGGGTAACAAGATGGAGTCGACCCCCTTGGATTTTATGGGTTCCACCACAGATGCCCAGTTAGAAGTAAACAGATATTTGGCATTGGATCTTCATCCATTTGTACGAGATTTTGATATAGTAGCTTGGTGGAAGATGAATGTCTCCAAATACCCTATACTTTCAATGGTTGCTCGCAGTATCTTGGCCATCCCGATCAGTACAGTAGCCTCAGAGTCGGCCTTCAGTACTAGAGGGCGCGTATTAGATCCTTTCCGGAGCTCATTAGATCCTATCACTGTTGAGTCCCTGATTTGCACGTAGAATTGTATCATAGGTGCTAAAATTCATATTCCGTAGGTTATTGATTATGATCCGATTGAGGCCGAGGACGAGGCCGCTGATGAGTCTAGATTTGGTAAATTGTCACTTGAATAAATATTTACATTATACTGTATTTATTTAATTGAATTTAATGTTACACAGATTTTACATTTAATTGTTGTAATTTGTAGCGACCGTAACGCCAACACCTGGGACACCGTGAACAGCTACCTCCGCTGCAGTATGACTTACGTCACCTACCAGCCCATAACCATGATTTGCACTTTACACAATTCCTTTTTTAATTGTTGTATACATTTATAATTTTATAATATTTGTAATGTTAGTATCTAATTATTTTGTAATTCTTGTTTATGAGTTTTGACATTTTCTATGACAGTATTATTTTGTATGTCAATTGTCAAGCCCATCTTTCAAGTTAATAACCCAATTTAATCTTGGTAAGTAACTTAGTATTTTTAATAATAATTTTTTTTTTTTTTTATGTTTATAACTTTATATTTGTACTCTATTTGTTTTTTAACTTATTACTGCAGGTTAAGCAATTAATAACCCAATTTAATCTTGGTAAGTAACTTAGTATTTTTAATAAATTATTATTTTTTTTATGTTTATAACTTTATATTTGTACTCTAATTGTTTTTTAACTTACTGTAGGTTAAGCTTAAGGCCCAACAACCCCACGGTCCCCATCCAAGTTTGCATTACGACTCTTTTAAAATGGCAAAGTCCAACACCAGTATCCAAGGACCAATATTATCAATCTTATTTTTTATGATATTGTAAATTGTAAATTTGTAATTTTGTAATGCTAATAGTTAATAGTACAATTTGTAGTTTTGTATTTTGTAGGATTAATTTGTATTATTGTAAATTTATAAATTGTAATAGTTTAGTAACTAGTCTAGACTTCTAGTAGTCTTTACTTTTAAATTTTAACTTTTACTATTTTAGACTTTTAGATTTTTAGTGACGTTTTTTTTAAATGACTTTGTCACTTTAGACTTTAGTAATGATAATTATTTAGTGTTTAATATATTGATATTTATTATTGTGAAATTAAATTAGGTTTGATAATTTTCTGGGTAAAAAATGGCCTAAAAATTTGATCTGAGCCGAAAAAAATCGAGAACTGTCAATTGGGCCAGGCCCAATAAGGGCAATGGCGGGGGGCGGGCGGATGGACCCTCCCCCCCGCCCCCCGCTGCGGGATGGGGTACCCCACCCCCGTGTAAGCGGGGGCGGTAATTGGGGGACCCCGCCCCCAGTAGGGCGGGGATCACCCCTACTTGCAATTGCAAGATTGTACTCCTTCATGTTTCAGTCCTTAAACATTTAGTGCATGTTTAGGGTTGCGGTGAGAAATATTGTTTTTAACTTAAAACTTAAATGTAATAAGCTCTACTATTTAAAAACCATTTACTGTTTGGGATCCATATGTTTAAAGCACTTTTATAATAGTTACAGTATTTTTTAAAAATATATAGTTGTTTGCATGAGCTTTTTGATAAAAGCTCAAATTTTGTGCTTATTGAAAAAGTTGATTTTTAGCTTTTTCAACCGACTAAAACGTTTTTAATAAAGTTACCCATATATGTCATTTTTCTTTAAAAGTTCTTTTAACTGCTTAAAAGCATTTTTAAAGTCTTGAAACGCAATCACAAACATGCTCTTAGTTTTATCCAATATCCACTAGACACACAAATGACAAAAGTTAGAAAGTACTTGGCCCTTGGGTTCAAGTGGCAGAGCTAACAATTTTTTTAGGAGGCTAATTTTTCTATTATATGAGATATTTATATAAAATACAAAAAATATTACAAATTTATAAATCATATATTAAAATTCAATCTCGGTAATTTGCCAAATAATGTAAAAACCCACAACTTAATGTCTTTTTCAGATATTAACATTCATCCATTATTATTTTTGAAAATATAAAATATTTATAAATTGTTTTCTTTTTAAAACTTAACAAATAATTTTTTAAAATGTCATATTTCATTTTAATATCTAAACTAGTTGATCAAATTTAATATAAAATATATCTATTTTGATGTCCCATTACGCATAAAATACTACAAATGAGACCTTAAATAAAAATTTTCTTGCTCAATAAAATTTAGAGAATAAATTAGCTCTATTAATTTTTATATTAATCATTAGTCTTAAATGATTTTATAGTATTTTCATTTTGGATTCTATATTAAGAAACTCAATAATATATAATAAAAAATTAGGGTACAAAGTAATAGTTTATTGTTTAATTTAATTAGACAGACATTTTTATGTATAATGAAATTTTATAAATTTTTATAAAATATATAGGAATAACGAAATTATATATATATTTTTTAGGAGGCCAATTTCTATATACATAAAATTATGAATAAAATTTATGAGTTATTTTGAAGTTTGAAAAAAACTTAGCAGGTTATTTTGAATTTTGAAAAAAATTTGGCGAGCCACAGCTACATAGCTCTGCCGCTGGCTGCAATTAAGCCTCATCTCATTTTCATTTTTATTTCGCCATTTTCGTTTTCCTTCACAAGTTCCTCACATTTCGCAAGCCACCATTTCCATTTTGCTTCACTGTTCGCAAGTCCGGTATGATTATTCCATCTCGTCTGGTATTTTTTTATTATTATTTTGTGTATCTAACTTTATTTTATGTATTTTAATTTTATTTTCAATTTAGATTCATGAATGATATCTAAATTAAAAACTATCGACTTATTCTTTAAAAGAAATGAAGTTGATCTTCTAGAAAACCCTTATAAAATTCCTAGGATTGAACCTGAAAGAAAATTCTTCTATAAAATCCTAAGGATTAAAAATCATAATTCATCTTGATTTTGTTTCTTTAAAAGAACGTAAGTTATGATTATAAAGATTTTGAATTTCTTTTGTTTAATATATTTGTATAAGTATCTTTATATTATTTTAATGATATATTATTCTTGACATATCATATACTTTTTAATACGTAAGTTGTATTAAGACCCCGTTTGGATTCGGAGATAAGATGAATTTAGTTTATTATTTATTATTATTATTATTTTGAGATTTGAAAAAGTTGAATTGAAATTTGAAAAATATATATTGAGATTTGAAAAAAGTGTATAGAGATTTGTGTTTTGTATGAGAAATTGAAAAAATATAATAATATTAGCAAGCGTATTTTATTTTTATTTTAGATTTTACAATCAAATTATTCTATATCAAAAAAAATTATATAAAAATAGAATAAAAAATAATTATATATATTATTTTAACTTTATTTTGCCCTCCTAAAACAGATTTCTTAGGGCTAAGCAAAAATTCGAAAATCTGACTCCGACCCCGACTTTGCCCCGACTCCGACTTGTCGAAGTCGGAGTTGGAGGAAAAACTCCGACTTTAATCAAAGTCGGAGTCGGAGTCGGTAAATGAGTCCTGAAAACTCCGACTCCGATCTGATCTGACTGCGACATACCGACTCCGACTTGTAACTCGACTCCGACTACGATTCCGACTCCGACATTTTGCATATAATTTGTAAAAAAAAATATATGTATTTTCATATACAACTATTATAAATAGATAATTAAATTAATTATTGTTTCCAAATAATTTACTCATAATATAACAGACATATATAATTTTAAATACTAATATATTAAGAATTACTAATGTAATAATTTGTAATATTAATATATACAAAATTAAAGACTAACATATAAGTAGTGATGTATTATAAATAAATAAATAATAAAATATCATAATGTATCAAATTACTATTGTATAATTTTATAAGCATAAAATTATTCAAAATAATTTCTTAATAATATAATGGACATTTATTAAGACCAAAGTTCAAACCTTAAATTCTAAACCCTTAATCCTAAATCCTAGACTATTACAACCATAGATTGATAATTAAATGAAATAATAGTATGTTGGCTAATGTATAAATATCAATTTATGAGCTAATGTACATTAATAGTAATATTAATGTATAAATACCAATGTGTTTTAAAGACTAACATATAAGTAGTGATGTATTATAAGTTAATAAATAATAAAATATCATAATGTATCAAATTACTATTGTATAATTTTATAAGCACAAGCTTTTTCAAAATAATTTCTCAATAATATAATAGACATTCCCTAATAATAATATAATAGCAATATTAATGTATAAACACCAATGTGTTTTTAAAGACTAACATATAAGTAGTGATGTATTATAAGTTAATAAATAATAAAATATCATAATGTATCATAATACTATTGCATAAAGTTGAAGGAATTTGTTTTATTTAAACAACTTATAATTATTTAAAACCATTTTTAAGTTCCATTTACTAACATAATTTGTTTCTTTAAAAATATTTAATAAACTTTCTTATTTAATTTTATAATAAAATAATATTAGTTCTAGTATTTATTTTGAATTAATTATATTATATTTATACTTTTAATTGTCTATTTTTATTTAATTTATTTATAAATTTATTTATAAATTTAATATATTCCGTTAGATCTAGGTTTAACCTAGATCTAACGGTATACATTAAATGCATATATATCACCGCTAACCTACCGATAGCCCCATTCCCCCCGCGCCTGCTTCATCTGTTCAAGAGTTGCCGCCGGGAGCTATCGTTGCTCTCCTCCAGATCAATACCGCTTATCGAAAGAGGTTAGTTCGTATAACCCACATGCTTATTCCGTTATTCGTGACTTTGGTCTAATTTATTGTGGGTTTTAGATTTCGATTGATCTGCGCTGAGTTTGGTCTAATTGATTTTGGTTCTAATCTGTGTTAGTGTGAATATTGATTTTTTGTTGTTCATACTCTGTCCCCAGTCTCAGTGTCTCGATTTCAATTTTTATAAGTATTGGAAATGGTATAAATTAATCTGTTTATGTTTATAAGTGAGTAAAAGATAACTAGGTTGTAACTTGTTTTTGTTTATAAAAATGAAAAAAAAATTGTTGTTTCCAGCTGCATCCCTTGTAAGCACCGTCCTCATCTACCCTATTTTTGCTTCATTTTCACATTTGGCCTGAATTATTTCATGATTGGGGAGGTAATTGCAGAGGCGTTCATTGAAGGTTTGAGGTGTATAATGTTTGTTTTCATGGATCTCCATAAAGACAAGAGTTCAAGTATGTTGGATACTAAGTTGGATACTAAGTTGGAGTTAGAACGGTATTTGTTGGAAGCTACTGAGATCCCCTCACAGAGTTTTGATATTTTAATTTGGTGGAGGGTCAACTCCACCAAATATCCAATTCTTGCAATGATGGCAAGATAAATCTTGGCCATTCCAATTACCACTATTGCTTCGGAATCTGCATTTAGCATGGAAGGTCGTATTTTGGATCTATTTTGAAATTCTTTGGCTCCTAGAACTGTGGAGGCCCTTGTGTGTATGCAAAACTGGTTGAAGTCTACTCACATATGCTTGAGTCAAGATCATTTCGCTTTAATTGATGATGCAGAGAGTTATAAATTAGACTCAGGTAACATATTTCAAATTTAATTAATTATGTTACATAACTTGATTTGTCTTTTTTTTAATACTAATAGCTTATATTTTAATATGTTAATGTAGAATTGGTTACTAATATGGCGAACTTACTACGTGAAGAATGAAGATGATTGAGGTTTGAGATGCTTTGTTATTGTTGAGTTTGTGTACTTTTTTATTTGTTTAATTTTGTTTTCTTATTTGTAGAAATTTATGTGGTATCTTATTTCCTTACTAATTTTGTTCTTTTTTTTTCTTCAGGCACAGCCGCACAAGTTGAAAATTTAAAATGACATGTAATTTATAATTTGTATTAGTTATTTTGTTGAAATGTGGAAACTATTGTTTGTTTGTTTTCTATTGTTTATCTTTTGTTGTTGGATAATAATTTGAAATTTGGGAAGATAAATTGTGGAATGTGGATGAATTATCTATATGATGTGATAGATGATGGAATATAGATTCAATGATGGTACGTGATGGGTGTTATTTGCATATCCAAGATAATGAAATATGGGTTCAATGATGAACCATGATAGATGATAGATACTAGATAATGGGTATTGTTTGCTTTTATTTTTTGTTGAAATGAGACAATAGTATGGTTACTACCATCAAGTTATGTATTGTTAATTTGTATGAATACTTTTATTTTGTAATTCTCAATATTTGGTTTTGATTATGTATATTGTATTGTTAATTTATAAGAATGATTTTATTTTATCATTGACATTTGACTTTGGTTTTGTAATTTTAATTGGTTGGAATTTGTAATTTTGGACTTTTGGCTTTGTATTTCGTTATGTAATGATATTGAAATCCAACTTTGATTTATTATAGTTTGAAATTGTAAAATTGAAATGTCAAATGGGTTAAGAAAAAGTCCAATACAAAAGTTCAACAAAAAAATCCAATTCCAACTCCGTTCTGACTCCGCTCTGACAAAGTCGGAGTCGGAGTCGGATCAGAGTGTATAAAAGCTGGAGTCAGGGTTGGAGGATCCCATTTCCGACTCCAACTTAGTCGGTACTCAGCTCTAAGATTTCTAACTCCGTCGGTGCATGGATAAATGTTGCATAAAGAAGCTCGTGAATTAGATGCTATTTATAGACTGCTACAGCGTCTAGCTAATATTCGCATAAATTGTAAAAGCAGACCTAGTTTTCTTGGGCGTATCAGTCAGTTTAACATGAAGCAGACGTTAATAATTTGGACTAATTAAGAAGCTGCTTCCGGCCGAGACCGTACGTAGGACACGTCAAAGCTCGTAATTTATTGACGAGGAATTGGGATAAGAACCAAGTCACGCAGTTGACCGGCAGTCTTATATCACTCTCAATTTGCTAATTTTTTTTTTTAAGTTGTATTTTTTGCATAATTTTTCAAAAATTTTAGTCACATTTAATCAAAAACTAGTAAAAAAATTGTAAAAAAAGTTAAAAAATACATTTTATTTTAAAATTTAAATAATTAAATTAATTTTTTTTAAATATAGAGAAAATTTTAATTTTACTATCTATTTTTTAAAATAAAATATACTTTTTAATCTTTTTCTATAATTCTTTTAGTAACTTTTGATTAAATATGATCAAAGTTTTTAAGAAATTATGCAAAAAATACAATTTTAAAAAAACATTAGCTACCACTGAGAGTGCTCTTACTACTCTTCTTCTACGCGGGTTCCTACTTATTAGGGGTGTGCAAAAATTCCGACTTCCAACTTTCGAATGACTTCCGCTCCAATTCCGATTCCGATCGGAATCGAAATTCGGAAGTCGGAGTCGGAGTCGGTAGTCTTCCGACTCCGAAATCGGTGTTCGGAGTCGGAGTCGGAGAAAACAAATGCTCCGAACTTCGACTCCGAACTCCGATATTTTTAAAATAATCCAGATGCAAAACGATCTGGGTTATTTTTTTAAAAAGATTAAACGACGTTGTTCCAACTAATGAGGAACGACGCCGTTTTCAAATTATTTTATCTCCCCCCCCCCCCCGCGACGTCGTTTTGCATCTGGGTTATTTTTTAAAAAAGATTAAACGACGTCATTCCAACTAATGAGGAACGATGCCGTTTTCAAATTATTTTATCTCCCCCCCCCCGAATCCCCTCTTCTCTTTCTCTCTTCTTTCTTCTTTCTTCTTTCTTCTTTCTTCCGCATCGCATTCGGTTTCTCCAGCAGCCCAGCTTCATCTTCGATTCTTCTCCTGTCTTCGAGGCTCGAGCAACCGCTTCTCCAGCCGCGACGCCGCCGTCTGAGTTTGGCTGCGCTGGACCGCCACTGCCGAGGAGAGCCGAGAAAGTCCGTAATCCTGGTATTATTTAGGGTTTCAAAATAGGATTTTATTTTTAATTTTAATTGAGGATTGTGTTAATTATTTTCTATTGTATCAATTTTGTTACTTGTAAGGTAATTGAACTATTGAAGATTCGAAATTATTGTGTTTAATTTCTTTGTTTTTTCAAGCCTCTAATTTGTAGTCCTTTGAGTTTGGTTTGTACTTCTTGCATCAGTTTTCTCCCTGATTTGGGTCCAAAATTCGAATTGATCCTTTCTTGCCAAAGCAATCCGTACCAACCCTCAAAGTATTAACTGACAATAATTACTAATTTCTTTAAAGTTACAAGTATAGTATATACGTTCTTATTATATTTCAATACCTCTAATTTTAATGAAATTAGTAGGCTAGAATGTATAAACGTCCTATAATCTGTTTAAAAACTAATCAGGTCCACTGTTAAAATATTAGTTTTTCTTTTTCATATGAATCTTTTTTTTTTTTTCGAGTACAAGGTGCTTGTGTATGTGCATGTGCACTACTATACATAAATGCAAATATCATTTCACAACTTTTTAAATATCAGTCTCAATTGATATTGTTACTCATGATGCTATCTTTTAACATAATTAAATCCAATCCCTCTAAACCACTTTACCCTCATTAATTTGACAACCGTTATTGGATCAAGAAATGTAACCTTTGGTAACAAACGATCGAATTAGCACATCTTTCATTGCCAGATTGACACTTGCAAATGTGGAGTACTAGTACTACTCTATGCAGATATTTGAGAATTATATATATAAATAGTCTAAGAAATAGATTATAAGTTGATCATAATTTTGGCTTCAAGATATATAATGCATTTTGTTATTATCACTAGAAAAGTAACTGGGGATCTCCTGTGGTTAAGGATTTTTCTTCATGGCATTTACCTCTTAACCTCATCCCTGGTGTACATGTGTAGTGGCATTAATATCTCTAGCTAGCTATATATCATGCTAGCATGATCTATAGAAGATATTGTTTCTAGAGCTGGCCCTCATGATCTGTACTACTGCTAGCTAGAAGCACTTTCTTTCTGTTTTTAGATCATATAATTGTGTTTTAATTCCTGGATGATTTATCAAAGGCTTAAATCATGCCAGATTGAGTTATATAATTAGAAGTTGAATGGGGACGTTGTTGATGGTCGTGTTTGCTGGTACATGTAATTGAGTTTTTTTTTTTTTAATGTTCGTATTCCAAATTGATACTGTTGAACTGAAATTTCTAGCTAGCTAGCCCCTTTTCAGCTTGTTCATATTTATATTTTACTTTTTTGTTGATTCCTGGTGCATTAATCAATATGGCTGCTTCTTAAGACATTTCAACATATTATTCAAAAAAAAAATATGAAGATCGGCCAGTAGTGCCATTGAGTACAAGTAATTATACACGACCTGATCTTATGAATCTTGAGGTGCATTTTGGTCGTGGAAATATGGGTTTTTGCTATTACTTTATGTGGAGGAAAAATATATATAATTAAAAGTTACAAGTAGCTACTATTGTGTTATACTCGGAGGCTGCTTGATGTGCTTAGTTTATCACTACATAAGAGCACATTATTGACTACAGTTTTGGATATCATCATTCTTATGCATTATGAAGTCCCACTGTAAATTTAAGGGGCATTCATAGGGGGTCCTCTATTATTTCACGAAAATTGAGTACATTTTCTTGTTATGAAATTCCTTATTCAAACTAGGGCTGGAAAAAAAAAATGATATTCCTTAACTTTCTATTATTTCCTTTCCATTTACTTAATTTTTCTCACTAACCAAATAGAATACATAAACAACTAAATAAACAACTAACTTAATTTTTCTCCATGCATGCAAGGTTATTTTTTTGTTTGAAATTCTTAAGTTCTGTCACTATTGCAATTAAAAAAAAGATGCATACCTCTTCATGAGAAGAAAAAAGAGTCATATCATGCCTTATATTCAATCATTCTAATTTTATGAATTATAGAGTAATTGTTTGGTTCCTTTTTACCCTAAAACAAAACTTGGGCTCTCATGATCATCTGCCATAGACTAGAGAACGAACTTTTACTTAATAACTACATCTTCCAAGAGAAATAACTACATCTTCCTTACTTTGCTTTCTCGGAGTTGAAATGGAACAAAGTGATTCTAGCCTTGGCCCTTGAGGACAGTCTTTATTTAATTGTAACAGTGTGCATTTGTTGGGAATGTGCTTTTTTATATGATAAGTTAGAATGCAAGTGTGCATTTGTTGGGAATGTGTTTTTTTTTTTAATTTCATTTGTTTAGTTATTTACTTATTTATATATAGTTCAACATGCCTGAACATTGGTATTCTTGCTGCTTTCTTTTCAAATTTTCGGACAATGTCCAAGCCTGTTAAGCATCCATCTGAGCTTCCCAGTTCCCAAGTGGAACTATGATGGATCAAGTACTGGTCAAGCTCTAGGTGAAGATAGCGAATTAATTATATAGTAAGGTCTTAGAAACAATATGACATTTTTTTATTTATCTCATCCTTTTGTTAACACAAAGGAAATATACTAAAACTTCTCTATCTTTCATTGAGTATTGTGGATTGTATTTATACACAATATAAAAGAATAAAAGAATATGTGTTGGTTACAATAACTTGAGGGAAATTCTAACTACTTTCTCTACTTTGCTATTCTAAAAGGTTTTGTGCTATTGTTGTAATGGGCATGTAGCTCGTCTCTGCTCCTCTGTTAGGGTATTATTTTGTGGTGGATAATGATCGACACAGGACCTATATATAAATTATAATAAATAAAAAATTGATAAACTAGTATGATTTTTGACTCCTTTACATGATTTCTATATTAGGTTCTTTAATCAAACATATATAGTTAGCGGCGTGAGTTGGGTGATGTTTTATAAGCATATATATAAACTTATATATAAGTCAAACATATATAACATTTTTTATATTGTTATATTTGAATTTCAGGTCTACTTAACAGATGGATCCCTCACGCTCACATAGTGCCAGTGGGACTCCGACTCCATATGAGACTCCGGATGCCAGGACTCCATCGGCATCCCAAGCAGCAATACCGAGTCGGACTCAGAGTCGATTACCTAGCTCCATTCGAGCACAGACCTCATGTGCTAGTAGTGGATTTCCACTTCCAGTCAACATAGAATTAGAAGCGGGAGATTTCGATCAGTTTATGGAGGAGGAGGATATGGGTCTTGGGGACGATCCGGTTCAAGATCCGGATATACCAGTACACCCTGTAGCTATGAGGCCACTCTGTTCACGATCAAATAAAAAAAGATCGTGGACATGGGAACATTTCACGAAAGTTGATGGTGGGGATCCTGAGAAGCCACGGGCTGAATGCAACCATTGTGGCGCTCAAGTTGGGTGTCATTCAAAAAGACAAGACACCGCTTGTCTATCATCACATTTCAATGGTTGCCAGCGATACCAAATAGCGAAAGGGCTGGCGTCAAGAGGTTAGTGTTTTATTACTCTCATAGGGCCATATGTATTATGTATGCTAATTGATTTATTCATTTAACTTTAAAGTTTAAAACTAATATTGGGCCATAAATTATTATATGTAGTCGCAGGTGGGTCTCAAACTAATCTTAGTTACGAGACCTCTACAGCAACTGATGGGACAGGAAACCAGATGATAAATCTGGTGGTCCCTCAATATAGTGAGAAGGTGTACCGTGAGGCACTTGCAGAGATGGTTATAGAGGATGAGATGCCATTTAACATTGTTGAGAAGAAAGGATTCTGCAAGTTTGTGAAGCTGCTTGAGCCAAGATTTTCACTGCCATCCCGTTATACAGCAATACGTGATTGCATGAAGAGGCATATGAGAGAGAAGGCAGAGATGAAGAAGATGTTCATCACCACTGGCCAGAGAGTGTCATTTACGACTGACACATGGACGTCTATACAGAATACATCGTACATGTGTATCACAGCACACTACATTGACAGTGAGTGGAATCTTAAAAAGAGAATTATTGGATTTAAAGAAATAGTTGACCATAAGGGTGTATCAATAGGGGCAGAGATGGATGATTGTTTGGTGGATTGGGGCATCCAAAAGATGCTATGCATTACACTTGATAATGCCAGTGCTAATGAGACTGCCATTTAGTGGTTTTTGCAAAATACGAGGGCAAGATATGATGTGATTAAAAATCATCAGTATATCCACGTTCGATGCACTGCTCACATACTCAACCTTATTGTTGGTGAGCCTCTCTGGTTTTGATTTTGTATTTTATATTTTAATATTTTTATGATTAATAATTTTGAAAATGGTATCATTTTTCAATGATGAAACAGTTAAGGGGATGGAAAATGTGGACGACTCCATCAAGAAAGTTCATAATATTGTGCGGTATGCGAGGGCTTCTCCCCAAAGGCTGCAAAAGTTCAAGGCAATAGCAGAACAGGTTGGGATTGAGTTTTCAAAAATGTTGTGTTTAGATGTTCCCACTCGATGGAACTCCATATATCTGATGTTGGATGTGGCACTAAAGTACCAGAAGGCATTTGAGCGGTTGGAGATTGAGGATGGGGGTCTGAGTAGGGGTGTTCATCCGGGTTCCAGATTCCCAAATCCGGAACCCGGATTTAAAATTTTCTTCAATCTTTTGAAAAAAAAAATTAAAATATTAAGAAATATATTAAAATTTCAAATCGGGCCGGGTACAACCCGGCCCGGATGAACAGGCCTAGGTCTGAGGTATGCCCTGCTGGAGCCTAATGGAACGGGGCTCGGTCCGCTAGATAGTACGGATTGGCAAGCTATATCCGAGTTTGTCAACTTTTTACAGATTTTCTATGATATTACTAAGCGGGTATCTGGATCCGCATATGCGACGGCAAACATGTGGTTCAGCGAGATCTCAATGGTACACCACCACTTGAAAGAAGGTTGTGCTGACCCGAGCGGACTGTTATCTGGTATAGCATTACAGATGCAGTCGAAATATGATAAATATTAGGGGCAAGTTGAGAAAATAAATTGATTGTTGTTCCTAGCATCGATCCTCGACCCCCGATTGAAGTTGGCGGTGATAGAATAGTGGGTAAATGAAGTTCTCGGGACAGTGAAGGCAGCTGCATTTATCGCAGCACTTAAGGTTGATCTGAACGACTTATACAGCCACTACAGCATTAATAGCCAGCCTTCATCCTCAGCAACCGCAGGTAGCTCACATTTGAGCTCGAGGTCAGGACCTCCTTCAGATGCCCGTACCCGTCAGGCCAGTGCAGACAGTGTCAGTCGACCCTGAGGCTTCAACGTTATGACGTCGTTTCACGCAAGGTCGGCGAGAAATCCACTACAGTGTACAAATGAGGTTGATCGGTATTTATTGGCAGAGGTCGATGAGCCTAATGATGAATTTCAAATCTTGATATGGTGGAGGGTTAATTCTTCCAAGTACCCAATCCTCTCCCGTATTGCTCGAGATGTACTAGCCGTTCCTATCACTACAGTTGCATCTGAGTCGGCATTTAGCACCGGAGGTCGAGTGTTGGATGCTTATCAGAGTTCATTGACATCGTCAACTGTGGCCCTCATTTGCACGCAGAATTGGATTAGTGATATTCCTTCTAGACTAGAGAGCATTGGCATCGATGCTATTAGCTATAGACTTGAGTCAGGTAAAATTAAATTAATTAATTTACTTTTTTTTTGTGATTAAAGTAACAAAGTGTATATAATTATTTCAATAACTATTTTTTATGATTTTATAAATCTATCTAACTTATATTGTCTATAATTTCACAGATCTACATATCAATCCTGACATACTTGCCGATGACTGATGATTCGATGAACTACATTACGATGGAGCGGTTGCATATATTTTTTCTCTACTTTACATCGAGTGGTTTTGTAGTTTGTACTATTATTTGTATTATTCAGTTTGTTCTATTTTTTGTATTAGCCTTAGTATTGTAAATTATAATAATATAATTTGTATTATTTGTTTATCAAATATCAACTATTAAATGGTAGATTATTTAACACTAATTGACTAATTTATTATTTATATGTAAAACAGATAAAATACATCAAAAAATTGGCTCCTTTGAACCAAGTAGAATAAAAAATGTGCAAAAAAATTTGCACATTTCCGTCGGAGTCGGTTCGGAAATCGGAGTTTCGACTTCCGATCGGAACTCCAACCGAACTCCGATCGTAGTTCGGAGTTCCGAACTCCGATCGGAGTCGGAGTCGGAAGTTATTTTCAACTCCGACTACAGTCGGAGTCGGAGTCGGAAACTCCGAACTCCGACTCCATCGGAGTCGGAGCCCACCCCTACTACCCATATAGCGGTCTTTCCCTTTTCATTCGCAATAACACATTTTCTTTGGGATTGAAAACTGGCTGCCTCGTCGGAAATATTAATTCTCAAATCTGCATGCTTTAATTTTGCAAGATCATTGACACATTTAATTACACATTATTTTCCTTTTAAATGATTTTGATCAAACTTGTTAATTCCATTGACCCTATTACATTAGCGTACTATTAAAAATCTTATGCTAGTGTACGTAGCCAATTTTTAACTAATGTCCTCAACCATGCCACCTCATGATTAATTTTCATATAAACCACCATAATAAAATGCACCTAATTAATGAGCACATGATCAATTCATCTCAGGAATTATAATTTCCCAAACATGATGAAGATATTCACTATTATCAAAATTTGACTTTATTAATAAAGTGAAAATTCAAACTAATGTTTTAAGACATAAATCTTAACAGCTAATTTATTAAACTATATCCCTCTTCTTGCCAAAACAATATGGCCTACTTCGATCATCGTCATAGTTTCTTTTATAAGCAACAAATGCTTTATTCTATGATAATCTACTCCCATTTAAATTCTAAGATATTTATCAAACATTATATAAGTCCTTAATTCCTGCAATATCATCTGCATGCAAGCCTTTAGTCACTCCTTTAGAGATACGAGGTTCCATTATTGCTCCTGGAACAGAGCTATGCCCGAGTCCAAGAAGGTGCCCAATTTCATGCAAAGCAACTGTTTCCAAGTCATATGCACTAGGAGTAGCACCCACACTCCAGCGCTCGTCTGCATCATAATGAAACCTTCCATCTGTTGGCGCAAAAGCATGAGCAAGGGTTCCACCACTTCCATCAAAAGGATACCCGTCTCCATGATTCCCACGAGCAAAACCAATAGTGATATCTGCGTTTGATACGTCTTGAGCCTGCGAGAAGGTGAAATGGGTGTTTCCTGCCCACGTTCGGAATGCTTGTGCTACAGGACTCATGGCTTCAGTTCGGGTTCCTGGGAGAAACGCGTAGGTGAGATGATACTTTGAGGTCGGCCACTTTGGGAATGGGGCACTTGGAGACATGAAAGTATAATGAGAGACAGTATGGAACGAGCCCTTGCGGTGGTGATGCTTCTTCTTGCCCGATTGCATCCAATTTGTGCCATCGATGATATCCGCTACGCCACAGCGAGGCTTCATCATGTTTGACACTGTTTCAGCATCTAGAGTCCCAGTGACCTTTAGATGATAATTTTGCTGGTATGTTTTGACTGCAGATTCTAAGAGTTCATCAAAATCATCATCATTGGCATGGGTGTTGTTTTTGGTTTTGTGATAATAACCAAATTGTTCAAGATACGTTTTGAGGTCATGGATCTCTTTTACCTTTTCACCTTTGTGGCATCCCTGAAGATGCTTGAGAAATCCAAAGGGTGATTTTTTTTTGTGATCAGAAGAGTGTGGTGGAGTTTTTGCATGAGAAAGGAGAGGAATGAGGGCAAGAAGGAGGCCAAGAGTGATCAAGGAGAAGAGGGGAAGACTTTTAGCAGCCATGAGTAGTACTAAATGGTGAAAGCCAGCAAACAATTAAGGTGTAGGGATGGATGTTGCAGAAGGCTCATGGATTGGATGCTATTTATAGGTTGCTAATAACGGTGTCTAGTATGTTATATCTGCGGGATCGTGTGATATAGATTGTGAAAACAGACCCCATTTTTCTTTGGCATATAGTCAATTGAACATGAAGTATACGTTAATAAATTGGACCAACAAGTAGTATGAAATATTTTATTTATTTTGGACCAAGAAGCAACATTCGGAGACCGTATATAGGACGCGCGTCAAGGTTTTCTAATTGAGGAATTGATGTAAGACCGCAAATCATGCAGTACTAGTTAGGCATCGATGCAAGTCTTTCTACCTATATATATTGCCTTTCCGGTCTTCACATTCCTAAGAATCGCAACAAAACATTTTCTTTGGCGGTGGAAAACTGGCTGCCACGTCGGAATTAATTCTCAAATCAAGATTAATCACATGATGATACTTACGTATCACAAATGCATAATCGGCTTCCAAATAAGTTTAAGAATGGTATCTATTCAGTACACACTAGAAGAAAAACTAGCATTTGCTAATACTTTTATTTCTGTCAACGTAATTATTCTTGCAAAAAAACTATATTACTGTTAGGTTTAATCTTTGTCCTAATAACATATTCGTCCTTACAACATATTTGCCGTAACATTTTCTCTTTACGGTGAATATTTGTCACAATAATTGATTTTGCCACAAAATGTCGATATGTTTTTCGTGTTGGACTTATTATATATGGCGACATATATGTAAGTAGTCACCATCATATGCCAGTAAAATCTCCTAATTTTACCCTTGTCTTAATTTCCTATACTTTCCCAATTTTCCCACACTTTCTCTCGCTCTCTCTCTTTGTCTCGGATTTTCCACAAAATATCGATATTTTTCTCTTTCTCGTATTTGAATATTTGTCGGTGAATATTTCTCGGGTTTTCCACAGTTACATTTTCTCTTTACAGTGAATATTTGTCGCAGGAATTGGCTTCACCACAAAATATTGATATTTTTTTTGTATTTGACTTATTTTGGCGACATGTAAGTCACCATAATAAGTCAGTAAAATTCCCTAATTTTACTCTTGGCGCCTTAATTTATTTCACTTTTCCAATCTTTCCCTCTTTTTCTATATCTCTCTCTTTCTCTCGGGTTTCGTACCCTTAATTTCCTACCCCTCCCTATATTAGCAATAATGTGCAGTAATGACAGGCGTATATATTGTTTGTGGTTTGGTGGAGTGAATCTTTTGCCTTGC
Organism: Platycarya longipes; assembly: GCA_036559045.1. Taxonomy (NCBI): domain Eukaryota; kingdom Viridiplantae; phylum Streptophyta; class Magnoliopsida; order Fagales; family Juglandaceae; genus Platycarya; species Platycarya longipes. The sequence goes on along the minus strand of CM071790.1, from coordinate 676,715 downwards.
TGGGAGGTGCCACCTCCGAGGTGGCTTTAATTTTCCTTTTTCTTTCGCCAAGTAAGTGGCTAGCAGCAGGAACTCCTCAAAAAGTGAAATCTCATGCTTGAGAAGACGTCATTTTAGGAAATTATTCCAAATGGCTTGTCTGATATTAGTCTTGCATGCCTAATCATTCGTTTAATCAATTGTAAAGAAGGATATTGCTTATGTTGTCCGTCCCTTTGCAAATAATCCTCTAATCCAATCAAAATAGATCCCTTTTTTCACATGTTTTTAGATTAAGAATTTTCATAATTACTAATCTTTCTTAAACATTTTTTTTCAAAATAGATCCTTAAATTCTTACCGAACTCCAAGGGTTAATTCAAAACCTAAATGTCCAATCAAGACAATAAAATTCTCCCGATCACTAGCTTGCTTTAAGGTATTTGAGATTATAGTACGTACTATCCCAATTCCCTAATTACATGAGTCACAGGGTTTAATTCCTAACTTCATTTATATTTATAATTATCTGCAAGTTAAATATATTTCCTGGCTATGAAATAATATTACAATTATTTGGCATTTTATTTCTTTGATCTTTTCCTCTAGCTAAGAATATCTGTCCTTATTTGGTTAAATAGACCAGTTTTGCATAATTTAAATTAAAGCAGAAGATTCTTAATTATTAACTTGTCAAACTAATTAAATAAGGACAATCAAGCACTATCAAGTATCAAGCACGCTTGTTCTATCTAATCTTTTTTTTTAATTTGAATTTGGCAGTGCCAATCGAGATGATGGCTTAGATCACAATCATGTTCAAGACAACTTGCTGGTAGCTACACAATGGTTAGAAAGAAAAACACTTGTCAATGTATATTCTATTGTATATGTTGGATGGTATTGTGTAAAATTTAAGACTAAAAAGTGGAGAACTTCAAATATGTAGTACGTTGAGGTTATTTGAATGATATTGACATGAGGTTATGTAACATCCAGATCCTTGAGGAGCCAGATCTTTTTCCGACATAGTTTTAACGTGTGATTTTTTTTTTATTTGTTTATTTATTTATTTCCAACGGTTCCTCTGTTATATATTCCATTGTTTAAATTTCCTTCTTTTTCCGTTGAGTTTATTCTCACATTTCCTTCTCTACTCAGATATTGCCTTTTTCCGTTAGTTTCCTTTCTAACCCACTGTGGCCGTATCTCATAGAATCGAGCATCACGGGTAGCAATCCCAGACTCTTCCGCGATCATTGCTCTCACTTTCACATCCCCATGCACGTATCTTTTCTCACTAATTTCGGCAACCGATCAATATCTTTGTAGATATGTATTTTTGGTGCATCAACTTCCTTTCCAAGCCAAGTCTGCCTCCAATGAGTCCGTTTCTTCCGCTTTCACGTTTTCGTTTAGGGTTCTCAATGTCACCTTATATATATAGGCATGATTCTGAAGCTCCCGGACATGCTGTAGTGAAAAACCGCAGCCCTCTACGTATAGATCATCTTTCCATCAAAGCCAAAGCCCCTCTTCAGTTCGGCACCTGCATCGCGTATCATGTAGTAGTCTCCACACCAAAAATCGAACTGAGAACAACCATGGCCAGCCGCTGAAGGCCTCCACATAGCTCAGCCATTCCCAACCTTTGCAGCCTTGAACCCACAACGAGAGAAACCAGCCGTTAGCCATCAACGAAAACAAACCTTGTTTTTGTTCCCCGAAATAGAGCACTCTCCACCCTTTTGCCAACCACTGCAACCACACCTGCTGACAACTACTGCAAACTCTACAGACCGAGAACAAATCGTCGGAAACCACTGTGAAAGCCCATAGCAACCGCTGTCCTTTTCCTCGGGTCTGTCGGTCTTCTTGCGGTAAGCCGCCAGGCACCCCCGTCATCCAAGGTTATGGTTTGATCTAGTTTAATCTCTTGTAGTGCTCCTTCCCGGTAACTTCCACAACTCTATAGCTCCGTCACGTTTCTTTCTTCTCGGTGAGCTTCCGTTGCTCGTTGCCATCGTTATGTTTCCTGCTGTAACAGGCATGAGTTTTGATTTGTTTGGATTTTTATTTTATTTTTATACCCAACGGACTTAATTTATCATTGGGTTCATGCATGACATTTTATCATTTCCTAATATATATCATTTCAGTAGCCTGTGTTTCCTTTAATTTCACGTGTGATCAACCTTGTTTTAGATATATATATATATATATATATATATATATTTGCAGAAAACAAAGTTTTAATACGTTTTCTTTTGAGAACAATTTAGTCTATCCTTTATCTCTTAAAAGTATATAGAAATGCGATTGTTTTTCTTTCAAAAGCTATGGGTTTGTTCTCTCAAAGCATTGTAATGTTTTATTATATGAGGCATGTTTCGATGGACCTCACCGGCAGGTTTCAGTAAATTATTTTTGGTGCTATAAACGGTTTTGTTTTAACTCACATTTTTTCAGTATTTTAGTATTCTTGATTTTTTGATTTTTGCAGAGGTTGGGTTTGGGTTGGAAAACTTGGATTATTTGATCATTAAGTGAAAATTGAGGAATTAGAGGATTTATGATATTTTAAGGTTTTGGAGGATTTCGATAAATTCAAAACATTTTAGAGAGAGTTGATAATCAGAATTTTGGGGGTTTTTATATGTTAAGGATAGTGGGTTTTATGTCTCAGGTTCTATTTTTGAGGTTTGTGATCAATTGGAAATTTATGGAGTTACATGATTATTTTATAGGTGTTGATTATTAATTTTTCGGCGTTATTTGGAGAATTTCTGAAAGGCTAAGAGGTTCAGGTAAGCGGGGTTCCTATACTAGACTTTGCATCAAAAAATATGAACTGAGGTTTATTTTAGAAAATATGCATGTTTTAGTTACGAAAATAAACTTTGAAATTACCTCAGTTATTTGTTTCGCATATGCATAAAACTCTGTATAAGAATAAAGTGTTTCTAGCATAAACTGGTGTAGACATGAGGTAATATTTTTGCATTCTGTTTTCTGAACTGAACAAGAGCGAATATGAAAGTTTCTGCATAAATGATATTTCTGATATGATTCTGTTCTACTTTGGAAAAATTCTGTACTCTGATATGATATAATATGATTTCTGAAACCTTTGGCATGACATTCTGATTCTGTTCCGCTCTGTTCTGTTCCGGGTTGGTACCAACTATTCTGTTTCTGGTGCACTTACTTTGGTTGCAAAGTGGTTTTCTGCGTGATCTTTCTTGTGTGCACACTCGAGGCTCCGAGAATAATAAAGGGAAGATTCACATTCTGTTTCTGCTCGGTTGGCCGCCGGAATTTGCACAACCCTACCACGTGGGTTAAACATGATATTTTTGTTCTGATAAGATGTTTCAGTTATACTATGCCAAATGGATTTTTGATTCTGTTAATATTGAACTTTCGCTCTAACTTTTAGATAACATGATTTATTTTTGCATTCTGAAAAGTAAGAAATATTTTTTTTGTTTTGCATTCTGAATTTTGGCAAATGCTCATGTTTGCACACTAGTATATGTTCTTTGCTTACTGAGTTGTGGATAACTCACCCCCTCCGCTAATAACATTTTTCAGATATTTGAGATGGTTCACTGCAGTCTCAGCAAAGGTAGCCATTACTAGAGAGGCTTGGTGATCATAGGAGAATAAGCGCTCGAGGATACAAGTTTTCTTTGAGTCTTAGTAAAAATTTATCTTTGTTGATTATTTTAGTATGTCAAGTTTTGGATTGTTGCAAGTATTCGAAGTCATTTAATTTTTATTAAAGTTTATGTTTAGTTTTTCTTGGAAAGTATCATGAATATTTGCTAAGTAATTATGGAGTGTCTTTTTAATAATAGTTGGTTATTGGAGATTTTGGAATATATGAATTGGTGTTATTTGAGATGATTCGAGAAAAAGAACCTAACTCTCTGGAACCTCCGAGACCGGGGCGTTACAGGTTATTTGGCCAGCAAATATAAATTTTTCCAAATCTAATATTTTTATTGGAAAACTCTAAATGCAAGTAACATTGGGCACATATATGTGTACGAATGTTGAAGTGAAAAAATGAATTTAATAAAACACTTAAATTTAAAACGAAAAATAGGAAAGCATTCAATCAGAATGTACATGTTCGTGTATGGGTGCGCAATGTTGGTTGTATATGGCATTACTGATGTTATAAAAGTGGGTGCACCGGTTTTGGCCATTTTAAGACCAAACCGGATATAACTGGACCGGTTCTATTTATTTTTATTTTATTTTTTTTGTATTTTATAGAATATGTTTTGTACTATATATAAAAATATAAATTCTGATTAGATATAAGATAATGTAATTTTTTATAAAACTGTTTTATTTTATAGCAATTTTTTTAATGCAAATTTTTTTATATAATAGGTGTTTTTTTACTAAAACAGTTATTTTTATAGAATCGTTTTTTCTTTATAGAATAGTTTTAATTTTATAGTAGTTTTTTTAATGTAGTCTTTTATATGTAATAGATTTTTTTATACTAAAATAGATTTTTGTAATGGATTACAATTTTTTTACTATAACAAAATTTTCAAACCACTTTTTTTTTAAGAAAAACATATTTGATTTTTATAAATTGACATTTTGTTAAAATAGGAAAATCGGACCAGAACTAATAAAATGGGTACTGGAAGAAATTAGGGCGTAATCGGTTTTAAGAAATGTAAAACTAGTGGTACTAGTTCGATTCTTAATTTTGCTCAAAATCAGATCAAATTGAACTGGTTACACTCCTACTCCAAATGACTTGGGAAACACAATCCGGAAAGAAGTTCCACCAAATCACTAGATCATGTACATGCCATAACTGTCCCAAACCGTGGGCCACAACATTAGTCATTCGACCCTAATGCTAGAGTACTGTTACATTTTTGAACCTCTTTAGTAAGCTTTGAGATTCATACACCAAGTTCCCCCATATGGATGTAGATGCATGGTCACTGTTTATCTCCTGGACCACAAGTCGAGCATCACCTTCAACTTGGCGTACATTGAATCCCAAGGGGAAACAAACCTGCAGGCTTCTCAGCATTATAAGGAGTTCCACCTCCATTGGATCAACTACATGGTGTTCTGGTTTACTTGTAGTGAGAAGTACTTACCCCGAATGATCTCTAAGAACCATTCCAATCCCAAAGCGGCAATAATTTAGTGACAATTCTCCATCCACATTCAACTTTAATACTCCTAGAGGGGGACGTTCTCATTTCCCACTATACCTTGAGACTTTTCTGTTTCTGAGTCCACTAGTTTGTGCTCATTGCATATCATGAAAGCATAATTCACTGCTTCTGCAGGCTACATCTTCTAGTTTTCATGGTAAAACTAATTACGCCTAAACCACATACTCCAAGAATAGATAATCAACTTGTCAACTTCCTCACCCTTATTTCTGCTTAGTAGTTGAAGTAGGACTTGGTTGATATCTCACTGAATATGATTTTCTTGCAATACTACAAACTGAGAGCAAATAAACTGCATTATCATGGGACATATAATAAAGCAGGCTTAATATCCTCTCCTTCCCCTTGACACCCTCAACACTTGGGCTCTATCAACACCATTTTTGCTTGTAGGTACTTCAAAGTTGGTAAGCCAGTTCTGCACAATCGCCAAGCAAAGATCTTCAGTCGATTAGGAAGCATCATCTTCCACAAATGAAGCCACAACCTTCTTTGGTCTTCTCCATAAGAGACCTCCCCCGACTGGTGAGCTGGTTCAAGCTGCCTGAAACAACGATAGGTAGACTTTGCACTAAGCTTTCCACTCTTCTCATGCTCTCATACCATGCTGTCAGGTCTTGCATCAGTAGGTAGTATCAAATTAAGCACTCCAGAGGCTACTGATGGTGGTAAAAATCTGTGCACTTTTTCTACATTCCATCTAGTCTCACCCCGCTCTAGCAACTCAGAAATCGTCCAATGTTGCATCGAACTTATGAGAGAAGCATGGAGAGGGATAAGTTGGTATTTTGGTAACTAATGGTCTGACCAAATGTTAATGGACCTACCATCTTCCACTCTCCACCTACAAAAATAAACCTTTTGCTTCCCAAATACCTTTCCATACATAGGAAGGGCCTAGCTCCCAATTTTGCATCTTGAAAACTATTAAAGGGAAAGTACTAGGCCTTAAACAACTTATGAAGTATGAAATCCTCTTCTTTCAAGATCCTCCACCCCTGCTTTGCTAATAGAGTCATGTTGAAGGTTTTAAGTCTTTAAACTCCATGCCTCCTTGAGATCTCGAAGCACACTTTTTTTTTTCCAACTTACCCACCTTATTTTATTCTCTTCTTTCTTTGGTCCTCACCAAAATTTAGCCATTAAGTTTTCCATCTCACCACCTAATAAAACTAGAATTTTAAAGCAACTCATGCTATAAGTTGGTATGGAAAGGGCAACAGCCTTTATAAGAACTTTTTTGCCTCCTTGAAAAAGCAATTTCATCTTCCATCCTTGTAATTTCTGCCATACCTTGGATTTCAACTATAGAGAAACTGCATTTTTCCTTCGCCAATCATAGAACAAAGTCCTAAATACTTATTATAATTTTGGCATTGTTGAACACCCTACATCTGCAGAATTTTAGCTTGAAGACCTGGTTCCATGTTCTTGCTAAAAACTATGTTGGTCTTGCCTTAAACTTCTTGAAGGATAAAATAGGCCGTTTTGGTTCTCCAATAATAACAAGGGAGAGTGGCACAATCTTGATGCAGGTCCTGATTAAATGTATCCATCAGCTTCCAAAACCCAGCTTTTGCATAATCAACTCAAGAAAATCTCACTATATTCGATCAAAAGTTTTACTCATGTGAAGCTTTATGGACATAAATCCTTTCTTTCCTTGCTTCTTTTTACAAATAAATTCAACAACTTCATATGCGATGAGCACATGATCAGTAATTAAGCTTCCAGGTACAAAAGAACATTGTGTTGAAGAAATTAGACTTGGAAGCACCCTTTTCAGCCTATTGGCTAACACCTTTGAGATCAATTTATAAATGACATTACATTGGCTTATTGGGCTATAGTCAAAAACAAATTCACACTTTTTCTTCGTAAGGATCAATGTAATAAAAGTATGGTTCGATTGTGGGGGAAACTACCACTATTCAGAGAGGTTAAGACAGCATGAATAACATCACTTTCAACAATTAACCAAAACTTTTGATAAAATAAAAGGGTCATACAATCTGGTCCAAGAGATTTTCTAGGATTCATGTCTTTGAGAGCCTGATCTACCTTTTGTGCAACAAACTTGGGCTTGAGACCAGCTTTCATTTCTGGTAAAACTTGACTTTCTAACTTGTTTAGAAACTATGCATTGCCCCTTTCTGATGAAGCTGTGAAAAGATCTTGAAAGTAAGTCAGTATAACTTCATCTTTGACCTCATTCTCATGCCACACCCCTAAAGAATCTTTGATGCCTTTAATCCGATTTTTAGCCTTTAGTTGGAACCCTTAGGATGGAAAAAAATGATGTTACAATCTCCTTTAGAAAGCCATAATGCTCAAGACCATTGCTGCCACATGATTTCACTTCTTTCCAACTATTTGCGAACCTCTGACCTAGCTTGTTTCAGAGTTGCTTGATTTGTCCCCTTGGATCCGAGGCTTTAATATGCTGGAGGTGCTGCTTAGCAAGTCTAAGTTGTTTCTAAATGCCAGATATAGCTTTATTCTATCTATCCAAGTGTTCCCCACAATTTCTAATCTTCCTCATCACTCCATCTTTCGTCTTTGTTCCATTTCCAATAATCCAAGCCCTTTGAATCACTGATTTACATTCCTTATCCTCCGCTCACATAGCTTCAACTTGAAGAAAGAGCTTTTGCATTGGTTGGTGGTGGCTAACTTGATGTAACTACAAGTTTATTAACAAATGGTTTGAATAAACCATAGAATCATGATTCACCCTTTCCATAGGGAAATGGTGTTATGGGTCCCTCCATGTGAGGAGGAAATCATGTGACGAGGAAGCCAGCTAATATCCAACTAACATATACTCATATATGTTTGTCAGTCAAAGAAGAAGAGAGCGGAAAGAAGAGAAAAGCAAAAATGAAGAGAGAAAGGAACTCTTATCCAGTTTCAATCGAAAGCTCCGCTCTAAGTCATCTGTGGTTCGATTGAGCTGAGATTTTGCAAGAACGTTTCCAACTCAAGGCTCTACAATCTGAACGGTGGAGATCAGATTTTAAGTAGTATTTCTGGTGCTCGAGTTCGTAAACAGTAATACATTTTGGTGCTCGAGATTGTGAACAGTAACACATCTTTGAAATCTCCGATCTAAGTCTTTTGTGGTCCGATTGAGCTGAAATTTACAGGAACGTTTACAACTCAAGGCTCTACAATCTAAACAGTGGAGATCAGATTTGAAGCATTAATTGTGATGTTAGATGTCGTGAACAGTAACGCGGTTATTTGGTGAGCTCTTTCCTAATCACATTGTTTGATTGCAAAGAAAGTGTTTTTCTTGAGATCATCGTTGATTGTATGCCTCTAGTATTATCTAGAGAGAATATTTGTGTACACAAACATTGTTGATAGTGGAAGTTTTAGCTGGACTAGGTCCCGTGGTTTTTCCCTTTGCATTGAAGGGTTTTTCACGTAAAAAAATTGGCTTTCTCTGTGTGTGATTTTTCTTTGTATTGTTATCCACTCAATTACTTCCTAACAGGTTCACACAAAGTGGGAGATAATTTTTCCGCTGTTTAGATTTCTCTCCCAACAAAGTGGTATCAGAGCGGAGTTATAATCGCTTAGTACTTTGTGTTGAATAATGGAGGCCAATTTGAGTAGAATGGTTACTTTGAATGGTTTTAGTTATCATATTTGGAAGGGAAAAATGGAAGACCTTTTATTCATGAAGCAATTTCATTTACCGGTGTTTGCTTCTGAGAAGCTTGAAAATAAATCTTATGAAGAATGGACTTTGCAACATCGACAAGTCTGTGAATACATCAGGCAGTGGGTAGATGATAATGTTTTGAACCATATTAGTAGAGAGACAGATGCACGTACACTCTGGAATAAACTTGAACAGTTATATGCTCGTAAGACTGGAAATAATAAAATGTATTTGATCAAGCATTTGATGACTCTGAGATACCAAGATGGAACTCCGTTGACAGATCACTTGAATACATTCCAAGGAATAATAATCAGTTGGCTGGAATGGGTATCAAGTTCGATGATGAAGTACAGGGATTGTGTTTGCTTGGTACATTGCCGGACTCTTGGGAGACATTTAGAATATCATTATCTAACTCAGCCGCAGATGGTGTAATCAGTATGGATCTGGTGAAAAGCAGTGTTTTGAATGAAAAGATGAGAAGAAAATCACAAGGTTCTTCTTCGCAGTCAGATGTCTTGGTTACAGAAAAGAGAGGGAGGAGTAAAAACAGAGGTCTGAAGAACAGAGATAAGGGCAGAAGCAAGTCAAACAAGTTTGCTAATATTGAGTGCTACCATTGTGGCATGAAAGGGCATATCAAGAAATATTGCAGAAAGTTGAAAAGAGAAGACAAAGAAAAAGGGAGTGAGAAGAAGAACGACGATGAAAAGAAAGATGATCAAATTGCTACCACTAGTACCGGAGACTTCTTTATTGTTTATGAGGATAATGTTATTGTAAACATTACTTCCCATGAAACTAGCTGGGTGATTAATGGTGGTGCTTCCATCCATGCTACACCTCGAAAGGATTTCTTCATAAACTATGTGCCCAGTAACTTTGGCACAGTAAAGATGGGCAATGGTGGTTTGGCTAAAATTATTGGAAGTGGAGATGTATGCTTGGAAACAAATAACGGCACGGTTCTTTTTCTTAGAGATGTAAAGCATATTCCTGATATTTATTTGTATTTGATTTCTACAAGTAAACTTGATGATGAAGGGTATTGCAACACCTTTTATAATGGACAGTGGAAGTTTACAAAGGGCGCTATGGTTATAGCTCGAGGAAATAAGGTATCAACCTTGTACATGCTACAAGCAAGGCTCTCCAGTAACATTGCTAATGTTATGAAGAATGAGGACACAGTACAATTGTGGCATAAAAGACTTGTCCACATGAGTGAGAAAGGCTTGACAATATTGGCTAGAAAGAATCTTCTATCTGGGATGAAGAGTGCACCTTTGAAAAAGTGTACTCACTATTTAGAAGGGAAGCAGAACAGAGTTTCCTTTAAAAGTTCTCACTCTTCAAGAAAGTTAGGGATACTTGATCTTATGCATTCAAATGTTTGTGGTCCTATGAAGACAAGAACACTTGGTGGCTCTTTGTATTTTATGACTTTTATAGATGATCATTCAAGAAAGTCATGGGTCTATCCACTGAAAAGAAAAGATCAAGTATTGGAAATGTTTAAACAATTTCAGGCCTTGGTTAAGAGGCAGATTGGAAAGAAGCTGAAGTGCATCCCAACTGATAATGGAGGAGAGTATTCAGGCCCATTTGATGACTATTGCAGACAGCAAGGTATTCGACATCAAAATACACCTCTAAAGACTCCTCAGTTGAATGGTTTAGCTGAGAGGATGAATAGAACACTGATTGAGAGCGTGAGATGTTTGCTTTCACAAGCACAATTGCTTGGATCTTTTTGGGGAGAGGTTTTGAGTACTGCTGTACATGTTCTCAATCTCACACCATGTGTTCCTCTTCAGTTTGATGTACCAAACAGAATTTGGACTGGTAAGGATGTTACTTATGATCACTTACGTGTCTTTGGATGTAAAGCATTTGTGCATATTCCCAAAGATGAGAGATCTTAGCTCGATGTGAAGACCCGACAATGCATCTTTCTAGGTTATGGTTTGGATGAGTTTGGATACAGATTGTATGATCCAGTTGATAAGAAACTAGTGAGAAGCCGAGATGTTATGTTTATTGAAGATCAAACCATACAAGATATTCAGAAAACAGACAAAGCAATGCTTTGGTCCAATAATAGTTCAGTTAACTTGGATCCAGTGCCATTGACTGACTTGCCAGCACAAGTTGAAGATGCTATCCAAGATTACCAACAGAGTCCTAGTAATGCAGATGCTTCATTTCAGAATGAGACCCCTGATCAGCTGCCAGAATCAGAGCTGCCATTAGATGTTCCACTCAGGAGGTTTATCAGAGACCGACATCCTTCCATTCGGTATCCTACAGATGAGTATGTGTTAATGACTAACGAGGGAGAGCCCGAGTGTTTTGCAGAAGTAATGGAAGATGAACATAAGGCAGAGTGTGTTGATGCCATGCAAGATGAGATGCAGTCATTACATGACAACCACACTTTTGAGCTGGTAAAGTTGCCTAAAGGCAAAAGAGCTTTGAAGAACAAGTGGGTTTATAGATTGAAGCAAGATGAACACACTTCCAAGCCACGATACAAAGCTAGACTTGTTGTTAAAGGATTCAGCCAACGAAAGGGTATCGACTTTGATGAGATCTTCTCTCCAGTTGTGTTAATGTCATCCATCCGTGTGGTTCTTGGCTTAGCAGCTAGCCTAGACTTAGAAATTGAACAGATGGATGTGAAAACTGCCTTCCTACATGGTGATTTAGAAGAAGAGATTTATATAGAGCAGCCTAAGGGTTTTAGGGTGAATGGCAAAGAAGATTGCGTGTGTTGGTTAAAGAAAAACCTATATGGTTTAAAACAGGCGCCCAGACAATGGTACAAGAAATTTGAGTCAGTTATGGAAGAGTAAGGCTACAAGAAGACCACCTCTGACCATTGCGTATTTGTGCAGAAATTTTGTGATGATGACTTCATAATATTATTGGTACTCGAATTTCTTCTCTTTTCTATCTCGATAATATTATGTTGATGATATGTTGATTGTTGGCAGGAATTCTTCAAGGATTGAAAATCTAAAGAAGGAATTGAGTCAGTCCTTTGCCATGAAAGACTTGGGGCTAGCAAAGCAAATTCTTGGTACTCGAATTTATCGAGATAGAAAAGAGAAGAAATTACGGATGTCACAGGAGCGATATATTGAAAAGGTGCTTAATAGATTCAATATGGATAAAGCTAAGACAGTTAGCTCTCCTCTTGCTACTCATTTTAAGTTAAGCACAAAGCAAAGCCCTTCCACTAATAAAGAGAAGGAAGATATGGAAAGAGTCCCATATGCCTCAGTAGTGGGTAGTTTAATGTATGCAATGGTATGCACGAGGCCAGATATTGCTCATGCAGTTGGTGTAGTAAGTCGTTTTCTCTCAAATCCAGATAAAGAGTATTGGAAAGCTGTTAAATGTATTTTGAGATACCTCAAAGGAACTTCCACAGTTTTTTTATTCTTTGGAAATGGTAAACGTATGCTTGATGGGTTTACTAATGCTGATATGGCTGGCGACATTGATTCCAGAAAATCTACTTCAGGGTATTTGATTACTTATTCAGGAGGAGCTGTGTCATGGCAGTCCAAAATACAAAAATGTGTTGCCCTGTCTACTACAGAGGCTGAGTATAATGCCATAACTGAAGCTAGCAACGGGTTGCTATGGATAAAGAAGTTCCTAGAAGAACTGGGTCAGAAATAAGAGAAATATACTCTATATTGTGATAGTCAAAGTGCCATCCATCTCAACAAGAACTCAACTTTTCATTTAAGGTCCAAACATATTGATGTGAGATATCACTGGATTCGTAATGCTTTGGAGATGAAGTTGTTACAGATTGAGAAAATCCATACTGATGAAAATGGATCAGATATGATGACAAAACCACTGCCTATGCAAAAACTCGAAGTATGCAGAGTAAAAGTAGGTTTGATGGAGCCTCCCACATAGTCGAGAGTGAGAGATTTGTTATGGGTCCCTCCATGTGAGGAGGAAGTCATGTGAGAAGGAAGCCAGCTAATATCCAACTAACATATACTCATTTATGTTTGTCGGTCAAAGAAGAAGAGAGCAGACAGAGAGAGCGAAAAGAAGAGAAAAGCAAAAACGAGGAGAGACAGGAACTCTAATCCAGTTTCAACTAAAAGCACCGATCTAAGTCATCCGTGGTTCGATTGAGTTGAGATTTTGCAAGAACGTTCAAAACTCAAGGTTCTATAATCTTAACGGTGAAGATCAGATTTTGAGCAGTATTTCTGGTGCTCAAGTTCGTGAACAGTAGTGTTTTTTGGTGCTCGAGATTGTGAACAGTAATACATCTTTGAAAGCTCCGATCTAAGTCTTTGGTGGTCTGATTGAGCTGAAATTTTACATGAATGTTCATAACTCAAGGCTCTACAATCTGAACGGTGGAGATCAGATTTGAAGCATTAATTCTGATGCTAGATGTCGTGAACAGTAACATGGTTATTTGGTGAGCTCTTTCCTAATCACATTGTTTGGTTGCAAAGAAAGTGTTTTTCTTGAGATCATCATTGATTGTATGCCTCTAGTATTATCTAGAGAGAATATTTGTGTACACAAACATTGTTGATAGTGGAAGTTTTAACTGGACTAGGTCCCGTGGTTTTTCCCTTTGCATTGAAGGGTTTTCCACGTAAAAAAATTGACTTTCTGTGTGTGTGATTTTTCTTTGTATTATTATCCACTCAATTACTTCCTAACAGGTTCACACAAAGTGGGAGATAATTTTTCCGTTGTTTAGATTTCTCTCCCAACAAATAGCTCTTTCATCTTAGGTTACACAAGCAACGATTAAGTTTGGAACTAATACAATGAGGAGGTTCCCTATTATTACACGAAGTAAAAGGCATTCCATTAAATCCCAAATCCAAGAGTTCATATTCATCAATAACTTCAAGTCCTGGATTTGTTTTTCAATTCAATCCAAGCCTCCATACTTCTCAACTCAAGATAACACTTCATTGAAATCCCCCATCAGTAGCCAAGCTTTTTTATTCGGCACCATCAAATGCCTCAATAGACTCTAAGTTTCGTTTCTTTTGTTGTGCTCAGGGTGACCATACACCCCTGTTAGAAACTAGGTCTCATAATCGATTAGGGTGGTCTGTACAAAAGCATGCACATGATGTTTTGAAAAATTGATTATATTAACATTGATTACCTTTTTCCAATACAATGCAGTTCCTCCACTTCTCCCTTTGCTACGAACTGACAATACATTCTCAAAATCAAGTTTAAACTTCAGCTTTTCCATTACTTTTGCATGAACCTCTATCTGTTGTACAAATAAGAGTATGAGATCTTTTTCCCTGACTGCATCAGAGAGCACTCGAACACCACGTGGGTTCCCAAGCCCATAGATGTTCCAACTTAGGAGATTCATTGGCGTCGGCAGGGATGATTCACAACCTTTACCGATATCAAGTTAAAAGGTTCCTCATCCTGGTTGTTCTTGTCATGAACATGATTCACTGCCCCTCCCTCTTTTGTCAGTCATTACCCTTTTAACACCACCCTGAGACCGCACCTCAACATCTTAATCTATTAACATTCTCTTATACCAGAATTCTGAGATGGGCATTCATGGGATTTACTAGCATTTGGAGCCTGCTTCTTTAAACTGCTACGAGTCAGCATGCTCCTCTTTAGTGACCCCTGAGACAGTAAATGGGCCTTACCTTGCATATAGGTCTATTCTAATAAGATTTAGAGATAATACTGAAACCACAGCAATTACTTATGGCATGGGATTCTTCATTATATAGAAAAGTGTTACAAGTATTAAAAGCTAACAATAGCAGTACATGTTATACAAGGAAAGATATCTGCATATTCTATATTTACAACTAATCAACTCCTATACATTTGTATAATGTCTGTATTGTCGTGTATTGCTCCTTGATGCTTGGATTGATTTTCTGTTTGATTGCTGCCTTGATTTTCTCTAGAGAATAATGCTCTATTATCGCAAACACCCCCCCTCAAGTTAAGTATGGTTGGCAACACGCGAAGCTTGGATCGAAAATAGCAGAAATAGAGGTCTTGATGGACTTTTGGTGAATATGTCTGCTATTTGCAAGGTTGATGGAACATGTTTAATCTTCAATATACTACTGCAGACTAATTCCCTAACAAAGTGAATATCAATATCAATATGATTGGACCTTCGTTGAGCTACTGGGTTTCGAGTCATAAAAATGGCACTTGTGTTGTCACAGAGTAAAGTTGGTGGTTCTGTTGGTTGAATTTTTAAATCATGAAGAATGTTTAACAACCATTTAACTTCAGCTGCAGTGATTGCCAATGCTCTATATTCGGATTCCGCAGAAGACTGAGATACTATGGACTGCTTTTTGGAAGTCCATGAGATTAAATTATCACCCAGAAAAATTGCATATCCTAATGTTGATTGACTTGTTTCTGGGCAACCAGCCCAATCGGCATTTGAAAAAGCCAAGATTTTGAAATTGCTTGATAGACTGATGTTGAGTCCGAAATGGAGAGTTCCTTTAACATATCGGAAAATTCTTTTTACTGCTTGAAAATGTTGCTCTCTTGGTGCATGCATGAATTGACTTACTGAATTTACTGCATATGTAATATCTGGCCTAGTAATGGTGAGATATTGCAGTGCACCAACAAGGGATCAATAAGTTGTTGGTGAAGCAAAGAGAGGACCATCAGTAGTCAAATGGTTTGACACAATCATTGTTGTTGCAATTGGCTTTGAATCATGGAGATCAGTTTGGATAAGAATATCTCTCGCATACTTCACTTAACTGAGGAACATTCCCTTTTTAGAATGAGTAACTTTTAGGCCCAAAAAATAATTTAGATTGCCAAGATCCTTCATAGAAAACTCTTGCCTTAGCTTGTTAATGAAAGTGTCAAGGAGAGACACATAGCTGCTTGTGATAACAATATCATCCACGTATAAGAGTAAATAAATGATGCCATTGTCTGATGAATGAACAAATAAACTAGAATCAGCTTTTCTGCAATTGAAACCAATTTTGATTAAAAAGCTGCTAAAGCGATGGAACCATGCTCTCGCTGCTTGTTTCAAACCATAGATTGCCTTTTTGAGACGAAAAACATGATTTGGATGAGAAGTATCAATATATCCCGGTGGTTGTTCCATATAAACCTCTTCTTGTAGGTGTCCATGCAAGAAGGCATTTTGAATGTCAAGTTGACGTATGTTCCAGCCACGAGAGATTGCAATAAAGAGTACAATATGAACTGTAGAGGCTCTAACAACTGGACTAAATGTGTCATTAAAATCAAGTCCATAAAGTTGAGTATAGCCTTTGGCAACAAGGTGTGCTTTAAGCCTATCAATCGAGCTATCTAAATGATATTTGATCCGAAAAATCCATTTGGATCCAACCACATTAGTAGCAGGTGGTCTATGAACTAGTTCCCACATTTGATTGTCTTTGAGAGCTCGAATTTCATCCTCCATTGCAACTAGCCATTCGGGTGATTTGGCGGCACTCTTGAATCCTTTTGGTTCCTTCATTACTAATAGTGATGATAATAAAGGAGAGGAAGGAACTTGACAAACATAATTGTAAGTTTGGACTTTGAGATACCAGCTTTTCCACGCGTTAACATATGATAAGAATTCTGATTTGTTGTAGAATTTGAGCTGGTCCAATCGGCATATCTGGAAGTGGCTCGATTGTTGAAGTAGGCACAAGAGGTAGTTCTGGAACTTGCTCAACTATTGAAGTAGGCACATGAGGAAGTGATATTGCTGAACTCCGAGATGTGTTCAACTCCAAGGCACATGATTTACATGGCTTGGATGGAGTGACTGATGGTAATGGTCGAGAAGCTGCAGAAGAATTAGTGCTGGACAAAGGATAATTTGATGGAGTGGGATCATGAAAAGAAATATAATCTGAGAGTGCATGAGAAGGTTGCATAAGAGGAGAAGATGATGGAAAAACTGTCTCATCAAAGCGAGCATGTCGAGTGACAAATACTCGATGTGATTTAGGATCTAGGCATCGAAATCCTTTGTAGGATGAGTTATAACCAAGAAAAATACATGAGAGACTTCTTGGTTCAAACTTGTGTTTAGTATAATCTCGTAAGTATGGGAAACATAAGCATCCAAAAATCCGAAATATTGCATAGGTGAGAGACTTACCATACAGAATTTCAAATGGAGAAGCGCCATTCAAGACAGGTGTGGGCAAGCGATTAATTGTAAAAACTGCTGTACTGAAGGCTTCAACCCAAAGATGAAGAGGAAGATTGGCATGAAACAACATTGTTAGGCCTGTTTCAGTGATGTGTCTGTGTTTTCTCTCAGCTCTACCATTTTGAGAAGGTGTATAGGGACAAGTGACTTGATGGTGAATACCACATTTGGCTAAGTGAGATTGAAAAATGGTACTTGTGAATTCACCTCCCCAATCACTTTGAAATTTTTTTTATCTTTGCCAAGAACTGATTTTCAACAAGTGTTTGAAATTTGATGAAGGTTTGATAAAAATCATCTTTGTGCTTTAATGGATAGAACCAAGTGAAGCAAGAGTTATCGTCTACAAAAATAACATAATATCAATATCCAGAGATAGAATTTATTGGTGCCGAACCCCATAAGTCGCAATGTATGAGTCCTAAAATTCTTTTGGATAGACTATCACTTGTTGGAAAAGGGAGTTTATGGCTTTTAGCCTTTTGACAACTAACACACAAAGATGGATTCGGCAATATAGAAGTGAGAGATAGAAGACCTTTCTTATTAAGCATGGAAATTATTTGAGATGATACATGGCCTAAATGGGCATGCCAAGTGTCAAAGGAATTACATAAATTGTGCTGGTTAATAATAGTAGAAAAAACATGGTTTCCACGCTTCAGTCCATAGAGTCCATCTACACAATTACCACTTGCCACTACCTTTCGAGTTTGAAGATTCTGTCTGATAAAATCATTGCCAGTAAAGGAAACAGACAAAGGAAAATCATTGGTTAATTTACTGACGGAAAGCAGATTTTTGGTTAATTTTGGCACCACAAGAACTTCATTTAATTGAAGAGTTGGAGTGGGAGAGTAGGAACCCATGTGTGTGATGGGTAGGGAGGATCCATTACCAACAATAACTCTATCCTTACCAGTGTAAGGTTCCACCTTATCAAGTTGAGAGACATCAGAAGTCATGTGTGCTGATGCTTCTGTATCAGTGTACCAATCTGCTGTGTCGTTGCTGATGGTGCAATTTGCAAGTGCTTCAGCAAGGTTTGCATCAAATTTTATGTATCTGATCTTACAGTCCGTGGCATAATGGCCTTCTTCACGATAGATTTGACATCGTGGAGGCCTCCTATACTGCTGCTTGCCACGATTTCCTCCCTTTGATTGGCCTCTTTTATATTTATTTTGATTATTATTGGGCCTTGCATTTCAGTTTGAAGATGCAGAGGAGGAATGAGCCACATAGGCAGAGACGCCACCTGCAGTATTATCAATAGACTTGGAAAAAAGATCAAAGCTTTCTGCTTTAGGAACAATATCTTTGAAACTTGGGATGGGAGTTAAAGATAATTGAGTGGTAGAGAAACTCGAAAACTCGAGAACTCGTGGCCTAGACCACGTAAATACCAGTGCACTTTGTCAATGTCATCAACTAGTCATCCCATTGCCGCTAATTGATCACAATTGGCCTTGAATACTCGAGAGTATTCAGAAACACTGCGAGAGCCACACTTCATGAGATGAAGTTCATCTTTTAATTGAAGTTCCTGAACCTTAGATTTGTGACTGAAGGCAATTTCAAGAGTGTTCCAGACTTCTCTTGATGTTGTAAGTTCAATAATGATTGAGAGTGCTTCCTCTATGAGAGAGGAAAGAAGAAGACTCATGACTAGTTGGTCATTTTGCTTCCAAAGGTTGTGGGCTGTGGGATCAGAGGTGGCAGAAGGCATAGGCGTTGAGCCATCAATATATCCATGGTATTTTTGACATTGTAGCAGGGGAACTACTTGGCTGCGCCAAAGAAGAAAATTATTTGATGATAGTTGATTGTTACCATGTGAACCATAGTATTGAAGGAAAGTGTAGAAGAATTTTTCTGAGGCCATAGAATTGAGTGGAGGTTAATCCTATAGGGCTCTTGATACCATGATGAGATTTAGAGACAATACTGAAACCACAACAATTGCTTATGGCGTGGGATTCTTCATTGTATAGAAAACTGTTACAAGTATTAAAAGCTAACAATAGCAGTACAGGTTATACAAGGAAAGATATCTACATATTCTATATTTACAACTAATCAACTCCTATACATTTGTGCAACATCTATATTGCCGTGTATTGCTCCTTGATGCTTGGATTGATTTTCTGTTTGATTGCTGCCTTGATTTTCTCCAGAGAATAATGCTCTGTTATCGCCAACATATTCAACAGTAGGTGCCCACTACCTCACTGACCGCCTTTGAAGAATTTGAAATATCGTTATAGTCATTATGTTCCACAAACTTCCAGACAAACACCCCTCTACATTGCAGTCAATTAATAACTGATTTTGCCAAGAACTATCAACAGGTGTCCCTCAATTAGTCGTGGCCATGTGCACTTTCAGCGGAAATTCCTTTTGGTGACCATCCTCCTGCAAGTTAGAATAACCGCTGCCCATAACTGAATTTGAAGGTGTTTTCCGATTACCAGTGGCCTGAAAATCAACTCCAGCACCACCTTGTTCCACCCCTATTTCCCTTTCTCTGATGGACTGCTTCTACGCTAGAAGCACCCTCAATCTACATAATAGGTCTGAATTTCTTGACCCCTACATCAGCACGCAACCAAATCCCATACTACTTTGAAGTTGTTTCCCTGATAGCAGAATTTGGGCAACCTTCCATAGGGTAAATAATCCAGCCACATTACATGCAAAACCATGGAAGTTTCTCATATTGGATCGAAACCCAAGCTTTCTTTCCTTCCAACATGACAGTATGCCAAAGGCTTCCTCAAGTCCATTAGGATTTTAACATGAAAGGGCATTCCTCATTCCACATCATCAGCGTCCACCTCCCCATCCTCCACTGTGCCCAAAGAACTACCCAGTTTGAACCCAAAATCCTGTGACACTCCAACAAGAGGTAAATCGTGAAATTGGACCCACAGTGCTACTTTATCAAATGCCATCTTAGTAATAAGAGAGGAGCCATCAAAGTCATTCATCACAAAGATATGACCATCAAAGAACCAGGGGTGCCAATTGACTCCATGATCCTTATTGGCATGGGTGCCAAAAGAAATGATAAAAAGGTTCCGTCCCATTTCAGTGAAAAAAGCTGGCTTGCTTAAACACCATATCTTCACCATAGAAGTTTCAACCAGAGCCTTCTTGATAGGGACCTCGGTCGTGTCCCCACTCAACCAAGCAGGTCCTCCTCACCTTGTTGCTCCTTAATGACCGAGTAAGACTCCTTTTACTTGTGATGGTTTGCATACACCAACAATGGATGAAAGGGTGATATGAGGTTGAGGTGGTTAAGAGAAATTGATTGAGTTCGTCTTGGCTAAGGTAGGATGGAGTGGTGTACGACAATGGGGTTGGATGGCTAAGTGTATGGAGCAATAAGGTGGTATTTAGGCTATGGTAGTCTTGGTTATGGTACTAGGAAGGGAGATGTGGTGGGTTGAGTGGTAGATTAGGGTAGAAAAGATTTAGGAGAATGTCCTTTGGGTAGGCCTATGTATTGGGGTCTCTTTGGTAAGGAATATGAGTCATATAGTGTAGTAGGGTTAGGGTTTTAGTGGAGGCTAAGGGGAATTTCGAGATTGAGATAGGTTAGGGTTTGGAAGTCAATTGCCTACGGTTTGGAAGAAGGGTTTCGGCCAAGGTGGTTAGAGTTAAGTGGGATAGGGTTTTAAGATGTTTTGGATAATTCCTAAAATGTAGGAATTAGGATTTTAGCAAGATAAGTGGGCGGCAATGAGATAGGGTTGTTGGCCGAGTATTGCTTCTATTTTGAGATAAGATTTGATTGATTTAATCAATTGGATAATTGATTAATCATTTGAGAGAATTAAGGTTAATTTGGTGATGTGGCAAGTGGAGAATTTCGGCAATAGCTAGGGATGGAATGGCCGAGTGAGATATTTATGGAAAGTTGAAAGTTTTGATTTTGAATTGATTTGAGTTTGTGATAGAGTTGAGTGGCCGGTTTATTGTTGTTGGAGATTTAATTGGAATTTTGATTTAAATTTTGAAATGATTTGAAATGGGGGAATGTATGTGGCCGGATATAGGGATTATTGTAGTGATCGGTTATGGAATGAATTTGGTCGGTAGAATAGGTTTTGAATTTGAATTAACTTGGTTGAGAGAAATATGGGAAGTTAAGATGGATAAGGTGGCAAGTGAGGGATTCGGTTAGGCTTGATTGTGTTTAGGCTAGATGGGGTTTGTTTAGGGTTTGATGTGGCCGAACATGGCTTAGGGTTTCTCTAGGGTTTTCGGTCAAGTCAATTAGGGTTAGGGATCTAGGATTTTGAGTGGTTTTAGATAAGTCCTAAAAAATAGGAGTATGGCTTATAGGCATTTAGAGTAGACGGCAAGGCTACGGCTTATGTGGTCGGTTGGGTGCTTGATGATGGGGCTGGTTTTGATTGATTCTCTTCTTCAATTGATGACCAATTAAATAAGAGAATGATGTGGCATTTTAATGATGTGGCAAAGGAGTTTCGGCTAGGGTAAAAGGGTGATGGCCGAATATGAGAAAATCTAGGAGTTTGGATTTGAATTGAATTTGAATTATTTTGAATTCAAATTCAATTGAGTGGCCGGTCATGCAAGGGCTAGGGGGGCACGAAATTGGCTTATTTTGGATGAGGGATGAGGTGGATTTAAGTGAGAAAATATAGAAGTGGATTGGGTTAGGTGTCCGGCTAGGTTAAAGGGCAAAAGTGGCAAGTGGGTTGGCTAGGGTTTGATGGCCTTTGGCCGTGTGGTATGGGTAGGGTTTTGGGATTTTGCCGTGGATGCTATGGGGCAAAAAGAACACCAAAATGATCAATTGAACAATCAAATGATGATTGAACAAAAGACCATAGAAGAACAAGCCAACTCCTTCAAGGCACCAAGGGGTTTTCGGCAATGCCCTTCCTTCAACTCTTCTTTCTTCTTCAATCACTCACACACTCTCAACACTCACACTCTTGAGTAATCCGAATCTCCCAATGGAGGAGAATTTTGAATTCCTCTAGGGAACACACACAAGTTCTCAAATCCACAAATTGTGTGAATTTGGTACTCGAACAAGACACTAAAACACTCTTTTTTGTAGTTTTTCAAGAATCAACAAATAGAAAAGAACTCTAAATAATTTCAAGAACAAAGAACAAACTAAACCAATTCCAAGCACTCAAGAACAACACCAAATAGACAAGAACACCAAATTGAAAGAAATACCTCAAATACTTTGATAAATAAAGGATAGATGTGAAATACATCGATTCACGAATTGCACAATGTGTTCCTCTTCAAGGGGATTCACGAATTGCACCCCTTGAAGCCCAAGTACCTAAGCACCGAAAATCCAAACCACAATGGTGGCCGGCCTAAGCTCCTAAGGAAGCTACTCCAATTCTCAAATCTCCAAAAAAGAAGTGAAATGAAAACCTAGAGATCCTATTTATAGAGTCTAACAAATTGGAAACTCCCAAAAGGCCCCTAACAAAATAAGATAATTACTAAAATAATCAAATGTATAAAGAAATAAAATAAATACATAAATAAGCAAAGGTGGCGCCAATGATGATGGGGCCGTGGCATGTTGTGGCCTAGGCATGGCCTGTGACATGGCATGGCCCACGGATGGTTGTCTGCATGGCGCCTGGCTGCATGGCATCTGATAGTGTGCATGACATGGTGACATGCTTAAGCTTGATGATGTGTCCCGGGTGATGCCGTGCTGTGGTAGTGTGGCCTAGTCAGGTGGCTTGGGCGGTGGTCTTGCATGGCCCGGGCTGAGTGCTGGGGTGATGGTCATGAATGACCCAAACTGGCGGTCTGGGCGCATGGGCTGCGCGTCGCAAGTAGCCTCCATGGTTGCTTGCTGCGTGTCAATGTTTGAGCCAAGGCATGCATGCAGGCTAGTCAAGTGACTGTCCTGACCTTTCCTACCGGTCTCAAGGCATAATGTAGGGCGGTTTTTAATGGGGTACTATCACTTCCCTAAATGTCGATCATACCATATCTTACTCACTAGATTGTGATCTCCCTCGCATTGAACCTCAGTGATCCCTTCACCATCATTATGAATTGCTACTCCCTCTTCCTCATTCAACTAGATGATCCCACATCTCCCGCAATTTCTCCATGACCAAAAACTCACTATCGACGCCAAATTGTTCACACCACCCTTATTTTCACTAGAGCAAAAAAGTAAAGAAGAGACTATGCGCATTGGTACACCCTCCTCCACAGGCTTCATTTTCGATGATACAAAGAATCGCCACTAATGTAATTGACTTATTTCTAGTGAAGAATTGTCGCCGCAAATAGGTTTTAACGACAAAATGCTGATCAATGCCTACAAACTTTTTTGGGACGAACATTTATCCCATTTTCGGCAAATAATGTCGCCAAAAAAATGTGTATTTTTGCCAATTGGTAATCATTGGAAATATTTTTACTTGGCCCTACAAAAGCAGTGATTTTTGGGCAGCCTTGCTGAGTCGGAATTAAGCAATTCTAGCAATTGTTTAGACAATTTCTGGCAACTTTGATCGTGAACATAAGTTTATTTCTTGTAGCGATGTTTTGTATGTATATATATTTGTGTGTATTTTCAAACTAGAAAGTTAATAAATTAAGAATCATCTATTTTTTAAGAAAAATTGTAAATAAAGTTACATTCGAAGAATTGAAAATAGGACAATTAAGTTTAAAAAAATAAAATTAGAAAAAAATAGTTAGACTAGAAAATATTATCCATAATTTGATAAACTGATATATATGAGGGCTATTTAGCAACAAAAAATCTTATAAAAGTAAATATATAAAATATTGATGTGGTTGTATAAAAATGTTAATTAGACTACAAAATTATTTTCATTGTAAAATAGGTTTAATATATTATATAATACTATGTAATTTTATTAGTTTATTTTTATGAAATCTTTTAATATTTATAGCACTTATAGCATTAAGATACAAAGGTAAAAATAACAAATCACTATCATGTTGATCAGACGGAGGTGTGAGGAGAAAGGTTTTCATACAGATTTCTATATATATTAGCTAGAAGTTACAATGGAAAACAACTTACCCCAGTCGTTCTGTTTAATAAGTATTTACGTTAACATAGAATTCATTGATTAGTGCTCCTATTTTAACAACAACAAAAAAAAAAAAAATCATTTTTTAGTGCCGGTCTATTATGAGAATATATATCCCCACAGGTTCTTCCGTTTTCATACTAATAGCCTTCAATGGTGGTCTGCCATGTAGACATCACAAATCCTCAATCTTGCGCCGCACCACACCACATTTAATTTTTTGATCCCCTCTCTCTCTCTTCTCTATCCTTATGAGAAAGACCTCACTCAAGCCCCTCTCCTCTCCCTCCCTCCTACATGAGAACCCTTGATCAAGCAAGGCCGACTCAATATATATTAAGGCCTAAGGCAAACTTTGAATGAGTTTTTTATAATTATATATAATATAATAAAATATAAATTATTATATAGAAATAAAATGAGATTTTATTTAAATCTTTAAATAATTGTTTTAAAATTTATATTTAATAAAATAATTTAAATGAAACGAGGCCTCAATACAAATTTTATATCTCAATTTAGCATAATCTTAATGAAATTATTTAAAAATATAAATAATTCATTGTATTAAATATTAAATTTAGTATTATGAGGCCTTGCACACATTGAAATATATAAAAACTATTTAAATTTTATTTAACGAGATGGATTTTTATTTTTAAAAAAAATCAAAAGAAAAATATCTTATCACTTTTATTTTTAGGGGTCTTATATAAGGTAGGGTCTTAAGTAATGGCCTAAATGACCTCACGATTAAGCCGGCCGTGGCCAAGACCACCCATCTCTCTCTCTCTCCCCTCTCTGAGCCAAGAACTGATTTCAAAGATCTCATGGGTAACCTTCCCTCCCTCGTAAATCAAGAATTGCAAATCAATATTGTTTTTAAGTTTTAACTGTTGGCATCTACAATACTTGGTGCAGAGGTTTGCCTCTTATGAGTGAAGTAAAGAACTATCTGGCCCTTGCAGTTTTATGGAGGTAAATGTTTTTGTGACAACCAAGTTCAATAATAATCACAGATAATTTCATAGATAAATTTCACAATTTAATAAAAATCATAGATAAATTCAAAACCCACAACAAAATTCACATATAGCCATTTCAAATTTACATTTGAAAGCATAGAACCAAGTAATTTTAGAAATATCATTTGTGACGGAGAAGAAATTCCCAACAACAAAAACAAGACCTAGATTGAAGAAGATGGCTTCCTTAACAGTTTCAGCTGCTACAATGTATTATACTTTTCTAGTTGATAAAACAACAGTTGATTGTAGTGTTGCTTTCCAACTAATAGAAGAATCACACAAAGTAAACACATAACATGTCAGTAATCTTCTTCTATCTAAATCCCCAACATAGTCAGAATCAACTTATCCAACAACATTTGAACTGAGATCAACATCACTATAAAAAATTAAGCCAACATGCAAAGTTCTCTTCAAATACTTGAGTATCTATTTCACTACCTGTCAATGAGTTTTACCTGGATTAGACATGTATCTACTAACAACGCTCACTACTTGTGAAATATCTGAATGGGTACAAACCATTACATACATAACACTACCAACTACACTAGAATAAGGAACATTTGCCATAGACCGTTTCTCCTTGTCTGTTTGGGGAGATAGGGAAGCTGAAAGCTTAAAATGTAAAGCAAACGGTATACTTACATGTTTGGAAGTAGACATTTCAAATCTGTTAAGGACCTTCTCAATGTACTTTCTCTAAGACAAGTACAACTTTCCAGCTTTCCTATCCTGGATCTCCATCTCCAAAATCTTCCTTGCAATATCTAAATCCTGTATTTCAAACTCATTTCGAAGTTGAGTTTTCATCAAGTCAACATCATTTTACTTTTAGCAGCTATAAGCATATAATCAACATAAAGTGATAAGTGTATGAAAGATTTATCAGGTAATTATCTATGATAAACACAACTATAATAGCTACTTCTCAAATAACCATGATCAATCATAAACGAATCAAAACGTTTATACCATTGCCTCGAAGACTGCTTCAAATCATATAATGATTTCTTCAATTTGCATACTCGATCTTCCTTACCTGTAACAATGAATCCCTTTGACTGATGCATATGGATGGTCTAATCAAGCTCACCATGTAGAAATGTTATTTTAACATCAAGCTGTTGTAGCTCTAAGTCATACAATGCTGTAATAGCAAGTAAAACTCTGATTGAACTGTGTTTTACAACTGCAGAGAAAACTTCATTGAAGTCGATCCCTTCTCTTTCACTGTAGCCTTTAGCAACCAAGCGTGCATTTTATCTTGAATTTGTATAATTTTGGATTCCCTCTTTTCTTTTGAAGACCCATTTGTAGCCAACAGTTTTTGTCTTCTCTAGCATCTTAACCAAATTCCATGTTTGGTTCTTATGAAGAGACTCAATCTCTTTTGTCATAGTTGAGCATCATTGTGTAGACTCTGTACCCTTAATAGCTTTTGAATAACAGGAAGGCTCCTGACCAACAATCGCCTCTGTTGTAGTACGAGCGTATATCACCATATCTGCACGAGCATGTCTTTGAAACGGTTTACCAGTAGCTATACTGTATTCTTGCTCATCATGTGCATCAGTCTCAAAATCAAAATCATGCTCATCAGCAATAGCATGATCTTGGGTGTTAACTAGTGTCTTTGTAGAACCTAAGCCAGTAGCTCCACCACTGGCCAATGTTCTAGTCTTCATCTGTAGACACAGTAAACTCCTTTCTCAGATTAAGCATAGATTGTTTATCAAATACAACATCTCTGCTAATTATAAATTTGAGTGATTTGGAATCAGTACACCACAACCTATATCCCTTTACCCCACTAGCATATCCCATGAATATGCACTTCTTTGCCCTTGGTTCAGGCTTTCCATCATTAACATGAAAATATGCAAGACAACCAAAATTTTCAAATTTGAATAATCAATAGGAGCATCAGACCATACCTCATTTGGTTTTGGTTAGGGCTGGAGAGTGGTTAACCAGAAAACAGGTTGTATTAACTGCTTCTGCCCAAAAGTCTTTAGACAAGCTTGCATTAGAAAGCATACTGCGTGCTCTCTCTAACGAAGTCCTATTCATTCGTTCAACTACCTTATTTTGTTGTGGAGTATGCCTAACTGTACGATGCCTGACAATGCTTTCGTTTTTGCAGAATTCATCAAATTCACCTCCGTAAAATCCCATACCATTGTCAGTCTGAAGTCGTTTTACTTTCTTTCCTGTCTGATTCTCAATCAAAGCTTTCCACTATTTGAAGTTGGTGAAAACATCAATTTTCTGCATTAGAAAATACACCCAAACCTTCCATAAGTAATCATCAATCAAAGTAAGCAAATAGTTAGCTCCACCTTTTGATGGAACAAAAGATGGACCCCAAAAGACATAATAAATATAGTCCATAATGCTTTTAGTTCTGTGAATACCTGTAGTAAACTCAACCATGCACTGTTTTCCAAATACACAAAGTTCACATAAGTCAAGTTTGCCTTTCTTCTGATCTCTTAACAACCCTTACTTACTAAGAATAGGGATCCCCTTCTCACTCATATGACCTAGTCGTATATGCTATAAACGAGTGATATTTGAATCTGGATTATCTGATACAGATACTACAGCTACAATAATCATTGTACTGCCCTGAAGGAAATAAGGTCCATCTGTCTTATCTTTTCTCATTACAACCATGGAGCCTTTGCTGACCTTCATAGCTCCACCTTCTCTTGTGCACTTAAAACCTATAGAATCAAGAGCGCCCATTGAGATAAGATTTTTCCTCAAATCTAGGATGTGCCGGACGTTAGACAATGTCCTAACAATCCCATCAAACATCTTTATCTAGACTGAGCCAAGTCCTGCAATCTTACAAGCCATATCGTTTTCCAATAAAATGGAACCACCGTTGACTGATTCATAAGCCATGAGTCAATCCCTCTTGAGACACATGAAAAGTACAAGCTGAGTCCATGGCCCACTTGTTACTAAAGCGACTAATCGAGTCAGTAATTGCTAAGACAATATCTAAGCCACTAAATTTTTCATCAGCAACACTAATGGCATTAGAGGAACTAGTGGATTCCTCATTCTTCTTCAGTTTAGTACATTCGTTCTTGTAAGGACCAAACTTGTGATAGTAGTAACATTTAACATTTTTCTTGTTAGACTTTGACTGTGAGTTACCCCTGGACTTGCCTCTGCTCTTTTCTGAACCTTTTTCACTAGATCTTTCTTGGTTAGAGGAACCTTAAAATAACAAGCCATTGGCTTGATTCTCACTACCCTTGTCACTAAATTTGTTTATCAATTCCTTAGAGTTCAAAACAAATTTCACATCTGCTAAGGAAATAGTATTTCTTCCATACAACATGGAATTCACAAAGTTTTCAAACGACATTGGTAATGAACATAAAATAATTAATGCTTAATCTTCTTCTTCAAGCTTAATGTCTATATTCCTAAGATCCATAATAATCTTATTGAATTTATCTAGATGTTCAGAAATAAAAGTTCCTTCATTCATTTTGAGAGTATATAACCGTTGTTTTAAATACAAAATATTTATTAGAGATTTCTTCATATACAAGCTCTCAAGC
The DNA here is from genome assembly GCA_036559045.1 of Platycarya longipes. Lineage (NCBI taxonomy): Eukaryota > Viridiplantae > Streptophyta > Magnoliopsida > Fagales > Juglandaceae > Platycarya > Platycarya longipes. Next base: position 647,908 of record CM071790.1, on the reverse strand, counting down.
TTTTTCCAGAGACCAATAGCGCTCTCCTCTTCAACAACCTCTCTCAAAATTCCACGAGATAATGATAAATGAATAGTGTTGTATACTTTTTCTTCCTCGTCCTTAGACGGTACAGAAGAATTAGCAGACACTTTTTCTTCTAGAACTTTGAACAAAGCATTCATCTTGATGTGCCATAAACTGAAGTTGTTCTGTCTGTCGAATTTATCCACTTCAAATCTTTGTGTGGCCATCCCTTTTGATCTTCACAGAGCGAATGCTCTAATACTAGATTATTGGGATAGACTAGTTAACAAACAACAATAGAAAATTAGACAATCACATAGAACACACAAATTTAAGTAGTTAGGCTCAAGATAAGTTTATGTCCACTGTGGGGTCGGTCTCAAAGTTTCACTATCAACAAAGATGAAGTACAGAGAATGAATCATAAGATTCTTATAAAGAAATCACTCAGTCTCGCATGTATAGCTCTCAACTCACGTGTCTCTCTCAACTCTCAAAATGAATATCAACACAGAGTTCTAAGCCACAGCGTTTAAAAGAATGTCATACTATTTATATAAGTGGTTCTTGCTCAAGCGAGAATATCTCGCTCGAGCGAACACTATTTAAAATGGTGCCAACTGTAATAGCCTGAAATTTCTAAGAAAAAGTTTTTACTTGAGTTTCTTTTTAAAAGAAATTAATTGGAAATATATTTTCTAGGTAAATACAGTTGGAGACTTAAATGAAATTATGAGTTAAGATAAGCTGAAATCATGCATTTTAGAAATATTATGGAAGGACCTTTGAGACTTGGAACAAGGTATTAACTAGAGAAATTCAATTTGAACTTATAAGGAGATGAATTTTCAAAAATTAGGGTATAATTGCAAGAGAAAGTGATAGAACCAAAGATCAAATACTTGGTGCCTGAAATAGGCATTCTCGGATTAGTCTATCGAGTTTTAGTGTAATGAGCATAAGTTATTCATATAAGGTCCAAATGAGGTGATTCTAATTCAAATAGAATCCTAAGAGACATATCTAAAACTTTTAGGTTTTAAGTTTTTGACGGTTGGGACGGAATCAATGACATATTTGGGAAATAAGTAGAGTATTCTGGATTGAGCTCAAATGGAACTTGAGTTAGATGAAATAGACTAAATTGGGGCATGTGACAAAATATTTAACTAGTTTTGAAGTTCTCAGGTATCTTGAAGTGTGTAAAAATAGTTGGCAAGTGATGAGGAGTTGATCTAGAAGTTTAGTTAGCTTGTTTTGTTTTGTTTTTTTTTTTTTGTGATGGAAACACAAGGGAACTAAAATTTGTTGATACGTAACTAAGTGAATCAAGATTTGACTCTATCCTAACTAAACCAAGAAGTGATCTTCTAGAACATGTCAAATAGAGTCTTAGGAGGTCTGTCATGTAATCAAATGGGTTAGGAAAGGCTGGGGGGCGTTGCATACCAGGAGAGGGCTGGAAAGGGTTGGTTCATGCATGATTAGGTGAGATGCCACCTCATGCCTTATCTCGCAAGCTCCCTTCTCAACCATTGATCAAATTGGCTGCAAAAATATCTCAAATGTTAGCCATTGGATGATCATTTTAGCTGCAAAGCTTAGGATCTTGGAGGATTAAGTTTAATTATGAGATTTTTGAGGATGGAGACCTCATGCACCAACAGGTAGCCAGTTACACCTATTCCCCTTCATCTCTTCTTTCCTTCATGTGGGTCGACCCCTTCCCTATAAATAGGTGTTGGAGAGCCTTCTAACTCTCTTTAGAAGCATAGTACACGTTCCACTTGAAAGAAGACTAAGAAAAACCCCCCTTAGGTCCCTAAACTTCCACACATCCCTTAAGTGAGCTAAGTGAGTGTTCTTGAGGAGAAAGCCTGCAAGGAGTGGTTGGATCATTTCTAACAAGTTTTGGAGAACTTGTAAGTCTACATTCTAGCTTAACTTTAGCATGGAAATGACTTGTTTGAGTGGTTGAACTATGCATGCTAGTATTAGACACTTAAAACCTTGTTTAAGTGACAAAATGGAATCTTAGTATGTTTGGATTAGTTTTGTTATGGAAAGGTGTTAAATAAAATTAGAAGAACATAAATTTATGTTTTAATAAGTTAAAAAATAACATTTATATGAAAGAATAGTATGATTTAAGTTGAAAAACCTTATGAACCGTGACCTCGCTCAACCTGTGGATCGAGCGAAGAATAAATAAAACCCTTCGCTTGACCTTCACTCGATATCCTACTCAAGTGAGTGACAACCCAAGACTTTGCTCAACCCTCGCTCGATATCCTGATCGAGTAAATGACAACCCGAGACTTCGCTTGATGCTCGCTTGATACTTTGCTCTAGCGAGATACCCTATTTGCTTAAATTTAGGATTTTTCCTTGGATAAAGGTGGATGATTCAAGTACAAAGAGTTATCTTTGAAAAATAAGTATAATCTATATGATATATGTTGTATTGGATGTGCATACAATATAAAGTTTAAGAATACATGCATGTCCCAGTATGTGATGGGTTTTAAGAAAGAGTGGCATGACATGTATTTGTGAAATACTTATAAGAATAAGAAAGGAACAACTAAGAATAATAATTTTGAATAAGTTAGTCACGTCGTGACGGGGACGGCGAGACGTAATGCCTGGGATGACGATATGTAATGCTTGTCGTATGATAAGAATATATATATATTGTCATCACGAGGATAAAGATACGTAACATCCGGAAGATTGACATGAGACTCATCACAATGGGAATGATGAGACGTAACGCCTGGATGACTGATGAGTTACATGTGAAGGGGACGACGATACGTAACGCCTATCAAAAATAAGAAGCTAATAAGATTTTTTTTAATTAAATAGTGATAAGTCCTCATAAGAATGCAATCCTGTTTAAGTTAAGTAAAGTATAAGTTATGCGTAAGTCACATAGAATATATCTTGAGTTATGTCCTTTTTTGATTCTCTAGGAATATAAATGTTTGCTTATGTCTATGCTCTTTTAAGCTAATTGTGTACTTGCTGAGATTTCTAAGAAAATCTCACTCTTTTGTGGTTCTATATTTATTTCTTGTGCATATAAACTATACATAGGGTTTGGTGGCCAACAAGGGGAAAGCCCCAATGCTACAGGAGACTCAGAGGAGTCCTGAGAGACCCTTTAGTTATAGTCCCTATGTAGATTTCATTTTTGCTTCCTTGGGACCTCCTATCTATGACCAATTGATGGGATTTTGGAGTCACGGTGCGTCTGCTTTTTCTGAAGAGGAGCAACGTACGGGATGCTGCTTAACTTTAGGATTAGACAGTTTCCTGTCCATATGTGAGGTTTACACAACACCACAGAAACAATAAATCCAGCGAGACTTTTGTCTTAGTTTAGATATGTTTCGTTATGAGAGGGAATTTTCTAAAGTGAAGAAGGAACCTAAGTGGCTTTAAGGATGGTCCTTTGATATGTGATAAGTATTTTGTTAACTCTGATAACAATTTGGGTTTGTATATATAACAATACAATGTTTGGTAATGAATGAATGGTGTGGATGTTATAAGTATACTTTTTTCCATGTGATCTTTAGAAACTTTTATATTTTAGACCTGATCCACTGCGAATTTTATTGGCATATGCTAGTAAGATTAGATGCATTCATTAAATTCTTGTTACGTACGACGGTGAATAGCCTAGTGTTACTTATCCTGACACATTGGTTTACGTTAAATCCCAGACGTAAATTGGGAGCATCACACCAATCCTAGTTTGTAAAACATTAGCTCGAGGAGAAACCATTAAGTGAACGTCTAGGGTTGCATCTCGCTTGAGTGGGCCCTCGAGCGAGGGTCGAGAGAACTCATTGCCTGGTATCTCGCTCTAGCTGGATGTTGAGTGAGGGTCGAGCGAACTTACTGTCTGGTATCTCCCTCGAACTAAATATCGAGTGAGGGTCGAGCGAACTTACAGGTTGAGTCTTGCACGAGCTGGATGTCGAATGAGACTCGCTCTCGAGCGAGACTCTAGCGAGCATACTGAAGAGGTGCTTGATTCAAGCCACCTCTCAATAGACTGCTCTTGGTATGGATAGTTGATCGAGGACATTCAATACCTACTATCATGGCAGCCTAATTGGGAAGTTACTATTTATCAAGAGGGATGGCAACAAAGCAGCACATGCAGCTACTTAATAAGCACAGAATTTGGTCACCAAAATAGTTTGGATCGAAGATAGTCCTAGAGAAATTGCTTCACTACTTGTCTTTATGGACAAAGTTTGTAGTAAACTTTGATGATTAATGAATATTTACTTTCTTTTCAAACAAAAAAAAAAAGGTATTGGGTCGTGCTAGACATTGCAAGGACCGACTACTTTGCATAAGAAAAAATAAATAGGTTAGCATTATATATACAATAATGCTAAAGTCAACAAGTTAGGTCTCAATAGTCTCTATCAATACTTTATTTTTTTTATCTAGTGATTAAATAAGTATTTTTTTAATGATGTTGTGATTTTTTAAAAATATTTAGGCAAATTAAAAAATTTAGAAATTTTTTTTAATGCATTTAGTCGTCTCAGTAGAATTTTTTGGTGAGTGTTCCACAACTTATATTATATGTATATATATTAAGTAATGCTATGGAGCCCACGAGTTTTATCGATAATCGTTCGAAAACGGGACATTTTTATCAAAACCCCTACCCGAATGCATTTTCAACATCCCTAGAATTTTTTTTTTTGAAAAAAAAAGGAAACCATGATTAAAAAAAAGAGAAAAATTAAGAACTAGAAAAAAAAGGGGAACCCATTTTCTTCTAGCTCTTCTCGATACCCATTTTCATCCTCCGCTCCCCAATCCTTCCATCTGTGCGGCAGTCTATAGAGACATTTTTTGGCTTAGATCTTTCTTCCCAGTTGCTCCCATCCCGCCTCCCAACTTGGTCCCACACAAATCTGATTGGTAAATTTTATTTTTGTTTACATTTCAAACTAGTTATTAGTAAATATCCTAGTGATCTATTTTTTATGTTAAAAGTCTAATTAGTAGTAGACATTTTAGACTAATTATGCGTGTATTTTCCTAGAAGAAAAAGTACAAACAAACAAGTATTGATGTGTATATACAAAGTATTGTAGTTGCTTAGAGGAAAAACCCAACGACATGCACAAATATTTGGTATTTCTTTTCTAAAAAATACTATCAGTACTACAGTTATTGGTTTGTTATTTAGTCAAACAAAATTTAAATAAAGTTAAAAAATAATAATATTACTATTGCTATTTTATTGGGCTGAATCATGTTAACTAGATCTAAAATTTTATTGGAATTTTAAGGTTATCCTATTCCAGTCTATTGAGTTGGTTAAAAAATGGTTGGTTATCCTATTCAATGTATAGCAGAATCATTTTTCCCCTAATGTTGCATTTCTATACTCTAGCTTCGTTTTGAATTTGGTTGGATTTTTTATATTTATTCAAAGGTTGGACTTGCGCGGATTCCAATATAAATCTCTCGGGGAATGAATATGCTGATTTAGAACTTGAATATGAGCAACTACCTAATGACACTAGTGACCAACCATAGGCGGAATGAGATTCTCATCTGAAGATGAAATTCAGTCTTACTATATAAAGTATGCCAAGTATAAGGGATTTGGAATGCATAGAGTGAATTATAAATATGGAGAAGATGGGATTGTCAAATGGTTTATATTGATTTGTGCACATCAAGGCACATCAAATAGTAAGGCAGCCAATGCTCTCAAGCCAAGACAAACAGAGAAGTTAGGATGTATGGCTAGAATTAATGCGTCCTTTAATGGTGAAGGCAGAAATACCCTGACTAGTGTAAACATGGAGAATACACACGCTTGTAGTGTAGGAAAGGCAAGACATTTCAAATATTTTAAGAAGAATGATATTTGTGTGGGCAAGAGGCTTGAAATAAATGACGAGGCATGGATACAATTGACAAAAAATTTCAAGTTTCTAGTTATTGAAGTAGGTGATTATGAGAATGTGCCATTTGGGGAGAAGGAGTGTCGAAACCATGTTGACACTACATGGACTTGATTGGGTCAATTTATAAAACTTGAAAAAGTGGAGAACAAACCTAGTCAATTGCTTAATTGAGTAAAACGAAAAAGGGAAAGTCTTCATGTTAGGTAGTAATTGCAAGGATTGACTAATTCACTTAAGGGGGGGAAAACTTGATTGCTTTTTCAAAATCACAACCCACTATATATTCTAATCATCACTAATCTAGAAAAAGCACCACCTTTTTTCAACATAATTGATTACCTGCTTAATTTGATTTCGATTCTTTGTAGTCATGGTTTCTAAAGTTTTTTCCCTCTTCTCCTTCTTGGCCTCATTCCCCCCCTTTCTCATGCAAGAACTCTATCAAGTTGGGATGGTTGAAAAATATCACCCTTTGGATTTCTCAAGCATCTTCAAGGATATATTATCACAATGGTGACAAGGTCAAAGGCATCCATGACCTCAAAATGTACCTTGAACACTTTGGTTACCATAACCAAACCAAATATAGCACTCATGCCAACAATGATAATTTTGACAAACTCTTGGAATATTCTGTGAGAACGTACCATCTTAATTACCATCTCTATGCCATAGGAATTTTGGGTGTTGAAATAGTATGAAAGATGATGATGCCTCGCTACGGTGTGGCAGATATTTTCAATGGTACAAATCCAATGCAATCGAACATGAAGAGACGTCATCATCGCCATAACTCATTTCATATCGTCTCTCACTATAGCTTTTTCTCTCCCAATGCTCCAAAGTGACCTGCCTTAAAGGTATAGCCAACATGCAACTTGTTGGGATTGTGGCAAGATTGGTGAAATTAAAAGGAGTTGCCAAATCCTAAGAAGATGGAGAATGGCATTGCAGACGTGGTAACTAAGGACGTAAAGATGTTCTACTTCTTGCAGTTTACAGTTCAGTTGATTATTCTGCATTGGATTCAGGGACTTCTAGCCACACCTCCTAACACTAAGAAATCATGCAGAGCTACATTGTTGGTGACTTCGGGAATGTGTACTTGGCTGAGGGAGTTATTTTGGAACTCTGTAGAAATCAAACACGTTCTCGAGCTGAAGAAAAACCTGATCTCAATGGAATAACTTGATGATATTGGTCATTCATTAGTCTTCTCAAGTGGCACATGTAAGTTCCAAAGAGGAGTAATGATGTTGGCCCGTGGTCAGAAGACTATTTCTTTGTACATGACATTGAGGTTGAGCTACATAATTGCTACTACTACAGTAAATAGTACAGTAGAGTTGTTGCATTGCAGGGTTGTCCATATGAGTCAGAAGGGTATGAAAGAACTTCTACCAAAGAGTAAACTGCTCGAGCTAAAGTTAGTTGATCTAGACATGTGTGAGAGCTATATTTTGGAAAAGCAAAAAAATTCAGTTTCTCGAAAGTCAGTAAAGCACCAAAGTCAAGAAAGTTAGAATTAGCACACACAAACTTGTGACGTGCCCTAGTCCTATTAATTGCAGACTCTCGGCACTACCTCAGTTTCATTGACGACTATAATAGGAAGGTATGAATTTATTTCTTGAAATTAAAAGTTGGTGCGTTTAGGATATGGAAAGTCATGGTTGAGACAAAGACAGACTTGAAGCTGAAATGCTTGAGGTCTGACAATTGTGGAAAATACATTGACAGAGGGATCAAGAAGCATTGCGCAACACACGGTATCAAAATGGTGAAGATCATTCTCGAGACCCTATTATAGAACGATGTTGTTGAGGGCATGACCAAGACCATCAATAAGAGTGCTAGAAGCACGAGACTGCACGCTGGGTTACCACTAACATTTTAGGAAGATGCAATTAGCATTGTTGTTTGCCTAATTAATTGGGTGCCTTTATGTGATATCCTAGATGATAAAGATAAGTGTTGGTGATGAATAGGATCTCATGTTACTTGAGAATGAGAAGTTCTTGCTTTTTATAAGGTTTCAATGCAGTTTTAATCATATTATTGACTAGTCCTTTTAGAGTATAGACCATGTGGTTTTGGCTTTCTATTGGGGCATTACAAAAAGTATTAGAGCATATTCTAATCATAAATTTGGAACTTGAGCTGTGCTACCTATAGTGGACTTGCCTGACGAGGATGTCAGGAGTTTAAAGGGGGTATATTGTGATACCTCATATGATAAAGATAAAAGTGGGTGGTGTATAGATCTCACATTATTTGAGAAGCAAAAGTTATTACTCTTTATAACATTCTAATAGAGCTCCAATTATATTATTGACTATTCATTTTGAGGTATAGGCCATCTGGTTTGAGCCTTCTATTGGGACATTACACTTGTATTATTGACTAGTCATTTTAAAGTGTAGACTACCTGAGGAGATTTGGAAAGGGAAAGAGGTGATACTTTCTCATCTTAGAACTTTTGGTTGTCTTTCTTATGTTCATATTGATTATGATACTTAAAGTAAGCCTAATGCCAAGTGAAGAAAATGCTATTTCATTGGTTCTGGAGATGAAGCATTTGACTATTGATTTTGTGATGAGAAAGTTATGTACAAGAACAAGTGTAGTACAACAACAGATGCAGCCCTTTAAGAATTTGAGTTTGTGAGCCTAGATGGCCTACTAGAGGTTACAGTGCAGAGTAGACGTTTGAGTGGCAAAGAGAGTGGGCCCAATGTGTCTACCAGGACCATCATACTCCCGCAATGGTTCCCACCAACCCTAAACTACATTCTATTGATTGATGGTGGTGAGTTGTAGACTTATGAGGGAACCTTGTAAGATAAGAATTTGAGCAAGTGAGAGCTAGCCAAGAAGGACAAGACGGATTCCTTGTTAGAAAATCAGACATAGGAGCTGACAGAACTTCTAGAAAGGAACAAAGGTTGCACAATATGTGAGCATACATGGTGAAGACTGAGCACAATGGCGACAAAAGGTACAAAATAAGACTAGCTGCAAGAGGATTTCAGGAGAAAAGTACATTGACTACTCTGAGATTTACATCTTAGTTAGATGTCAAGACATTTTTTCTTCATGTAGACTTAGAATAGGACATCTACATGCACCACCTAAATAAATTCACATACAAGGGAAGGAGATCCTAGTTTGCAAATAGAGGAAAAGCTTGCACAGTCTGAAAGAAGCTCCCAAGCAGTTGTAAAATAACGTTGATAGTTTTATGTGTAGTTAATGGGTACATCAGATGTCAGATAGACCATTGTTGCTATGTTAGCTAGGTACTTTTGACAACTCCTATATCATTACGTTGTTGTATATGGATGATATGCTAATTGCAGGATCTAGCATTGGGGAAATCAATAATGTGAAGAGGCAGTTATTGTGGCAATTTTCAATAAGGAATTTGGGAGCTGTGAAGCAAGTCCCTAGTATGAGCATGATTAGAGATGGAGTCAAGGGCACACTGAAACTATCACTAGTACATTATATGTAATGTGATAACCTGGATTTTTAAGTGTCCTTTTAAATTTCTTATTTGGAATAAGGGAACACATGGAGAGCTTGGATTGGGTGTTCTTGGGTGACTTTAACCTGTTTCGATAAGATAAGAATTTCTTTCTCCTACAATCTCGGAATGAGTTGATTCAAAATTCTATAGATCACTAAGAGGAACTTCATCAATGACTTATTTGCATATCTCTCTCCTTTAATCTCGGAATTCCATAGATCTCGGAATATCTCTCTCCTTTGATCTCGGAATGAGGTGACTTTCGTGTTTTGACTTTTTAGATAATAGAATTTGATCAATGACTTATTTGCACGAGAAGTGATCAGACCTGAAATAGGTGAAAATTGGAACCCGAATTGGATCTTCAGATCGCCTTACTTTTGGGGGCGAAATCTTACTGGTTTTCAAGGTTTTTGGCATCTTGACATGTGTAAGGGGGTATGTGGCAGGTTGTAACACCCCATTCTTAATTGTAGTATTTTTAAGATATTTTAAGGAGCTAGTGTGCTACTAAAACTTTTATTTATAAAACGCACTAAATACGAATGTTTTATAATAAATGGAATAGTCTTTATAAAAGTTAAAGAGAGTAAGCGGAAGCATTTAATAAAAAAAAGTTGAAATCTCATGTGTTTACAAAAAATAATAATTTATTCACTAGAAACTACAAAATAAAACTAATATACTGTTTAGGCCTTTGCATCGCCTCCCTGAGTCAAATTCTGCTATCTGCTTATCCACATCACCTATGATGATTTTGAAAATGAAACATAGAAACATAGAAATAAAAATAAAATGAGTCGAATACTCAATAAGCACACATCATACGGTAAAAATTATACTCATCAATTCTCTCAAAACATGCATACTCATAAATACATACATAATAACGTGAACATGAATTTTTCATATATGCTAAAAACATGAGCTTTTCATAATTCATGAGCTTTTCGTAAAAACATGAACATGAACTTGAGCGTATCTTATCAGATCATTTCGTTTCATCTCATATGCCGTTACCCACTATTGACCCTGTGAGTTAGGGTTAGTGAATCTAAAAGATTCTGATTCCACCCGTGATCGTGGGTTGTAGAATCCATATATAAGGAAGACATACTGGGTGCACTACCAGCATGTATGACCTGGCAATGCAATATGCCCATACATAGGTATCGACTTCATATCATACATAGGCCGCTTACATATCTTATCATACTTGCAAACTTATCATAACCTAGATTTCAAAAGAAATCGCATACTTTCATAACATGTCGTGATGCATGATTCCTCACATGAATCCATGATCTTTCATAAGTAATTTTATGCATTCTCACATAAAATCATGACTTTCAGAAATAACTTTAATGCATAAAATCATGATGTTTCATAAATATCTTAATGCATAAATCTCTTATAAAAATCATGACATTTTATAAATGTTTTTAATGCATAAACCATCTCAATAAATCATGCATGAATTTTCATAATTTTTATATCAAGATTGGGGTACATTAAAAGGGGCTTCCAAATGATGGCCATGCATACATAATATTTTTATAAAATATGTTTACCATACATGCGTGAAAAATATAATCATGCTATTTACCTCTTAGCGCTGCTTCCAGATTTTATGTCATAGCTCTCAACTTATGCTAGACACCAATCGTTACAATTTTACTAGATAAACGTTATGGCAAATTCTAATAGTTTAAAATCATAATTAGAATAATTTAAATAGACCAAAACTATACTTTTAAAATATGGTTAAAAACCCTTTAAAAAAAATAATAGGAAGATCTAAATTAATTTTTGAAATACTAAGGGAATTGACCCAATAATTATTTTTAAAACAATTAGGCCCAAAAAGCTTAAAATACAATCACAAGATGGAGAGGAATTAAGGCCCCAAGGCCTAATAAAAATTAGAGACCTGGAAAAGAATAAGGGCTTGGTACAACACTAAGGATAAAAGGCATTTGAGTTATTTAAAGGAGGGACAACTAATATAACTCACTTTAAAGGAGACCAAAATAATAGAGGAGAAAACAAAGAAGCAAGCTTATAAGAAGGGAATAAAATAGAGGAATTGTGCGTTGGAAGAGGAACTCACTGAGAGGAAGAATAAGATGCAACGGCGGCCCAGGATTGGGAGTCAAGGTGGCGTAGGAGTGATTGGTGACTCATTGGATTCCTTGGGAAGTTGGCACAATGCAAGAGAGAGAGAGAAGCAGCTGAGAGTAGTAAATCAAGGGAGGAAGAGGTATTCCGACGGGAACACACCGAAAAACACATGGGATGATGGGTGGTGTCTAGACGGAGTTTTCTGGGTGGTTTCTTGCGAAGTTATGGTCGGTGGTGGTTGGAAATCAGTGAGCACTTGCTGCTCTTTTTTTTGGCAGTGAAAACAGAGGACTCTCTTAGTGGTTTTCGGTCTGTGCAGCATGAGAGGTGAAGGGTAGCTTTGTGGTTTTTTGGTGTCTTGGTTTCCACTAGATAGGCGTTGGTCGGTGACTTCTGTTGCATGGAGATGAGCTACTGGGCATGAACTGATTGTCAAATGGCTGGTTAGCCATGAGATGGAAAGGCTGCATGGGAGGCCTGGAGGTTGGTATTGGGGTGCAGCTTCGGACTAGTGAGGGAATGGGTTTACAGATGAAGTGGAGAGGGAGATACCTATTTGATTAGGAGACGAGTTCGGCTAAGAGTTTGAGTTTGAAATTTAAATTTAAATTTAATTTGGGAAGCTAATCTCACCCAAACCAATACTAAGGTGCTGCTCAGAGTCTTTGGGTTGAGTTTGAAGTATACCTTAGGAGTTAGAATTCGGATAGTGGTTTTGAATTAGAGGTGGTTTTAAACAAGGTTAATGATTTTAAGATGATGATGATTTGTTTTATATAACAAAAAAAATCTAAAAGATGGAATACGGTTAGGAGAGAAATTAAAACAAATTAAAACACTAGTCTAAAATTTATAAAAAACATAACTTGATAACATAGTAATGATGAAATAATAATAATAATAATAATAATAATAATAGTAAAATGAAATTTTTAATCTAAAATTAATGTTGGGATGTTACACAGGTGAATGAAAAATTATCTAGAAGGTTAGTCAGCCAAAAACCATGGAGAAATTAAATATGACAAAGGATTGGTTTGGAACTAGCCTAATCATCCAATTATCTATTTGATGCTAACTAATACCCCAACCAAGCCCTAGAAAAATCTACTAAACTACCCCAAGTGTACCAATAGGGGTTAAAACAAGTGGCAAAATGGGGTTAAACCCCTAGAGTTGCCGTGTGTTGGAGAGGCCAAGTGGCCGGATACACCCCATTGGAAGATTATCATGATGTAGTTTTCTTTTTATCTCCATGTGTTGGAATCATTTGAGCCATTGATCAAGATAAGCTTGTAGGTGGATCAAACATGACCCTTGGATGGAGATATTAGCAAATAAGCCTAAGGATTAGAGGTGATCATTAGACACAAGAGGTAGGATACCTCACCCATTCTCAACAAAGGGCTTAGCCGAATATCTCAAGTGTTTTCACCCCTTAAGCCATGCATGAGTCGCCCCTATGCCTATATATGTGTTTGTACTCTTCTTCGATCTCCTTTTTAGAGAAAACTTTTGACCATAGTGGAAAAAGAAGCAAGAAAATCCACCTAAACACACTTCACTAAACATCAAAAGAGAGCAAAGTAGGGGTTTTGGAGGAAAAATTGCACAAGGCCTAATCCAATTATCAAACCAACTTTTGGAGAAATTAGTAAGCACACAATTTAACCTAATCTTGGCATAGAATAATTTATTTGGAGGTTAGATTATGTTTGTTATTTATTTGATCTTAAACTTTGTTTAAGTGGTGAAATAAAATCTAGTGAGTTTTAAATTGGTTTTTGTTATAGAGAACCAGGCTGGGACGACGATACGTAACGCCTGTCAAGGTTCAGAAACAAGAAGAAAGTTTAAGAAAAGATACGAATAAGATAATATTTTTGAGAAAAGAATGCTTGCATGTTATGAAAGGTAGTGTACTCATAATTATATAAGTTTTCATGTAAAGACATGAGTTTATGTGAAAAGAGTATCTGTGTCATGCATAAGACATGTATAAGGCATTTATGAATCATGTGTTAAGTTAATTTATCATGATGTATGCTATTTTATGTTATTGATATGCTCTAATAATGCTCTTGTTAAGTTATTTATGTACTTACTGAGATTTCTTGGAAATCTCACTCTTTTTATTTTATTTATCATTCCCTATGGGATGATAGACGATATTATAGGAATGGGTAAACTGTCAGGAGACCCAAATATTACAGGAGATTCTAAGGTACCCTAAGGGTCTTACAGAATAGTTTTCTCTTGATAGGATGATCTCTCCTGTACATGACTAATTGAGATAACAAGATTTTATGATGAAAGAGAATTATAGTATGTATTTTGAGAAAACTAACTGGGTTATGTAAATATTTGATACATTATATTATTGTAAATCCGAAATTTTTAAGGTTATAGTTTTACTTCCACTATGTAATTTACTTATGCAAGAGCTAGACCTCTTTGCATAACTATGGATATAGACTCTATCTTATTGCGAAATGCATCATATTTATATTAGTAAGCTTAGGTACATGCATAAAATTTCCAACACATACGGGGTTATGTAGCCTAGTACTACCTATTCTTCCGCTTCAGTTTACGTTAAAATCTAAACGTAAATTGGGGACGTCACAAGTGGTATCAGAGAAATACGACTCTAGGTAAACTCACGAATGTCCTAGGATGAAAATCACATAGTAATAAGATAGGCTTAAATTTTGGGAAGATTTTAGTCAAGCTGGTTTCTGTGTGGAATTGGAATCGTGGACGCCTCAGATTTCAAAATTTGGAGTTAGTAGGATAGGTTATGTGGTGGCACAAGGGAAAGTAGATGTAGAATGAACACGTTGTTAATGCCTACATTATCAATAGTAAGGTTCAATCGATGAAAAGCATGGTGCATGTCCTTGTTTTGTGTGGAATGTTGGTTGGATGAGATGGTATTAAATTCAAAAGAATCTAAGTTTTTAGCTTTTGGGTGAGTTAATTGGAGTGTACACTCTAAGTATGATACTTGGGGAAAGTTATGGTTGGCTACAATTACCATGGTTATTTTCTGGAAGTAGTGGTGATTTGAGATCACATAGGAATTTGAATATTTGTGGCCACTCTTTCTTTTGGAATATTGGAGGCTTTGTTAGGAGAACTATGGGTATTGTGGTAAGTTTGTTGATTAATTGAGAAAAGATTGAAGAATCTCCAATGTAGTGTACACTGGAGGTGTGGGAGTTGAAACTTAGGAGTCAACTATGGTGGTATAACTAGAATTATGAGGTAACAAGATTTTAGGATTTGAGAATGTGGTGTAATAGTATTCGATAAATTGGAGATTTGAAATCAATGTTACCTGTGAGACACTAGATGTGAAGTATTATCGGAAGACTCCATAATGTTAATATTGGATCGGTCTTAAGGAATTGGTGGAGTAAATTAAGATTTTGAAATTATACTTTTCTTTATAACGGGTTTTTGTTGCATAATTGTGTTTATTAGTGTTGGTAATTAAAATTTGGAATCAATCGATGATGACTCAATGTGTTGTATGTAGCTAATAAGTATTAGGATTTTCGAGAGATTATATTAAAATCCTGGAGGATATAGAGATTTCAGATTTCATGACTTTCCTAGGAAAACAAATTTTGAGGATGTAAGTCTAGATAAATGGAAATGATAGGAAGTAATACCTGAAAAGAAAATAGTTGGACGTCACTGAGTAATAAGGAATTACTCTTTAAAGGTTCTGTGATTGAGGTTAACTCCTAGCCTGAGAGTTTTCTTTAACGAGGATTGATTTGATTTGAAATATGGATTGGCTATCTAGCTATCAAATTAAGATTGGCTGTTGAAATAAGAAGTGATTACGTTTTGCCTATAGTATTAAATTTGCTAGAAGGAGTAAAGGTATTAAAGGAATTTCAATAATGGAGGAATCCTCTCTAGTCCTTTTGTATAATGCTTTTCCGATTCGGACCTTGATCTGACAAAATGCACGTATAAATTATTGATTGAAATTATCGCTATTTTCTTAACTTCTATTTTTCTAACCTTCGAAATTCGTAGCAGTATGCCACTTGACGTTGATCAGGAAATAACTTGACGTAGAAGAAACCCACTAAATGTCAGTTTCAATAGTAGTCCAATTGGGAAATAGAATTGAATTTAGGTGCTAAATCTGCTTTAGAAGGCAAAGATGTTTCAGGGTAGAAAGACTTGAAGGACTGAATAAGTATGGTACTCCTATTATGGATTTGGATAGCAAAAGAGATCTATCTTTCAATGTATTGTATCAGAGGGAGTAATTTATTAAATAACAAAAGCCATAAAGGAGCTAAATAGAACGAAGTCAAGGTCATAGTCTAAAGGAAACTAGAGTTGGAAACTCAAGGTGATCTTTGGAAGCCGTTAAGAAAAGGGTAGATCAGGAACATTTTAAAAAAAAATTAGGAGTTATATGAAGATGCAGAAGGCTTAATATGCAAAAAATATAGGGAAGTTGGATTATAGTAAGTTAAAGGTTAAGTCATAATGAGAAGATGATAGGATCGAAAATACCAATATAAGTATAAATGTTTAGTGTGGCAGACTTGAAATTTTATAGACATGGATTACTTTATTGAGGTCTGAAGGGAAAGTCGTGGTTTAAATGAGATTCTAACTTCCATAGAACTTTATGAAATAATCTATAGAGTAAGAAGTTGTAAATTCAATGAACCGTGAGAACAAATTTATGAGAATTTGACAAAAGGTTTAAGGTTTTGCAGATCTTAATAAATAATCGATTAATGTTTAATGTTTTAGATGTTGAAAGTTTCGTGAGTCGATTGTTTGTTATTAAATATAAGTTTATCGGTCTTACGGATTTCGGCAAATGATTTTTTTAGGTTTTGAGATTTCAAGACTTGAAGATCTTATTTGAGTTTTTGTGCCGTAAGCTCGTTATGTTGGTTTGGTTTATTCTGGAGATTAATTAGTTTGTCATTATTAGAATGGAATTGAGCAAGGTGAAAGATTGATAGAGGAATTTTCAAGAAAGATATTTTGTGGATTGAAGGAAGTAATTCGTGTATTCTTCTAAGCGTTGAGGATTTGGATCGAATTCGAGAAAAACAGTTGGTATTGGTCTGAGATTGAAATAGCTGGATTTAGGATTGATCCATATCAAAGTTTAAAGATAATAGATGTTGTGGATGTAAGAAATGATTCTTAATGATTTTAAGGATATAGGTTTGAAAGATGAAAATGATAAGAATGGATCACCTGTACAACTATGAACATATGGATTTAGAGAAAATGAGGATATTGGTTCTATTTTAGAAGCAGTGTCGTGATAATTTAAATTTTATGCATAAGGTGAATAACATTATAAGAATACGTAGCGAAAAAGTAATGTTGATTATAATCAGAGGTTCAAATTATATCGATTTTGAGGAATTGGAGATTTACTAGGAAAGAATTTTTATATATGGTTAACTTGAAAGATAATTTCAAGTTACCAAGGATAAAATATGAATGAACATTTGGAAGATAAAGCATAAGAATCGATTGAAATTAGCTTGGTTTATTATAGGAAGATAATAATTGTTGGATTTTCTGGGAATGGTATTAAGATTTTTGAGAAAAAGTCCAGATTCTGAATTACTCATATGCTTTAGAAATTTTTAAACGTGATGTGCTTAGAGAAAGAGTAGTATTGGTGCCCATGTTGGTATTAGTGATTATATGATTTTCCTAAGCATGCTCTGGGTTATATCTTAATAGTGAGATTTGATCTCTCAAATTTCGAGGAAAAATTTATTTTAAGGGAGTGAGAATGTGATAACCCAAATTTTTAAGTGTCTTTTCAAATTTCATATTTGGTATAATTATGGTTTTTTAAGATTATTTTAATAAACCTTTAGAACTTTTTGGAATTATATATATATTCTATGAACTTTTTATTGATATTAAGCCTATAGGTATTGAAGGAAAAATATTTAGAAAATACTTAGATGATTGAAAAATTATTGGAAACACTAGATATGATGAGATAATATGGCTTTTGAATATTCATGGAGATCAGGCATGAGCATGAAAGTTAGGTAAAGAAGCAAACTAAAGAGAAGAAGCCACTTGAACCATATGATTGGCTAAGGGGGAAGACTAGCATTGACTTGAATATAGAGGCTTCCTTGCCCCTCAATTTTCGTGTGACTCATGGAAATAAGAATTGATTTCAATCTAAACTTAGGAAGATGTTATTTTGGAGAATTAAGAAGAAAATTTAGAAAAATTCGAAATTGGAAGAAGGGAACACATGTAGAGCTTGGATTGGGTGCTTTCGGGGTGACTTTAACTTGTTTCGTTAAAATAATAATATCTCTCTCATATGATCTCAGAATGAGGTGATTAAAAATTCTATAGATCACTAAGTGGAAGATCTAAAAGCTTCCTGTTTTGAGTTTTCGGAGAATAGAATTGGATCAAGGACTTATTTGGGCTAGAAGTGATCAGACCTGAAATAGGTGAAAATTGGAATCCGAATTGGATCTTCAGCAACGCCTTACTTTTGGGGGCGAAATCTGATTGGTTTTCAAGGTTTTTTGCATCTTGAAATGTGTAAGGGGGTATGTGGCAGGTGGAGGAAAAATAATGTAGAAGGTTAGTTAGCCAGAAATCATGGAGAAATTGAGTATGGCAAATGATTGGTTTGGAAATAGCCTAATCATCCAAATATCCATTTGATGCTAACTAATACCCCAACCAAGCCCTAGAAAAATCTGCTAAACTACCCCAAGTGTACCACTAGAGGTTAAAACAAGCGGCAAAATGGGGTTAAACCCCTAGAGTTGCCGTGTAACCCTTAGAGAGGCCAAGTGGCCGTATACACCCATTGGAAGATTACCATGATGTTGTTTTGTTTTTATCTCCATGTGTTGGAATCATTTGAGCCATTGATCAAGATAAGCTTGTAGGTGGATCAAACATGACCCTTGGATGGAGATATTAGCAAATAAGCCTAAGGATTAGAGGTGATCATGAGAAACAAGAGGTAGGACACCTCACCCATCCTCAGCAAAGGGCTTAGTCGAATATCTCAAGTGATTTTACCCCTTAAGCCATGCATGAGTTGCCCCTATGCCTATATATATGTGTGTACTCTTCTTCTATCTCCTTTTTAGAGAAAACTTTCGACCATAGTGGAAAAAGAAGCAAGAAAATTCACCTAAACACACTTACCTCACTAAATTTAAAAGAGAGCAAAATAGGGGTTTTGGAAGAAAAATTGCATAAGGCCTAATCCAATCATCAAATCAAGCTTTGGAGAAATTAGTAAGTACACGATTTAATCTAATCTTCGCATAGAATAATTTATTTGGAGGTTAGATTATGTTTGTTACTTATTTGATCTTAAACTTTGTTTAAGTGATAAAATGAAATCTAGTGAGTTTTAAATTGGTTTTTGTTATGGAAAAATACTAAGAAAAACTTCAAGAACTTAGGAATATGTTCTATTTTTATATATTAAGGAATTCATGTGAAAATAAGATGTTTTGGTTTGACAAAAAAATAAGAAACTCATCCTGGCAATTTTCAGCCTTAATAGGGCTTATGGGTGATTTTTTTATACTAATTCTTATCTAATTAATTTTAGTTATTTGGATGATATTTTAATAATTCCTATGAGTTTAGGGACTCTAGTTTACTTGAAAAAAAAAATTCAAGATTTCTCATCCAAGAAATTGGTGAAGAAGTACATAAGAAAATATAAAGATTTAGGCTTGAATTTTATTCTTGAAGTTATAGGAATTTTAGTGTTATATAAATAAAGAATTTGGTAAATTTAAAATAAAAGAAAATAAATTTTGAACCCCATATAGTGTTCGGCCAGCCCTTGTGAATGTAATATTTTGTTATTTTATTTAATCTTTGAAGTGTAATTGTTATGTTTTGACGTTACGAAGTTATTTGACGTAAATGTATATACACGTGACATATGTTATTGTGGTATGATTTTGTATGTAATAAGACTCATAAGAACATGAAATATGCAATCAAAAGTTTAGAGGTATGTTCATGTCTCATTACGTCACATACATGTCGTCATAAGTCATAACGTTGGTTTTAAGAAAAATAAGATAAGAAAATTTTATAAGAATATGACAATATTAAGATAAGCATAAAGTCACATCATGACGAGGATGACGATACGTAACGTCCATATGACTAACGTGCTGACAGGGACAGCAATACATAACACCCGTTGTATGGTAAAAAGTTATGTCATGATGGGGATGACGATACGTAATGTCCGCATGACTGACACGACTAGCAGGGATGATGATACGTAACGCCTGTTATAATAAGAATGTTTATCTCATAACGGGGATGGTAATACGTACCGCTTGTATAATTGATACGAATATGATAAGGCTCATCACAACGGGGATGACGATACGTAATGCCCTTGCGATTGGCGAGAATATAAATTCAGAAGGGAAGGCGATATGTAATGCCCGTCGAGGTTCAGAAATAGTGATGGCCCAACCATGGGTAATAATAGTGGATATGGCCCAATCACGGATAACAATAGTGGATATGATATGGCCCAACCCTGGGTAATAATAGTGAAGAATCCGGCGGAAACGACGATACATAACGCCCGTCCAGGTTCAAAAACAAGACTAAGATTTAAGAAAAGATACGAATAAAATAAGAATTTTGAAAAAAGAATCCTTGCATGTTACAAAAGGTCGTGTACCCATAATCATATAAGTTTTCATGTAAAGGCACGAGTTTATGTGAAAAGGGTACCTAAGTCATGCATAAGACATGCATATGGCATTCATAAATCATGTCTTAAGTTAATTTATCATGATATATGCTATTTTATGTTATTAATATGCTCTGATAATGCCCTTGTTAAGTTATTTGTGTATTTACTGAGATTTCTTGAAAATTTCAATTTTTTAATCTTATATATCATTCCGTATGGGATGATAGACGATGTTGAAAGAATTGATAAATTGTCAGGAGATTTAAACGTTACAGGAAATTTTGAGGTATCCTGAGAGTCCTGCAGAACACTTATCTCTTGATGGGATGATCTCTTTTGTACGTAACCAAGTGCGATAACAAGATTTCAAGACGGCATAGGATTACAGTATGTGTTTTGAGAAAACTAACTGGGTTGTGTAAATATTTGATAAATTATAGTATTGTAAATCCGAAATTTTGAAGATTATAGTTTTACTTCTACCATGTAATTTACTTATGCAAGAGCTAGGTCTCTTTGCATAACTACGGATATAGACTCTATTCTACTGCGAAATGCATCATATATATATATTTGTAAGCTTAGGTGCATGCATAAAATTTCCAACATGTACGGGGGTATGTAGCCTAGTGCTGCCTATCTTGTCACTTTAGTTTACGTTAAAACTCAAACGTAAATTGGGGACATCACATGTAAAGAGTAAGCCGATTATGCAGTTACTTCAGATTTAGACGGGATCAATCACCTAAGTCAAAGGAGGAGCATGACTATATGATTAAGGTTCCTTATGCCTTAGTTAATTGTTCACACATGTATGATATGGTATGGACTTGTGAACAGGTACATGAGCAACCCAAGAAGATAGCATTACAAGGCAACAAAATGGATTTTGAGGTACCTATAAGACTCCTCAAGAATGTGTCTCTATGTCACTAGAGCAAATTTGAAACAATATGGTTATAATGATACTGACTTAGTTGGTTTACCAACAAGAGGAATGGTACCAAAAGTTTTGTATACACTCTTGGTGCTACTGTCGTGTCTTGGGATTCAAACTTATCGAAGATAGTTGTCTTACCTATCATAGAAGTTGAGTATGTTGCCTGTTAGAAGTTTCAAATGAGATGATTTGGCTATCGAGTTTCTTGGAGAAGTCGGAACGAGAAGGGCACTCTCTTCAGCGACAGTCAAAGTGTCATATTCCTTGCAAAGAGTTCTACATTTCATTTTATCTCACTTGATAATGGCTAGCTGATACTTGAGAAGGTTTGTGGACACAATAACTTTACAAATATGTTGACAAAGGGTGTTACGCTTGAGAAGCTATAGTTGTGTGCAACTTTAGTTTGTCTTCTAACTTGAAGACATGGGCTATGAATTGCAAAGGTGGAGGATTTCAGTTTTAAGGCTAGTGGTGATGTGTTTGCTATACTAGTAGGGGTGGGTGGTATGGTACTACTCCCGCCACCTCGCGTCCACCACCTTAGCCTCTCCTAGGTGGCGAGGGTAACCCCGCCCACCCAGTGCAGGGGAATGAGGCAGTCTGGGCTTTGGCTTGGGCTTAAGCTTAGCCCAAAAATCTATATAATTGTAACAGGTTTATTTTTTTTAAAAGAATAAAATGAAACAACAATATTTTGGAGGATGTGGTGGTTAAGTTCCCCTCCCCTTTCCCCAATCTTTCTTCCTCCGTTCTCTCTCTCCTCTTTTTGGATCTACCTTCTCAAACCCTCTCACAATCGCTAAGGCAGCACAATTGTCATTCACTTTTGTTGTTTCCGTTAGTTGTGTCTTGTATTGTGGATTTTCTTTTCTCTTTTTCAAATTTTTCTAGATTGTGACAGTCATGTGTGGGCGATGGCTGCGTGGCCTACCATGGGACATTGGGGGCCTCATCATGGGATGTAGTAGTAGATTTCGACAGGCAAAAACTGCACCTTGCCCATTCGGGGGCGGGTAGGACCCTTATGTCTCAGTGTCCAATTGGGAGAATTCGTTGTGTTTATGGATCCTAGTTCATTCTTGTGGCTGCTCGATTTGATAAGCTGGCTCAACAAGAGTTCATCATCATTTTTTCTTGTGGATTTTCAATGAGACTTGGGTCATTGCCTTTAGGGAATATTTTGACCCTATTTGGGGTTCAAGATTTGCCAGGTAGAAAGTTTGCTCCACGTTTGCACAATAGATAGCTCGAGCAAAACTAAGGCATAGAGTTTGCTTGACACTCATTTGACATATCGCTCAAGTGAACATCAGAGAAAGAGTTCACTTGAGCGAATAATTGAATAATTGTGAAATTATGATTTTTCCTAGGGGTGTAACTAGTTGTTTTAGAAAAAATTAGAGCTGAACTGATATGCACAAATTTTGAAATTTTAAGAACCTACGGACCGACACATCGTTGAAATTGGGAATTTTAGTTTTTCAACTTCAGTCCAATCTGGCCTGATTTTTTTGGCTTACCGTTTACATTGTAGCACCATATAAGTTGAGGCTTAAGAGTTCGTTCTTTCTTGTAATAAACTTATATGTTATATTAGTTAGAAACTTAGCATGTAAAAAAAATAATAAAAAAAGAGATATATATATATATATATACATATATATAGTACCACGGGTCAAATTTAGTTCAAGCTAGTTTTCAAAAATGAAAACCATTACCAAATCAGTTTCAGACTAGTTTTGGTTTTTAAGAATCGATGCAAGACCGATTATGAACTAGATCGAAGCAACCACTTCATTCGGTTCAACCGGTTTTTTGATTTTTTTTACACGCCAAGTTTCTGCCTCACAGTAATCGTAGCATTTTAATTTTGTCCCACATTATACAGGACAATTGGCTACTACAATATCATTGTCATAGTTTAATTTATAAGCAACTTTTATTCTATAAGATGTAACACCCCTCTTCTCGTAGGCTAAAGAGTGTCACGTGATTTTTATAAAAATAAATCAGGCAAGCAATTTATAGTTTAATAAGTATAATAAATGTCTGGAATTCATTTCAATTGCTCCATCTAAGCCTGACCCGCCTGCTAGCACTGATCATCAACTTGACCTGGGTGGTATAAAAATATGAAATAAACTAAAATGAGTTGAAGACTTAATAAGAAATTTCTCACAATGTGAACATAATAAAACATAAGGCTTTTCATAAATGTTTTCATGCTAAGAACTTAAAACATGACTGTTCATATTGATGTTTATGCTATGCATGGCTTATTAGCCTAAAGAATTCTCAAAAATCCTCTTCTTAGAATATTATAGTATTTGTAAGATGTACAACTGTCATTTTCTCATTTGTTTTACCTGTAACAGAACCACTCTTGTAAAGGTTATAAATAGGGCACAATCCCTCAATGAAATACGGGAAAACAGTTATACAAAATATTCCTTCTGACATGGTATCAGATCTACTAGACTAGCAGTCCTCTTGATCCATGGCCTCCCTTGTTTCTTCATGTTCTCCTTCCTCTCATTCTTCTATTATCTCATTCTTTTCTCTTGTTGTTACTACGAAATTAACAGCTAAGAATTTCTTATTGTGGAAGGTACAGATATCGGCATTCCTTAGAGGGAAAAATCTCTACGGATATGTTAATGGAACACTGCCATGTCCTCCAAAATACTTGCCGCAAGACTCTACCTCCTCTGCTCCCCAACCTAATCTTGCTTTTCTCTCATAGATACGAATGGACCAACTGGTTCTTAGTGTCCTATTTTCCTCCCTCTCTAACTCAGTCAGCAACCATGTCCCCTCTGCTCAAACCTCCCATGACTTATGGTCATCTATCACCTCGATGTTCACTTCCCAAACCCAGGGAAAATAATTTCAAATATGTTTTCAATTAACCCAGCTCTCCCGTGGAGATCAGTCCATCTCTGATTACTTTGGGAAGGTCAGAAATCATCTTGATACACTCGCCTCCACTAGCTCCCCTGTTTCACCTTATCACTTACATTCTTACTAGCCTTGGACCTTCTTATGAAGGATTCGTTACTTCCATTACAACTCGCGTTGGAACTCTCACTTTCTATGAGTTGTTTCAACTCTTACTCTTTCATGAAAATCGCATGAGTCATGCTTCCAAGGTTGTTTTTGAACCATTAACCAATGTTGCAATTGGAGACCGTAACTCTCAAGGCCGAGGTTTCTTTCATGGTGGAAGGCAAGGACACGGTAGAGGATGCAATAATGTTTATGGTGGTCAATACCCTCAACCCACTGATGCAAACTCTCAAACACCTGGTGGGTCAAGGCCCATCTGCCAAGTTTGCCAACAAGTTGGTCATGTAGCCCTCCAGTGCTACTATAGATTTAATCACTCCTATAGTTTGTCTGCAAATTACACCACTCCAACCAACACAAATACTTACTCAGATTCATCATGGTACCCGGATTCTGCCGCCACTCATCACATCACTAGTGACTTGAGCAATCTGAACATTTCATCGGAGCCCTACAGTGGACTTGAAGCAATGTGATAACCAGAATTTTTATGTGTTCTTTTAATTTTCGTGCTTGGCATGGTTATGTTTATTTAGGATTATTTTAGAAAACCTTTGAAATTTTTTGTATATATATACATATATTTCCTATGAACCTTTTGTTGATATTAAGCCTATATGTATTAGAGGAAAAATACTTGGAAAATACCTAAATGTTGGAAAAATTATATGAGACACTAAGTATGATGAGAAAATATGGCTTTTGGATATTCAAGGAGATATTTAGAAATTAAAAGAAAATTGACGAAGGAAGTCAAGTGGTATAAGTAAGGAATATACCACATGATATTTCCGGATTAGGAAATTTCAAATAGTTTCAATTTCCTTTGGTAATCTAGGCATAAATTTCTCATTTGATTTCAGATTGAAATAATTCAAGATTCTATGAAAAGCCAAGAGAAAGATTTACAACTTTCATGTTTTGAGTTTTAAGAGATATGGACCTGATCAAGAATGACATTGGGCTTGAATTTGATAGAATCAAATTGAGCGTAGAAGAGCACCGACTTTGACATGGATAACCGACTTTGTGACTTACCCCTTAGAAATATCTTTCTACCACATATGATATCATGCCATGTGTAGGAACAAATGGCTTAAGATTAGCCTTACTTGCTCACTAAGTCTAAACCAAAAAGGGACAAGTGGATTATGGCAATAGGAACACGTGGTGTTCTAGAAACTTTTTCAACTCCACCCTACATGGATGGCCTAGATTATTTTTTGTATAATATAGATGAGGAAATCTTGTCATATAGCTAGAAGAGGTTTTTGAAAATAAGATGGAAAAAGGTGGTAAGCACCAACTTATATATGTAAACCGACTAAACTAACATGTTTACATGAATAATCATGTGACACATGGTACTCATTGAGCTTATGAATGGGATGAAATTCGGATAACCATTGGCAAGGGATGAGGTAGCCGAAATTACCATAGGACATGTGTACTTATTTTTGTCATGATCTCATATGTGTCCACTTAGTATAGGACAAATATTAGATCTTATCAAAATTTTCAACTAAGCCTAAGTTGAGGGAGGATGATTACCCTATAGCCTAATGGACACATGGATCTCCCAAAATGGTCTTAGGAATTTTCTAAGATTTCTTCCACCTCTTGGAGTATAATTAGTTGACCACATGTATTGGTAAGTTTTCTTCCCTACTTTTCAATCAAAAACTCATGGCTAAACTACACTCCATCTCTTCTCCCAAACGTTCACCTCCAAAGCTTTTGTGTGAGACTTTTCCAAAGGATCTCAAAGGAAAATCATCCTCACAAGATTTTGGTTGTAAATTCCTTGGGAAAATTGGTAAGTGCACTTTTAACTCACTTTTAGTATTTATTTGTGTGTCTAGAATTAATATGTTGAAGGATGTTTGAATTGAGTGCTTAATAGGTTCATAAGATATGTTATGTCATGTTGAATTGATTTTAATGGTAAATAGTGAGATAAATGGAGAAAATATTAAAAGGAGCAAGAATTATTTTAGTAAATTATGGATGGAAATTTGGAGGGTTTATATGAGAAACTTGGTTTATAAAAGAATTGAATTTTGAGACTTGCATGGGAGTAGGTAGTTTCAGCATTGGTGGGGTCTCTTGAGGTGTTAATAGTTTATTTATAGATAAATAATATGATGATTAAATTAAGTTAGTAAGTGATTGAGGAAAATTTTATGGATTTATTTTCTTGAAGAGTAGTGGAGAAATTAAGATTTATTTGGTGGAAATATGATTATTTTGAATTAAGAAAGAACTGAAGGTTCTTGTAAGGGAAGAGTAATTTCGGCTATGGCTTACTTTAGGCTATTTATGAAATTTTCACGATATGTTGAGAATAAAATAAGTCGAATCTAAGAAGAAGAGGAGAAATTTGTAGTCCACATATATTATGGTTCTCGGCCCTACATTTGTTAGGGCTAAAATTATGTGTTTTCTTTTAGTAGATATGTTTATGCTTTAATTGTAAGGACTGAATTTTAGATGTTATTATATGCATGTCCTATGTTGGTATGGCATGTTTTATATGGTATATGACTCGTGAATACATGTACCATGAATAAAAGGACTAGTAGTTCATGCATATCTATGTTCCGTCATAAGACTTCATGTTTTGAGTCATGCGATTTTCCAAAAAAATAAGATTACAAAAAGTTTTATAAGAACAATAATAAGAAAAGAAAAGAATTTCTCAATACTCTATTGAGTTTTTAGTCTATGCTTAATCTTCATAAGATTTAATTTATTTTATGCTTCTTTTAAATGAATTGATTATGTTTTATTTGATATATGATATATGATGTGATTTATTCATACCATGCAGTGATTAAAAATGTTTTATACGCCATATGACCAATGTAAGCATGAAGCATGCATGCAAATGTCTAAGAGTACATACATATCCCAATACGTCACAAGTTTTATTCAAGGGCATGGCAAGTTTTACGTCAAGGAAGCATGGCATGCATTTTTGAGAAAAATAAATATTTATAAGAATAAGAAATGAACAGCAAAGAATAAGAAATTTAAACATTTACGTCATGATGGGGACGGCGATACCTAACGCCCGTATGACTAATATGCTGATGGGAAAGGCGATACAAAACTCCCGTCGAATAATAAGAAGTCATGTCATAGCAGGGACGACGATATGTAATGTCCGTTACAATAAAAATGTTTACATCATGGCGAGTACGGTGATACGTAACGCCCGTATGACTGATATGACTTGGCGGTGAAGGCAATACGTAACTACCACCATAATAAGTATGTTATGTCATGACAGAGACAGCGATATGTAACGCCCGTATGACTGATGCGAATAAGAACCCGGCGGGGACAGTGATAAATAACGCTTGTCGAGGTTCAGATATCGAAATAAGACTTAAGAAAATATATAAATAAGATAATAACTTTAAAAAAGTCATTGCATATCACGGAAGGTTTTGTACCCATGTTCATATAAGTTTCTCATGAAAGTGTATAAGTCCATCTGAAAAGGGTACATAAGTCATGCTAAGAAATCTAACAGTGAAGCCGAGATACGTAACTACCGTCGTGATTAAGACTAAGAATTACGTGAACTAGAAGGAAAATATGAAAGAGTAAGAATTTCAAGAAAAATATTTTCGTACGTTACAAAAAATTTTGCACCCGTTTTCATAAAAAGATCGTATAAGAGTATGCTAGTTTTGTAAACTGGTGCGTAACTCAAGTATAAATCATGATATAAGTCTCACGCATAAGTCTTAAGCATTAGTCAAGTTTAAGTCATATCGTAAGTCATATGTTCATGCAAGTACATGTTATATGTAAAGATTGGTTATGCTTTTATTATGTTATAAGTATACTTACTGAGATTTTTTTGAAATCTCACCCTTTTGATTTTATCTATCATTTTTTAAGGAATGAGAGACGTTATTGCAGGAATAGGTGATTCATTACAAGACCCAAATGTCATGGGAGGTTCTAAGGTACCCCGAGGGTCTTACAGAATACTCCTATGTTGATGACACAACCAATTGTTGATGATAAGATTATAGAGAAGACGGAAAAGAATCAATCCCCTAAGGGTAATAGAGCGTATAAGTTGAATAATTGTCTTGATACTTATTATGGAAAGAATTTGGTACAGTATTCTGGATGTTTTATAAGGATATGGTTTTTATTGTAATATACCATGTGATTATCGCAAAGAATTTGATTTCTTTGCTGATCTCCATATTCAACCTTATTCCATTGCAATATATTTTGCATACTTTTAGGAAGTTAGGCTCATGCATTTAATTTCTGACATAAACAACGAGATTTGTAGCCTAACATTACAAGTCACAACGCTTTAGTTTACGTTAAATCTCATACATAAATTGGGGCAAGCAATCCATGTTGGAGATGGTTCCTGCCTCCCGATTCAACACCCTGGTGACTCTAATTTCCATTCTCAGCCTTCTATTTTTCATTTACACAATTTATTGCACGTTCCCAATATCACTAAAAATTTGGTTTCTGTTCTCCAATTTTGTGCTGATAACCATTACTTTTTTGAATTTCACTCCACTCATTTCTCTGTGAAGGATCTTCGGACCAAGAAAACCCTTCTCACTAGTCCCACCTATAATGGACTCTACGTCTTTCCCCCGTCTTCATCATCTTCTCTGCTCAACCCCAACTCTTCATCCATCTCTCTCTGCGAGTGCACCTCCATTGCACAGTGGCATCGTTGTCTAGGACACCTTTCCCTCAAGATCGTCTCCCATCTTCTTCACTCCAGAGCTTGCTCGCTGCTCCAAATAGAGAACCTTTTTAGTGTCCTGAATGCCTGATGGCAAAATCTCATCAATTACCCTTTGTATCGAGTCGGGCCGTTTGCAGAAGGCCTCTTCAATTAATCAGTGTAGAAATTTGGGACCCAACTCCTATTATTTCTAGAATGGGTTTTAAGTACTATATTTCTTTCGTTGATCACTTTACGTGTTATACTTGGTTTTATCCTCTTAAATTAAAATCTTATGCTTATCACATTTTTACAATTTGTTTGTTTCATATTAAACGCCTCTTTAATGTAAAATTACTCACTCTTCAAACCGATGGAGGAGGAGAGTTCAAACCATTCACACAATTATGCCAAAAACTTGGTATTGCTCATCGGTTCTCATGTCTTCATACACACCAACAAAAAGGTGTTGTTGAACGCAAACATCGACATATTGTCGAAACTAGACTCGCATTACTTGTTCATGCTTCCCTTCCAAAATCTTATTAGGCCCTTGCTTTCGAAATGGCCGTGTACCTCATCAATTTACTACCCACTAAAACTCTTCATAATAAAACTCCATACTCACTTGTCTTTCATCAAGACCCAGATTATAATTTCTTAAAAGTCTTTGGGTGTCAATGTTTTCGAAACCTATGGCCCTACAATAAAGATAAACTTCACTTTCGGTCCACTCCTTGTCTCTTTTTGGGCTACAGCCCAACCCACAAGGCCTACAAATGTCTAGACCTCACAACCAACAGATTATATCTCTCTAGAGACATGTCCTTTCATGAGTCCACTTTTCGTTTCACCAAGTCCAACACAACTATTTCTTCTATCCAAACTCCATCCGCTAGTTTACTTCCACTCGTCCCTTACTCGATTCTCGGCCCAAGCCCAAGTCAGCCCATTAACGCTTCTTCAAATCCATCCATGTCACTACCCCTTACCACTACCATTCCCGAGTCCTCAATCTTAGGCTCACCCCCCTCTCTATCTGATTACCCTAGCCCTAACCCTCCTGTTGTGCCATTTGCTCCCATTAATAGTCAACCGCTTCAATCCACTCCACTGCCACCCTCTGCTTCTCATCTCTCTTCGAATCCCATTTCTCAAAGGTTCGATCCATCCTTAGATTCATCTCATGAGTCCATTTCTCCTATCAACTCATCCCACGTACCCACTCCACCACCTAGACCTCCTCGGTCACCTGTCATCACTCGTAGTCAAACCCAATATTCTGGACCTCGCATCTTTACAGATGGTACGGTTCCATATCTATGATAGAGCTGCTTCTTGTCCACTGCTATTGTCCCTGAAGATCCGAACAGTTTCTCAGTGGCATGCGGCAATGACTCAAGAGTACTTGTCTCTTCTTCACAATAATACTTGGAGTCTGGTACCCTTTTATCCTTCTTTTAATATACTTGGTTGTAGATGGGTCTTTAAGACCAAATTTAATTCTGATCGTTCTCTTGAAAGAAGAAAGCCCAGGTTGGTAGCTAAAGGCTACCGCCAACAACCTGGCCTAGATTATCACGATACTTTTAGCTCTATAGTCAAACCAACTATAATTTGTGTGGTTTTGTCAATTGTTGTTAACCATGGATGCCATATGCGTCAATTAGATGTTCAGAATGCCTTTTTGTATGGTTCTCTGTCCTGTATTGTTTATATGCAACAACCTTAGGGATTCATTGACAAAAATTTTCCTAATCATGTGTGCAAGCTTTATAAGGCCATTTATGGTCTGAAACATGCACTGCGGGCTTGATTTGCTCAATTGAGCTCTTGGTTACTTGATTATGGATTCTCTACATCTGTTTCGAATCCATCTCTTTTTATCTTATATCATGGTGACTTGTACATGTTTCTGTCAATAAATGTGAATGACATTGTTTTAACCTCCTCCAAGCCATCTACTATTGAGAGCTTTCTCAAGGAAATCGGTCATGCTTTCCCTATTAAAGATTTGGGTTGTCTATCTTACTTCCTTGGTCTTGAGGTTGATCACTCTAAGTCTAGTTTGTTTCTATCACAAAGGAATTACATTCATGATTTAGTGGCCAGAAGTAACATGCTATTAGCTAAGCCCATCACTTCACCTATGGCTGCTTCTACCAATCTCTCAAAGTTTAATACACCCTCCTTCACTGATGACACACTGTTTCGAAGCATTATTGGTGTATTACAGTATCTTTCTTTTACTAGACCTGATATTGGTTTCTTATTAAATAAAGTATGTCAATTTATGCATTCTCCCAAACAATCTCACTAGTTTGTTGTCAAGCGCATTCTCTGGTATCTCAAAATCACCATTAATTATGGCTTGCTGTTTCAGTACTCCTCATCCTTCAATCTTCAGGATGAAGATTGAAGGAAACCATCAGGGCATTTTGAAGATTGAAGGAAACCATCTAGCCAAATGCCCTGATGATAGATGGTCCACATGCCCTGATGATAGACGGTCCACATCTGGTTTTTTTATCTACTTGGGAAACCATCTCATCTCTTGGAGTTCAAAGAAATAAACTGTTGCAAAATCGAGCACGGAAGTTGAGTGTAAATACCTTGCCACAACTATTGCCAAATTGATATGTTTGCAAAAATTGTTGCGGGAACTTGCTATCTTTCTTCCTCAACCTCCAGTTTTATAGTGCAACAATATTGGTGCGACCTACTTATCAGCTAATCCTATTTACCACTCCAAGACCAAGTATATCGGCATTGATTATCACTTTGCTCATGATAGGGTGGCTACTAAGACTTTATTAGTTTCCTTTTGTAGCTCCAAAGACCAATTGGCTAATGTATTAACAAAAACCTTGGTCTTAGATAATTTTTCAAGATTAAGATCGAGTCTCAATGTGGTAGATACCCCATTCGACTCACAAGGACGTATTAGCCTAGAGAATTCTCATAAATCCTCTTTTTCGAATATTCTAGGATTTGTAAGATGTACAACTGTCATTTTCTCATTTGTTTTACCAGTAACAGAATCGCTGTTGTAAGGGTTATAAATAGGGCACAATCCCTCAATGAAATACAGGAAAACAATTATAAAAAAATATTCCTTTTGACATGATTGACATATCTGTATTAACTGACTGATTTGATTTAACTGATTGATCTAGCTAGTTTAACTGATATGACAAATTTAAATGATCTAACTAAATTAACTGAGCTAATTGGCCAACACATTTAATCCTATATGCAAGGTTCTGCACTAATTTTCTCAACTGCAGCAAAGGAAGCTGACTGTACAGTAGTCTGGCATACTATAGTGGATCATGCTTGAGCCCATGACTTACATATCCACCCTGATCATAATTGTATTAGTACTATGCATCTAAATGACCAACTGATTAACTGATCTGGTCTTATATTACACTTGAACTTAACTAACTTACGTATTTTATGTGACATGAGATGCATGATATACATATTAATATAAATAACTGTAAAATTTCTAAAACTGAACATGATGCTGAAATAACATGATCGTGTACTATGCTAAGTGACATGCTTGCATGAATGGTTCATAAAAAAGGGCTGCCAAATAATTAGTTCCAATAATATAAGCTAAACTATGATGATCCTAATTTGTAATCAAATTACTTACATGTCTGTACTGCTTCTTGAATCTCACTTCGTAGTTAGTCGCCTATACGAAGTATTAAATAGTTACTAAATCTATCTCGAGAACGTATCCTAAAAATTCACTTGGTTAATTTCATGCTGTATAGATTAACCAAATAAATATTCTGTTCAATACGAGAATCAAAGAATGTTAGTATCTTAAATTATTTAAATACCAATAACATATTATAATTTAGCAAATATAC
Organism: Platycarya longipes; assembly: GCA_036559045.1. Taxonomy (NCBI): domain Eukaryota; kingdom Viridiplantae; phylum Streptophyta; class Magnoliopsida; order Fagales; family Juglandaceae; genus Platycarya; species Platycarya longipes. Next base: position 614,933 of record CM071790.1, on the reverse strand, counting down.
TTTAGCTATATTGAATTCTATCAAAATCAGTCGTAAAAATCTATATCCTTAAAATAGATTTACTATCTTATAATCAACATAATTATTCAATTTATAAGAAATCAAATAAATACTAATATCATATAATTATTTAAACAACAATATCATATAGTCTTTGAAGTATATATTCTTGTAAATAATGTGCATATATATATTATCTAAATCCAGAAAATAACATTTGAATTATTTGGTTCATAAAATAAATTTAATAATACTTAGTATTAAAATCCCGTGAATTATTATTATAACTTAACAAAAGTTTAACACTAATAATATAATATAATTTAGTAGGAAATTATATTTGGATTAAATCTATTAATAATATTGAAAGTTTGTTTCATAAAATATACTTAATAAATTAAAATAAATCAAACTCTATTTATAACTAAAATTCGTTATAGGAAGATAGTAGTTAAAATATAATATGTACACTATAATCTTTGATATTAAAACAAAGCTCAGAATAATTAAGGCCAACTTAGAGAGTCCATTAAAAAATGGAGCCCACGAAAAACTCATTCAACCCACATCGGTCACAGCTTTCAAATAGAATGGCATTGTTGTCAAATCTAGATTCTCTCCCTTATGACCATTAGAACATTAGCATGGGTCATATTAAATAACTCATTAAACTTAAATTTGATAATTTGTGTTAAAAACAATAGTACATTAGTCTCATCAAAATATATGTCTAATTTTGAGCTACAGTAAAATTAGTCAAATCCTTCAAATCTGAAGGGTCACTATTCACCCACTAAAGTATTTGTTTAATATATTTTATTTTCCCACCTTATTTTCTTCAATTTTTTTTTTCTCTCTTGTTCACTGTCCACCAACTAAATATCAAATTAAATGATCAAATTAAATATCAAATGTGAAGTTACACATATGGTTAGTATAATTATATCAAATTAAATTATTAATATACATATAGTCACTGTTCATGCACTATATATCAAATTAAATTATTAATATAGATGGTTAGTATAATTATAAAATATGAAAACATATTTAAAATATTCTATTTTTTTTTAAAATATTTTTATATTATTATTTTGATGAGTTTAATTATAAATCCAATGTGTAGTTATAAATATAGAAGTGTGTGTTTCTCATCAAATTTATATTTATCATCAAATTTAAATGGTTTCTTTAATGAAACCAATGCTAGTGCTATTAGGGCTACATATGTATAAATACCAATTTTACTTCAAAGGCATCACACACGACACACGAACAAGAAAAAGAAGGTTGGCGATAGAGTCCTACCCGAGTAGAAGAAGGCATCGTGAAGGAAGGCATAGCACGACTGAGCTAGGCTGAGGGTCAATGGTGGCGACTTCAGTCTGTGGTTGCAGAGCTCTGATGTAGCACAAGGCTGACATCAGTTCATCTATCGGCATTTTTTGTGCCTTGTTGCGTGGTTTTCGGTGAGAGGATGTCATGGGTTCGATAGTTGTGTAATAAACCGATGTATTTTATTTTTTGTTAAACAGGGCGTTTTGGAATAAAAGTAGTTGTAACTGGATTGTAACTGAATTAGAACGACCGTTAATGATGCAATGCATTTAGGTGGAATTGTGGTGAGTCATTAAACACGGCGTTTAAGTCTAATTGTTGATATAAAGGCTTAAGCGATTATAGTTACATTCACTGAAGTTGCATATTGTTGAATTCCCTTTGGAGGTGGGATTTACCTCGAATAAAATCCAGAGTCGCCCCAAGAAGTTCAATCCCGGACACTTCCATACAATTCTCTCTTTCCCTCAATTCTCCATCAATTCTTGTTCCTATTCTTGATTGATACTAAGTAGTTGGGTAGTTGAACCCTAACGTTGGTATCAAAGAGGCTGATCCTCTCTTGAATTCGACTCTCATGGTGAAAGGTATAAGATCGGCAGCCACAAAGAACCAACAAGATGCTTTGCAGAAGCAGGTGGATAAACATAAGGAAGTGTTACAATCATTGACAGAAAAGTAAGATCAAATGCAGAATATAATGCACACTTATTTTGAACCTAATCATGTTTCTTTTAATATTGAAAGTGAGCAAGAGTCTCGTTCTCATAATAATGAAGATAGGAGTTGTATTCCTAAGAGTATTCGAATAGAGTTTCCCCATTTTGACAGAAGTAACCCAGCAGGTTGGGTTTTTAAGGTAAATCAATATTTTGATTACCATTAGACCCCTGAAAATCAAAAGTTGTTGATAGCTTCTTTTTATATGGAAAGTGATGCGCTTACTTGGTATCAAGATGCCAAGGATACTGTTCAATTTGTGAATTGGGATACTTTTGTTAGGACTTTGCAAATAAGATTTGGTCCCACTTCATAGGATAATCCAATGGAGTCTCTGACTAGATTGAAGTAGATTGGATCAGCTTTGGCTTACAAAACTCAGTTTGAAGTTTTATCAAATAGATTGAAGGGTTTGTCTGAGAAGTAAAAGTTGAGTTACTTTCTCAGTGGCCTTAGAGATGAGATTCGATTTTCAATTCGAATGCTCAATCCCATAAATTTGAGTTCTGCAATTGGACTCACCAAGATTCAAGAAGAGTATGTATTGAGTTCAAGAAAATCTTCAAGACCAATGACAAATAATGAGGCCCAGTTTGCATTATCAAAGGAAGACCCAACTAAAAAATTTCAAAAGGATTTTATTCCTAGAAAGAAATTTTCCTCTGATCGATCTGATGAAAAATAGAATCCAAGTCACAATTGTAAGAATCATAAGCTGTATTTGTTACAAGTGGAGGATGATGGGGAGACTAGTGATGCAAGTAAGGAACAAAGTGATACTGTGATGTTGCAGAATATAGTAGGTGATGTGGAGAACAATTTGTAGATTTCATTAAATGCAATTCCTGGTAAACCTAGTCCAAATACCATGAGGTTAGTAGGAACTATTGTTGATCAACCTGTGGTTATATTGGTTGAGTCAAGAAGTACACATAATTTCCTAGATCAATTGATAATTGAAGAGTTGAATGGCTTACATGTGAAGGTTGCCAATGGTGAAAGCTTATGGAGTTCTGGAAGATGCCAGACTATAATAATTAAAGTTCAAGGTAATAGATTTCCTGTGTCTTTTCATTTACTCACTTTGGGTGAGTGTGATATAGTTTTGGGGGTACAGTGGTTGAAGACACTAGGACCAATTGTACGGGATTTTCAGTAATCAACAATGCAATTTCAATTCAAGGGGACCACTTTATTTTTGAAAGAATTATCTACTGGTGAAATGTCTATAACATATGGATGTTTTTTTAAACCATCTAGAATAGAAACGAGAGATTTTTTTTTTTACAGGTTGTATTGAATGAAGCTTTTGTTCTATGTGATGGGAACCAAAAAGAAATTCAGTAGTTGCTAGATCAGTTTGGAGAAGTTTTTGAAGAACCTTCTGGTTTGCCTCCTTCCTGGAAAAGTGATCATAAGATTGTAGTACAAGAGAGAACTCAGCCAATCTCAGTCAGACCTTATAGGTATCCCTTTACCAAAAAATTGAGATTGAAAAGATTTATTACAAGCTGGGATCATTACACCAAGCCAAAGCGCTTTTTCTTCACCTGTTTTATTGGTGAGAAAAGTTGATAGTAGTTGGAGAATGTGAATGGACTATCGGGCTTTAAATCAACATACAGTCAAAGATAAATTTTCAATTCCAATTATTGATGAACTCTTGGATGAGTTATGGGAAGCTAAGATCTTTTCAAAATTGGTTTGAGATCAAGTTATCACCAAGTGAGAGTGAAATAAAAAGACATCCCAAAGACTGCCTTCAAAACACAGGAAGACCATTATGAGTTTTTAGTGATGCCCTTTGGGCTCACTAATGCTCCAACAACATTTCAAAGTTTAATGAATGAAGTTTTCTAGTCATTCCTGAGAAAATTTGTACTAGTGTTTTTTTATGACATACTAGTTCACAGCTGAAGCATGGAAGATCATTTGAAGCATTTGAATGAGGTACTATCAGTAATGAAAAGTAACAATTTGTTTGCTAAACAATCAAAATGCAGTTTTGGTATTTTAGAGATTGAATACTTGGGCCATGTTATTTCGAAGGATGGGGTGAAAGCAGACCCTAAAAAGCTGGATTCTATGTTAGAGTGGCCTATTCCAAATTCTATTAAAGCTTTGAGGGGTTTCCTTGGCCTTACTGGCTATTATAGGAAATTTATTCTGAATTATCGATTGATAGTAGCACCATTGATCCCCTTGCTTAAAAAGAATTCTTTTAAATGGAGTGATGAGGCTACTACAGCTTTTAATGCACTTAAGAAAGCTATAACCCAAGCTACTACAGCTTTTAATGCACTTAAGAAAGCTATAACCCAACCCCCTGTATTGAGGCTTCAAAATTTCAATAAGGAGTTTACCATAGAGTGTGATGCAAGTGGGTTGGGTTTAGGGGTTGTGAAAACTGATCAAGGTGAAAATTGATCAACAGGCATTGAAATTTTTGCTTGAATAGAAATTAGGGACAGAAAATCAACAGAAATAGATAACTAAGCTCTTGGGATATGATTTTTTAATTGAGTACAAAAAAGGTAAGGAAAATAAAGTTGCAGATACCTTATCCAGGAAACAAGAAGAAGAAGTGGCTACTTTGGCACTCATTTCTTTTCCTACTTTGGGTTGGATTGATAAATTATAGAAGAGTTACGCATTGTCTCCTAAGGTAATGGATACCATCTCACAGCTGACTAAGGACCCAAATTCTATGAAAAATTATTCAATGCAACAGGGCCTTTTACTCAGGAAAGGGAAGATGGTTATCATTTCTCACTCAGAATTTCAATTAAAAATACTGCAGTACATCCACCACAGTCCACAAGCTGGCCATGTGGGCTACCATAAGACATTAAAGAGAGCAAAGCAAGATTTTTTTTTTGGGAAGGAATGAAGAAAGATTTGAAGCAGGTTGTCAAAGAATGTGACATTTGTCAAGTCCAAAAGTATGAAGCAATACATCTAGCAGGTCTCTTGCAGCCACTGCCCATTCCAGATTTACCATGGTCTGATATATCCCTTGATTTTGTAGAAGGGTTACCCTCATCCAATGGTTTTAGTGTGGTATATTCTATGATTGACAAACTCACTAAACATGCACATATCTTTCCTTTGGCTTATCCTTACATAGCCATTAAGGTGGCTAAAGTCTTCTTTGTAGGGGTTTTTAAACATCATGGGATGCCAAGATCAATTGTGTCTGATCGAGATCCAACTTTTATTAGTGTTTTCTGGAGGAAGTTGTTTCAGTTACAAGGAACCATATTATCCTTCAGTTCTGCCCATCATCCACAAACGGATGGGCAAACTGAAAGTCTTAATAAGTGCCTCGAGACTTACCTTAGATGTTACATTGGTTCAAGACCTAAGGGGTAGACTGACTGGTTAGCCTTAGCAGGGTGGTGTTATAACACTACTTTTCATTCTTCTTCAAGAATGACACCTTTTGAAGCATTATACAGTTATCCTCCTCCAAAGTTACCCTCATATGTTCCAGGAACTACTTTGAATGCTACAGTAGACACTCAGTTGAAGTCCATAGAGGAAAACTTATCTCTGTTAAAAGAGAACTTGCGAAAAGCTTAAGAAATGATGAAATTTTTTGATGACAAGAAGAGAACTGAGAAAGAATTTCATATTGGGGATTGGGTCTTTCTGAAGTTGCAGCCATATAGACATAACTCACTAGCACTCAGACACAACATGAAGTTAGCCCCTAGATATTCTGATCCATTTCAGATCTTGGCAAGAATAGGTCAAGTTGCTTATAAACTTGATTTCAGCTAAGATACATCCAGTATTTCATGTCAGTTGCCCTAAGAAGAAATTAGGCCAACAAATTGCTCCTTTACCAACATTGCCACCAGTGGATGTTGATGGCATAATTAAACGAGAACCAACTGCAATCCTTGATAGGAGAATGGTCAGGAAGATTAATAAGGCAGTGACTAAGGTGTTGGTGCAGTAGTTAAATGCTCCTCCTGAAGACAATACTTCATAAAGTTTGGGGCAACTGAGAGAGCTTTACCCACATCTTCTAGACAAGGTACTCTGAAAAGGGGGGACTACTATAGCGACAATAGCAAAGGGGCAAAGGAAGCAAGCATGCAGCCTTGAGGACAAGGCTTTGAATGGGAGGATTTTGTCATGGGTTCGATAGCTGTGTAATAAAATTATGTGTTTTGTTTTTAGTTAAATGGGGCATTTTAGAATAAAAGTAGTTGTAACTAGATTGTAACTAAATTAGAACGACCGTTAGTGATATGGTGTGTTTAGGTGGAATTGTAGTGAGTCATTAAACACAACGTTTAAGTCTAATTATTGATATAAAAGCTTAAGCGATTGTAGTTACATTATTGAAGTTGTATATTGTTGAATTCCCTTTGGAGGTGGAATTTATCTCGAATAAAACCTAAAGTCGCTCCAAGAAGCTCAATCATGGAGGTAGAGAGGTCGTCGCTAATAGAACAAGACTCGTCTCCACAATATGACGATATTTGCGCTCCACCACACTATTTTGTTGATGAGTGTGAGGACAAGAAAGGCGCTGCACAATGCCTTGCTCATTTAAAATGCGAGATAGTGGACAAAATTCTCCACCACAATCACTTTGAAAAATATTGATTTTAGCATTTAGCAATCGCTCCACATATTTTTGAAAGAGTAGGAAAATGGAGGTGGCATCACTTTTAGAAGCAAGAGGATAAAACCATGTATAGCGACTATAGTCATCCACAAATGAAATATAGTAACAGAAACCATCTGTTGATAAGTGAGGGGATGGACCCCAAATGTCTACAAAGATTAAATGCAAAGATACAGAAGAGCGATTGACAGATTGCTTGAATGATAACTGCCTACACTTTGCAAGAGGATAACTATTACAAAAAAGTTCAATTGAGATGGAACAAAAGGCAAGCATTTGTTGTGCAAAATGTGAGAAACCAGCCGAAGAGTGGGATGGCTTAGTCTATTGTGCCATTGTTCGACAATTATCCATTCACCAAAGCAGGCAATAGGGGCAGAGGAGTGACCGGAGGAAGGAGGAAATAGATAGAGTCCATTATGCATAGGGCCTTGGAGTAGTGGTGTTCCCGTCGTTTTGTCCTTCACAAGAAAAAAAGGAGTCATGAAATTCAAAATAGACTGCATTATCAGCGCAAAAACGATATACGAAAACAAGATTTTTGGTGATCTGTGGCACACATAAAAGGTTACGTAAGAGAAAAGTAGATTTAGAGTAGGGTAGAAGAGAGTCACCAATGTGAGAGATCTATAAAGCACTACCATCTCCAACCTTAATTTGTTCGTTACCCATGTAAGCATCGGATGAGGGGTTCAGATTTTGGAAGTCAGAAGTACTATGATTTGTGGTAGCT